>CM032118.1:32828689-34078689 GCA_018894105.1 Jacaranda mimosifolia
ACCTATTCCCAAAATAATTCATAATCAAAGCTGGGTCGATTTAATGGTCTCAAGAATCAATTAAGCTTATAATTTCCAAAACTACTACAAGTCTCCTAGACATGCCAAATTTTACAACAATCGAATATTTTAACTTAACCATAATCAATTATTATCCATTATAAAATATAACTCTTAAATCCTCAAATTAATTTCTACCAACTTAATTAAATCTCATAATATATTATTACTATTCCAATAATTCCCAAAAATCATAAATATCAAAGTATAGCCTTCCAACAACTAACCACACCCCACAATATTCCATAATCACTAAAATTCAATTCCTAGCTCCAACATACAATGTCATATATATATATATATACACACAAAATTCAAATAAAATATAATTAATAAATCTTCCAAAATTGGCAAATCAATAACTAATGCTCGGAATCAGATATGGCTTATACCGTTGCGATCGTCGGATCGAGCAGAAGAAACCGCCCAGTCACCGCTGCCGCCGGCCGCCGTCGGAAAAATCCCAAACCAAGCAGTCCAACTCCTTTCGAGCTCATGAGTCCAACGGTGCGATCAGTTTTCAATTTCGAGCCCTGGATTCGCCGAAAAACTCGATTTTCAGCCAAGTTTCCAAAAATTGCCACCCAACTCCGATCACCTTGATTCTCGGATTCCGGCCGTTCGAACTCACATGCAACCTTCCCAAAACCTTCCTCACACCCTCAGATTTCCATACCACCCCTCAGATGCACAATCCATCGTCGGAAGAGGGAGATACACCGGTGGCCGTGAATGGGTCTTCTTCAAACTCCTCATGCCGCCGCGTCTCTGCCGTGCATGGTGGCTGTTTGGTGTTCAGACGGTGCTGGAGAAGAGGATGGTGAAGTTAAATCTAAGTTTGGGGCTTGGTTGAGTGGTGGAGATGGTCACGGTGGTGATGGGTGGTCGCGGGAATGAGAGAAAAGAAAGAAACGGGATGAAGAAAGAATGAGGAAATGGAGAAGAAAGAAAAAGAAAGAAAAGAAGGAAGAAAAGGGTGCTGCCAAGTGTCCTCAATTCGATTTTTCCATTTTTGCGATTAAGTCCCTAACATTATAAGATTCCTCAACTGAATCCCAAACTTCCAATTTCCTTGCAATTAAGTCCTTAATAAATAAATAAAAAAAATGAAATCAAATAAATTCCAAGGATTTAATAATAACATCAAAATTAAAATAAACCATGAAAATAATTACTTATGAAAATACGAAATTTCCAAGGTCGTTACAATTTTCCTTATCCTTCTTTAGGACCTTATTCTTGTTCTTCAAATCCTCCACATTGTCCTCAAATGCAATATTATCTATGATGATTCCTTTCCTATATCTCCACATAACCAAATTTTCTTGCCCAAAATCCACATTCCAAAAATCATATCCCTACACAGCTTAGGTATCCCTTAACTCAAGTGTTTACATTCTAAATGGTTTTAAATTCAAGCTTAATCTCAAATAAGTCCATCAACTCTAATTCCTCTAGGCTTTCAAGAATAAAAGGAATAGAAGGATCAGACAGGAGTAAACCAAACTCAGGGATACACAAGTTTTAATCATTCTATGATATGCGACAAGATCATATAAGCATCCTGCAGTACTCAAACTAACCTAAATAAAATATGATTCTTCTTCTAATTATTGTTTATATTAATAGTATGCTTGCCCATTCTCCTTACTTATCAACTCCCTCGCTTTGCCGCCATCAATGTTTGAATGTTTCAAACCATCAATTTTCGTTCGCTTTTAATTTTTTTTTTATAAAAAAAATTAATCATTTAGGACTTGTTTGTTTATGAATTGGAGTATTTTGCCAAAGTATTTTGACAAAATGGTTTTTGAAAGTGGGGTTGCGGAATGTGATGATTGTTTGTTTGTGTTTTGGGTGGTAGGTGGAAAATAAATTGGGAGAAATTATTTGTTTATTTGTATTTTGGGAGGAGACAAGATGTCACATTAATAACTTTTTTGTTGAGTTTGTAGGGTAAAATTGATATTTTAAAATTAATTATGTATGTGTACATATAGTTGGGTCGGGGGGGATAAAAAATGAGAGGGTTAGACATTGGAAAATCGATAGAAAATGAATTGTGAGGGTGTTTTGGGGCTTTTGGGTGTATTTTGGATAGTGAAATTGGAGAATATGATATGTTGTTTGTTTGTATTTTGGGAGTTAAAAAATATTTTGATAATTTATAAATAAACAAGCCCTTAGATTTTCCCCTACCAACCCATAATGCCCTAGACATATTTTGAATAAGATATACATCTTGACTTTTCCATATAGTAACTTTTGCCTGAAAACATGCAAGTACCGATTGTGCTTTTTTGAAAAGATTAGACTTGTAATAAATTATTTGAAAATTTCTTTTGTTCGAAAAAAGCTTCTTTCTTCTTTTTTAACTTTTTCGAAAGCTATAGAAGTTGTGTTTATTTCTTGGACATTATTAATATCAGTGATATGCTCAATTACAAATTAAAATTTTGAGATTTTGAAAATATATTTTCCTGAATAAAATGAATGAAGAGACAAAAAATCAAAATGGGATAGTCACCAAATATCATACAGTAATGTAGTGTTTGGTAATGTGTTTATGGGGCAAGGTCAAGCCAAGCCAAAGGATGCCTGAAGAGTGTGAGTTGAACCTACAATCAAAGGGAAAGTATATAGGCTTGTTGGTGTGGCTGTCAGTTAAAATACTCTAAATTCTAAAGTCAGATCAATCAAAGGAATATAAACTCAAGTACGTGAGTCAAGAGTAATTCGAGCTATTCAAGATATAGTATTTATGAGATGTAGTATCTATGGTGGGTGGAAATCATTTGAAGTGAAGGGTCGACATGAATAATTTGTTCACCCCTAAAGGTTGTTTGGTCTTTTTTTGGAGTTATAGGGTTTTGTCAAAAATTTGTGCTCCTGAAGGACATAGAAATTTTTTTAGCTCGGAAGCTTCATTTTCGAAATATCTTTTGGGATGTGAATAGAGATGTTGAGGGCATTGAGGACATTCCTCCAAGATATGCACTTAGCGAGTGACTTAGAAAACATCAATCGAATGTTTCGTGCTTTTACTCATCAAACAACATAGAAAAAGTTTTGTGTTGCCTTCATCTGAGGGCTTGATCAAGCTTCACGCATTGTATTTGTTCAAAAGTCAATGAAAATTTTGAGTCGTATTCATCTAAGGATTTAGACGAACTTTAAGTACAATAATATATAAATAGTGGGACGTTGGGAGCTAGGATTCTAGTCGAATTATGATGGAAGTAAAATTAAACTTTATAGAAAAGAGAGGGGTAGAGAAGGAGCGGCATCAAAAGTGATACCATCTCAAGTTTTGGATGCTCATTTCCAAAATTTTTGCATTTCAAACGGGACTTGTAGATATCATCATTTTTACTCAATGAAATTTAACAATTGATTGCCATATACATATGCTTCTTTTGTATAAATCAATTGCATGAGTCTTTGAACATAAGTCTGGCTCTTTTAATCAAGTAAGACCATATTCTTTTTTATAGATGTCTCCTTGATTTCGTTAATGGAATCAAATTCTAAAGTTAGCTCTACAATACTTCTTACAAATCCTTCTCAATAGATTCTATCATATATTCATATATAGAGAATCTTATTTTTCAGAAAATCTTTTTAAATTTTTCACTGACATAAATTTAGGAGTTTATTTACTAGGATATAAGTTTTCATAATTCTTACTTTACAAGGAAAAATAAATTATCTGAAATGTGGATTTGTATGGGGTAATTTAGTATTTCTATTTTCACAGTAAACGCACAGACTTATTTCTATAGTTGTTTAATGTACTTATGATTCTTTTATATGCATATTTGAGTTAAAGTTTGATTCTTAGTGCTGAATATAATGGGTTTCTTTTTGTGTTTTAAATATATTTGTTTTTTATGAGAGTTTTCTTTTAGTGTGCAACCAAGTACTCCAACAAAAGAAAAAAAAAATTCAAACCATTGACACAGAAAAAAAATCTAAAAAAAAATAATAGAAATACTATGAATTGAAAAACACAATCAGCCAATGTAATGTGACAGCACAATTAGTCACAAGATTTAGTAAAGAGAATAATAATAGTTTTCAACTTAAAAGAAAACATGAGCCACTCATCTCAATTGAAACTCTATTATTGATAAGAGTTTTTCCTAAATCCTATTGTTGAGATTTAGTTACTCTCAGTGTTATTGAAAAGCAAGATTTTTTTTTAAATATAGGTAAGATCTAATTTGAGGTCAGGAAATGATATACCATGCTTATGAGATGAATTTTCTTATTGATAGGAATACTTACAATGCTAATCAAGCAAAGAAGTTGATGATACAGAGGAAAAATCTTTGCAAATATTAGAGAAGTTCAAAGTTAAAACTATATAGGCAGAGAAGATTGTTAAGGAAGAAGTCAAATGAGAATATTGCTTTGGTTGTTGAATGCAAAGAGATGGGGGCATGAAAATTACATACTGGCTTGATTGTCGAATGAAAGAGGAGATTCTACAATTCTAATCTTATTAGAGATGTTGCTGTTTGACTTTTTTAGAGGTGTTTCCTATTAAATTTAATTTGTTTGTACTTGAAAATTACCATAGATTAATAATGTAGAAAATTTGTATAATATGTAGAGTACTTTTGTTACAATTCATTATTTTTCACCTCAAGCAATGCTTTTCTTTAATGCCATGCAATGGGCAATTCTAAAACCTTATAGCTGGTTTGTTTATGTTTTCAAATTCATTTTCACTATTTGAAAATGAATTATCAATAAATTATCACTATTTTCACCTAAATTCCAACTTATTTTCATCTCAGAGCATATTTTTCAATAACCTATATATGTTTTCTCTCTTTTTCATTATTACTATCTCTCTCTACCTACAACCTACTAAACCTTATATAATAATTACTTTTCCAACATACTATCCAAATACAAACTTATTTTCAACTCACTTTCTCTAACTAACTTTTCAAATTTTAAAAATATTGAAAACGAAAACATAACCAAACATACTCTTACATTTGGTCCATTTATCATGGGATGCAATAATAATTTTACAGAAGATCTATCAATTTTGTTATTTGGGTTTATTTATAAAATCATGGAATGCAATGCTTAATTTGTCCATTTTGTCAGATTCAATTATAAAATCTCTAATTTTTGGTCAATATTTTGCCCATATTTACTCACGCACATTTCTATGGAGTTTGAAGCAAGTTTTGATTAGCTCCTTTTATATGTTTAGAGGTCATTGAATTACATGCACCACATGTTCTATATAAGTTGGTAATTGATTTTGTATGATTATGTCAAAATTCTCATTAGTGAGGCGTACCATAAATATATATTTTTCAAACAATTTTAATTTAAATTTTAATTAAATAAAATATATAAATAATACATTAATATAAAAAAAATTATGCGTGAAAAGAACGGTGCGATTTGCTAGTTTTTCTAAAAAGATAAACATAATTATTGGTTAGGAATCTTATTTAAAAATACCTAAACCTACTTTTAATTCATAATTCAGTCCCCACCCACCCACTTTATAGTTTTAACTCCATACTTCAATTTTTAATTTGGAGTTTACTCCCCACTCAATTGGTTTCACCAAAATGCCCCTGTAAGTCTTATTTTCTTCTTCTTCTTCTTCTTCTTCTTCTTCTTCTTCTTCTTCTTTGATTTAGTTTACATACAAACACATTCTCTCTCTGTTTACGTACTCAGATTTTCTCTCCACGTCTCTCTCCTTGCAAAAAACGCCTCTTTTCCACAGATTCACCAAGGCAATTTCTTTCTTTCTTTCTTCTTCTTTTCTTCTTCTTCTTCTTCTTCTTCTTCTTCTTTTATTTTTGCACCATTGACAACCTATTTCTTAATGGGTCTTATGGTAGGCCATACTATTTGTTTGTGGTGGAAAAAGAAAATAGCCTATACAAACAATAGAGAAATTGAGGATTTCTCTTTTCTCTTATGTTGGAAAAGTCCCAATTCTTTTAGCACTGCCAACAACAGTCAAGAATTCACCTACTCAGAGAGAAACTAAGAACCAATACACAAATACGATTTGGAGATGAGTTCAAACAAAGATTTGGGGTTGAAGGGTTACATTGAAGAGGGGGGAGATAGAATTGATGAGAGCTGCTCAACCTTCATGGGCCTCCAAGATTTCTTTTTACAATTAAAGAGAAAAATAAATAGGATCTCAAGTCTAAAGGAGAGAAATCAACACTACAAGAGTACAAGGCTTCAGAGATGGAAAAATTCGTCTCTATATTCCAATTTTCCATCTCGGACTAAACTTTGAGACAAAAATTTTCCTCTCAAAATATGTTGGTGATGCCACTGTAGGTAATCCACAAGACGGAAAAAAATCCGTTGGTAAATTCTAAGATAATTTTTTTTTCGGTCTCAATTTTTGTTTTAAATAACGACTAATCATCTTCAATTTGAAAAATGTATCCGTCTTTAATTTTGTCTCGAATTGTCTTAAATTCTGTTAGCATTTTTGTGAGAATTCCATTGGTAAATTAGTCTTAGAATTTGTCTTTAATTTATCTCAAATCTGTCTCTAAAAATAATAATTTGACATTCAAACTATCTATTATCTGTCTCAAAATTGTCTTCAATTCTATCTCTAAATTTGTTTATGAACTGTCTTTGATCTATCTAAAAATTATCTTTAATTCTATCTATAATTTGTATCTAATCATAGTATTTAATGGTTATTTTCATACAAATTTATAGAAAAATTATTATTTTTCCAAAATTAATGCTATAAAATAGCATACACACCAGCTCATCATCCAACATCATATTTAAATAGTCAAAAAACTAACACAAATAAAGTCATTAGTATCTCATTTTATAAGATAATTCTTTTACAAAATAAAAGTGTACTATCAACAAGTCATTAATAGTTCAAATAAAGTAGGAACCAACCACTATAATACCAATGAAGAGAAAGATATATCAATTGCTTTCCACCAAAGTCTTGTTGCTCTCGTGTTCCAGATCCACTGGGAAAGCAATGGTTCCTGTACCCCACATCTTGAATCATTTTACGTAACATTTCTTGAAGAATCTCCTCTCTTTTCCTACTTTCCTCAAGCATAAGTTCTAGCCTCAACCCCTCTTCTTCTCTTCTCTTGTTTTTCTCTTCCTCTCTTTTTTGGCCATTTCTTCCCTCATTTTAGCATCGTCTATTATTTTTATGGCAATAGCACACATCTCTTCACCTGCTTTTGATAGCTCACCAATCCTATCATCATTATCACCCGCATAAAATAATTGTGATGAGCTTCGACTTCTTACTTCCTCAAATAGCTAACTGCATCCAATTCCATACACTTGCCCCTTAGATGGGACACCAATTACTTCACAGTAATTTGACAAATCGAATGATGGGTGTGTGGATTGATCTGAGCAACTCTTTTTGCCTATATACTCTTCCTACAAATGAAGTAAACCATATATGCAATTAAGAAAGTCACATGATAATATGAAAACTAGTCCAATTTATTCAACTTATAAATAAAAAGAATCTAGTAACACAAAAGTTAAAGTATCTTCAACATAAAAACTTAAAGATAAATAACAATTCTCATTATTGTTCAGCTGCCAGGAAAACAAAAAGAATCTAGTAATGCAAATCAAAAATATCTCCAACATTATAATCAAAAAACAAATGACAATATTCACTATTATTTAACTCCCAACAAGCAAAAACAATCAATAATACAAATTAAAAGTACATCTAGCATTGTAACTAAAAATAAATAACAATAGTTTACCATAACTTAACTCCCAACAAGCAAAAATAATCCAATAAAACAAATAAAAAATCTCACCAACATTATTAAGAAAACAAATAAGAAGTTCATCATTATTTATCTCCCAACAAGTGCAAACAATCCAATAACATAAATAAAAAATATGTCCAACATTGTAGCAAAAAACAAATAACAAAGTTCATTATTATTCAACTCCAAAAAGAAAAAACAACCTACGCGAAGTAAAAAGACATCTCCTAAATAAACAAATAACAATAGTTGATCATAATTTAACTCCATCACTCATGTTGCTATATTATAAATCTCAATGAAAGTATACTTACACTAACTCTTTTTGATTTAGAGTCCACAAACACCCCAGTTGCTCTCTTTTTATGTGTGTGTTCAAACACTTCAAAATCAATCACATCCCACTCCAACATTTTTCTCTACACTAGGTAAAAAGAATGACATTATTCTATAATAAGAATAATATTTTAAAGATAGAAAACTAAAAGTTACCATTTTCTCCTTGTGTGACCCATAAGGAATTGAACCACAAGTGTGCTTAGTGATGGAGGCATCCTTTTCTGTCATGCGATTTTTTCTGACAAGTTCAGATTTTCTGTTGAAATCATTTGTTGCCAATGGTTCTTAACCAATTCATCCCATACATTTTCATTTAGCCATTCAGGTCCCCTTCCCATCATATCTATCATTTTAGGTTGTGTTCCTAATTTCTCACAATCTAACTCTTCATAAGCTCTAAATAGGGCATTTCCCCTAGCAGTGTAAAGCATCTCACTGAATCGATTCCTAGCATTTTCATTCCACACTTTTCTCATCTCCATGTCTGTTAAATTATCCCATATGTACCTCTACTAACAATAGTAAAATATAGTCAAACCATTATCCAAATTTGAAAAGTAAAATGTATAAGAATAATACTTACCTTAAAGCTCCCAAAGTAAATTCTTAACATCCTTAGGTACCTTTTTCCATTTTGATCACACCCTCAAAAACTTTTATATCATTGATGATATCTCAAACAACATCAGTTTCAATGAACTTAGTGAGCAATAAAGAATCGAAAAGAATATATAAGTGACTATTACATTAATTACTAAAACATGAAAATAAATATAAAGAAAAATTGATAATTAAAATCACATGTTGCCTGCCACATGTATATTCTTATGCTGGTTTGGATTAGCAGGAACCTGCGTGCCCCGATTTGCCCCTCTACGCCAAGCGAGTGAAGTACCATCCTCACTTTCTTCTCCAATGGCCAAATCTGATTCTAACTCTGGTGGCAATGTTTCCCCAACCTAAAGCATATTTTTTTAGAGTTATTCATTTGTAGTTGAACAAAAAAATATTAATAAGAAATACAATATAGTTTCAGTTCTTACACTCTCATACTTATAAAAGAATGCAATCATAGAAAAACAATAGTATTTAAAGCATAACAGTGTTAAATGTAACAAGTATTTAAACTTGAGACCTGTGGTTAGATTCTCTTGTCTGAGCCTCTAGTAGATTATCTTGCCTTCTGAACACCTCAGTAGCAAGATTAGGCTCTCATTCCCTAGCAACATCCTCTCTATGTTCTGAATGATCAACTATTAAATCCTCATTCTGATCATTCAAGTGGAAAGATGACCCTTGCCCACGTCTTCTACCACGACCTCGAACTCGAGATGTTCTTCTACCACCATTACCCTTTTCTCTACCTAACATCCTACAATCAAGAAAATATTAAATTAGTAATTAAAGAACAGGATAAAATTCACACTATGATGAAATTATGACAAAAATTACTATAAGAAACTAAGGTATTAGTCAATTACAAATATATATATATATATATATATATATCTCTTAAACACCATCCAATGCATATTTAAAATAAAAATATACAACTTGACAAATAAAAAAATATAACAGAAAACTAGCATTCATTGAATGGAGTTCATTGTAAATGATGTTTTAATATTGCAAAGTATTTAATTCAAAACATTACAAATAGTCAATCATCAATGTTCATATCACTATCACTATAACTATCATTAGAATTATGTCTCCCTCATCCTTTTTGCTTTCTTTTGTTTCATATTTATCGCATTCTTCTTCTTCATCTTCATCATTTTGCTCCTTATTGTCATGAGATCTGAGTGTATCACTCATAGCATGACGAATGTCCTCAATTTAATCCAAATTTAATTCTTCTAGATCAGCATTCAAAGCAATGTTAACCTTATCAATATCAACTCCTACAAGAATAGGTTGTGGAATAGATGCTTCAACTTCTTGAAATGCATTCTCAACACTTGGTTCTACATTATCATATTATGCTACAACTTTTGTAATGTCAAACCTACCTCTAGATTTTACTTTGCATGCAACCCACCAATCACGCCTATCTCTTTTCCTGCAGGGAAAATTAGTATAATACACTTGATAAGCTTGAGAGACTAATATAAAAGGGTCATTCATTTGCAACTTTGATTTATAATTAATTTTCACAAGTCCAATTGCATGGACTTTCATCCCTTTATTCAAAGTGTCAAACCAATGACACTTAAACAAAACTACGACACTCCCCACACCATAATATTCCAACTCCCGAATTTCTTCTACCACCCTATAGTAGTCCATGTTATGTTCATTGTAGGTGCTTCCTAAAACACAAACGCCATAGTTTGTTGTTGTTTTAGTATGTCCATATGCCAAAGTGTGAAACTTGAATCCATTAGCGAAGTATCCTTTGTAGCATGAAACACGATGATTTGGGCCATATGCTAGCTTTCTTATGTTGTCATCAATTCCATTACCAACACCTTGAACCTATTAAGAAATAAGCAAGTAGCACAAGACGACATATCTTAAATTAGCTAAAATTTTATATGGTCATAATTTATGAACCACTTACATGAGCAAGTAGCCATCCAGGGAAGTCTTGATCACATAAAATGTCAAGTTCTCTCTCATTCATCATTGGGAATTGTAGTCTCTTTTCTTCATCAACTTTCCTTTACATGATATATAAGATGAACTTGTATCATTTTATATAATATTTGACCAAAAAATTAAACTAAAAACTAAAAGTTGAAAGACTCACTTCACAAAGGGGTTGATCTCGACACAATTCATCAAGATATACCAATGGACAAATCTCAACTCTTCCTGACTTAGATATCTAATCATAATTCTCGAACCAAGGTATCGTCCAGGATATGTACAACTAGATAAGCTACCACACCTATCTACCATCTCTCCATCATTTCATGGAACCTGATTTAACCTAGTTCTTACTTGTGGTTCAAAATAAGAGGAACAAAATTTTGAAACTTCCTCAGTTATGTATGCCTTAACAATAGAAGCTTCCACTCGAGCTCGATTACCCGCATTTTTCTTCAAGTGGTATAAAAACCTAAAACACATTAAGATTGATTTTGAATTAGTTCCTTCAAGTTTTTATTATTACTTTACAATGAATAAATATAGAAAATTACCTTTCAAAATGATATATCCATTAGTATTGGATAGGCCTACCAACATTTGCTTCATATGCAAGATGAATAGGCAAATGCACCATAGAATTGAAGAACCTTGGGGGGAAGATCTTTCCTAGTTTGCATAGAATCTCAACAATGTTATTCTCAAGTTGCTCCATGTGCAACATCATTGTACAAATGCTCCTAGAAAAATTATTGGGCTTAGTTAATACTTCCCAAATTGGTTTTAGAAGTAGATCTCGAAATGTAATTGAGAGCAATCTTTCCATGAACACATGACAATCATGGCTTTTCATTCCATAGAACTTGCAATCATTCTCGTACACACAACGAGCTATATTCGATGACAATCTATTTGGAAATATTAAAGATTTTGCCCAAGTGCACAATTCTTTTATCTATGCTTTAGTCAAACTGTAAGGTGCTTTGGGCTTGCAGACTTTCCCATTTGCATCCTCAAATAAATGCAGTTCAGAATGACTACAATACTTCTCTAAATCTTTCCGAGCTTTGGCATTGTCTTTAATTTTATCTTTGACATCCATCACAGTGTTGAAAATGTTATCAAAAATATTTTTGTCAATATGCATTACATCTAAATTATGCCGAATAAGATTTGTGTGCCAGTAAGATAACTCCCAGAAAATGCTTTTCTTTACCTAATTATGAGTTTTATTGAATCCCTCAATTACTTCTGAACCACTGGATGGGTTGTAAAATGTGATATCTGGAAGCCCCTTAACCAAATGACGCATTATCTAACCACTTAAGGGAGGTGATGGTGGATTAGTTTCAATTCTATCCTTGCAAAACCTATATGCTTGTTTTCTAAAAGGATGATCAGAAGGTAAGAATTGCAATGATAATCAAATCAAGAAGCTTTTTTCCCAAACTAAAGCTTGAAATTTTCCATACAATATGAACATGCCAACCAACCATGGGTACTCCAACTAGATAGCATTGCATTGGCAGGAAAATCACAAATTGTCCACAAAAGTGTTGCCCTTATTTGAAAGTTTTGTTTGCTACAGACATCATTAGTTTCAACCCAAGTGTTCCATAATGTTTTCAACGTATCCATTATAGGCTGTAAAAACACATCAAGATTTTTTCCTAGACTCTTTGGGCCTGGAATTACCATATTATAGATCATGAAAGACTGTTGCATGCACATCCATAGAAGAAGATTGTATACAGTTATAACCACAAGCCAACAAGAGTACAAGGTTCTTGAGCTACCAAATGGACTAAAGCCGTTCGTGCATAACCTAAGGTGTACATTACGTGAGTCTAAGGTAAATGATGGATAAGTGTGATCAAAATGCTTCCATGCCTCACCATGAGTTGGGTGCGTTATACATCCACTTTCACAATGATTTTTAGCATGCTAAGTCATGTTCTCACAAGTATACTTAGATGCATATAGCATTTGTAATCAAGGTATTAATGGCAGGTAACATAGCACATTGTATAGAATTTTTTCCTAGCCCCCGATTTCCTTAGCTTATAGCGAGGATGACTACAGACAAGACATTCTTGGAGATCCTTGTTCTCTTTGAAGTATAACGTGCAATTATTTATACAAGCATCAATTTTCTCATAACCAAGCCCCAAGTTTCCCAATTGTTTTTTAGTCTTGTAAAAGTTAACAAGCAACTTTTCACTTTTTGGCAACATGTTTTTGATGATCGACTTAGAAAGCCTCAGGTATATTATACTCTGATTTGAGATTCAACAATTGAGAAACAACAGAAAGTTTAGTAAGCTTGTTACAACCATCCCACAATGGCTCATCGGCATCTTTTAACAAGTCGAAGAACTTTTGTGCCTTTAGATTAGGCAGTTCTTCATCACCTAATGTATTCGAGTTACTACTAGTGCCAATAGCATCCCTCACCATTGTTCTATAGTGAGACTTTTCTTCATTTGAAGACATTGAAGAAACCCCAACATCATGTTTCCTTTTTAAAGGTTCACCATGCGCATGCCATATATTAGGGGGCGCAAATTGGGTCTCAACCCATGGTTCCAACCCAATTCACTTTGAGTTGGGTTGGGTTTAAAATAATTTGATTGGGTTTGGGTTGGGTTGGATTTTAGTGGGTTGAATATGGGTTGGGTTTTAATAGGTTGAAATGGCTTTTGTATGTAAATGAGTTGAATGTGGTTTCTAAATAATTCAACCCAATTTCAGCCCCAAAATTATCCTTCCATTTTTTCATTCTCTTAAGATCATACACCACTTTATTTTTATTTCTATAACACTTTAAAAATGAAAAAAAAAATAATGAATTGAAAATTAGATAAATTATATATCACCGATTAATCATTTACTATTTCTCCACCTCATCTAATTTTAAAATATTAATTTATTAACTTCATTTGAATGAATTAATCAAGTAAAATTTTACTTGAGATTATGATCTAAAAATTGATTATATCATTATTTTGGTTTATAAACTCCAATTTTTTATAAAAAAATTTAGCCAGTTAATTTTATAGACCCCATATTTTTTTCAACTTTGCAATATGAAAATAAATAAATTTTTTTTTCTTTTTTCTTTTTATAATTTTTATAAACTACCAAAATATTAATATGTAAACACAACAAACTTATTGTGTAGTGGTAGCATATGAGAGGACAGATTGCGGCCGTTCATTTCATTTCCTTTCCCTCCACATGAAGAAAGGGTCCCGACTTTATTTTTATTTTTAGTTATAATATTTTCAAAATTTTAAAAATTAATTATATTTCAATACTTTTTGAGTATTTTAATTAAAAATAATAATTTAGGTAGATATAAGAATTTAAATTTAAATAATTTATATTTTTTATTCTTAAAAAGACATATTTTTCAAGATATATGCATATTTTAATTGCTTTAAAATGATAGTAATACTTTTATGTCGAATCGAATTTGAATTTGATCATTGTGATAAATGATAATGAATTAGATTGAAAAAATTAAAAATAAAATAAATAGTACTTTTTCAAATATTGACTAAATATAAAAAAAAAAAAAAAAAAAAAACAAATACGACTAGTATAGTAAATATTTTGTTGGGTACAATGTAAACATTTTGTACTAAAAATTTAAAATATTTTATATAATTATGTTTTATTTATTGAGCGAGATTGTTAGTTTGTATTAAAAGAAAAAATATAAATATTATAAAATAATAAGTAAATTATATGTTTACATAATTTGGTTTGATTTTACGTGATTAACAAGGATTTAATAATAATTAATTAACATATGTCAAATAAAGATAAAAAAATTATAGTTTAATAAAATAATATAACAATGTATTTAGCAAAAAATATATATATTTTTCCTTTTTTGTATTGAACCCGCCCAAATCCGACCCAACTCATTTTCAACTCATAAATATAAACCCATTTTGAGCCCAACCTATTTTGAACCCAACCCATAACCAACCCAACCCACCCATTTGCCACTACTACCATATATCATAACCATGAGTAAACCCATTCTTCTCAAGGTGATAATGCACATCACCTCGGTTAAAGAACCCTCTGTTGCCACATTTTGAGCATAGGCATTTTATTTTGCCACGAGAAACATAACTCGTTTGTGCAAAGGCAAAGTTCAAGAACTCTTCCACCCCCACCACAAATGTATCTACAAGATAACCATTGTTATCAAACCGTTGCCACATCTAACTGTGATCAGTCATGCTTGTTGCATTTTTTAACCAATTATGTGAGGTTAGGATAGGAAGATAAAGGCTTTGAAGTTAAATGAAAAAGAACTAAGATGTTTTGAGAAGCTTACAAGTTCACCCAAATATCCTCTAAATTATTATTGAGAAGATATTATGTTTATTTTAATATAGTGTCTTCAGTCGTGAGAGTAGAGAGTTTCTTTATATTATCTATATATTTTTTAATTATTTCCCCCTTTTTACTTTAGTTATGTTATTTCATATATTTAAGTATAAAATTTTATTTTATATTTTTTACAATTTAATGAAAATATTTGGTCATTGTGAAATCTTTTTATAAGCAAGATTTCACCGAGCCCAGTTGCGCGGCCTGTGACCCTGGGGGGCAACGTGGGGACCAAAGTAACCTCGGTTGTACCAATCCTAGCCCTAAATTGGGGGTGGGTTCAAGGCCGGGAGTTACTTAAATCAAATTGAGGATGATCATCCCGCCCAAATTAAAAAAAAAAAAAAAAGATTTATAAACTAGACATTGAGAACTAGTTATACTAATATTTTAAAAATTGCCATTAAATTATTTATACATATTATTTATATTATATATCTATACATATCATTTATATTTATATGTATATATATATGTATGTATGTATAATGAATTGTAATATATATATATATTATAATAGTTTGACAAGCGCTTTGTCGGGGTAGTTTTTGGTGGAAGGTAAGAGAGCTAACGACTAACGATTTCAAGTTTTGAATGTATAAGTTGACCCAAACTAAATTTGAAATTGGGCTCTTGAATTGCAATTCTAGTTCCCACAAAAGTTCCAGTGATTAATCCCAACTAAAGGAAATTGTATTCAGATATTTTTAAAAAAATTCTTCTTTCAATTAATTCAGAAATTTGAAAGAAATATGTATTCGTGAAACTCTAACTCACTCCTAACTTAAATTTCACATAAAAATAAAGCACGTTAATTTTTGGTAGATAGATATTCAGATTAGGTGCTAGGATTATTATATTCTTGCCCTGTTTAATCTAAAAGCAATGGTGAGAAAGGTGGTAAGAATAATCAATTCTAGTGTTTGTAACAAGTCATTTTCAGATGATATATGTAATTCTGCAAAAGTTATTAGAGAGAAGAGGAAGTTACTTTGCAATAGGCAACTTAATGGATCAAAGAGTAGAATGGACTCCTAAAGCACTTCAACAAGAAAAAGAGCACAAGATCCTTTTTGGAGCCATTTATGCGACAGTCTAAAGAGGTACAAGTATCAACCAAAAACTATTGCACGTGCTAAAAAGTAAAAAGGAATAATACCAACAAATCCAAAGATCTACAAATTCTTCATAGTTGCCGTTTCACATTTTTAAATTGGCCATCTTCATCAGAAATAAAAAGTAGATACTCCTTTTCATCTTTTTTGGACAATTCGATTGAAAGCATATCAAACAAAAGAGTTCAATAGAAACTTCACTAATTGTAGGGTTTAATTACTCCTTAAAATGTGGACAGACTGACTATTATCCCTCACACAATATAAGCACAACTTACAACTTATAGTATTAAAGTTGTAAAAAGTCCTACAAATTTTTTGAGATAGAAAATACCCAAGATGTGGTTGAGGGTTAAGTTTATCATCATGTTACTGTATGGTCTAGCACCTAAACTAGAAAAGAAGGAATAAAACTCTATAAAACCTAGAGAAAAAAAAAAAAAAAAAAAAGAATTTTTTCCTCATCACCTGCAGAGGTGATCTAAGGCCGCTACTCTAGATTGGTAAAAGGAGAAACTAAACAGTAAAAAAGAAAGACAAACAACAAGAAATACTACATAACAGAAGAAGAGAGATTAGGCAACAACGACAAGAGATAACATACAATGAAGGTAGCATGCAATGAAGACAAGAGAGAGAAAGGCGATAGCAAAAGATAAGAGATCATAAGAAAAATCACAGGGAATGCACGATAATGGATAGAGAAAAAATAATAGCTTAGTTCAATCTTCCCAAATCATCTTTTGAATGTTTAAAGTACAACCAAGCACACTCCCACATAATTTACCTCTGTCCCTTATTTCAATTTTCCACTTGAAATAGGTGAATCTCCATCCACTGAGCTTTATTGCTCTTTCTTCAATCTCCTATTTATACTGCAAGTTTCAGAATCCATCAAGACAGAACCACCTCACTAATTGGTTAAATATTTAAGTGCTTCAGAGTAGTATGATTAACAGATAGGGAATTGACAATACCTTCACAAAGTCACCTGGAACTAACAGATAAACGTTTGTATAGCTTGCTTCCTCAAGAACTTGGATAACATCAACATTTACTATCTAAAGTCCTTTTCTCACTTTATTTATAATTATGGCATAAAAGAAATATTAGTTCTATATATATATATATATATATCAGTAGTGGCAAATGGGTGGATTGGGCTCAAAATAGGTTTATATTTATGGGTTAAAAATGTGTTGGGTCGAAAACAAGTTGGGTTGGGTTTGGGCGGGTTCAATACAAAAAAAAGAAAAAAATGTAAACTTTTTGATAAATACACTGTTATATTATTTTATTGAACTATAATCTTTTTATCTTTATTTGATGTATGTTAATTAATTATTATTAAATCCTTATTAATCACTTAAAATAAAATCAAATTAAGTAAACTTATAATTTACATATTATTTTATAATGTTTATATTTTTCTTTTAATACATAATAACAATCTTGCTTAATGAATAAAACATAACTATTTAAAATATTTTAAATTTTTAGTACAAAATGTTTACATTGTACCCAACAAATTAAAGAAAAATAAAAAAATAAAAAATATAAAAATAAAAAGAGGAATTATGGGTTGAACATGTAACTTTTTGAAACATAAATTTATTTTCTTGAAATTTAATAAAGTAATAGTTATATGTGGATGTTATGTCTAATTTGTTTTTTTTTTAATTTCTCTTAAATTATGCTGAATATTTAGTGTGAAAAAACTTATTTTTACTTGAATTTGAAACATGAAGTGAACGATTCATTCATAATTGACTAATTGTGAAACAGTATTTTTTTAAGAACAACTTAAAAATGAGTAAAAATAAAAAAGTTTTCAAATAATAATTTTCCTATATTTTTGAAGATTTTATTTTTTATTAATACTAAAATATTATATATATTTATAAAATTAAATATAATTATGATGACATTATGGCATCACATCAATCGAACTGATTGAATCAATAACCAGTAACGTCATCAATTTTTTGTTTAGTCCAATTTTAAAAACATTGATGATTTTCTTACAACAAGATCCTATGATTTATTTAGAATGTTAAACATGGTAATTTAAATATAATTTGTGTGAGTCAGGTATCAACTCAGGCTTTGACCGAGCTTTCTGTCTAGGATTCAATTAAAAGAAGAAAAAAAGAAAAAGAAGACGACAATGTTTCAAAGCTTTTAATTTTGAATTAGTGAAATTCCATTACATTTTCCCCTTTTATGTATATCATTAATTATTTATTTACACCCCTCCAAATTTTCAATCAAGTGTATTTTCTTAACAACATCTAATTAGGATAATTTAAGAGTAAAATAAAAAATTCAGTAACATTTTTTGCTGATGTAAAATTTTCTGTATAAAAATCCTAATAGGAAGAAATTTTTTCATAAATATAGAAAATTTAAATTAAATATTCTTGTAATTATGAAAAGAGAGAGAGAGAGAGAGAGAGAGAGAGAGAGAGAGAGAGAATAAAGCAATTGGCGATTTAATGGGAGAATGGAAGGATAATTTTGGGGCTGAAGTTGGGTTGAATTATTTAGAAACCACGTTCAACTTATTTTAGACTCATTTACTTTTAAAACCCATTTCAACCTAACCCATATTCAACCCACTAAAACCCAACCCAACTCAACCAAACCCAATAAAATTATTTTAAACCCAACCTAACCTAAAACTAAGTAGATTGGATTGAAACCATGGGTTTAAACCTAATTTGCCCCCTCTAGTAGACACGTTTAAACCTAATTTGCCCTCTCTAGTAGACACATATATGTCTTTACCTAATTCTAGTTATTTTTTCAGTCCGTTCAAACTTGTTCGTCCTAACAAGATGTGAATTAAACTAGCTACTACTATTCTAATTGAAATCCTCTATGTTGGCTTCATCCTTACGCCTTCTTTTCATTGGAGATATCCCATTCTTTGCTTGAACCAAAGTATAGGAAAATTAATTATGATTTTGATAAAACTTCTGATTTTCAGAAGAAGAAAAAACAATTAAGTTTACACGAAAAACCTTCAGCCGTTGAGCTCTATTTTCCAAGTATATCAATTATGCCAACAGAGTATGTTTTGTGCGATAATTAATGACTTTATCGGTGACTTGCAAATTGCCTCTCTGCAACAGATTAAGCACGTGTTCAACAAGCATATATTCTGTGGGGCTTTATACAAATTACCCCCTTGTAAAGTGTCTAATTGGCTGAAAACCCCCTATATTTTTTAAATTAGAAATTTACTCATACATATTTTTAAACAATTGTCAATTAACACCCTTCCTGAATGGGGTCTTCTGCACGCGCCAAACCTGCGAAATTTTTTGGTGTTTGGACAACTTTATGTTAATGAAATGACAAAGTTAGCCTTGTCTCATTGTACAAAAATAAACCCATCTTCTTCATTTCATTCCTACACCAATTTCAGACATTTTACTCCATTTTTTTCTCTGAAGAAACCGAAGTGAAGTCAAGAATGTCTTCTTCAAACAACACCAACTTCAGGTGAGCTTCAAGAAGTGCTTTAGATATTAGGTACCCGTCCACTCCTCTTTGTGAATGCAATAAAAAGGCTGCAATAAGGGTTGTTGAAAATGATAGAAAGCCCTCAAAAGGCAAGCTCTACTATTGTTGTAATTTTCATGGATGTGAATACTTTCGATGGGTAAAGATTGAAAAGGCAAGTTGGTCTCCTGAAGGAATTCTGGTCACATATTCATCTGGCAAGACAATGGTTTGTGAAGATGACTCTGAAATTGGAGAGTGTAGTGAAGGTGCTGAGGTTATTTCAAGGGTTTCAAGGGCTCAACCAAATGAGGGAAATTACATTCACATCTCTTGGTTTATTGTTGTAATTTTTTTTATGATAATTGTTATGTTATTGCTTAATAATTAGTACAGATGGAAGCTGGGTTGTTGTGGTTTTTTTTCTTTTTTTTCCTACTCTCCAGTTATTGAGAGTTTGCGAATTTATTTTACATATGTGAAAATGGACTTATTAGTAAGTAATCTTGAGTAATAAATTTAGGAAGAATGAATAAATGAGGGTTAACTGGATACTCAATATTGAGCCAAATAAAAAAATAAAAAAGAAGAAGGTAAGCCTCCAAAGCAAAGCCTTAATATAAGTACAAAGCTGGAAAAATAAGCAATACATTTCGAAGGCCAAACTAATACAAAAAGAAGAATAGGAAACGCATCAAAGGCCCACATTTCATCTATACCCAACTGCAAAAATGTACAAAATATGTGAAAGTAGAGAACCCAAGAAAACCAATGAAGTTGTCAAAAAAATGAATTCCCTGATAGAAAATAGGTAAGTTGCCAAGCATTACTTTTAACCATAAAAAATATTAACTTTTATACCAGAACAATACAAAAAGCCAGAATTTGCAATTGTATCTTATTTTCCAATTTACCAATTAAACATGATAATCAAATGGCCAAAAGGTATACCCCACATGCACCAAAACAACCTACCCTATATGCACCCAACAACCTGCCCCAAAAGTCATATTAAAACCCACAAAAGTGACACCACAGCACACATACCAACACCAACAATTCAATTTTTCTTATTTTTTTCTTGAAGCTTTCTTGACCTATTTATAATATTTTGCAGAACCTCAGAGAGCTGAGGTTTTTTCATCCTTGGAGCTCTTGTAGCTTGAGCAGCTCCTGTGTTCACCTCTCTCTCATGCGAAGTTGAAGCCTTTCTTTTGCCCAATAAAGCCTCATTTCTTGGTCCTTCATATAATCTTCCTTTCCCCAGATTGAGTATCCTGCTTGCACAAACAATAGAAACCAGTATCTTAGTGATTTAGATCTTGAGATCTAATAGTAGTGACTAAGATCAATGAAGCAACCACATGAATAAGCAACTGAAGCAACTAGTGACTGAGATCTATCAGTAAAGGTACTAATTTACCCTTATTTGATTAGTCACAACAGCAAAGCTTGAAACTTGGGTTTGTTGTGTTGCGGCTTGGTTTGGTTGAGAAGTTTGAACTTGGCATGATTGTGTTGAAGCTCCAGTTGGTTCTTTGACTTGCTGCAAGGTAATAATTTTATGCAAACAGTTAATTATAGGGATATATAAACAAAGTACATAAGTAAAAACTGTATAACTTAATTTAATGACTTACTTACTCTTTGGATTCTTGGTTCTCTTGCACTACTCACTCTTCTTCTTGCTTCTTTAATTCTAGCCTACAGAATAATATACATAATTATATATGTTTGTTTATGAAATATTTTATGTCACACAGCAGAAATAAAGTATACTTTAGTTGCAAGATTCATTTTTGCAGCTGCAATATTGGAATTAGGTTGTCTTGCAGCACTTGGTTGTCCAGATCCAAAGTTATTTTCCTACATTTAAGATGTTCATTAATCATAAAGCTTAGGTAAAGGATGAAAAATTAGATATTTAAATTAACTTACAACCTTATGCAATGTTGAGTTTGGATGTATTGGATTTTTGCATTTTCCCCTATTATGCCCTGGTTGCAAACATTTCTTGCAAAAATGTGGAAGACCTATTCTTTTTGAGACCGCTATTTGCAATTCATCTGCAGTCTTCCTTCTCATTTTTCTAGGCCTGCCCCTCTTTCTTGTGTAATCTGGTGCACTCAAGGGTTCATAGTTTGTCTTTATATAATCACCACTCCCAGGAACAACATGTATCATGTTTGAATACAACCTCATATATGCCTCTTTCTTAAAGCAATTAGCTATATAATCATCAATTTTATGCCTTCTCTCACATATGGCAGCATAAGTATGGCAACAGGGGAAACCATTCAATTGAAATAATCCACAAGTGCAGGTGTTCTTGTTCAAATCAACTACATACCTTTCAGAAATTCCAAACTCTATTTCAAATTCATCTCTTCCGCAGTACCTACGAACACAAAATCTGGACTGCCTGTGGGCTTTGTTCAATTTCTCATAATGTTATGACATATTATCCCATCATACTTCTCTATGCCCTCCCTCTTCAATTGTATTCTTGAGGCCAATCTTCCCTAATCCATTCAAACATAGAGATTATTAGCTTATCTCTAGCTTGAAGTATATAGTTGTTAAAAGATTCACACAAGTTGTTGACCAAGATATCAGACCAACACATGCTCCTGAAGTGAGATCTAGCCCAATGATGTGCAGGTATCTTCCTAAGCCAATCTGCAGCTGTCTCATAACCATCATCAAATTTAGGATCAAGATCTTCTATTTTCTTCATCCATCATGCAAACTCATTTTTGTTTCCAGTGCATGCAGCTTTCCACAATGAATCCTTTAGCTCCAAACTGCTATATTTTGCTCTAAAATTGGCATATAAATGCCTCAAGCAAAACCTATGTTCACATCCAGGAGCAAGTTCTTCAAGTGCATCAATGAGACCCTTTTGTCTGTCTGAAATAAAGGTCCATCTCCCCTCATCAGCTCCACCAATATCTAATAAAAACTCACCTAAAAACCAACTCCAAGTTTCTCTATTATCAACCCTCACCACAGCCATTGCTATTGGCCACTTATTGTCATTTCCATCCCTTTGATCTTTTCTATTGCTGTTTTCTTTGCCCTCAAAACTGTCTACTAGTTTACATTCAAGCTACACTTCCTATAGATTTTATTCTGCAAATTCTCAATGCCAATATCAGGGTTGTCCCTAATTGATTTTTCCATCCTCTTTGCAATGTACTTGTAATTAGCCAATCTGTTGTCAAATTGTCTTGCACAATGGTGTTGACCTCTCAAAGTTTTAATCTAAAATGCAGGCCCTTTCAGGATTCTTGATGCATGGATCCTCCAATCACATGCCTCATCTTGGCAAAGTGTTGTGATTCTGTGCCCTTCATTATTCAAGAAAAGAAGCTTGTATCCATGCCTCACACTCCAATCCCTTAGCACTTCTCTAAACTGCTTACCATCTTGAAACTTATCCCCAACTTTCAGCTCATAGCTCTTTATATCAATGCACCCTGGCTTGTAGGAAGGAAACTTGGGGACATCCTCATCTGAGCCATCTAAACTTAACAAGTCATCCTCTTCACCACCTGAACTATACCACTCTTCATCTTGCATATTGTCTTTCAAAGCTGATCTTGTGCCCTTTTTTGTAGTCATCATAACCTTATTCTTCATATTCTTCAGTTTTTCAATCAATTCAATCTTGCTTGGCACTCTTTCAGCAAAGATATCTTTATCACTTGAATTCTCCAAGTCCTCTAACATTTCTGAGGGTGCATCTGAGCTTTGATATTTCTCATCCTCCCCCTCATTATCTTCCTCAGATGGTAAATAATATGAGTCATCAGACTCAGATTCTTGATAATTGTCAGTTTTTTCTTCACAAATGCTTTTACCCTTGTCTTTAACAATTGGCTCATTTGACCCCTCCATGTTAACATCACTTATAATAGCATCCCCACATATGAATCAAGGGTAAAATCTAAATTATCATCCCCCCAGAGTTCACTAAGTCCAAGTGTTACATTATTATGTTCCCCCTTTCTATCTAAATTAACACCTAAATCATCAACACCTGTGTTCACATCGACCCTTCCATATTGTTCATTTATGTTAGGAGCTGCTTGATCATCTAAGTTTTGTTCATCTAAGTTGTCTTCATCCAAAAAAGTGACATCCACATCATCAATCCCCCCCTCAACATCATTTCTCTCTTCAGAACCTAGACTCACAGCTGCACCCTCATCATTATTTCCCCTCTCAGAACCTAAACCGACATCATTATCAGCCTCACCCTCACCCTCATCCTCATTTGTTGCATCACCTATAGACCCTTCATCACCCACAGATTCTTCATTCATTTCACTATTTAAATTATGTTGACTTTGAACAATATGACCCTGAGTGTCTATAACTACAGTTGGTGTGGCTATTTCTTCAACATAAATAGTTATAACAGGAGACTTCTTTAAAGTAGTCTTCATTTCATTAAGACTATCATCATCATATATTAATCTACATCCATTTTCAAGAGACCACCCAGGTAATGTGTAGTAAAAGCATACATTCATTCTTTTGCCCCCACCATTTCATGCAACTAGTAAAACTCTTTCTTGTTCTTCATGGTGCTCAATTTAAAATTACAGAATATATGTTTCTTATCTCCTTCATACATGACAATATGGTCACTCACAAATCTTCCACCCACCCATATTTCAAGAAGATGATCCTCTCTTTCTCTACTACTTCAAAAAGAGATATATTATGAGACTAATATGTTATCACTATAGGTTTATCACTGCAATATATACGCTACTATATATATGTCACATGCCATGTCATATTGTTATAATTATCATTACAACATATCTGGTTCAAAAACTAATTTTGTAGCATTTACAACTATTATAGCAATATTACAGCAATTCCAGATATAGAGCAGCATCAATTTAATCTAAAAAGTGAAGCATCAGAAATCAAAGCAGGGCATCAATTCTACAATAGCTAAGCAGTAGGAGTTTGAGCGCCAAAAACGTTAATAGTTAGCAATTTCAAACTTCAAAACACATAAACTCAACATAGTTCAAAAAACATGGCCAAGTGTTCAACAAACCAAGTATTCAACAAACCATGCTATACATAAATCAAACCCTAATGGGATCAGTTCTAGACTATCAAAGTTAAATCAAACTACTTTTCATCACAATAGACAGATAATAACAAGAATAACAGTAAAAAATTTGAAAAGTCCTAAACTTGCAGAACAAAAAAATAAAAATAAAAATAAAAAATAAAATGTGTTGTCGTTGCTTACCTTGACCCTAAACCTTCACTAGCCCTCCTTAAAAGCTTCCAAACCAGGCCTAATGTATGTGCATGTTGTCGTCGTTGCAAAATGGACAACTCAGAATGTATCCACACATTTTATTCGATCACAAATGGGCAAAATTGTTCCGATTAAACCACAAAACAAAAACTAGAATGTGATATTATCAAACAGATGAGCATAAAAAACAAGAGGAAATGAGGATTTTTTGAATGCAAATAGGATTCTAGGGTTTACGCATTATACAGAGAGTTGTGATGAAGAGATTCTTTACTTTTGAATATGCCTAAATCCTTTACATCAGCAATATTTAACTAAGGGCAATTCAGGCATTTGATTATTCAAAAAACTGCAATTTTAAATTGGGGCAAGTGAGTATTATTAATGCAAATACAAGGGGTAATGAGAAAATTAATTATTCACATGGGGTTTTCAACCAATTAGAAATTTACATGGGGGTAAATTGCATATAGCCCATATTCTGTGCCTAGCTGGCCTTATTCCATTCCAATTTGAAAGTACAGATTAAGCACTTGTTCAACATGTATTTCTTCTCTGCCAACATGTTTGTTAAATATGTTTCTGACTTTCATTTGGATGATGTAGTGGTGGTAAGTAAGATGCTACAAAGAAATAGAGATTGAAACAAAATTACAATGGAAAAATTCACTCCATTAACAATATAGTGCTTTCACAGAATTAAGTAGAAAATCAAATTTTGATCAAAAGGATGCAGAAAAAAGAACAAGTAGTAAATACTTTAATACAGAAAGTACAACAGCATAACTTGAAACATAAAAAATTACACATTATTTTCATGGCCCAACCAAGAGTGTCAAAATAAAAAATCCCTAATTATTAATTATCTTGGTTGCAAGAGCAGAGTTCATATCTTGCTAAACTCCCTACTAGAACCTGCAATTTGAAAGAGCAAAAAGGTGTGTGTCAGCTTGCAAAGCAACAAAAGATAAATGAAGCTATAGAAATATAATTTACAAAATCAGAGAAACCTCCACTCAGAGAATTCGAATTCCGGAAGAATGAAAAATAAGCACTAGCCATTTTCTGAAAGATGAACTAGATGGCAGAAAAATCATAGTAAGAGATGAAATTGAAGAATATTTGCAGCTCAAAAATAGAAGAAAACGTACCAATTTTTTTTGTTGCACTATAAGAGGCATCCGAGGAAAGGGTGGGCGGCCATGGGTGGAGTTAGTGAGAGATCAATATGTTTGTGTGGGGTAGGTTTTTTTTTGCTGCAATAATAGTACACCATATTATCTAATTAATTTTTTAAAATTTATAATTAAAAGAAAAAAAATCATAATTAAACATCTACTTCTAAAATATATTGAGAAAATGTTAAAAGTAAAAAAAATTGATGTATGCATCTTTTTTTCCTCAAAAAATTTATTGTGTCATTCTAAGTGTTATGATTCACAAATCTAATTGTAATAATAAAAATATTATTGTTAATAATTACAAGAATTCAGTCTTAAAAGTACAAATATTATTTTTATATATATAAAAAATAATTTTGAAATAGGAGTTAAATCATTTTTTTTATATATTTTATTCATATAGGGATGTATTAAATTTGTCCATGTGGATAAGTTATTATTTAATTAAACCAAGTCCTGATGCAATTTCAAATCAAACTTAAAATTAACAAAATATTTTTTTTTATAATAAATTTTGTCTTTATTACAATTATTTTGAAATTTCTTATAGTGAAGGTTTTGGTACGATATAATAATATTTTCTAAAAATTTAAATTGCAACATTATTTTACATATATGACAATTAATTAATTTACTAAAAATAATAATTGTAAAAATTTAAAGTAAAAACAAAATTATTGCCGAACAAAATTTTGAGGGGAACAAAACTTTAAAAGCACATATTAAAAATAAAAGTTTATAGATTTAATGTCTCCAATGTATATGAAAATTAAATTGAGACAGAAAGTTTTATCTTTAATCTGTCTCAAAAATACATAATTAAGATGGATTATTTCTGTTGTTAATATAAATATTAAAGAATTAATAATTTTAGACGGATTAATGATAAAAATATTTCTTATGTAATTTTAGTCTCTAATTTGTCTATTTTTTTGTCCTTATTTTATAAATTTAAGACATAATTGAATTTTTGTTTATATTCCTTCTTTAATCTGTTCAAATTAAAGACGAAATTTTTTGTGTCTTAAAAATTTCGTCTTTGATACTTTCTTCTCTTGTAGTGCAAGAAGCAACATAAAAGGGTCAAGAACAACCATTTCATTGAGTATGTATAGTTGTATACAATATATGGATATATTGCACTATTTTTTTAGTGTATAAAATAGTCATGAATTACTGTTATTTTTAACCATATGGCATATTTATATATGGAGCCATAGGGTCATTTTGGAGTCATGAATTTACCACAATTCAACGTGTGAAACAAAATATAAGATCCTATAATACAACAAAATTATGTTTTCTTCAAGTAATAGTCGCGATAGTATGTGTGAAAATGATTGGAAACACAAATGTTCACATCCAACCACTTGTATTCTCATTCATACTAATGCAAATCATTTATCTATGAGGTAGATGTATCCTTCCGACACCACTATCGAAAGCCAATGAACCTCTCATGACTATATCGGTCCAAGGACTAATAAATCATGATTTAATAATCATGCAATGGCTTGTGTAGTTCAATTCAACTCAATCTTATGCACTAAGAAAGATACTGGAAATTGACAGAAAAGACCAATTTTTTAGGATTTTATACTTCACGTCTGCATTTTTTTGTATTGAATTTGCCTTGTTCTGTACTTATTTGGTGTTTTTTTGTGCTTGTTTTTCCTTTGGCCAAATTTACCTCAATTCAATGCATGAAACAACATATAAGATCATCTAATACAATAAAATCATGTTTTCTTCAAGTAATAGTCGTCATAGTATGTGTGAAAATGGTTGGGAACACAAATATCCACATCCAACCACTTGTGTTCTCATTCATACTAGTGTAAATCATTGGTGCATGAGGTAAATGTATCTTTCGGCACCACTATCAAAAGCCAATGAACATCTCATGACCATATTAGTCCTAAGACTAATTAATCATTGTTAAATAATCATGCAATGGTTTATGTAGTTAAATTCAACTTAATCTCTTATGCACTAAGAATGATATTGGAAACCAACAAGAAAAATACCCATTTTTAGGATTTTTATACTTCATCTCTGCAATTTGGTACTGAATTTGCCTTGTTCTGTCTTATTTGGCGTGTTTTTGTACTTGCTTTACCTTTGGCCGAATTTACCTCAATTCAATGTGTGAACAATATAAAAGATCATCTAATACAATAAAATTATGTTTTCTTCAAGTGATAGTCATGATAGTACATGTGGAAATGGTTGGAAACACAAATATCCACATCTAACCACTTGTGTTCACATTTGTACTAGTGTAAATCATTAGTGTATGAGGTAAATGTATCCTTCCGGCACCACTATCGAAAGTCAATGAACATCTCATAATTATATCAGTCCTAAAACTATCGAATTTGCATTATCCTATACTTATTTGGCCAAATTTATATCAATTCAAAGTGTGAAATAGCATATAAGATCCTCTAATATAATAAAATCATATTTTCTTTAAGTAATAGTCATGATAGTACATGTGAAAATGGTTGGAAACACAAATATCCATATCTAACTACTTGTGTTCTTATTCATACTAGTGTAAATCATTGATTGATGAAGTAAATGTATCCTTCCAGTACCACCATCAAAAGCCAATGAACCTCTCATGACTATATTAGTCCACTGACTAATAAATCATTGTTTAATAATCATGCAATAGGTTATGTAGTTAAATTCAACTTAATCTTATGCACTAAGAATGATACTGAAAATCAACAAAAAAATACCGATTTTTGGGATTTATATACTTCATCTCTACAGTTTTGTATTGAATTTACCTTGTTTGGTACTTATTTGGCGTATTTTTATACTTACTTTTCTTTTGACCGAATTTACCTCAATTCAATGATTGAAATAACATATAAGATCCTCTCATACAATAAATTTATGTTTCTTTAGTAATAATCATGATAGTACGTGTGAGAATAGTTGAAAACACAAATATCCACATTTAACCACTTGTTTTCTCTTTTACACTATTGTAAATCATTGACATATGAGGTAAATGTATCCTTCTGGAACCACCATTGAAAGCCAATGAACCTCTCATGACTAATTGGTCCTAAGATTAATAATTAATGGTTTAGTAATGCAATGACTTAGGTAGTTAAATTCAACTTAATCTCTGATGCACTAAGAATGATATTGATAATCAGTAAAAAAAGATATCGATTTTGGGATTTTTATACTTCATCTCTGCAGTTGTGTACTAAATTTACATTGTTCTGTATTTATTTGGTGTGTTTTTTTGTACTTACTTTTCCTTTGGCTGAATTTACCTCAACTAAATGCGTGAAACAACAAATAAGATCTTTTAATATAATAAAATCATTTTTCTTCAAGTAATAGTCATGATAGTACATGTGAAAATGATTGGAAACACTAATATTTACATCAAACCACGTGCGTTCTCACTCATAGTAGTATAAACCATTCATACATGAGCTAAATGGATTCTTTTGACACCACTATCGAAAACTAATGAATCTCTTATAACTATATTAGTCCTAATAATAATGTATCATGGTTTAATAATCATGCAATTGCCAGATGAAGGCAAATTCAACTTGATCTATAATGTACTAAGAATTATACTAAAATCAATGGGAAAAGTACCAATTTTTGAAATTTTTATAATTCATCTTTGTAATTTTACACTGAATTTGCTCATGTTCTGTACTTATTTTGTATGTTTTTGTACTCACTTTTGTACTCATATTTCCTTATCCCTGGTACCATTTTTTTCAATCTTAGTACTAGTTATGTAAATATGGATATCATATACATTTGCAATTGTATTGCATTGGGATCAATCTGTAACATATATATCTTTATTTGTATCTATATATAAATAAATTTTTAGACTACACTATAAATTGTAAACACCATCCACTATGATCATCCAAATACATAAATAACAAATGTTATCCAGTAAGAATGTCTGAAATACTGAAACATTGGCCTCAATATTCATATACAAAAAGGAAATTTATACAAATAATAACCATCCAAACATCATCATTCAACCCTTGAATATATTAAACAATGCTCATTAGTTAGAATTTTTGCAGCAATATGTGCTTGATACGTCCATAGAATAGTTATTTTCATATTCCCAGAAAACCTTGGTGTTTTATGTGAAAAACTCTACCCAAAGAAATACATAAACTCCACATTCCAGGTCCCCATTTTGTGGGCAACTAAAAGGTATTTGCACTTGGTTTTGCACCACACTATACTCCAATGAATGTTGGATGTATCTAGTCAAAAACTTAGTTTGCAAAAGTATTTATTATTCTTTATTCAAATAATTGGATTAATGTGTCATGAATATAAACGACAAAAGTACTGGCCATTATTTTTATAGACAAGAGAGACATGCATAACTACATAAATACTAAATTAGAGGTTTTGGTACTACAACTCACAATTTAAATACTGAAAGATTGAATTTTCATACCAAAAAACTTGCACAGAATATTGAATTGGAGGTTTTGTATACTACAACTTACAATTTAAATACTGAAAGTTTGAACTTTTTGTACCAAAAGAAACTTGCATAGAATACTGAATTGGAGGTTTTGTGTACTGCAACTCATAATTTAAATACTAAAAGTTTGAAATTTGCTACCAAAAAAACTTGCACATAATATTGAATTGGGGACTTTTGTGTACTGCAACTAATAATTTAAATACTGAAAGTTTGATTTTGCTACCATGTTATTTGAAAATAATTGTAATCACATTAATGATGAGTTTATAGGAATGAACGCCCAATAAATGCTTAAATATAATTTATACACTTCGTATACACCATAAATCAAATAATTTCCTTAAAATTTAATTACAAACAACTAATGTACACTATACATATTTGAATTATATAAAAATTCATATAATTAATAATTGAAATACACAATTAAAACAACAAATAAAGTATAAATTAAAAATATTCAAGTATGAAAAAATTTACATTAGAGGTTTTTATAAAAGAAGAGACTACTTATAGGTGAATTGAGTATATCAAAATCAAGCCTAAAATAATTAAAACCAAGATAAAATAAGAAGCAAACAAACAAATGTATGAAAATTCTTTCAGTATTTCAATAATACAAAATAAACATAAGAGAAAATTACAAAACTTACCTTGTAAATTATGCAATTGAGGAATGAAAATACAAATCCTTCTAACTTGAACAACACAACTAACGGTGGAAAATAAGTTCAAAATAAGGAAGAGAAGAGAAAAGAATGCTAGTTGTTGCAGCGCCAGTAAGAAGAACTGAGAGAGTGAGAATCAATCTCGAAGATGGAGGGAAGAGGAAGAGAAAACGTGAAGGGGGGAGAGTTATTTTGAAGAAATGTGTTTGTAAGTGGGTTGAATGGAGTGTCTCTTGTTATTTCTAAGTTAAGTAGGTTATTTTTGTCTTCTTAACTCAAATGGGGAGTAGAACTCAAAAAGAAAACTTTGACTGGGGAGTGGAGACAAACCAAATTCAAATAAAAATTGATTCCTAAATTGAAAGTAACTTTAGCTACTTTTCCCCAATTAGCCGTTATTGTGTTTTGGATTTTTATGAAGCAAACACAATATTGATGTATTTGCCTCTTATTAGGACTGCCAATGGATCGGATTTTAATCCAAACAGATATGAATTTCGAAAATTTTATCCGATTAAAATATCTAATGGATCATATCTGATTATAAATATCCGTTATTCAAAATAAATGGATTGAATACGGAATTAAGCAATTTGACCAATTAAAGACCTGAATCCAAATTTTAATTAATTTTTTATTAAATTAATACTCTTATATATATAATATTAATAAAAATTTTAAAATAAAATCTATATATTATATTGACCTATTATATATATTAACGTATATATTATCCTATTAATATTGAGTTTTGAGCCTAAAAAATAAGAGTGATATTGATAAAATGTCTATGCATTGATATAACGTGAAATATGAATTTAGTATTCAAATATTTAACTTTTGGGTTAATATATAATAAAAAGTTGTTAAAAATTCAAATACGATGTAAATATACTTTATAATACAATATTTTTATACAATCCAAAGGAAAAAAAAAAGAAAAAAATATTAAATCGGATCAAATTTTTTTATTAGATTTCAAATATTCATCTGATTTGGATATGATACTTACTAACAAAGATCCTATAAGACATTGAGTCGGATTTCAATATAAATTTTAATAATTAAATTTGGATTCGAATATACAATTCAATCCAAATCTGACCCTTTGAGAGCCCTTCAAAGCATAAGGCTTGTTTGTTTATGAATTGGATATTTTGGCAAAATGATTTTTGGGAAGTAGGGTTGGAGAATGTGATAGTTGTTTGTTTGTGTTTTGGGCGGTAGGTGAAAAATAAATTGAGAGAAAATTGTTTATTTATTTGTGTTTTGGTAGATGACAAAATGTCACACAATAACTTTTTTATTGGATTGATAGGGTGAAATTAATATTTTAAAATTATTTATGTATATGTATATATAGATTTGGTGGGGGGGGGGGGGACAAAAAATTGGAGGACTAAATATTGGAGAACGAGTAGGAAATGAATTGTGATGGTATTTTGGGTTTTTTTTTATGTATTTTAGATAGTGAGATTGAAAAATGTGATAATTTGTTTGTTTGTATTTTAAGAGTTGAAAAATATTTTTGCAATTTACAAACAAATAAGCTGATTTTAATTTTATTTTTTTTGTTTCTTTACCTCTTTTTTCTGGGTTCGGAAATTTGGAACCACAAATTTGGCCCGGATATAAATTCGACATAATGATCCATTGTTCTAGTTCTCATCCATTATTCTTCTCAAACAATGGAAGCTCCTGCACTTCAAATCCGTCTCCAGTTTCCTCTCCTCTCCGCTTTTACTAGGTGGAATCCTGCTTCTCTATTAATTATCAACCCAATGTTGAATAAGTTCTTTTCCTTTTTCTTTGGAAGTTTGATTTTTTTTTTTCCGTGCGCTCAATTTGTAGATATACTGTTTGAAGTAGATCTGTAATCAGTTTAGCTGCAGGTATTCCTGATGGTGATTTGAATACATATCTACTTGTAATGAGGATCGGATTAATTAAAATTTATCCATTATTCAAAACGTTGATTATAAGAGAAAGTTTGAGTTGTTATTTTTGCCGTAACTACATGAACTTTTAGTTCTTAGAGCCTTAATATTATCATCGAAAATACTAGCATGTTTAATTAACTATGTTATTTTGCTTTATTTCATGATAATTGCTGTACATGAAAAGTCAATCAAACTTGGTTTAGGGCATGGATTTGTTCTTATTTTTCTATATTGAGTTTTTGGGGTTCGGAAGCTGAGTATAAAATGCCGAATCCTGGTTATATTTTGAAGACTACAGTATTCAGAAAACTAAGGAACTCAAGGTTTCTGCACACAAGAACTTGAAGGATGGATATCCATCCCTTGCAGCAGATAAGGTGCCAAGGAGGGAGATTTTGGGGCTTGTGGGAGTTAACGTGATATTTGGAAATGTTTATTCTGTTCTTGCTGCCCCAATGCAGGAGATGAAAGAACCAAATGTGCTAAGGTAAATGCTGCTCGGACTTGTTTTCTTCTTTCTTTTATATGTACTGGAGCCGGTTTCTTATGCATGATGGCTGCTCTGGTTTTGAAGCATCCAGGACTCTGAAGCTTGCTAGTGGAGTAAGAATACAAGGTAAAATCTTCCTGACTTCTAGGATTGAAGCTTTGTCCATCTCCTTCTTTGCATACAATGACACAAATGTGTTTGTAAATTTATCTTAAAATTTAAATGCATCATTTAGAAAATTCAATTGGATTTTCAACTATCTTCATATCCCTGCTTAAAAATGATTGTTGCAATTCCATGTCATTTTGAAAATTGTTTGTTTTTTTATTAATGAGATCTCCTGAAATGGCAAATGAAATTACCAAGCAATTTGTTTCTTGGAGCAGAGACAGGGATGAGGTAGAGCCTGTGTAGTGAAAATAGGTGTTTTTCAGATGCATTATTAGTTCAAACATTTGTGATGTCTAATAAGTTTGTGGATGTCTGTCCAAGACATTGTTGAAGGACAAGGGCAGGAAGCTCGTGAAGGAGACACTGTAGAATTTAATTACGTATGCCGGCGGTCAAATGGATATTTTGTTCATAGGTATAATTGCAAGTTATCTTTGGAAGTTCTGAGTGAATATATGCTGGTTAAATTACGCTTTATTTCTTCTTTGCTTTATTTATTTCTAAGATTAGGTACTGTTTGTTCTGCCCTATAACAGTAATATATTATTTTTGCTTCTCTTAATATAAGTAGTGGTTTTCAATTTTGACACATGTTATTTTCCCTGTAGCACTGTCGATCAGTTTAGTGGAGAGAGTTCTCCAGTTATACTTCCCCTGAATGATGAACAGGTTAGCATAGTTGATACTTTCACGGAGGACTAGAAAGCACTTGGAAATGGAAATTGCATGTTAATCATACTGGTTTATTACTTAAATTTTTCTTCCTATATTACATTGAGAAACTTTGACTTTGAATGTTGGGTCAAATGCTTTCCTGCTACTGTCATTAGATCTATTGATTGTCTTAGATTGATCATCATGATAAAGTGAGGTTTCAGGCAGGTGCAAGATTTTACAGTGATGAAAGCTCTCATTTGAGTGCAACCCTTTAAGATTTGGCTCTGTAAATTATGTTCCAGAAGTGATGTATCGACTTAAAAACAATGTTTTCTGAACGTAACCCAGTGTGACCATTTAAACGAGTGTTCTCTGGTGAGATGTTGAAATTATTAAGGAAAATCAAGTTAAGGTGTCCCAAATCCCAATGTGATCTGGCTATATGAGAAAATATTGTAAGCCAAGTAATATTCATTTGTTATTGATTTGTTTGTTTGGAATTTCAACCTTTGTGTGGCTGACATATTACAGTTTGGTTTTGGACATGACAGATGATAAAAGGTCTAAAGGAGATTTTGATTGGCATGAAGGTTGGAGGTTGGTTCAAATCTTTTATTGCCAATACTAAAAGTTCCCTAATTATGAAAAATTACATTTCATGATACTTCCTATAAAGAGTATACTGATCACCCATATACTTCTGTTCATACTTCAGGAAAGCGAAGAGCCCTAATACCTCCTTCTGTGGGTTATATCAATGACACCTTACAGCCAATTCCTGAAGAGGTCCACTCTATTTTACTTCTGTTCGACAAATTTAAAATTGATATTTCTTTTTATTTTGATACGCATTCTTTAATCCTGACAATGGTCATGTTAATCTTGCATGTAAATAGGCATCTACTTTCACTGTGCACCTGACAAGTAGTCTATCTTTCTGATTATGGTGCAGTTTGGTCCTCGGCGTAGCCTTTTGTCGCATGCGAAGGAGCCTTTAGTTTTTGAAGTACAGCTCTTGAAAGTTCTATGAGTAATTCTTTTTTTGTGTTTTCAGGTTTTGGAAATCTTTCATGCAAGGTGGCATTGATAATATGATATACACCTCAGATGCCTTCTTGATTTCATCTTTTTAACAGTACACAAAATGTGTTACTTAATGGATCAACATCAACTTATCCAATATTTATTTCTCCAATGTCCTTAGTTCCCTTCCTCTCCCGGCACACTCTTGTTTCCCCTTATCGGTTTTTCCTATCATATATATATATATATATATATATAGCCTGTCAAGTTCTATGATGGCGCAGCTCAGCAGCTGATGTAAGTCGTTGTAGCTGCTGCTGATGGCCATTAAACATGGACTAATGGAAAATACAACCTGGATACAGTAACCAGGTGAGAAGGCTGCTGGAAACGGTTAACATGACTCTTAAAGTGGGGATGATATTCTGCGTTTGCTTTTTCCCCAGAGGAGTTGCCAGTCTGCATTATAGTAATGGTGAGCACCTGCACGGTAATATGATGTCCCGCATCCTATCGTTGAGGATGCAAGCCAAATTAGTATCGCATTGCAACCAATGAATGAGTCGATGAGTTGCCGGATTGTCTCCGGAAATTAAAAGTTATCTGCTCCGGTATGTCAATCAATCCTATTTCAGCAAAAAGTGGAATTTTTCAGATGCCGGGCGATGTCTCGGCAAGCTTATAAAATTTTAAAATATTTTATAAAATGTTTTGAAATGTTTAATAAAATCTTTAGACCATCTAAGAAATTTTGTTAAAAGATTTTAATTCGACAATATGAATTATACAATTGATAATAGTTTATATAGTTTTCAATATTATTCTATATAAACACCTGTTAACTCTAAAAACATCTTATATAAAGCACAAGAGTTTATAAAATTATTAAACTAATTTGTTCTAATAAGTTTTTAATTTGGGTAGCAAATAAATTAAACTGCAGTCTAGCATTTGAAAATTTCAAGAATCAAGATCAACACAAGTTTATGTTTGTAAGTTTGGGTGTCAACTCTTGTTAATCTAAATTAAGCCAGATTCAAAATTATTAAACTCAAACGCCTCGAGATCAAGTTATTTATAGTTCAATCTATTCATACAAAAGATAACTAACCTTTTGTTTTACCAGAAATTAAAAAAAATTAAAAAACCTTTTGTTTTAACAAAAAAGATAACTAACTTTACTTGTGCATATCTCTGTTCTCATAATATTATCATATCAAATTAAAAATTTAAAATTGACATTATTTTATATGGAGTATGTCATAGGGTTATTATTAAGAGGCTTCAATTTACTTGATAGCAACTTAGAGGTTGTGTGCAATTACCTTACAACTTATCAAACTTATTAAAAAATAATTATTGTCTATCTACACTATTAATAAAGTGTCTACTCACTTTTTAATGTGTTTTAAAATGATTTGCCTAAGCCCTCATTTATTTGATATAATAACTATCATTTATAATTCAACTATTTTGTACATACAATTACCATTTCATCATAACTTTTTAATTATTAGTTATATAAAAATTTTAAAATATATATTAAAATTATTAAGACAAATTTACATCATATAAAAATAAGTAAATGTTATTATTAAAAAATTAAAATATTATAGAAATTTTAGCGTATGCATCGAATGTGTCAAATTGCTAGTACTATATATAAAGTGGGAAGGGCTTATTAGTGTGTCATTTTATAAGTTGACAAAATTGACTCCACTTTAAAAGATAATGACAAGGTGATTTTTTTTTATATTTTTTTCTCCTACTATTTGCCTTTTTTTTTTCTTCTATTAGTTTATGAGTTAATTAGAAAAAAATTCCTAATCCTACTTTCAATTTAGTGATCAGTCCCCATTTGAATTATTTCACACAAAACTCCCAACTTTTTCACAAAAGTTAGGAATTACTCCCCATATCTTTCAGAAAGACCAGTATACCCTTGCAGCTGGAAAAAACAACAAAAAAACCTCGAAAATGCGTTCTCTCTTAAGAAGAACGCTTCTTATTTTCTTTATTGTCTTGAATCCAACCTTTCTAAGCGCCAAAAGAAAAGGGCGCGAAACCGTTCCTCTACCACTGTCGCGAGAAGAAGAAGAAGTGGGAAAAAAAAAACAACAACAACAAAATTTCTGCCATTTTACTGCGACAATGGAATGAAAAACAGCTGCAAAGAGAAGCGAAGTAAAAAAACAAGTGACTGAAAGGAACAAAGGTATGTTTTCTGCATTTGAAACTTCAAATGTCCGTGATTTTTCAGTGTTTCACTCATTTCTTGTCTATTTTCTCATGTTTAGGGTTTTTATTCATTTTTTAGTCGTTAAATAGTTGGACCCATTTGATATATGGTTTCTATTGTGAGATTGGAAGTTCTGATTTGTACTTGAAGGTCATGAAAGTTGCACTTCACCTTTAAGGGATTTATACTTCTTTTTAAACAAAAAGTGTACGGAAAAATTATATTTTAAAACTATCTGAATGTGGTGGTGTGTTATCTGTAGTACAGAACATGAAAGCATGCAGTATACATTAGCAAAAGTGTAGTATATAATGTGGGTAGCTTCAGTACAATTTGGAAGCAAATGTAGTATAAAACAATCAAATTGGTAGTATACTTTAGATATAAGTGTGGAATATAATCTGAGTAGGCGCAGTACATTTTAGTAGCAAAGCAGTATAAAACATTCAAACGAGCAGTGTACTTTAGGCATAGGTGTTATATATGATCTGTTGCAGCAGTACATTTTAGAAACAAATGTATGTAATATAAAGTATTCAAACTTGCAGTATACATTAGGCAAAAGATAGTATATAATGTGAATAAACGCATTACCTTTAAAAAGCATCTGGAGTACACTTTAGCCAAAAGTGCTGTATAAAACATCTATTGGTGCAGTACACTTTAGGCATAAGTATAGTATAAAGCAAACTGCCAGTACGGTTTAGGCAAAAATGTAGGTGCAGGGCATTTCAGACACAAATGCAGTATACAATCTGTTTTGTAGAAATACATTTTAGAAACAAATTTATGTGGTATAAAGCATTCAAGATTGCAGTATACATTAGGCAAAAGGTAGAATTTAATATGTGCTATATTTTAGAAGCATTTGGAGTACACTTTAGGCAAAAGTGTAGTATAAAATCTCCATTGGAGCAAAGTAGTATAAAACATGCAAACTGGCAGTACACTTTAGGCATAAGGGCAGTATGAAGCATTCAAACATGCAGTACATTTTAAAAGCATCTGGAGTACACTTCAGACAAAGGTGTAGTATAAAATCTCTGTTGAAGCAAATTAGTACAAAACATGAAAACGTGCAGTACACTTTAGACATAAGTGTAGTATGAAGCATTCAAACCTGCAGTACATTTCAAGGGCATCTGGAGTACACTTTGGACAAAGGTGTAGTATAAAATCTCTGTAGGTGCAGTACATTTTAGGAACAAATGCAGTATAAAGCATTCAAGATTGCAGTATACATTAGGCAAAAGGTAGAATATAATCTGTGCTATATTTTAGAAGCATTTGGAGTACACTTTAGGCAAAAGTGTAGAATAAAATCTCCATTGGAGCAAAGTAGTATAAAACGTGCAAACTGGCAGTACACTTTATGCATAAGTGCAGTATGAAGCATTCAAACATTCAGTACATTTTAATAGCATATGGAGTACACTTTGGACAAAGGTGTAGTATAAAATCTCTGTTGAAGCAAAGTAGTACAAAACATGAAAACGTGCAGTACACTTTAGGCATAAGTTTAGTATGAAGCATTCAAACATGCAGTACATTTTAAGAGCATCCGGAGTACACTTTGGACAAAGGTGTAGTATAAAATCTCTGTAGGTGCAATACATTTTAGGAACAAATGCAGTATAAAGCATTCAATCTGACAGTACACTTCAGGCATAAGGGTAGTATGTAATCTATGTTGCTGCAATATATAATAGCAGCATTTTAGTACATAAACATTCAGCCTGCATTATACATTAACTGAAAATGTAATATATAATCTTCGCATATGCAGCACATTTTAGAAGAAACTGAAGTATAAAACCTTTATTACTGCAGTATACATTAAATGGAACTTTAGTATATAATCTGTATAGAATAACTGAAAGTGTAGTATATATTATGTGTTTCTATAGTACATTTTTGAAGATATTTTAGTAGAAAATATTCATGCTTTTAGTACACACTATCTAAAAGGGTTACTTTATTATTTGTTAATATACTATTTTTTTTTTGGCCTTGCAGCAAAGCCAAGACGTTGTGAGGTCTGTTCTCGTTGCTCCCCCCAATATTTTCATAGTAAATTGGAGCTTGTGAAGTCCAAGATGGGGTCCAAACATTTTGATGCATTGAAGAAGACCCCTTTCTATATATACATGGATATGCCGAAGTTAAGTTCAAGTTTCATTCGACTTGAAGCTATACTTAGGAGGTTTGACCCAAAAAAGCTCTCATTTCATTTTGTGGAGGGGGTTGAGGTTCCTTTTTCTGCAGCTGAATTTTCAATGGTTTTAGGGTTGCCACATGTGGGGCAATCTGTTGACATAACATTGAAGATAAAGTCTTCAACTTTTGAGCGGCTTTTTTCTGGAAAGCTGCAGAATATAACTAGATCTGAAATAGCTAAAAAACTTGAGGAGTATGTATATAAGGATAGTGTGGAGGACTTGAATGATTTTTCTAGGTTGTACATAGTTTTTGTTTTTAATTGTATTTTGTTTCCAACATCTAATTACTGGACTCCACGATTTCTCCTACCATACTTGGACAATTTGTCCAGAGTTGGTCTGTATGCATGGGGCAAAGCTGCATACAGGTTTCTTGTGCAAGATATGAGGAACCATTTAGGAGTAGGTGGAAAAACAAGAAAGAAGTACATTGATGGGTGTACAGTAGGGTTGATGGTAAGTGTTTGCTTCATTTTTCTAATAGCATTGATTATATTTATATTGAAGTGATTATAATTTTTAGATTTATGAATGACAGGCATGGGTTTATGAACGCATCCCATCACTAGCTACACTAGTGAGTTTGTTTGAGTTTCCACGCTTTTACCGGTGGAAGGATAGCAAACTCCCACAAAATGTGGAGCAGGCAGAGAAGAAGTTGAAGCAAGTTACAGCAGATATGGTAATAATTGTAATAATTCATTATTTGTTGTTTGTATAATAATTTGAATTTGATAATTATTTCCATTGTAATAGGTTGTAGACCTCAACCCTGCTCCAGAGGAGTTAGAATTGGCAGATTTGATCAAGAAATCAGAGGCTGCCAGTACTGTCATGAATGAAGTCCATATCTGTGATCATACAATATATGAAGCAATGATTGCAGCGAATGGAGAAGAAATTAAATCATTGAAAGAAAAAATTGCTTCAATGGAATACATGGTAATGAAGGAGCAGGGTGAGGAGGAGCATCCAACTGAGGAAGAGACTAATGCGGTGGAGCTTGAGGAGGAAGTTGGTGAATATGTGCATGAGGGGGTACTTGATTTGGTACATGATGCACAGAAAGAAGGGGATGATTCTGAAGACATGGTGGATGAAGAAAGTCGAACCAAAAAACGTCATGATCCTTCAGATTCCCCCAGACCATTGAAGACAGCACATTATATACCAATTGAAGGGGCTGAGTTCGAGGAATATGAGATTGAAGTGGCTAATGTCATGTCTTCGATTGTGATAAATGTGCGCAATCGAGAAGATAGGAAGCGAAAACAAAAATCTCCAGATTTTGTCACCCCCCCAGCACCACACCAGCCAAAAGAGCAAGACAAGTGACAAAGACCTACCGTGCTCGTCCTCGTGCACGAAAAAATAAAGAACAAGAGCAGAAGAAGGTGTTGTACACTACTTAATGTTTTATTTTTTTCCTACTTGCATTTCATTTGTAAACTGTCTGTTTGTAATAAGTATTATGATATCTTATACTTGATAGGTTGATATTTGCACTTAATGGATGATGTCTTATACTTCATATTATTGATACTTGCACTTATGTGCTCATCTTTTCTACCTCAGCAGTTGACACTTTACACCTTTTTATGGGCTTGAGTTTTGTACTCCATGTTGGGGTATTTGTACTTCATGTGCTCGTCTATTCTACCTCAGCAGTTGATACTTTGTTTTTATGGGCTTGAGTTTTGTACTCCATGTTGGTGGTATTTGTACTTCATGTGCCATCTATTCTACCTCAGCAGTTGACACTTTACACCTAATGTGCTTGAGTTTTGTACTCCATGTTGGTGGTATTTGTACTTCATGTGATCATCTATTCTACCTCAGCAGTTGACACTTTACACCTAATGTGCTTGAGTTTTGTTCTCCATGTTGGTGGTATTTGTACTTCATGTGCTCATCTATTCTACCTCAGCAGTTGACACTTTACACCTAATGTGCTTGAGTTTTGTTCTCCATGTTGGTGGTATTTGTACTTCATGTGCTCATCTATTCTACCTCAGCAGTTGACACTTTACACCTATGTGCTTGAGTTTTGTACTCCATGTTGGTGAAGTCTGTACTTTCATGTGTTTATCTTTTATATTTCAATAGTTAATACTTGGTTCCTATGTGCTGTGTTTGTACCCCAGGTGGCACATGAACCAACCCAGGTGGCAAATGAACCAATCGAGGTGGCACAAGATTCAATCCAGGTGGCAAAAGAACCAATCCTGGTGGTAGATGAACAAGTCACCCCAAAGACTGAAGTGGCCGATCCCTATAAAGGAAGGACTGATTATAGAGGACTTGCTCTTATTCCAGTAGAAGAGCGAGAAGTCATCGACCACTTTGTCGGAAGAGATAATTTGAGGTAACAAAATTTGCTTATTGTTTTTCTATTGGATAAACTAGTATCTGAACATACAATTAACAATTGTGTAGGGTAACCGTCTGGGAAGGAGCAAGACATCTTCTGAATGGAAGAGACTTTTGTGAGCTCTTATTTGGAGGAGAACTTACCGGCGACATAGTGGACTGTTACATGTCGATATTATGTAGCCCATCTTTTAGCAACAACTGTCAGCACAAGGTGTGGTTTACGTCCTCAATAGCGCAGGTATATGACAGTTTCCTAACTTAATTTAGTACACGGTGAGAGATGAGTCTAACCATTTGTTTTATATTTCATAGGCTGATATATTAGACCGAATAGATGAACGCAACATGAAGGATATTACGGATGAAGAATTTGTGGAGATGATGCTTAAGCTTAACAGCTTCACCTGTTCAGATTTGGAAGAGCTGACGGTAGATGTTTTAAACAACTGTCGCTACATAATCCTACCGATTTGCCGGCGCCAGCACTGGTTCTTAGTTGTCCTTGACACATCCACTCGTTCTTTTTTATACATGAATTCAATAATGGCCCCCAGATACAAACCGATAGCTGTTGCCATTGTAAGTTTGCTTTCTTTCCCTACGATTTCCCATTGCAAATTTGTGGAGTCAACAATTGACAAATTTTTTGTAGGCTTCATTTTATTCTCGGTACATTAGGCTTTCACTGGGGAGTCGTGTGGATGAAAAGCTACAGCAGAGGAAAAGTAGGCAGCAAGTGGGTACAGTGGATTGTGGTGTCTATGTATGCTTTGGGCAGAAGGTTTTGCTAGGGACACCCCCGTGTTCTGGAGGGATGCTGGAACAATTAATGTTGATAAATATCGTGCGAAAATGGCGCATAGAATATTAACTCATGAAAATGCCAGGATTTGAAGCACTTATATGTAAATACATGTGTAACTTGAAGCATAATTTGTTTATAATATTGTTTTGTAGCTAAGTGTAATTTTCCAGTAACTATTTATAACTTAAATTCAACTGAAACAGGGCTGGGAATTTGAATACAAACTTGGGGGCAATGAGATACAAACCAGGGAAAATGAAAGTATAAAATGTGTTTCGGGGACGGACACTCAAATTCTATTGAAACAAGGCGGGGATCCTGAGTACAATTCATGAAAACTGGAGTACAAATTGAAACAGATGGTGTATAAAATGGGCTTCGTGGATGTACACTTCAAGAGAATTAAAATCGGGCGGCGGATTTGAGAGCATTTTGGGGGCAATGAGGTACAAACCGGGGAAAATGAAAGTATAAAATGTGTTTTGGGGACGGACACTCAAATTCTATTGAAACAAGGCGGGGATCCTGAGTACAATTCATGAAATGGGCTTCGTGGATGTACACTTCAAGAGAATTAAAATCGGGTGGCAGATTCGAGAGCATTTTGGGGGCAATGAGGTACAAACCAGGGAAAATGAAAGTATAAAATGTGTTTCGGGGACGGACACTCAAATTCTATTGAGACAAGGCGGGGATCCTGAGTACAATTCATGAAAACTGGAGTACAAATTGAAACAGATGGTGTATAAAATGGGCTTCGTGGATGTACACTTCAAGAGAATTAAAATCGGGCGGCTGATTCGAGAGCATTTTGGGGGCAATGAGGTACAAACCAGGGAAAATGAAAGTATAAAATGTGTTTCGGGGACGGACACTCAAATTCTATTGAAACAAGGCGGGGATCCTGAGTACAATTCATGAAAACTGGAGTACAAATTGAAACAGATGGTGTATAAAATGGGCTTCGTGGATGTACACTTCAAGAGAATTAAAATCGGGCGGCGGATTTGAGAGCATTTTGGGGTCAATGAGGTACAAACCAGGGAAAATTAAAGTACAATCTGCAACAAATAAAGTATAAAATTTGTTTTGTTCAAGTACACTTATTGTAAATGAATAATTATTCTCCACTAATTGTAATGATGGGCAAGTACAATAATTTGAGAGCATCGGATTTGGTGTTGTACGGATTTGCTATGTTTCATAGGGTGGATATGTTCGACAAATTCTCATTTGTTTACATCCATGAAAGCATAGGTATTCTTTCATTACCGCGATTGATAACATTCATCCGTTGAACACTACTGAATAACAACTGAAAATTCTTAATATTATTTTATTCATATTATAAAATATTTTGGTGATTAACTACCAAGAATTCAAAATCAAATCTTTGAACAAATTTCATTGCCCAAGAATATTAGTAAAATTTTGAAGATATTAAGTACAAAGTTGCCCAAGAGAGGTGCAAATGGGGCCAAATCAGGTACAATTATCCAGTTTTGAGGTACAAATGTTGGCTATTTTACTAAACAACATGCTAGGCTGCTATGTTCACGATAAATCACCCGCTTCATTGCCCAAGCGAGGTGCAAATAGGGCCAAATCAGGTACAATTATCCAGTTTTGAGGTACAAATGTTGGCTACTTTACTAAACAACATGCTAGGCTGCTATGTTCACGATAAATCACCCGCTTCATTGCCCAAGCGAGGTGCAAATGGGACCAAATCAGGTACAATTATCCAGTTTTGAGGTACAAATGTTGGCTACTTTACTGATTCTTTGCAAGTTCGACGATTATGCCCTGTTCTACCACACCTCTTACACTTAATGGCACGCTTCTCAATCTGTGATGGAATCCTCTGTGTCCTTCTCCGCCCAGGCTGAGATCGACAATCAGGTGCATGAATGACATCGTCATCATCTACATGGAACATATGCATATCAAACGTAGGAATAGGATTTATAACTGCTTGGTATGCTTGTTGATACATCTCAACTCGGTAGTATTGATCTGTGAAGTCATACGGTGAAAGTGACTTTGACTCGATAGAAGCACAAGCATGTATGCATGGTATCTTATCAATTTGCCATGCTCCGCAAGAACAAACTCTGTTATGTAAATCTATAGCATACGATTTGTCTTGCTCAATCACCTCAAAGCTCCAACCGCTAGACATGACAACTTTTAAGTTGCGAGAGCGCATATGATTGATTGCCAACTTTTTCTCTTGCTTGGGACATAATTGACCAACCATCTTATGAGATTCTTCTCTCCTACCATGCATCATAACCATTATTTGCATGCGTATGTGATCAACCATGGCTGCAACTGGCATAAATCGGGCTGGTTTAACCCAATTATTCCAACATTCTGCTTGATTATTGTTTATTACCCCCCATCGATCTCCACTGAATAAGGAGTTTGCCCAACAGGTTGGGTCAGACTGCATAATAAAGTCTCTGGCAAGCGGCATTGACTCCAAGATGCTGTCTATATGTCGGGTATACTCCTGCCTTGTAGGCGCATATGCAGCTTTCATAAAAACAGAACACCAATGTTTCTTGTTATGTAGAGGGTACTTCCTTAATACCTGAATTCAAAATAATAGAACAATAATGGGCTTAATGTTATGAAGTAGAGCTTATTTCACATAATTATCTCACAAACAGAGATAGAGCACACTTACTTGTTTCTTGAAGTTATCCACTAAGTGTCTCAAGCAATATGCATGATGGCTACCGGGAAATATCATGGGAAGGGCCTTAAGAAGACCAGGATGTCGATCGGAGAAGAAAGTAAACCTTGATAAGCCAGGCAAATATTCAGAATCTAAGACACTTCTCAGCTTTAAGCAGAACCACTCCCAATTCATATCATTTTCAGAGTCAACAACTGCATATGCTAACGTGAATAAGTCATCATTGGCGTCCTTACTGACTGCGCTGAGTAAGACTCCTTTGAATTTATTTTTAATATGGGTGCCGTCCAAGAATATCAATGGCCTACATCCCCTAAGAAAACCAAGAAGGCAGGCACTAAAACAAATAAATAGCCGACGAAATTTTCGACTGATTGGGTCAATCTCACAGTCTGCAATACTTCCAGGGTTTGTTCTATTCACAGCATCACAGTACCACCTCAACTTATCATAAGATCCCTTCTCAGCTCCATGGATGTCATGCATAGCTAATTCCTTACCCATCCATGCTTTATGGTACCTAAGTTCCACACCATATTCTCTGTGGATATCTTTCAATATGGTGCAGGGCCGATAACATGGCTCTGATCTCAATTTATTCTTCACTACATTAGCAACCCAAGCGGAATCGGCTTTAGGATGTCCCCTTGTCCGAAGATTAGCCTCACCACATGTGTGCTCTAGATTACATTTTTGAATGCCAAATAATTTATCAGCTTCATGCCTTGATGCATAGATTCTCCATTTGCAATTTTCATCACTGCAAACGGCTATGATTTTTTTGCTGTCATTTTTCTTGTATTTAAATGACCGCAAAGTAGACACTGCATAATTCTTAAGCATAATTCTGAACTCGTGAGCATCATTGAATGTTTGACCCTCCCCATATATGCAATTCCTCCATGCATCAATTGAGTTGCTAATTAAAGCCAATTCATTGTGCGATGCACTGGTCGAACCAATTTCCTCCTCCACTACATCCCTTGAGGATGGCAAATGAAGTATAATTTTAGGCACAATAAAGTACAATTCATTAGTAGAACACTGAAAATTAAATTACAGATTCAGAAAATTGAAGTACAAGTTAAAAAAACGTGACGTACAATTTGTGAACACATGAAGCACACAACATTGACAAAAAGAGTACAGATATACGCAAATTGATTTGCAAAATGAAGGAACAGAAATAAAAGAAATGAAGTACAATTTCGGAACACCTGAAGTGTATAAGCGCAATGAAAAGAGTATAAGAATTAAGCGGATTTATGTTCGAACTGAAATATAAGTTCAGAAATTGGAAGTATAGTTTTTCATAAGGTTAAGTACAGTTGTGAAAAAGCTGAAGTATAAAAATTCGGCTCTCGCAGTATAGATTTTGGATAACACAACAGTTCACGCTTCAGAATTAAATAATTGAATCGAATAATTAAAGTACAATTTCACATAAAATAAAGTACCAATTCAGGCAATTGAAGTATAGAGCTTCAATGAATGCAGCACAAATATAGATTATATGAATATAAAATGAGGTTTGATTTGATGAAAAAAGGAAGTACAATATTAGACAAAGTGATGAACAATTTCGGAACACTTGAAGTGTATAAGCGCAATATTAAAGTACAATTTCACACAAAATGAAGTACCAATTCAGGAAATTGAAGTATAGAACTTCAATGAATGCAACACAAATATAGATTAAATGAATATAAAATGAGGTATGATTCGATGAAAAAGGAAGTACAATATTAGACAAAATGAGGAACAATTTCGGAACACCTGAAGTGTATAAGCCCAATAAAAATAATATAAAGATTTAAGTGAAATTATTTAACAACTGAAATATAAGTTTAGATATTCGAAGTATAATTTTGGACAATGTGAGGTACAGTTTTGGAGCAACTGAAGTATAGATGCTCAGCTTTCGCAGTATAAATTTTAGATAGTACGTTATTACACGCTTCAAAATTAAATAATAGGTTCAGATAATTAAAGTACAAAGTATAGTTTTTCATAAGGTTAAGTACAGTTGCGAAAAAGCTGAAGTATAAAAATTCGGCTCTCGCAGTATAGATTTTGGATAACACAACAGTTCACGCTTCAGAATTAAATAATTGAATCGAATAATTAAAGTACAATTTCACATAAAATAAAGTACCAATTCAGGCAATTGAAGTATAGAGCTTCAATGAATGCAGCACAAATATAGATTATATGAATATAAAATGAGGTGTAATTTGATGAAAAAAGGAAGTACAATATTAGACAAAGTGAGGAACAATTTCGGAACACCTGAAGTGTATAAGCGCAATATTAAAGTACAATTTCACACAAAATGAAGTACCAATTCAGGAAATTGAAGTATAGAACTTCAATGAATGCATCACAAATATAGATTAAATGAATATAAAATGAGGTATGATTCGATGAAGAAGGAAGTACAATATTAGACAAAGTGAGGAACAATTTCGGAACACCTGAAGTGTATAAGCCCAATAAAAATAATATAAAGATTTAAGTGAAATTATTTAACAACTGAAATATAAGTTTAGATATTCGAAGTATAATTTTGGACAATGTGAGGTACAGTTTTGGAGCAACTGAAGTATAGATGCTCAGCTTTCGCAGTATAAATTTTAGATAGTACGTTATTACACGCTTCAAAATTAAATAATAGGTTCAGATAATTAAAGTACAAAGTATAGTTTTTCATAAGGTTAAATACAGTTGCGAAAAAGCTGAAGTATAAAAATTCGGCTCTCGCAGTATAGATTTTGGATAACACAACAGTTCACGCTTCAGAATTAAATAATTGAATCGAATAATTAAAGTACAATTTCACATAAAATAAAGTACCAATTCAGGCAATTGAAGTATAGAGCTTCAATGAATGCAGCACAAATATAGCTTATATGAATATAAAATGAGGTGTGATTTGATGAAAAAAGGAAGTACAATATTAGACAAAGTGAGGAACAATTTCGGAACACCTGAAGTGTATAAGCGCAATATTAAAGTACAATTTCACACAAAATGAAGTACCAATTCAGGAAATTGAAGTATAGAACTTCAATGAATGCAACACAAATATAGATTAAATGAATATAAAATGAGGTATGATTCGATGAAGAAGGAAGTACAATATTAGACAAAGTGAGGAACAATTTCGGAACACCTGAAGTGTATAAGCCCAATAAAAATAATATAAAGATTTAAGTGAAATTATTTAACAACTGAAATATAAGTTTAGATATTCGAAGTATAATTTTGGACAATGTGAGGTACAGTTTTGGAGCAACTGAAGTATAGATGCTCAGCTTTCGCAGTATAAATTTTAGATAGTATGTTATTACACGCTTCAAAATTAAATAATAGGTTCAGATAATTAAAGTACAAGTTCAAGTAAAGTGAAGTACAGATTCAGACGATTGAAGTATAGAACTTAGACGATTGAAGTATAGAACTTCAATGAATGATTTACCTGTTTTAATATAATGAAGTACAAATTGGGAACACCAGAAGTGTAGAACTTATGTGAAAAGAGTACAGATTTATATAAAATGTCGTATGATTTTAGAAAATAGGAGTACACTTTTTACAAAGTTGAGAACAATTTCTGAACACTTGAAGTATAAAACCTAAGCAATGGCAGTACAATTTGGATATCTTATTAGTAGAAAACATGAAAGCCGAATTATAGATTTAGATACTTGAAGTACAAGTTTATATAAAGCGACGTACAAGTTAGAAACAATGGAAGTATAGAACTTCAATGAAGAGAGTATATGTTTCTGTAAGTACAATGTCAACTGCAATGAAGTATAATGTGGAACGCTCCAAGTACAGAAAGATTTTCAAATAAACAGAGAGCAATTTTAGAACACTTCATGTACAGAACTTTACTAATTGCAGTAAAGTTGAGATTCTGTAGAAGTATTACCTTAAAACATCACTGCTCCTCTTTTCTCTGCTGCTTGATTCATCCTTTCGGTTTACCAAGATGTCCGCAATGTTCATCTTCAATGTCAAATGCAGTAAGACCATATTCATGACGTCATCGTCATCAGTTAAACTCACGTACAATCTTTGATGTGGAGCTATATATCGCAAGCTGAAGTGCTCGGAATTGATTTCACTCCATTTTCTTGCTAGATTAATGTAGATATCCATTACAGTCGTACTGTCATTAATTGACATTATATGGAGCTGGTCTTTGTAGCGACAACTCCCCAACACTTGATTGAGCGCACTTGCTTCGCTGCTGGTTGACATTGTCGGGGAAAAAAAAAAAAAAAAAAAGGAAACACAGAAGCAACTGAGAAGGAACTGAGAAGAAGATGGAATCCGAAAATGATGAAAATAGAAAGAGAAGAAGACAATGCAATTGTCGGGTTAGTGGCGTTTGGCTCTAACGTTGTTCTCGTTTCCCGCTTGTTGCAATTTTTTCTGTTCTTTCTGTTTTTGGTAACGAGCGTTTGTAGGGTTTACTGTTTGCTTGAAAAAACAAGGAAACATATGATACTTAAGGGCATTTGTGTCAAATCAAGTGGCTAGGGAGTAATCTCTAAACTTTTATTAAAACTAGGGAGTTTGCACTATAAGTTTTTAATTGGGGACTGAACACAAATTTTGAAAGTAGTTTTGGTACTTTTTAATAAGTTCCCCTTAGTTTATTTCATCTTAATTTTTCCTTTTAGGTTTTCACTTATCCTAAAAACCAAAATAAATATATTAACATTATTAAAAAGATATAGATTTATTAACTTATACAAGAATAATTGATTATTTTTGTTATTTTTAATACATATTAAATATGTCAAAATTACTAGTTATTATAATTATTGTGAAGTGAATAAACAAGAATTTTGTAGTGGGGCGACCCGGCAATTGGCAAAGGGGTTTGAACCAATGACTGTTGCTTAACAATTACAGTTGGCAGTGGTTTTGGTTTGGCGCAGGGCTGCTCTATGTTCTTTTGCCTTTCAGTTTCTTCACTGAGAGCACAGATTTTAATCCATCCTCAGCAAATCCAAAGACCGTTTCCTCGTATAATGCAGAAGTGGTTTTCAGGGGGCGTTGCTGATAATGAAAATTCACTCCAGTAGACGTCGTTGTCGTCGTCCTCTTCTCTGCTCGCAGATTGGAATTCATACGCAGCAGCCAAATCTTCCGAAGAGAGTAGTAGCGGCGGTTCCCTAGCCGGTGTGTTCGATATTGAAGCCGCTGTCAGGTCCGCTAACGACACCGTATCCGGCACCTTCAACGTGTAAGATTTAGATCCTTCCCAAAGCTCGCTCTCCCCAAATTTTACTGTTGCTTGAATGCGTGATGTTTAAATGCAGCCTTTCTTGCCTTGTCAATTCGGATGGTTCTCTTGGAACCAATATGAGATATGAGGTGATTAGTGAACCAATTGGATGGGGAAATCATGTACGGATTGACCAATTGATTACACTCGAATTATTAGTTTTTTCATTGATTTAAGTGACAAACAGCCAATGAAGTATTATATTAAAGTAAGGGCGCTCTACTGGACAGTTGAAGGCATTCAGTTGTACAAAATGAGAACGGTGCCGAAATTTATAAACAAACCCTGAGCTGGCTGTAAAATATCTTTAGAATTAAGGGGATGCAAAAATCTGTGCGGTTCAAGTAGGCCAGCTAGCTTGAGAAAGTGTTGTTTCAGCTATAGTTAAAGGTTAAAAGCTTTCTCTAGAATTTTCAACCTTCCATTACTAGAACTAATTACACCCTATATAGTCCTAACGCTATCGGCACGTAGATAGCTTTAGCCTAATCATAAGTATAACAATTGTGGAATCCAACTATTTGAATAATTACTGAAATTGTGGAAGTGATCTTGTGGCATGTCTACCCATCGGGGATCCGTTTAGTAATAAACTGGATGCTTATTATATGATTCACAAACAGGCAAGCAAGAACCCTATAGGTTAACTTTCCTTAGTGCAGTTCCAGATGATAGCTGTATCAGTATGCAGCTACGTCACGACATTTATCATCTGGATTCGAGCAACTTAGCAAAAGTTTCCGTAGTCTTTGATAGGTCACTTTTGCTGTTAGAAACTTGTTGCTACTTGCCATAGCCTTTTTAAATATCCATGTCTCTTTATGCTTTAGAATAGTCAGTTCAATTGGGATTTGCTTATGTACATGCATGCTTCTGTATTCCATATGTTATTAGCCAAGGGGTGTGCATTCAATAAAACTGTACAAAACCAATCAATTCCCGCATGCTAATCCTCCAAATTGAATACCAAACCGATTTAAAACAGTTTGGTTCTTTTATTACTGACCTTTTTAATAATTTCGATTTGATGTTCGGTAAAACCAAATTAGAAAGTTTGAAATACTGAACTTCATTTATGATGGTTTGCTGCTGCTCAACAAGGTGAAGAATGTAGCCTCCAAATTAACGAAGTGTCTTATTCCAATTGTCATCCCATCCTTGGTTCGTTCTCACTTTCCATACCCATATTCTTCTGTTCTCTTTACCAGCTCAACCACTGATGATCATAGGATCACACTGACTGTTTCCAAGATGGCAGATTCGGAGTTCAGATTTTGGAAAGTGGAGATGGAATCCTGTTGAAATAAGGAGGAGAAATAGATTATAACTAAAAGTTTTCCTTAGAATAAAATGAGAAAAAAGAAGCATAGGTAGGATAGGAATCTAGGATCAGAACTAATGGGAAAAAGGAAATTAAGGGTTAAAATATTGAGTTATCTAATAAAAAATATTTCAATATTTGGTACAGTTAGTTAACCAGAAGGTGGAACTGAAACTGAACTGAATATCAAAATTTTCAATTCTGTTTCAGTACATACTGAATTTTCAGTTTTCCCGTTCGGTCAAATCAGCTTCCCAAACTATGAACACTCCAGCCAAAATTTTTTTACATAAAAACCATCCTGTAAGTTGTAAAATCTTTACTCAATGAAAACCAAGGAGAAGGCGGGGGATCAACAACTACATCGAAGACTTCTCCGAAAAAGCCCCGACATCTACGAATAAAAAAAGCTTGACTACGGGGATCTCAAACATATTTGGTTGATGTGTGAAAAGGAGTATCTTGAGGGATAACTTTCATATAGTTAGCGCCCCGTGGGTCGATTATGATATTAGTTTTGGGGAAATGAATTTTGGGAGTGGGTTTGGGAAATGTGAAAGTGGTATTGGGGAATGTGATGAATTTTTATGTTTTGGGCAAATAGGTAGAAAATGCCTTGGGGAGTTTATGTCCCATTTGATTTTATTTCCAGAGGCATATCTAGTTTCCATGCATTTCCAAAAGTTGGAAAGTTAGTTATGAAATGGAAATGAAAATTGAGATGTATTTAGATGAAATATTGGAAAGTAATGATTAGAGTAGGCATAGGGTTAAAAAGTAGGTTGATTTATAGTTTTTTATGCTTAAAAAGATTTATTTTTTTACAATATATGTATAATTTATTAATTTTAAAATGATATTGAGTGCTTTATGTCAAATCAAATTTTAATTTGATTGATGTGAGAGTAGAATGATAGGGTAGGTTTAGAAAGAGTTTGAAAATGAAAAAAGGAATATTTTGAATAGAAATGGATAGAAAGTGATAGTTTCCATTTTTCATTTCTGAGCGGAAATGAAAATGGCCCATAGAAATGAAACCAAACAGGCCCTTAGTATGTTTGTTTACATTTTGAGAGGAAACAATTTTTCTCTGTAGCAGTCAAATCATTTTTTTTTTCTTTTTCTTTTTCTTTTTTTTTGAATTTTTGGGGTGAAAATGAAGTTGAGTAATATTTTTTATTGTAAGAATAAAAAAAAAAAATGATATATATATATGTGTGTGTGTGTGGGAAAATGGGGAGTTTGGGGTGATAATAAAGGATAGAAGAAGGTATTTTGGGGAAACCTAAATTATTTTGGCAAAACATAACCAAACACTCCCCAAACGAATGTACTTTGTTCATTGAGGAATAATGCTCTCATTTGACTTCTGACGTCAAGGGGCAGTTCTACGAACAATTTTTTCCCAAATAATTCTTTAGCATTTTGAAAAAGGTTCCTATACAATAGTTTGCATGGGAACTCTGCCTCTTTGCAGTCCTTTGTCCTCTAAAATGCAACACTTAATAAGAATCATGTATCATCAATCAGTTAGTTGACTGCAAAGTCAAATGCGAAAACCAGCAGCAGGAGAAGAAAAATGTAACCCAAGAAAAATGTCCGACATGGGAGTTTAATCCATCTTCAAATCCAAAAGAAGTTAGTGAAACACAGTAGACAGAATCTGAAAAAAAGCTTGGTAGGGAGGAGTGCACAGTGAGGAATATCGACTTAATTAGTTGTCAGGAAAGTGGCCTTATTCATGGAGAAAGCTACGGTGGCTTGAGATGCTTGGATGATAAGTTGTTCAAAGACGGAGGAGAAACAAAGTGAAGGGGACCGGTGTGTCCTTTTTGGTATGGATGTAATTTTAAACAGGTGTAATTGGGCTGCTCATCCAGTATCTGGCAGTTAAATCATTGACATTTGGTATTTGGCCTAAATTCTAGTTGGATTCTTGGACTTTTGAGGAGATTTTGTATACTTCTTCAGCTCTTCTAGCAAACTAGTCATGAAGCTATGTTTTATATATTGCGAGAAACACCCACATATTCATGCACTCGTTCATTTTCAATCGAAAATAGGTTCTCTGATGGCCCTATGTGCCAAAGCACAATAAGGAGAAGCAATAAAAGATCCAGGATAGGTTATTCTAGGATTTTTTAGATTATCAGTATGCTGAGATTTGTTTATTATTTTTTCCTCATCACTAATGATCTTATGAATTCTCCTTCTTACAGCTAATGTAATACTAGGGAAACCACTTTCATATACTCTGCATTTTCTTTTTGTTCTGTGTTTTTTCAAAGTTTAATCTTGTTGTCCAGGGTTTCCAAAGGAGTGAGGGATTTACCAGGAAGTTTCCAGTCAGCCACAAGTAGCATCCCTTCTGGAAAAGCACTTGTGTATTTTGGCTTGCTGCTGGCTAGTGGAGTTTTCTTTGTATTTATAGCATTCAGTTTATTTCTTCCGGTGATTGTGTTGGTGCCTCAGAAATTTGCCATCTGCTTTACTGTCGGGTGTGCCTTCATCATTGGGTCCTTTTTTGCTCTTAGAGGTCCAAAGAATCAGTTTAACCACATGTCGTCAAAGGAGGTGTGTAGTCACTTCCAGAAAATCAATCTTCACTCTTTCTGGAGTTGGATCTTCACTAATATTCTCTTGTCTTCTTCTATCAGAGGCTTCCTTTTACATTAGGGTTCATGGGAAGCATGATGGGGACCATTTATGTCTCTGTGGTTCTTCACAGCTATGTTCTGTCTGTGCTCTTTTCTGTGCTCCAGGTATTAAGACTTGTGCTTTGTATGCGAACATCCTTTTTCCAGATTTTTTGAAGCAATTTCAGTTTGGCGGTAGATTCCATATAATGATTCCTCTTATCATTTTTTCTGCCGAAAAAACAGAATTATCCATGTAATAAGAAAGACACAATTAAGTTCATTAATTATCTGATACAGAAATAAAGCTGTGCTTGTAGGTCATGGCACTTGCATACTATGCTATCTCTTACTTTCCTGGTGGATCAGCTGGGTTGAAGTTCATCTCATCATCTTTGACATCTTCTATTTTAAAGTGCTTTGGCAGGTGACATTGACAACCCAACATCCTTGGTTGTTCATTGATGTGTGATGTCAAAAAATTATTCTATGATGTTCGGGCCACATGGTGTTGTTTTATATAGATATAAGTTTGGCTTCCATTATGCTCTGGAAGTTTCCTAAAGTAGAGAGAATGTATGCGTGCTTGAAATTTGAGTCCTTGGTCATGATTCCTTCTTTGGCCTTAACATTGTCTGAACTACGGAAATTTACTTGAACTAATACAAATATCTCTCATAGGAGCATCGTATTTCATGCTATTTGAATTCTGGATTAGTAGAAATGTAGGAAAGATGGAAACAGTCCATAAGTCATGGCAGAAGTCTGCTCTTGAGTAAGAACAAAAGTGCCACTAGCCAATTGCTGAAGCATTGCCTCTGTCCTAGCAAGTCTTTATGGGAGCTTAACAAGGCCTTTCTCGGAGATGACTGGGATGTAGGCTTCTAACGGAGCCTATCATCCTGGTAATTTGAAAAATAAAAGATTCATAGGGAACCTGAAGACGAATCTTCCTTTGGATTATTTTTTTAATTTTTTGAGAGTCGTAGTCCATCTTTATCGTGCTTTCGAGAAGAAGGGGGAAAAGGTTTGTGGTCTTAGTGTTTAGAAGACATGGGGCCTCACAGAAATTAGAAATACCACAATTATTTTACATGGGCTCTACAATGCTCCCAACTCCAACCCCTTATATGGTTCTCATAAGTTCGGACCAATTCAAAGACCCGCTTGATCAACAAAAACGAAAGGCCTTGGAGGAGTAGGCGTCAATAGACCCAGTACCCTATGCTTTTTCTGTTGTATATTGATTCTAATTTCGCTTTTAGTTCCTTAAAACTTTTTAGGTTTGCTAGTTTTTAGTATTATAATGAATAAAGTAAAGAACTTCAGCTCACTATATTTGACTGAATCAAAGATCATGAAAATAATGTGACGAGTTGTGATTGTGGTAAAGGTTAAATGGCTTCTTTTTATTTTAATAGTTCAACTTTGAAGAGCTTTGGTTACAATCCCTTTAATAATCAGCCAAAAGAGGGTTTTGTATTGTGATGCAAAGCCCTGAAATTAAGGAAAGATAAGGACGTCCGGGCTCAATTGGGGACAGTGATTTGACCTTTTAGACCATAACAAAGTCAAAACCTTGTCTTTATGCAAAATAGATGTTGGACAAGCGACCGAGATGGAATGATCAACAGCGATGAAGATTTGTGTATAGGACCAACACTCAATATTATACATAGAACGAACAAAAAATCAACAAACACGAACAAATAATTAAAGCCAAAATAGTCTTCAAAATTTAATTAGGTAATCACAAGATTTGAGTCATATTTCACAATCTTTCTTACGGTTATGGAGAGAGAGGGATGGTGTCTCTTCCGTTGTGGGCAAAAATTTTTAATCACCTATGCCGGCCGCATTGGGATTACACTTGGTTCAATATATAACGCTTAATATTTTGGTTAGGACTCATGCTTAATTTGCCCGTGCTAAAATATATAGAGTGTCAAAATAAATAAAAATATTTGTTTACATTTTTCTATAATTCCGTAATTTTTTAAGTAATTTAAATATGTTTATTTGAATCTTTAGAACAAATAAATAATAAAGTTGTGATAAAATGAAACAATTGAAGAAAAAAAGAGAAAAAGGTAAAATTCAAAAGTGACAAGACCCAAAAAAGAAAATAAAATTATTTTTCTGTTATTTTTGAAATGAATTAATTTTATCAACTCATTAAAAAATATACAAAGCTACTCATTAAGGGTCCATGCTCTTTATATATAACTAGTGGTTGATATACACTCGATGCGTATGCAACTATTAGTAGATAAAAATATTAAAATAATATAAATGAAAAATAACATAGTTGCAAAAAAATTAATAAAAAAATTTATGAAGAAATAAAAATATGTATAATATCTATGAATTATTGTGGAACTAAGTGGTAATAATGGGGTAGGAATGAGGTGATAGGTATTTTATAGTTATGGGGATAAAAAATAAAAATAAGGGTATTTTAGGAAAGTATTTGAAAACACATCAATAATGGATAGACATTTTATTAATAGTATAGATATATATTATTTTATTTTTCTCCTTAATTTTTCTGTATCATTAGTGGCCTTTTTCTTTTCTAGTTTTGACTAGTTAAAATGGTCACAAGAAAAAAGAGTTAAAGTTCGATGACCAGGCAGCAATAATCTGGTGCGCCGAGGTAACCAGAAAAAAAATTATTTGATCAATTTGTGGTAAATTATAATTGGTGGTAGGCTATGATCAAGAATCTCCTAATCTAAATCACACGAGGGGTTTAATTTGACATCTGTGACTGTGCATGAATAAATACACTCTTATGTAAAAGCATGCAAATATTTCTTTTTAATTAATAATTTTCAGTTTTCAGACAAAGAAAAGATGCCCGTCGCCTCCTTAAAATACACTTTCTTTCCCTACATCTTACACTCCAATAATGCAATCAACTTTATAGTTTAATAATATATAATAAGAAAGGGCAAAAAAAAAAGAAAAGGGTTAAATCTCTCAGTACCCCTCATGTGACCTCCCTCTCACGCCGTAGACATAAAACAATTAAAATTTCATGCCTTAAAATGGAGAGTCACAACATGGCACGTTTCTAAAAGTATCTGTCTTCTAAATTTTCATCTTTAAAGACACCCACTATCTGCCAGTGTCTCAATTTTTATTACCTTCTCTGTCAGAAGATAAAAATAAAAATCCATTTTTTCTTCTTGATGACAGTCCTTCAAATATTCAGTACTCAAAATGGATCACATTTTTGTTCAGCCTCATGTCATGTGGCAAGCAATGGCCAACTATTTACATGTTCACTCATGTGATGAGATCTTCATCAATCTTGATTCTTCCATGCATTAATCTCATCTGAGAACACATTTTTCATTTTTATTGTAATATTTACCGCGATTAGGCAGGCAACATTGATTCAGGCTTAAGCACCCCCAACGATGATTATTGGAATTAAGTTGCAGTTGAAGTTGTGTACATCTGATTAGACGATCGGCCATTAGATCATTGATGTTGAACAAAATAATGCCACTGTATTTGATCCCACTGATTGAGAGATCGACCAGTGATTCCGCTCGAGTTAAATTTGCTTGATCAACCTTACTAAATCTTGGCTATAGTTCTGATGAGATGGTCAACAGATTGTGGTAGTGGAAATAATTGGGTCAAGTAGGTTAGATAATATTGTGGTAGGTCGATTAGAGATTGTGGTTTGATTTCATTTGTTTTGTTGTTAGAATTAAATGATGAAATATTTATAGTTATTTGTTAAGGTGGTCAAACTCTATTGATTATTTTAGGTAGCAGTATGGAATCTGTCTGTGTGTCTTCCTTGAAGGACTAGGATTTTAGATCACGTTGGTCTTGGGTTGGGTCGAAACCTTAACCGAACAAGAATGCATGGATCTAGCGGATTGTTTAATAATTTTGGCCAATTTAAGGACATTTTGATTATTTTACATGTTACACCTATCAATCATACATAACATGATGATATCAGCATTTTTATTTTATAATATTGTTGTAGTCCAATTTATAATTTAATTATGTATTCCTAAATCAAGTGAACCACTAAAAATAAAATTGTGTGAACTACTAGAAATTAATTTAAAGGGACGATTCAATTCTTTCACAAAATGTGAAAGAGCTTAAGTGTCAGGCCTAGAATGTGAATTCTGATGGAATACTGCAAGGCCACCACTATATATGGAACAAGTGTAGCTTTTACACAGCAGCAGCTGGGAGGGCAGTTAAAGTTTTTAAGTCATCTTTTTTGATGCAAATTAAGGGCAAGGGATACAAAAGTGTGGGTGAAAAAGGGACCATGCATTTTCAAATCATATATATATAAATGATATTTTTCTCTCCAATTAATATCATATATATATATGTGTGTGTGTGTGTGTGTGTGTGTAAATGGTGTCTTTGTCTCTTCTTTTAATGTTTGTTGTTGTCCCTTTATTTTTCTGGGTTTAGGCTCTTAAATCTTTTCCTTACCACTTTCTTTTCCCCAATTCACTGTAGTATTTAATGCCCTGTGGCCCTAATTTGGATATAACTATTGTCCAGTAACCGTCAACCCAAAGACAGGCCAAATTGTACAAATTAAAAGTTTTATGTTGTTTGCATGGGAAAAGTGAAAAACTCCTATATTTCATTTTCCTGTCCTTAAATGAAGTGTATCTGAGGGGCCCACCATCTGATTTCCTTCTGATAACATAACAAACGAAAAAAGGAAAATTAAAATGAAAATACTATATACAAGTGATAAAATTATAACCATTCATATTATTAAAAAAAGAAAAGAAAAAGGATTAAACCAACATTCCAAGTTTAAAAGAAAAGTTAAAAAAGTTCCTTATTTTCACTGAAGTAAAATTGTCAGAATTACATAACCTGGGATGAATGCTTTAACATGTATTTTAACGACACAATGATAATGAAAGTTCAGCTTGTACTTTGGATTAAGCCCGTGACATCATTATGCCTGATTAATTTAATGTATAGTGGTTTTGTTTTTTGTTAACGCATTTGATTGATTGATTGGATTGGGTTTTTATACGTAATTTATAAATACAAGTAATTGGGAGAGTAAAGCAAAAGAATTTGATATTCTTTGTTCTTTGTTTAATTAATAATCCTTTACAGCAAAGCATGCAGGCAGCCCGACAGCGTGACCAGATTTGCAGATTATTAAAAACCTAAAATTAGCTTAATTCTTCATCATCATGTGCACTTCACTACTCTGTTAGATTCCATATATACTTACTCCCTTATAATAATAACTTAATTAGGTTAGATCTCCATCTACTTTTATGAATTATTAGTATTACTTCAAACACTTGTTCTTCTTCTAAGAATAACTCGTTCAGATCCCTATGGTTCAGATAAATTACCCAGTCCTTGTCTATTTTTCTTTTTTCTTTTTCCTGTTTCTCTGTCAAATTTTGTTTAGATTATTCTAACTTAAAGAATTAATAAAATCATCCAGAAACATGTAAAAATTCCTTAATTTAAAGCAAATAAAAGGGGTTGTGCTCCCGTTGTTATGCATAAGCTTTACAAACTGATTGTGAAGCTGATGCGACTAAAAATTGATCCCTAGGATCAAAATTATATACCTTATAGTATAAGTTGTCTCCAATAGAGCAACTCAATTTTGGTAACGTAAGGAAAGATATCGAAAAGTTACTGAATATTGTGGATACTGGCATCGAAACACCTAATTCCATGAAAGAGTAAAAGTGGAAAAAAAGAAAGAAATAGATGTCCTAAACACTCTTTTATATATGGAAAAACTAATTTAATTGGTAGAGAAGCACTGTAAAAATTAATTAGCAAGACTCAAGATCGATTCAACAATATTGCATATTTATGTGATGTAAAACCTTATTATTATTATTTTTTTTTCTTTTTCAAATAATACTAAAAAATGGTTTACATATTTGGTATTTACCCTTTGTAATTCACAGGAAGTAATATGCATTTCACCCTCAAAAATTTTATGATATCTGTGTGGACAGGATTCATCAGATATATTGGCAGAGAATAGGTGAGGGCCAACTGAGTTTTCAGCCTTATGGGAATTGACTAAGACTAACCCGGCTTCTCATAAAATCAGTAAATCACCTTCCAGAATAGGTGAAAAACGCCAACCCCCATTGTAATTCCAATAGAAAGTCTCTGAAATGGAATTTATAACCCAACATGTGGGCTGACTCATCCCTTGCAGTTGCAGTACCCACTTTCACTAGGAGGATGAGGATCTGGACCATTTCCAATTTCCAATTTCCAATTTCCATCACCCTCTTAAATTTAATCACTAACTTCAAGCAAAAACATTCATTAGGGATGAGTTGCTTGTGGTCCTTATGATTAAGAAAACAAGCAAACTGTTTTTTCACAAAGAACATGGTCTTTAAATGGCAATATTAATTAACATTTATTTTACAGCTATTCACTAGTTAGATGTTAATTTCTCACAATAAATTCCGATGAATGGCAATAAAGCCATAACTAATTCATTTTTGACTTAACAGTCGATCGGTATTGTTGGGGTCAAAGATAAATTTTCTTGGGGCAGCAGAATTATTGTACATTGAGTTGCATGTTACTGTTGCTTAACTGATGCAGAGCAGTAAATGGTGTTACATATTCTAACATAAGAGTAAACCATACACGTGGCGAAATTAGAATACATGAGCAACGACTTGTTATGTGACAACGAGAAAATAATATTGACAATAATCAACTTTATCATCAGATATACACATACTGATTCATTTAAAGATGAAAATAATTTATAAATTATTTTGAAATTCTCAAACTTTTTTATATAAAAAAAATTAGATAATTATCATAACTAAGTGGTTTGGAAAGACACACATAATATCAAACATTACCAATGATAATGACTAGATTCATTTTTAAATATAGAAGTCAATCAAAAGAGACACGAGATCATCAGATGATGATGATTAAATTCATTATCAAACATAGAAGTCTGTTGAGAAGAGGCACATGGTCGTCATTCCTAAAAACAATGCCAATGATGATGAGTAGATTCATTACCAAATATAAAAAACTTAATCGTGTCCAGGTATTATCTTTCTAACATATATTTGATAGGAGCTTTCTCCTTAAAAAATATTTTAAAAAAATAAGAGAGGAGAACAACTTATAAATTCTTTTAAAATATTCAACTCTAGGATGTATTATATATCATCAGATATTATTAAAAGGAATAGGAAAAGAAAAATGAAGGAAAATATATGTAGGTGTATAGTTTAATTTCCATAGGGCAATCAAATTTAAACAAGGCCACCAGTTAATTACTTCCAAAGAAAACTACATAAGAGATGTAATGTAACAAACATATTATGTGGATTCAAAAAGCTAAAATCCAGAAAGACTTACCTGGACAAGGACAACCATTGGCAGCAGAAACAAAGAGGCCAATAAAACTAAGATAATGCCCGGATTAATTTTGCCTTAAATAAAACCAAAAGAGGCCATCAGCATCACAATCTCCCCTCAGCACCCTATACCAAATACAATAATAATAGAAAAATCAAAGTGCTCTTGGATCCAGATCTTCCTCCTGCTTTTCATCTATAAACAAAACATGGGGTTCCCCCCTCAACAATCCCAAAAACCTGATACACCTTCTCTTTGCTTGCAGCAATGCCTGCACCCCTAAGAAACTCTTTCCCTTTTCCTCGTATCTTCTCCCTCACCTTACTTGTCTTGATAAACTCTCTTTTCTTTTTAACTTGCTGCTCCATTGATGAGCAGGGCCAAGCTCTGTTGACATGGAAGAACACCTTAAACGCCTCAACCAATGCCCTCAGTTCTTGGAATTCTTTGGATCAAAGCCCCTGCCGTTGGTTTGGGATATACTGCAACTCCAATGGGGAAGTGGAGAAGATAAGCTTGAAATCAGTAGACTTGCAGGGTCCATTGCCTTCAAATTTTCAACCCCTCAACTCTTTAAACACTCTCACTCTTTCTTCAACCAACCTCACCGGCACAATCCCGAAAGAGTTTGGCGACTATCTTGGGCTAGTTCTGATTGACATAAGCGACAATGCCATCTCCGGTGAGATTCCAGTGGAAATATGCAGGCTCAATAAGCTGCACTTCTTATCTCTCAACACTAATTCTGTTACAGGCAGCATCCCTTTAGAAATTGGAAACCTGTCCAGTCTTAAGCATCTCATAATCTTCGACAATCAGCTCAGTGGTGAAATTCCAAGGAGTATAGGAAAACTGAGCAATCTTGAAGCATTCAGAGCTGGCGGGAATCAAAATCTCAAGGGCGAATTGCCTTCGGAGATTGGAAACTGCACCAACTTAGCTGTGCTTGGCCTTGCCGAAACCAGCATTTCTGGGAGTCTTCCGTCGTCAATTGGGATGCTGAAAAGGCTTCAAACTATAGCAATATATACATCTCTGCTGTCTGGTCCCATCCCAGAAGAGATAGGCAATTGCACGGAGTTGCAGAATTTGTACTTGTATCAGAATTCCATCACGGGTTCGATTCCAAGGAGACTTGGGGAACTCAAAAAGCTTCAGACTCTGTTGCTCTGGCAAAACAGCTTAGTTGGTACAATTCCATCTGAGCTTGGGAGCTGCAGAGATCTAAAAGTAATAGATTTATCTGAAAATCTCTTGACAGGAAGCATACCAACAAGTTTTGGAAGCCTTTTCAAGCTGGAGGAACTGCAGCTGAGCGTGAATCAATTATCAGGTACTATACCTTCCGAGATAACTAATTGTGCTTCTCTGACTCATTTGGAAGTTGACAACAATGAGATTTCCGGGGAAATTCCAGTTGAGATAGGCAAATTAAAGAGCTTGACTTTGTTTTTTGCCTGGAAGAATAACTTAACAGGCAATATCCTGGAATCTTTATTTGAGTGTGAGAATCTTGAAGCTCTTGATCTCTCTTACAATGAGTTCTTCGGTCCAGTCCCAAAACAGATTTTTGGATTGACAAACCTAACGAAGTTGCTGCTAATTTCCAATAATCTGACGGGCTTTATACCGCCTGATATAGGGAATTGTACAAACTTGTACAGATTCAGGATTAGTGATAACAATTTGGGGGGTACTGTTCCATCAGAAATTGGAAACTTGAAAAGTTTAAATTTTCTTGATATGGGCAACAATCGCCTTGTGGGAGCCATTCCTCCTTCAATTTCGGGATGTGAAAACCTTGAGTTTCTTGATCTTCACTCAAATGCATTAACTGGCCCTCTGCCTGATTCTCTGCCCAAAAGTCTACAGTTGGTGGACATCTCAGACAACAGGCTTACGGGTCCACTAACCCTTGCCATTGGTTCCCTCATTGAATTAACCAAACTTAATCTCGGGAAAAATCAACTCTCTGGCAATATTCCAGCAGAGATAATGTCCTGCAATAGGCTACAATTGTTGGATCTTGGAAATAATGGCTTTTCAGGCAACATACCCAAAGAATTAGGCCAACTCCCATCACTTGAGATCTCTCTCAACCTCAGTTGTAATCAGTTCACTGGCGAGATCCCAACTGAGTTCTCGAGTCTTGACAAACTAGGAGTCCTTGATCTTTCCTACAACAAGCTCTCTGGGAAACTAGACATTATCAAAAGCCTTCAAAACCTCGTCTCCCTCAATGTGTCATTCAATGCATTCTCTGGTGATTTGCCCAATACTCCTTTCTTCCGCAGGCTGCCTCTCAGTGACCTAGCAGGTAATAAAAATCTATATATCTCTGCTGGAGTTATAACTCCGGCCGACAGCATGGAGCCTACCGGCCATGCCAGAACCACCATGAAGTTAGCAATGGCAATTTTGGTCAGCACAAGTGTAGTACTCGTGCTTCTTGCTATTTACGTTTTGGTCAGAACCCGCATAGCTAATGGTAAATCCATGGAGAATGATACTTGGGAGATGACATTTTATCAAAAGCTGGAATTCTCAATCGACGACATAGTGAGAAACCTCACATCGTCGAATGTCATTGGGACTGGAAGCTCCGGAGTGGTGTATAAGGTAACAGTTCCAGATGGGGAGACTCTAGCTGTTAAAAAGATGTGGTCATCAGAAGAATCAGGTGCATTCAGTTCTGAAATTCGAACTCTTGGTTCAATCAGACACAAGAACATTGTAAGACTCCTAGGCTGGGGTTCGAACCGGACTCTGAAACTGTTGTTCTATGATTATCTTCCTAATGGAAGCTTGAGCTCACTTCTTCATGGAGCTGGCAAGGGAGGAGCAGAATGGGAAGCTAGATATGATGTCATCCTGGGGATTGCTCATGCACTAGCATACTTGCACCATGACTGTGTTCCCCCTATCATGCATGGGGATGTCAAAGCCATGAATGTGCTCTTGGGCCACCACATGGAGCCATATCTTGCTGACTTCGGCCTGGCTAGGCTTGTCAACAGTGAAACTGATAATGCAGATACTTCAAAACAGAGCCAAAGGCCTCATCTAGCTGGTTCTTATGGCTACATGGCTCCAGGTAAAGATAAACTTCAAGCCCAGTTTCTATATTTTCAGTAACATTCACAACATTATCCTGTTAAATTGTTAAAGAAATTGTCTCTTTCTTTCACAGAACATGCATCGATGCAACGAATTACAGAGAAGAGTGATGTGTATAGCTTTGGTGTGGTCCTGTTAGAGGTCTTGACAGGGAGGCACCCATTAGACCCAACATTGCCAGGGGGAGCACATTTGGTTCAATGGGTTCGAGATCACTTGCACAGTAAGCGCGACCCAGTTGATATTCTTGACCCAAAGCTCAGGGGGATGGCTGACCCTCAGATGCATGAAATGCTACAAACATTGGCTGTGGCATTTCTGTGCCTCAGCACACGTGCCGATGATCGCCCAATGATGAAGGATGTGGTGGCCATGCTCAAAGAAATTCGGTATGTGGACCCTGTGCGATCAGATGCTGACTTGTTGAAGGGAAGTTTATCAGCCACTCCTAAATCGCCCCCTCCTAAGAAAGTGGTCTCCCAAGGATCCTCTAGCTGCTCTTTTGCATTCTCCGATGATTCCGCTTGATTAAGGTTTTAAGAAAAAGTGCTTTTTGTGCATATTTCCATAGGAGAATTCACTAGAGCAAAAAATGTGACCTTGTTAATAGTTTTGTAGAGCATAATAGCCTAAGAATGTATGCAAGAAATAATTAGAAAAGAAATGGCATCTTGGAGGCTGGATAAGACAGGTCAACGTATGAAATCTCGTCTCTGCCCCCCTCCTACGCGTCAGTATTTGTATTATAAGAAAGAGGATGCCTTTACCTACATGGAATTGAGAGATAATCATTCGACATGTAGAATCTGGAGCAATGATTGAGTGCGTGTATTTTCACAATTGGGAATTTATTGCAAGGAAGTAAAGATTCTATATATGTTTATCCTGCGTGGGGCCCTTAGAGGTCCGTCGTAGCGCCTCGCCACTACTTTTCCAGCGCTGCTGGCATGGACCCCTGCTCTTCGGCCTCATTGCCTGTTAACGTGATATCTAAAAGAAAACATTTTGAGCATCAAAGAATCCTTTCAAACAATAAATACGATAAGAAGTGGCCACTATTCATCCACAACACTTAATTCCCTATTTATATGTTTGATCCACAAGCAAAAATATGCACCTGTAATGGCAGAAATAGTCACTTAATAACAATAATACAAGTAGATGAAGAGGGGTCTAGCCACCTTTTCCAATCCAAAATATGCTAAATAACAGACTCAATTCGTGCAACTAATGTTTTACAATTATAATCAATCCCTTCTCAAGGCCACGCACACAAAAATATTACAAAAAAAAAAAAAAAAAAAAAAAAAAAAAAGAAAAAGAAAAAGAAAAAGAAAGATGAGAATAGATAACTAAGTGAAACAAATGCTAATATCTATTTTCAGAATGTACCAATGCATTGTATCTGATGTCTGGCCTCAGAGAAACGATAGCGATCCTTCAAACAGCCCTCTCCCAATAGTTCCTTTCATCATTTATTACATGTGTTTTACGGTACATTTGACTGCACCAGGTAGACTGACAAGAATGGGAAACAGGCTGAACGCAGTTTCATCTATCACCACTGGCAGCAAAGAGCAATGAGGGGCTCTAGGAACGACTCTCAGATTCCAACTTCTTTAATACGTATTTAATTACACTCCAATTGAAGCCACGATATTGAAGCCACCGGACTATTCTTGATTTTCGTGTCTCTTGAGGTACGCCACGACTTCGCTGCCATTGCTTTGAGGCCTGAACATATAGCTGGTCCATAGAAAGCTTTGACATTGCAATTCCTGAATCCTGATCTCCACCGCCTGCACCATTCTCAAATACCAGTTTGATCGCTTTCTCTGCATCTACTTCGTTTATCCCTCTCTTGAATAATGCCTAATTAAGAAATTATAATACAATTAGAGGCAACTCTTCTCTTATCATGTGTCACTAACACTTGAATCTAACTGTAACACTTGCAGTAAGATATTGATTGCAGGATGCAGGAGTCGACGAACATGGACAGCAGCTAATGACTTTAAGCTAAAAATCAAAACTTCAAGATTAATTACTGAAAACAAATTCCTAGAGAAGATTTTCATGGGTGACAGGAAAATTTTGCCAAAACTAAAGATATATTCGTAATAGTTCATAGCTTAATATAGAGTTATATTTACTTGTCTAATTCGCCGAGGGCCCCAGCTTGAGGAAGACCATCTGGACCGAGAATACGTTTCCGCATATAAGCAGTCATTAATCAGACCCCTATAATGAGAAACAAGGATCAAGGACTAGTTACGGATGTGCAAGTAGGTTCTGCTGCACAAATTTTGGTTGCTGGGGAAGTAATATTTTCCTGATACAAGGCCTGAAGCGTAACTTACACATGTAACATACATACCAAACTCCTAATAACAGATTAGCGGCACTGCAAGAGAAATTTCATTTGTATTCCCCGAAGGAGTTATGAATTGAAAAGCACATTTTCTATGCTATGCACCTGCTTTGGAAGTCAGTTAACACTGCATCAACAGTTTCAAGTGGAAATCTCTTTCCTTGTAGTTTCTTCTTCAGCTCCAAAGCAGTAAATGCTCTGCAGTATTTACAGCATGCCTCAGGCACACAGAATTGTAAAGGTACACTAAAGCAAACTACTAAAAGTGAGTTTGAATAAGCACAAAATCTTTTAATCCTAGCAATTTCACCCTCAATAGATAAGTTTGAAGACCAACAAATTAAAAGGTTCACTGTGCTGTTGCCGAAGCACGAAAGAAAGGTGACAATTGCCACAAAATGAGTATTCTCTTATCAGCACTATGGCACAATCAAAGATCTAATGTCAATTATGTCCTCTTTTTGGTGCATCTGAAGCTTAAAGCCCTCATAATGACAAAGCAACAACTAAGATAAATGCAACATCAGAAGTTTCACTCCCTCAGAACCAGCACCCATCTCCTTATGTACATGAATTTTCCCTCTCTCCTCGACTGTAAGAATTTGTGCTCATCAAGGCACTCACAATAAAGTCTAATGAATTTGTGATGTTTCTATGGGATATTTTATTAATAATCATATCCTCACAAGGTGAAAAAGAATTTGAAAACAGACTTAATTCAAAATCAATAGGATTCTCCTTTTGGAGCCATTTTTAATCATTGCATAAGAGCCAGCAGGTCGGATATATTGATTGAGTAGTTCCCAACCATCATTATCTCTCAGCAGTTCCGCATCCACCTTGTCTTCATGTTGCATAGCTCTACCATCTGTACTTAATCCAACCATTAAACTAGCCCTGCAATGGAAAGTAGAAACCATTTTCCCAAAAAGGAAAAGCTTTTACCAAGTCCAGGAATAAGTTAAACTGGAGCTTAAATTATCAAACATCTTAGTTATGGAATTAAATCTTATTTTCGGGTTGGGATTCTTCATTATGGCCTTTACCACTCCAGGTGATCATAAGTAGATATTTCCAAGAGTCTTAGTTGTGGAATCAAATCAACCAAGTGTTGTTCATTTTGATCCGGTTCATATAACTGAAAAATCAAGTTGTGCCCAAGACACAATTAACAAACTCAGATCAAAATATTAGTAGAGACGGAAAATCAGAGCATTCAAACTTACTGTAACAGGATAAAATTATACAAAAAATTAACCTGGAAGCAAGTAACTCAATGGCCAACTTCTCCACATCTTGCCGACTATGTCCCAATTGCATTCCACGACATCTTTTACTACCATCTTCAACAATCTTGCCAGACTCTTGAGTGAATTCATCATTCACGGGCATGAAATCTCCCTCAATCTCTTCTTCCACCTCTAGAATCACCACACAACATGTATAAATATCGTGTACTTTCTACATAAAAATATGCTAGTGTAACTAAACCATACCGAAATTTAGTCCATAATTAATATTAGAAGTAGGGCATGCATCATGATTATGGGAGCCAACATCCAAAAGGCTCCTGCTTGAATTCTTGGAAACACAGACTCTCGCTATATTCAACTCGGTCCCACTATGCCTTTTCTCCGGGAAACTCACAGGCTTTGAAGCCGCTCCATTTTCTTCCTCCTCCAAAGACTTTTTGGGGATGTATTTCACCGGAAATGAGCTACTGTAATCTCTTCCGTTAAAGCAGCAACTTATACCGCAGTTCCCTTTTAGCCTAAAGATCAAGTCTTTACAAGAAATATACAATAACTATGTGTTTTTCATTTACAGGAGCAAGATTTTTTCTTTTTTTCCTAAGTGAATTGTCTTTTCTCCAAATTTGATTATTTTCAATTTTCATAAGGAAAAAGAAAAATAGAAAAATAAAGGGCAGAGAATGAAGATGCTGACCAGGGAATAACAGGACTCGGTATTGGAGTTTGATTACAGTTCCACGAATGAGATTCCCGGGCAAGTACGCCATGTTTGGGTGTGGAAGGAAATTAAAGGAGACTAAACCCTAGATAAGAGAGGCAAAAATTTCGACATGAATGGATGGGCTTACACGCGCCTCTTATGGCGCATGGGATTGAGTTTCATCCTTCATTTCTTTTATTTTCTTGATTCTTCATTTTTAATTTTACTGGCAATTATTTGCACGTAATTCCCGCATGTATAAAACATTTTTAAGTAATTATTTTATTTATACATATTCTCAGATTTATTATACTAAAAATTGATATACATCCCCAAAACATATATAATTTGCATAATTATAAAGATAGTACTTACTTAAATTGAATTTTTTATAATTTATTACCATATTAAAGAAAAAAATTTAAATTAATTAAAATAGGTAAATAGTGGAAGTTTTTGAATAAATGGTGGTTATTTGTACATATAAATTTTTATTGAATATTTAATAAGTAAAAGGACAAATTTGGTATATTAAAATTTGGTATCATAACTTTCATTTTAAACACAAAAATGACTTCTATTTTATAATAGTATAGAGTTTAAAATTAATTATACCTACATCCCTATTAAATAGTAAAATGATCAATGCTTCCATCTTACTTTTATAGGGATGGCAATTGATATCCGATCCGCGGGTACCCAATTCGATTCGCTTTGATCGGGGCGGGTTAGCGGATTCAATCGGGTTTGGGTTCTAATGAGTGCGTGTCAGATCGGGTTCGGGTTTATAGTAAACCCGTCGCGAACCTGACTCGAAGTATTTATGTGTATATATTTATATTTAATTTAGTTTTTTTACAAAACTATATATATATATAACAACCCTAAACTATGTTAGCATTTTTTTCTTTCCCTCCCATTTCTCATAATTGTGACTCCCAAGAGTATATTCATAATGCTTAGAAAATGCTCAAATGCTTTCTATTTGTTTGTTTTATGTAAAATTTATATAATATTTGAATTAAAACTGTAACATTTATTAATTGTACCAAAGAGTAGATTCAGAATACTTAGAAAATGCTCAAAAGCTTTCTATTTGTTTGTTTTACATAAAATTTATATGATATTTGAGTTAAAACTATAATATTTCATTAATTGTATAGTAGATAGTATTTTAAAAAAATAGAAAATATTAATTAGATGCGTGTAGGATCGGGTAAGATTCGGGTTCTATATTTACATTGCGGGTAGGGTTCACATTTTCACTGTCAAAACCCGCGGGGCAGGTAGGGACGAGATAAAATCTTTGCGGGGCAGGTTTGGGTTGAGTCAAAACCCGTCCCAACCCACACCACGTTGCCATCCCTATACTTTTATAATTAGCAAAAATCTCCTTTTCAAAAATACAACACTTACCAAAACGTTCTTTTGGTTTCATTCTCAAACTCCATTTTTATATTTTCTATTATTTAAAAATTAAAACATATCATTTTCTACACATTTTTACTTGATATATTTTCATTTTTATTGTCAAATTACATTTCTCAATAATCTATATATCTATCGTAATAACCTCTATATATTGTCTTTATTACCATTCATTATTACTATCTCTCGTCATCTATAACCTACTAAATCTTATATAATCATAACTTTTTCAGCAATCTATCTAAATACAAATTCATTTTAATTCTTTTATTTTATTTTATGAAAGTTTCAATTCATTTTTACTAACTACATTTTCAAAATTTGAAAACAATAATAAAAAAAAAGAATAAAAATAAAACCAAATAGGAACCACCCTATTATTATAGTTTTTTCCTCCCCTTTTTGGCCCGCGGGGATAGGTGGGATAATAAAATGGTCATTATTGACAAAAAAAATACCCTTTATAGATTTTAAAATTTGGACAAATTAAGTATAATAAATTTAAGGGTTAATTAACCAAAACTTTCTTTTTTTAGTATTACATGATATAAATATTAAAAAAATATGCTTTAAAGAAATGGACATTTTATTTAAAAATTCCCAAACTCATTTTCACTTTAGCATTTAGTCTCCACCCATATCCTTTTTAGTTTGGACTCCCCATGTGAAGTTTTAATTTTGACTTCACTCCTCACCCACTTAAAATGACTAAAATAGCCTTAGTTTAATGCCTTTTTTTTCTTTATCTTTCCTTTATTTCCTAAACCTTGCTGTCTAACACCTCTCTCTCTCTCTCTCTCTACGATCTATTTTTTGTTCATCTTCCCGCGGCAGAATGAAGCTTCTTTCTCTTTTTTATTTTTATTTTATGCAATCAGCTACAATATACTAGCAAAAGCATACCTAGTTTGTCTCTATTGCCACACGGTAAAACAACAGTATATAATATTTGGTGAGTAGCAGATATTTTATTTTATTTTTTAGCCTGAAAATATCAGTGGGAAAGAACCTCAAGTTCAATTGTTAGGGAGTTGTATGTACAATTGGGAACTATATATTATGTCCATTTTTGAGAGCATGACTCTAATGAGACTACATTTTCAACTGGAAAAAAATGGTGTGAAATTTGCCCTCAAGTACACGTAGTCCAGTACCTTACTCTGTATAAAAAAATGTACGTGACTTTGAATGCTGATGAGGATGTGTTCAACATGATTTGCCTGCATTTATGTTTAAAGATGACCCTAGTTGATATGATGGTTGTCCGAAAAAGTGAACCTGATGGATGACGAAGGCAAATTAGCTATACAAGTAGGTAAATATTTCATATCTTCAGTTTTGTACTGCATTTATTGTTTAGCACACTTCCATTGTCCTAATTTGTACCTCTTTGCATTATTAGTTATATGCAGTTGTCTTATAGAATACTTATTCTTATGTGTTTTAGTACGTAGGTTTTCTTTGTTAAATACTAAATTCATTTTTTTCAGTACTTGTGATCTTCTATGTTGAATACTTAATATGTGTGTTTTAGTACTTAGGCCTTCTATATTAAATACTAAATTTGTTCATTTCAATATCTAAATTTGTTAAATTTTATGATTATCCGATGCTTGCTCTTTTATGTGAAATATGTTATTTGTTTATTTCAATACCTAGGGCTTGTATGTCAAATACTGCATTTATTTTTTGTTTACTGCTTAGTTCTTGTTAAATACTAGATTCACTTATTTCAGTACTTATCTCGTCTATTTAAGTACTTAAATTGTTCATTTAAGTATTTAGTTCTTTTATGTGAAATACTGATATTGTTTACTTAAATACCTAGTTATGATATTGTTGAATACAGAAACTGCATAGTTGAGTATTTACACATTGATCTTGCAACACTTTATTGATAATTATTATGTATTTGACTATGTTATTTTTTGCAATGATCACCCATATAGAAATGAAATAGAGGAGGACATTCCTTCCACAAGTGAGTCACAATATGATTTATCATTGCAAAGGAATTCAACTGATGCTTGGAGTCATTGCATCCATGGAGAGGGGCAAACATTCAAGATGTTGAAAAGTTTAGAATTAAACTTAAAAACTATATTGTTGCTACTAGAAGGTCCTTTATATATAGGAAAAATGATTCCAAAAAGATTGTAGCAATTTGTAGTGATACTAATTGCAAATAGAGAATATATGCCTTAAGGCATGAAACTGACAAACTCTTTGGTATTCGAAAATACAACCTACAACATATATGTAATTAGGTTAGTTTTCGGACGAGGGGACATCCTAGAGTTGATTTTGCTTAGATTGCTAATGTGATGAAAGAAAAATTGAGATGAGAGCCTTGTTACTGACCTATCAACTTAATGAAAGATATTCATAGAGAATTTGAGATAGAAATTCCATATCATAGAGCATAGTTGGATAAGGAAATAACTATGCATGATATTCATGGGGCGGAGAAGGGATCCTTTGATAAGTTGAAATTGTATTGTAGGGCTGTGATGGAAACAAATCCTGGAAATATTGCGGATTATGAGATTGACCTGATGACCCTAAAATTTCAGCGATTATTTATCTATTTCGTAGCTTGTCTGGTCGGCTTTCTCAGTAGATACAAACCATTGATTTTCTTGGATGGCACTCACATTAAGAATTAGTATAAATGATGCTTACTTAGTGCTGTCACGAAGAATCCCAATGATGATCTATTTACATTGCCCTACGCAGTTGTTGATGCTGAAAATGATACTAATTGGGAGTGGTTCTGCTTGAAGTTAAATAGCATATTAGATTCTCACCATAACATAGGGTTCAGAAGGTTCAATTTTTTCTCTAACCAACGTACTAGCTTCTTAAAGCCATCCCTTGGTATTTTGTAGTAGCCATCATGCATACTGTTTGAGATACTTGGTGGACAACTTCAAAAAGTAAGTAAGATTTTTTAGTATTTTATTGAAAAATATGTTTTGATCTAAATTAATGTTCATGTAATATTTCAAGAAAGCTAATGATCATATAATTTCAATTTCAAGTAATGAGAAAGTACCCCATCCACAATAAGAAACATTAGGCATTTGTTTTCATGAAAGCTGCACATGCTCCAACAAGGTAAGAATATACTCGGTATATAAACAACATAGTGGAGTCTATGCCTTTTGCTAGAGATTTCATCATGCAATCAAAGCCCCAAAGTTGGGCAAATTTTTTATTTGCTGGTGATAGATGGGGAGCAATAAGTAACAATCAGGCGAAATGTTGGAATAATTAGGTTAAACTGGCACGATTTATGCCCATTGCAGCTATGGTTGATCATATACGCAAACAAATCATGTTTATGATGCATGATCGACGAAAAGAATCTAATATACTTACTGGAGTATTATGCCCGAAGTAGGAGAAGAAGCTAACAGTAAGTTATATGGCCCTTTATACAATAAAAGTGGAGAAATCTAGTGGTTGGAACTTTGAGGTCAGTGATAATGACAAATCATATGTTGTCGATTTGCAGAGCTGGAGTTGTTCATGTCGGGCATGGAAAGTTGATAGAATTCCTTGCAAGTATGCTTGTGCGTGTATTGAGTTTAAGTTACTGTCGGTTTATGACTTTTCTGACCAATACTATCAAGTTGGGATGTATCAACAAGCCTACAAACTTGTACTTAACCCTACACCTACTTTTGGCCTAGACAAATTCTGAACCTATCATCATCAAATGAGTTCTTATGATCATACTTTGTGGTTTGATCATGAAATGGGCAGATTAAGTAGAATGAAGAACATTCCCTTATGTGCTGAGAATGATACCGAAAAAAAAAAAAAAGTACATAGTTTCAGCACTTATGTACTTGGGGACAAGGTTTATGTACTTAGCTTGTATATGGTGTGTACTTGTGGTACGGGATTATGTACTTGCTTTTTCAAATGTTGATTTTAACCTCAAATCAATGCGTGGAACAACACATTGGTGACTCAATAACTTCACATGCATTATTTATCGAATATATAGTTGTGATAGTACGTGTTTGAATGGTTGGGAACACAAAGACCCATATCCCATCACTTGTGGTGTCATTCTTCATAGTATAAAGCCCTTATGCATGAGGCAAATGAATCACTCCGACACCTCATCCTATACCACCGAACTTATCATTACCAAATGAGTTATTATGATAATACTTCGTGGTTTGATGATAATGAAATGGGCAGGTTAGGCAGAATGGGGTATGTTCCCTCATACGCTAAGAATGATACCAATAGTTTGGCAAAAAAGTACCCAGTTTCGGCACTTATGTACTTATGGAGATGGCTTATGTACTCAATTTATATATGGTGTACTTGCTTTTCCAAATGTTGATTTTAACCTCAAATTGGTGCATGGAACAACACAATGCTGACCTAATAACTTCAAATGCATGATTTGTTGAATATGTGATCGTGATAGTACGTATTGGAATAGTTGGGAACACAAATACCTATATCCCACCACTTGTGGTGTCATTCTTCCTAGTATAAAGTCTTTACGCATGAGGCAAATGAATCACTTGACACCTCCCTCCTACACCACTGAATATATCATAACTAAATGAGTCCTTAGGATCATACTTTGTGATCTGATGATCATGAAATGGGTAGATTAGGCAGAATAGAGAATGTTCCCTCATGTGTTAAGAATGATATCGAAAATTTGGAAAAAAAATACCCAGTTTCAACACTTATGTACTTGGGGACAGGGTTTATGTACTCAGTTTGTATATGTTGTCTACTTATGGCAAGGGATTCTATACTAACATATTTTGCTTCTTTTTTTTTTTATGAACTCCACTTGTATACTAACATATATCTAACCCCATCGTTCTCATCCATACTTCAACTCATACCAACAATCACACAAATAATACTTCATATTTGGTCAAGTATACTGAGAATACAAAGAGAAATACTACATCACTGGAGATTAGTACTAAAACTTTATATGAGAATGCAACAAGCTATGCTCATGTCCTAAAATCATCGCAACTATATGTGCCCAGTATGCATCAATAGAACATAAGTTTGCATAGTCCCAAAAATCTTTTTTGGTTCCTTGCATAGCATTCAACCTAAAGACAACAATAAAATTAGCAATCCACGTCGCCAACTTGTTGGCGACAGTAGCCATATTGGAGGTCCCCTTTTCCATCATCATACCCCAATGATGCCTGAATTATCCTGCTACAAAATTACCCTGTAAAGCGTAATAATAACATCATTAATTATACATTGTATACTTATTTACATGAATAATTTTAAAAGACAAGGAACTTACATAAACTCTTGTTGTCGTTTTTAACATAGAGGACCAAGCAAAGTCCATTTGTGTAAACTTTTTTGTGGTTGCATTAAAAATCAATAGGAACCAATGGAATTTATACACAATTGAAAAGATAACAAACCGGCACCTGGTCAAGACATCCATATTCAACTGCTCAAGCATCATTCGTGAACTAACATTCATTTTCTCAAGAAACATTAGATATTGTTGTGGCTCTCTAATTTGTTCAATATTGATGTCCACAAATTGTGTTGGTATTAGTAGTCATTTTACCACGTACAGTGCTGAATATTTTAAAAATTATTTACTTGAATAGTAGTAGACATCCACCACATTCCATGTCCACAAGATGCATTGGAAGAGCTGCTGCAAAGTATCAAGTAGCAATTAATTAGATCACCTCTCAACTCCTTTCGAAATAACAAATCACACAAAACATCTCTTTTTATAAAGTGATCAGGTCCGTCCCAAACAATAACACTACAAAACAAGTCAACATTATCAATTAAGAGAACCGTAAAATTCTTAATATCTATTCATACAAGTATAAGAGAATTATTACTCCAAATTGGGCTGAGACAAAAACAAATCAATAATACTTTGTTGTTTGTTAGTAATATCATTGTGCCATCTATAATCTTTTCTTGATCGAAATTCACTTAGGCGAACTTCAAAACCTTCAATAGCAGCATCACTGTACATAACGATAGCACCCTACGTGGTATATATAATTTGCATTAAAATAAAAATAGGAGGCGATATTCTTTCTCAATAATTTCAGTATTCAAAAACCAATTTACAACACTTTTTATTCACACTTTGGTACTTTTATAAAGAAATCAAGTACTAAACATTAGACACCACAATATTTAAACTTACTTTTTCAGCATCAATCTTCTCCTTTTCAGTATGTTGAGCCACTTCTTTAACATTATTAATGTCATTAGTTGTACCTTAGCTCACTTCTACAACCTTTTTCTCTGAGGCCTTTCTATCTTTGCCACGGCCTCCACGGGCGCCAACTTTAGTTCTCTTTGATGGTGTGGAGTAGGATGGTGTGATAAAGTCTTTATCTTTTCTCTTTTTCTTTCGATATCTCTTATTCTCACACCTCGGACAATAGATCGAAGAGGTATGATCATGCTTCTTCTTGCTTTTTTCTTCGTGTGGAATATCATCTTTCTCTTCTGTATACCCCTCAACATCAGCATCACCATCATGACCGTTATGACCATCATCACCACCACTTGGAGTCTCAGACTCATCAACAACAGACTACAAGTGTGGTTTCTCATAACTGTTTTGAGCACCGCATCAGCATCAGCATCAGCATCATCACTATCACTGCCTTTCTCTTTATCTTTCTCATCTTTATTTTCCTTCTCCCCTTCAGCCATCCTCTTTTCATCGCCTACATTTCCTTTCCTGTCCAAATTTTCAATTCTTTACTTCAGTTCCACTTCTTCATTTTTCTACCTTAATTGAACTTCAAATTTTAAAACATCATAGCTTGACACAATAGAAATCCCTACAAAGAGCACAAAATTATTAATATAGTAATAAAGTAAACTTCAAGTAGTAATCATGTGCATCTAAATAATTAACATGCGTTGCAGCAACGGGTTTCTCCTACTCAGAAAAGGGATAGATAGGCACGATCTGTTACAATGAGAATTTACACTTTTTTTTTTTCAAATGTCAAACTCATAGGGAATCATTCTAAACATAATACCTTTTCCCTTTGAATTTGCTTCAAAGCTTTCTCGGCATCAGCTACGTTCTTATGGATCTTGTTGTTAGCCCGTCGAAAGAAACATGGGCATGCACGCAAGCATTTTGGTTTTCCCAAAGAAGGAATGTGCTAATACAGCCATCCCTGTCGTTCATAAAGCAAAAAATTATAGCTATTTATAGTAAATGACAATAATTTTATAATTTAAAGCTTCAAAGACACTCACCAAAAGACCAATTGTACAACCATCAAAATATTTCTTCCTTTACACCTCCTCCGTATAGGGCTGTAAACGGATATTAAACGGATCGGATAGACTGTATCCGTATCCGTATCCGTTTAAGTTTTACAATATCCGTATCCGTATCCGTATCCGACGGATATTTTTTAATAACATCCGAATTCATATCCGCTGGATATTATCCGAATTCGGATATATCCGTATCCGATTATAATTATTCCAAATATCCGTTTATAAATATCCGAATATCCGTTTATGAAATCCGAATATCCGAATCCATTAACTTATAATAAAATGCATATTTTTTTCTAATAAATTTCATTTTAAAAAAAATCAAATAAATAACATAATAAACTCTAGAAGAAAAAAAAAACAACAAAAACAACCAATAAAATTAGCATACTCCTAAGATCAAACAAACATACAAATCTCCTCAAGAATCAAAGGAAATAACAATTTTCAATACATAATACAATAATACAAAAGGAACAAAATAAAGGTTCATTTCAATAGAAGAAAAATCTTCATATAATCCAACAACACGACCATGCTTGAACTTCTCATCAGTTTAACACTGCAAAACATAATAAAAAAAACACTCTATAAGAACTTATAACATACTTTGCAAATAATCTCAAAAATAAAAAAAAAAAAGAAAGTAAAGAGAAAGTACACCAAAAGCAACCATTGAAGCATCACAATAATTGGCACCATGTACTCCAAAAGTTCAATCAATTATACCTATAAAAAAGTATATATTAGTCCACATTTATATGTTAATATATAAATAAAAAAAATTAAATAAATGAAAGAAGTACTCATTACTTACAATCATTTTCAATTGCTGGCAACCAATCTTTAACACAAAGTAAACATTCCACTGTTTCAAAATTTAGTGAGGCACGAGTATCATCAATAATTCTACATGCTTGACTAAAAGTGGACTCCGATGGTACCGTAGTACATGGAATTGCCAAAATATCACGAGCCAATTTTGCAAGATTTGGAAATCTTACTCCATTATGCTTCCACCAATCCAAAATATCAAATGAGACACTTTCTTCATTATTATAGGGGACTAACGCTTCATCCAAATACAACTCTATCTCACTTTTTTTAGCAACACTTGTCATACTAGATTGAGCTGCGAGCACTTTAAACATTGCAATAAGAGAGTTTTGGGACTTTGAAGAATCAACATGGCTAGAAGAAGACTCACAAACATCTGTGACATTGACGCATGAATTTTCCTCATATTTCGAAACTAATTCAACCCAAAAAGTACGGACTTTGCTTATATAAAAATCTGCACTCTCACCATACATATTGCTAAAAGCAAGCTCAACAAATTTCATCTTGTACCTAGGATCAAGAATTCCAGCATCCTAGAATTCCAGCAATAGTCAACACCATGTTGCATTCATCCCAATACTTATCAAACTTTGTTTGCATCAAAAGTGCCATCATTTGAATATTTTTATCATCACTCTTACTCCACTTCATCAACTCCGCTCTAATCAGACAAACATTAGTAAAGTACACAGGTGCAGTTGGATAGTTACTTCCAGAAAGCTCTAAAGTAGCATCCTTAAATATTTTCAAATGATCACAAATTTTTGCCCCAATTTCCCATTCCTCATTTGAAGGTAAAAATTTATAATCATTATCCAAATCAGCCAAACGGTTAAATGCTTCTTTAAGCTCTAAAGCATTCACAAGCATATCATATGTTGCATTCCATTGAGTTTCACAATCTAAACTAACACGCCTCTTAGGATTAAACCGAGTTTGATTCAAAGCAAGAGAAAACTTTTCATCCCTTTGTACTGATTGATTGATGTACTTGACACTATCACGAATTTTTTCAATTAATCCACGAACAACATCAAGTCCACTTTTAACAATCAAGTTCAATATATAGGCTGAACATCGAATATGAAACATGTCACCATTGTGCAAAAGTGATTTCTTATCATTCAACCATTTTCTCATACCATCCAACATTCCAGAATTTTGAGAGGCATTATCCACAACCACAGCAAATAACTTCTTGTCAATATTCCATTCCAAAACACGATTTTTCAACCAATCACATAAAGACAAACCATTATGTGGATACTGAACAACATGAAAAGCAATCAATCTTTTGTGCAATCTCCAATCAGAATCAATATAATGACAAGTCACACAAAAATATCCACGATTCTGATGATCAGATGTCCACCCATCAGTTGTAAGTGTGACTCGAGAAGTTAAATTTTCAATTTCTTGATAAACTCTCATTTTCTCCTCATTGTAAACATTCACCAAATCATTTTTCACAGTATTTCTCGATCGATGCTTATATGATGGTACACAATAAGATATCCACAATCTGAAATACTCATACTGAGCCATAAGAAAAGGCAAATTATGCTTCGCAATCATTTTAGCAAATAAAGCTCTCTCAACTGTAGAATCAAACTTATGTGTTGTCATCTTAGGGGTGGGGTCAAGACTACTGCTAGATTTACCAATAAATGCCTGTCGAATGTCACTTGATTTATTCTTAAGAGGGCAATTTTGAACATGATTTTTCAAATGAGTTGTTCCACTTTTACTAGAGCCATCAAATTTTCTTTTGCAATAGATGCAAGTAGCAGTAACATTGCCCTTACCCCCCATTAATTCCCTAGTATAGTGCTCCCATATGGCAGATGTTAATTTTTACGCTTAACTTCAATTTGTTGAGTGTCACATGGTGTAGAATCAACATTATCAACATGTTCAGGAGTAGGATTTATACCTATACTTGAACTTGTAGTAGATGGTGTAGAAGCACTAGTAATTGGAAGATTCGGATTATGTGACATAATTCAACAATTTCTTTCTCAAAAACCTGTTGAACAATAAAAAAAATAATCAAACATTGCCCAAAAATAATTTACACTAAAATAACTGCATAATTCATAATCACAATTTATATAATTATAACTTTAACACTAAAATAATTTACCTTTGACAATGCCCAAAAATGTAAAATTTCAAACCTGCATAATTAAATAAAATATCAATATAATTTAATTATAAAAAAATAAAAATAAAAAAGGGGGTGGGAGGCAAAAATAAATAAAAATAGAAAGGGTGGGGGGGTTAGGGGTCTGGTCCAGAAGCTGGTTCCGCTTCTGAAACCAGAACCAGACTGGTTCCAGAAACTAGACCTGGTTCCAGAAGCGGAACCAGCTTCTGGAACCAGTCTTCTGGAACCAGTCTGGTTCCTCTGGTCCAGCTTCTGGAACCAGAACCAGACTGGTTCCAGATTTGCTGGCTGCCGAGGTTACGCAACCCTGGCGAGCCAGCAAACGAAATGGGCTGGCCGACGGTCGGCCAGCCCTGTCTCTGAATTACATGAAAAAAAAAAAAATGAGAGAAGGGAAGAAAGGAGTACCGTATGGCTGCTAAAGAGTGAAAGAGGGAAGTGAAAATGTGAAATTGAAATGCAAATGAGGTAGGGTTTAGTGAATAGTGATTTGATTTTTACATTTTTTTTATATTTTATTTTAATAATTTTTCTTTTTATTGTAGTAATTAACATTTAAAATTTTAAAATTTAATTATTCATCAATTTGTTATATATGACTTTGATTCATATTTTGATATTTAATATTTTTGCATATTATATTTTACTATAAATTTAAAAAATTAGTTTTTACGATGGCCATTGAATATTGACATTTAATTTTAGATATATAGATATAACAATGTTAATCAATAAAAATATTCTCTATTATTAATATTTTGGGGTTTAAAATTTATAAAATTGTGAGATTTTATAATTTAGAGTTTAAGTTTTATATTTAGATAAATTTTATTACTTTTCTAAATTAATAATAGTACAACTCTACAAAAAATAAAATTATGAAATGATATATTCATCTTATATTATATGTATATAGTTAGATATTGTAAAATATTTAAAAATTGTTTACATGAGTTTATAAACTTCTCAAATATTTTATAAGACATCAGTGTTTCGTAATTTTTTTAAGAAAATAACTTATAAAATTTCTAAAATAAGATGTTAAAAACTTATAAACACTTTTTAAGAAAGTAAGGAGCTCTTATCTTATTTTAAAATTTTAACAAGCTCCCTTAATTTTAATCATATTAATTATAAAATTGTTATTAATAATACCTTACAAGCTTTAAGATCTTATAATTCAAATACTTTGAGAACTTTTTTTAAAAAAAATAATCTAGCATCTTATATGTTTGAAAAATATCTTATAAAATACAGGAAATTAAAAAATATCTTATAACATGTAGGAGCTTATAAGACGTTTTACATAAGTTTAGCCAAACACCTTTTTAGAGAGTGTATACCTAAACTTATTTAAAAGATCTTATATAAATTCTTATATCTTATAAGATATTTTCCGAGCTTATAAGTTACTAGATCTTTTTTTGAAAATTAGTTCTAAAAGTGTTTAGATAAAGTAAAATTTTACAGCCTATAAGGTATTAATAATGACAATTTTATAATTAATATGCTTAAAATTAAGGGAGTTTGTCAATATCATAAAAATAAGTTAGGAATTCATAAATTTTATAAAAAGAGTTTATAAACTTTTAACATCTTATCTTAAGAACTTACAAGTTCTCTTTAAAAAAATTTACTAAATACTTTTTGATATCTAGTAAGATCTCAAATGTGTTATAAGATGTTTTAAGAAGCTTATAAGCTTACCCAAACAATCTTTCAAATCTTAATGTCTCCTTAGCTAGTTAATAATTTACGTATTTTACTATTTTATTTTAGAATTAAATGTTAATTATTCTTGATTTAGTTATTTTTTTTATAATTAATTAATATTAATTCAATGACACCAATATAAATTAATTATAAAGTAAAGCAACTATAATTTTATATTGATTAATTTTATCATTTACATATTAATTTTTCAATTTTTTTGATTTAATATTATTTAATTATCTAATTTATTTATTAATTTTTTAATTACTAATTTATACATATATATTCATTTATATATATTATGAAATTTCATATTGAAAAAATAAAAATAATTTATTATGTATAATAGTATATTATATATGATAATTTTTAAAATATTATTTATATATTAATATACATAAAAGTAGAATATATTATATATAATAATTTTTTAAATACTATTTATCGGATACGGATAACGGATTTAATTAAATTACGGATAATCAAATATATAAACGGATATATCCAACGGATATGTATTCGGAGCGGATATTAAACGAATCAGATATGCATTTACCATATTCGTATCCGTTTAAAGTCGGATGTCTGATAATCGGATACGAATAATATCCGCTTTAAACGGATACGGATAATAGCCCTATAAACGGATTCGGATGCGAACGGTAAACGGATTTTCGAATATCCATTTACAGCCCTACCTTCGTATCACCTCCCACTTTTTGAACTATAAAATTGTATGCAACCTCCCCCAATGCATACAACCCGAAAGAAGATAGATCATCAACACAAGGGATGACAAAATGAGGCATGTAGTAGTTGCTCATTGGACAACACAAGGGATGACAAAATGACAAAAAGTATATACAACCTCACAAAATCTTCAATATCTTCATCACTATGTCTATCCACAAATTCTTGTAACCTTTTAAATATTTGTACATAGTTAACATTCAAAATTTTTTTTTCGAAAATAATCGATCAACAATGTTTGAGTTCATCTTTAGATCAACATCGACAGGTTGCCCTACGTGAGACAACCCCAACACTAAACAAAACTCTGGACCCCAAAAAGGAATTTCAACGTCTTCACCAAAGATAAATGAAGTTGTTCATATATTGAATTGTCTGATGCTTGCTTGCGCTTCACTAAAACCATAATAGTTCAACTGTGGCATATTGTAAAATATATAGAATGGGGTTTCTTTAAGGGCCTGTCTATGTCGGAACCCAATTTTACAATCCAACTCCTTCATTGTCGTATAAAAAATATGCCATGGAGCAATGATTGTATGCTACTGATTTCATTGCTGCAAATACAGAAATCATATAAATAAATACTTTAAGCATCTCTATATATACGTATATTTAAGGTTTTCATACTGAAAATATAAATAAAAATACTAAAATAGAGTACTTTTGTACCAGATATACATGGAGACAGTACTCAATAAATTAATGCTATGTTTTTCTTCATGGACAATAGCAAACAACTAAACATGCTATAAACCTTTCAAACAAACCATTTTGAATATAAGCCCTAAAAATCGAGCTGCCAACATGCCCTATATTAATCGTATTGTGAACCAACTCAATCATTACAAAATTAAGGCATTGTTTAACTAAAAACAACTTTCATAACAATTAAAACAAAAAACTTAAGTACAAATTAGACTAAATCAGGTTTCAACAACAAAATAATAGGGTTTCTGAATATTATAGATTTTAGTATACCAAAAACTACCTTTACGTACAAAAAACATGAACTCAAGTATGTTTTCATCTTAAATGCTTATATAAACATGAGTTTCAGGTATATTTTACGAACATATCACAAATATACTTACAAAATACTTTATATAATCTAATGGAACAGTGCAAAATGAAACAAAACCAATGAAAGAAGAGAACAAGATGAAAAAACAGCTTTCAAACTCAAACACCAAATGAGAATGCTTCACCTTGCAGTCCACAGTGAAGGATTGCTTCAGTTCAAGATAGAAATTGCAGGAAAATTGCTTCAGCCTACAGTTAACGAACGATGCTTCTGACTTTAAGAGAGAGAGAGAGAGAGAGAGAGAGAAGTTGTGTAAGCGTGGGCTCGACGTCATTCACAACAGCGGCAGAGAAAGGGTCACCAGGTTTTTTTGCAATTTTTTGTTCAAGTGGAGGTCATTTCGGTAATTTGATAGGTAGTGAGGAGTGATTTCTAAATGATAATTAAGATTGGGGAGTTAAGACTAATTTTTTTTAAGTGGGAACTGAACACTAAATGAAACTTGGGTTTGGAGATTTTTAGCCAATTAACTGTTAAAAAATTAGATTTACCTTTTTATGTAAAAATTAGATTACTATCATTTTTCTTTCTTTACAATTTTTTTTTATTTTAATTATCTTTTATCTATCAATCACAACTTTTCTTTTCTTTCCAAAGGTGTCAATTGAAAACATTTCAAATGGATGGAATGATCAATAGATAAAGGATGAATGGATGGAAATAAAAGAGAAATAGCAACGGAGAGCGAGACAAAGGGGAGAGAGAAGAAGGGGATGAAAAATGATGTTAGGAAGGACAAAATATACAGAGATAGTGACACAGAGCGAGATTGAGAGGGAGAGGAGATAGGATAGAGAGAAAAAGAAGGGGATGACCAAAGGAAAGGTTGAGCAAAGAAAAATTCAGCAAAAGCAAAATGAGAGAAACATTGAAGCACAAGGAGAGTACATAGGATGGACAAAGAAGAGATAAGGACAATGTAATAGGAAAGAAAATGAGGAAGGCACAAAACAAGAATAAGGGGAAGGTATAGGAAATGAAATACACTCAAAGATGAAAAAGAAAAATGGATGAGGCAATGAGGTAATGACTAGTGAGGGAAGGAGATAAGTGAGATACAAAGGGGGTGGAATGAAATGATATGCAAATAGAATATGAATAATGGTAGAAAAAACAAGAGACATAATCAATTAAGAGTTTTATAAGATTGGACGATTATTAAGACCGATTCTGTTCTAAGAGTTCATTTTCAAAATCTAAATATATTCTTTGACAATTTAGGTGAAACGATCCTTGCATTTACGATCTAATTTTTTGAGAAAAAATAAAATTTAATTATGGATATATTTACAAAAACACCCCTTCAACTATAAGAACATGCAAATATACCTATTCACAAATACATAAATATTATCAAGACACATAGGGGTAGTATGGTCATTTAATAAATTAGTTATTTTAATTATCTTTTAACTTCTTAAGTTGAGGCAAAATGGTCAATTAACGACTTCTGTTTGAGTATTTTCATTGGAATGGAAAAGGTGATGTTTCATTATTCAAAGGGTGCAGGGAGTTCCTTATTTTATACTTAGTTATTCTTTTAACAAAAGAATAAGTTGAAGGGGAGGATAGGTTTTGTTGAGAACAATTAAAGCATCCCATCAAATATGTCAAAAAAATGTAAAATTATTTGAGCTGTATAAAACTGGTATTTTATACGCCACAAAAAAGATTTAGTTGATGCGCAAAATTTTATGCGAGAATTAAACAAAAGTAAAAGTAATTGAAACAAGTAATGATAATATATTTAGTCCTGAGCTAGTAGTTTTTGAATTCCATTTTAAAAAATTAAACATTATTCTAAAACGTTCTAGAAAAAAAATGAACACTGAATTTGGGCAGCAGGAGCATAGTCTAAGAGTGAACCTGGCTCGTTGTATACTTGTATCAAATTAATGTGCTTAACTTTCAAGCACATTTGGTTATTCATTTATTTTTATGTTATAGCTATTCTCTGATTGTTATTGGCATTTATCAGTGGTATGATAAGTAAAGTACATTATATTTTAAATATAAAATAAAGTAATTTGATTGACAAGAAAATAAAAAAAGAGCAAATAGGGAGAAAGACAAAAGATGAGATAGAGGAGAGAAATGAAGAAACCAAGATTACTAGTACTGTTTGAACTAAAAGTACGGAAATTTGAAACAGAGAGTAGGGAAAAGATATGAATGAGAGACGACGAAAGTTGTTTCATTGAACTGAAGAATACTACTTGTGTAATTCGTTTGTGAACATTATCAAGTAATTGTTCTCGACAATCTACACTGACCTATAAACAAAGTGTTGCAAACAAATTTTCATCATCCACAAAGTAAAACGCCTCAAATGCTGCATTTACAGACATCATTCATGTTCAGCATACCCTTCCTTCTACTTACACCTGGAAAAATATAATATGCAGTATCCGAAAATCCTCTTGTTTATCTCATTCCTCAGCTGGTCACAATTTGTATGGTTGGTGGGGTGGAACAAGAGGAAATTGTATGAATCATGTATTGCAGCAGACCCTCAAAATACAAAAGTATTTCTGGAATTATAGTTTTGAGACATCCCTAAAGCTAGATACAAAAAGGAAAGCTCAGGTCCCCAGTATTTTATCTGAAACCATTCACCTAACTGGAAAGGAGCACTCCAACCTGGAATCGAGGAGTAAAGAAAGTTCTGTACAAGTATTCTCACGACCACATTTTCTGAATTCTTTCATGGTCAAATCATAAATTTTCCTCGAGGCGTGGATCTACTCCTTCGAAATTCAGCGACAGATGCACGGCCTATTTCCTTCCCATTCTGAAGTGCAGCGTTGGAAAGTTTATTTTCTTGGTACCCAGCCAACAAGGGATCCACTCTCTGGATGAGTTCTCTGTTTGAGAAACAGAGTTGATCATGTCAACAAAAGCAAAATTATGCTTTAGAACATCAACATAGCAAAAGTTCCAGAAAATTGGAAATGAGCAATATCCAAGCTTACTTTTGAGAGCAAATGTTTCTGCCATACCTTGGTTCCACATTTTGGGAGTTCCTTGAGAAGTTTCTGTGAAGCTTCTTCACTCTAGTGGTACCACATGCTGGCAGCAGAATTGGTCCCTGCTCGTTTTCAGGATCTGGTAAATCAATTTTTTGAGTCTCCTCCAGCATTTTACCTGTGCCCACATCAGAAAGCAGGGTGTCTGCAACACCAGATTTCTGAACTTTGGCTGATGACTGTTGTTTGATCTTCGCCTTACCTTCTGGTTTAGTTTTTTTTATGCCACTTTGCCGTACATTCGGTGCTTGCTTAAATTGTTCCTCTTCATTTTCTGGTAGAACTTTTCGTAATGTGACCCTCTGGAGGCTGTTCGATGCATCTGGAAATTTTGGCTCTTGTGAACTCTGATAGAGGCGTGTATTCACCGCAGATGGTATAACTGAAGGCACATTGACGACAGATTTATTGACTGAAAGACTAGCCGGAAATGGTACTTTTATGGCTGCCGGATTTTCAAGTGCATCAGGTTTTATTCTAGGTCTGACTATGGCAGCTCTATCAGTGGATATTGATCTCCTAATTGGAGGAGAGGGAGATCTAGGCTTCATGACCGATCTCTTTTCAGTTAGGAGGGGCACTTTCGGTGTGACATCCTTGTCCACAAATTTTGAGGGAAACCGAGATCTTCTCTGCTTACCAGAGGAACAGCTTCTCACCTTAAATTTAGCATAAATCAGATGAGATTAGAATTGTGGCTAACGAAACCACATGAAAAATTGGAAATCTGATGTCAATTTCACAAAATGCATATGTCAGCTTTTTATGAACTCAAAACACAGTGAATCATGCAGATACTCCTTAAAAATGAAGCTTTTCAGTAACAACTCAGTGCAATTCAATGCATATCCCTCATTAAGGCCAGCTGCATAGTATCGTTTTTTACACCCCACTCTATCTCAGGCTATCACCAAAACCACAATAATTTCAAAAAACCTCTTAGTAACCTCACTCCCCGTATCTTTGATTTGTTACCAAGTAGAAAGGAAAAATAAAAGTGATTAAATTCAAAATGCGAGGCGTGTAATTTTGGAATATCAGTTAATAGTCAAATGTGTATTTATGATATTTATGCTCACAAAATATTTTAGCAGATACCTCTGTTTCTTGAATATCAACATGTTGCTGACTGATCTCAGGCTTCAAACTGGCATTGCTGTTAAGTTTAAGCATCCGAAGAGGTGATACTGCACCTCTACTGGTTGTGCGGCTCTTCAACTGCTCCAATTCAGCTTCCTTTCTCTCCAATATTAGCTTAAGGTTTGAGATCTTAATAAACCATGAAACAGTAAGAACACAAGCTAAACAGGATCAGAGCCAAATTAGACAAGTAATTGTAGAAGAAGATACCTCTTCTTTAAATTCTCTAATTTCACTAGTTTCTTTATTAGATTGGGCAGCCCCCAGCTCTATCGTGGCAACTCTCTCAGCAAATTTCAAGGTGCTAATTGTTTCCCCCAGAGCATTAACCTCTGGGTTTATATGCACTAACATCAGTGTTTTAGCATGTCCTCCTGTGGAAAAGATGGTATGCTTTTCAGAACTGTTTAACGAACTATAGGCATTACACAGAAAACAGGATTTACAAAACTTGATGTTTTCATTTTAGTTGAGATCTTTTGACCCATAGTGGCATAATCATTGATTTAGTTCGTGGCCAGGTCAGTAAACAAGTACATTGAAAAATTTACCATGAAAGCCAAGGAGATCAAAACTTAAGCTATTTCATTTTATATCTCAATCTTATACCAGAAATTGAACCATTGCGTCTAAAAGTAAATGTCTACAAGAAAAATAGGTTTCACGAGTTACCTAAAGAATCTTGTAACACTTGAGTTAGCTTGCTATTCCTGTAAGGTACATGAGAACTCTTTTGTGCTAGAGCAGCAATGACATCTCCAAGTGCAGAGAGAGATTTATTAATATGCTGAGCTTCTTTCAATCTCTCGCCAACAGCTTCAGATTTATCCACTCTCTCACTCCCAGCTAGATCTACTAAGTGAAGGCAACCCTTTAACATGGACCCAGAGACTAGTTCTTTTCCTCGGACATGAACTGTCAAAATACTGCAATAGAGGGTTTCAATAGAAGATCATTACAAAATAATTAAAGAACAGATGCCATGCAGAAAACTATAAACTTCCAAGGAGGAGAAAAGAAAAATTCACCTATGAGAGCGGCTACTTCGCACATTCAAAGCAGTGGCACCCACAGCACGATTTCTTTGTCCAACTTTCATCAAATCAAGAACATCTTCAGTACATTTAACAGGAACCAGACTTGCATCAGGAACATTGAGACCATTAAGCTGAGAATTGTTTCGAATATCTAATGTGTAGGTAATTAAGGACATTTATAATTTTTTCTAAGGGATGTATGCCAGAAGCAAAAAAGATTCTATCAACGATGAGAAAACAAAATTTGACTAGGATATCTTCTATTGCTTCCATCAGAAACCAACAAATCTCTCACTTGTTCATTGTATATCTCAATCATTTGGATTCCAATTTCATATTCTATGACATCCATTCTGGTCTTTGAAATGTGAAACAGGTCACGTAGAGCACGATAATTTACTCCCCATGTCTCCTCTGTCGTCAAGTCTGGACCACTCTGTGGAAATGTAATGTAAATGATTAGAAATGTAATGTAAATGATTAGTTCTTTATGCATGAAAATCTTACAGAGAACAGAAACATGCTGTATAATAATGGTCATGATGGTCAGCCTACTAAGAAATTACAGAATACCAGCCACCAAATATATTGGCATATATTTCCCGATGGGGCCACCCACAGGGGAATCATTTCTCTAAAGTTAAAATTGCCAAGTGCATCATCTAAGGAAAACCCATTATAATCTTCTTGTCAAAACTTCAACCACAACTTTTTGAGGACTACCTTGGAACTACACAGACATCATCAGACAAAATATAAGATATGCCCCTCAATGTGTTTTTTTATGCTGCCAAAAAGCAGCACGCTATTTGTCACAAATTCATATTCTTTGAATATATAATGCAAATGCTATAGAGCCCAATGGAAATGGCACACTAGAGAATTGCAATAACCACATTACCATTGTATATGTCTTGCCGGAGCCAGTCTGACCATATGCAAATATACAAACATTATATCCATCTAGAACAGATCTGATTAACGGTTGGGTATCAGCATATATATGTTCTGCAAATATGGAAACAGATGACAATGAGAAGTTTTCAGAAATTTATGCTGTATTGACAGTGATGGAGCTGTATCCTTCTATAGTATATGCTGATTTTTGAATATTAAAGATGTCATTAGAGTTTGTCCATGTCTCCAGGTGAAAGCAATCTTTTGCATGCGTGACTTTCAATTTGAAATGTCCAATTCTGAAGATGGCCAGATTGCAATATTAACTTTCAGTTTCAAATGCCAAATTTTCAAGGTGGTCAGATAGCAATATTAACTCAAAAAGAAGATTGCAGAGGACATACGCTGTGTCACATTTGTCCCAAAAACCTTATTGAATGAGAAAACCTTCCTAGCATCTTTACCCTGCTTCAGGGGATTCACAATCATGATACTTCCATTTTCTCCAATATAATCAACTGTGGACTGCCCATTGGATTGTCCTGAAAGGAATGGTCTTACTCTACAGTAAACCCTGATGGTCCCTGTGGACAACACATTCCATTAGTTTAACATCATTTCTAAGCAAATGACAGGTATGTACCTTTGGGCTACAAGACTCTTAGCTTCCAGAAAGCTATGTCCATGAGCTTTTATCAAAATTTCAAAAGATCACCTTTTAGATCTTGAACTTGATTATAGAGCAGACGGTTTTCTTCCAAAACTTTGTGATATGAAGAAGCAGCCACTTCTAGGCCCTTGACATGGTGCCCTGCTAAAGATATCACTATATTAATAGACTAGAAGATGCTGTTGGAGAAGTATACTTCAACACAACATTTTTCCACTAAAAAGGGCAAATTCTTCATGTAGACTGCTGGACACACGCAAAACAAAAACAAAAAGAAGAAGAAAAAAAAAAAAAAAGAAATTGCAGGCTTGAACCTCACCAAGGCGTTGGAGTTCTTTCTCCCATCCTAATTGAACATGGTGGACTTCTTGTTTTGTCTCTTTGAAAAGAGATTTTAGATCCTGAAAATTGTCATATGTTAAGACACTAGAACATGTATGAATATATTCACATAAGAGGATGAGAGGTCACATAAAATACCACGGAAAGTTGAAGTATACTGACATAAAAGTAATGAACATGCATTTTTTAGTTATAAGAAAAAGCATTGCATTGCACCAGAGAAAGTCCCATTACAATATCATGCATTTAACATATCAGAAGTATGTCTGGATCCCCAGAAAGTGTGACCTGCACTAGAAAAGCTTTCACACAAACTTGTTAAATCTCACTTAAAGATGGAGCTGGATATTGATTTTTGAACACTACAGTGATGATCCTTTTTCCCAAAATGATTACACTCCACCAGGAATAAACGGCGTCTCAATCATATTCATAAATTCAGTTATCTTTTATCTATACCCCTCTCCTTCTGAACAAAAGTTTCATCATAATTTGACATCAAAGGCTGGTCTGAAGACTAAAAATCTAAAAGCAAAGTACTTTTAGAGGATGATTTTGAATTTCTCACGCTATACTCTTTCTTTAGCTCATAGGCAAACAAAGGAGGGTTGGTAGGAGAAAAAACTACAGAAACCAAGGGCTAATACCTCTAATTGCTTGTGCTGAAGGTCAAGAAGTTCTGCACCACCATGAGAGGAGATATTTCCATGCCATGTTCCATCACCTTTTTGACCACAAATGCAGAAATCAGAAATATCTCTTGATACAAGACTAGTCCTTTTGCTTAGGTACTCTGATATAGCTTCCAGGAATTGAGACTTTGTCTGAGGAACACAATCACTCAGGATTTTCTTCAAAAATAAGCCAAGCTGCAGGTCAAGAATAAATTGACTTTATTGAAACTATTGATTGAATAAATTAGTTCTAGTAGCAGAGTGAATTAGCAGCAAACATGCCATGCTTATAATAGATATTGCAACTGTTATCACCTGATTGCCTTGAGACATCAATGATGCTGAGAAATCCTTAACAACCTTCATCAACATGATATCAATTACCTACATATTTCTGCAGTTAGACTGAATGAAGGTGGAAAGTATAAATCTAAAATCAGATGGTACTAATATAATAAATTCTTAAAAAGATGCATTACCATGACAAACTGGTATATGGTACAACTATAAGAAACACCATATGTGGAACCAAATCAAATAATAGAAGAGTATGTATTTTAAGACCACCAAACAGGGAAAGAACGATGGCTGGACTTGAGAGTCAGTACCATACTACCATGAATCTCCTACTAAACAAACCATGAGTAAGAACAACTTTGGGCACAAGAAATGGCCCTTAAATGTATTGGCAATGCCTAATTATGAATAACTGATAATGGCATCATCTGCGCACTCTGTCTTATATTAATGAGTTTTGCCATATCAAAATGCATTTTGTTTCTTCAAAGGCAACCTAGAGTAGTTGTACAAGGGAGTGGAGCTTTTGCATATGCCTAATATGCCAAAGTTTTCCAAGAGCACTTATGGTACTTAATGGAGGGCATTTATACACATACTTTTTTGAGCCCATATTAAGAAAATTGGAGTGGCTCGGCACACTGATCTGAAGGCTCAAGACTTTCGTAGTTATGTCTTGTTATTATAGGAGTTCTCAAATTTTTAGATATTTATTCGAGAAGCTAAACTTTTTGAAAGAGTCAAATGCTAGAACCACATATTATGGTAATGTCTACTACGTGTGGAGAAAAGAGATAAAGCTCCATTACTTTTTGCTACTGTAGCATTCCTATATAACATTGAAAGCTTCTACATATAAATATAGTTCTATATATATTTGAGGTGCAATGGCATACCAGATGTTGACACAATTGATATCAAACTCATATTCGTGGAGAATTAGTCTTTCTTAACCAATATGTTGAGCATAAATGAATTGAACTTTTCAGATGTCCTCTCAAGGAATTTTTTTGAGCTCCAGATATCACTCTCAGTTCTACACAATTAATGTCAAAATCATATTTGTTGGGAGTTATTCTTTGTTAACCAATCTGTTGAGCATAAATGAATTTAACTTTTCAGAGATCCCTCTCAGGGAGTCCTTTTTAGTTCCAGGAATCACAGCAAATAGCATATGTACATAACATAAACATAGAATAGTCTCACCTACCATTGGACTTAAAGTGAAGTCATCAAATCCATTGGTTTCGGTCAGTAAAGATTGTAGAAGACCAAGACTAAAATGATCGAACATGAAAGTGAGTACATTGGCTGCCCTGGATTCCTCATTTGAATCAGTTGATAAGTGGAGGAACTCCATTAGCTGTTCATATTGTGAAGATTCAGAATAATCATGTGACTCATCTGCACTCTCACTACTCAATACGGAGGATGGTGATTCTTTTGGAAAGGATGTAATTTTAACTGTTCCACCATATCTCCAGACTCCAATACCTCCAGATTGTTTCCATTCATAATATCCTTTTAAACATAGAATGCAGTCCACTACCTTGCCAGATGAGCCCCCCTGAAAAATAGTTTTGAAGTTCATTAAGGTATATCAGGGAAGTCATGACAAAGTTGAATAACCGTTAAGAAACATGAGTACCATGTTAAATAATGCAGGCTAAAGTAGACATCGAGTGATGGCATAAATGGGTTTGCTGATGCACAGTACTGAAAGGACTGAGCCATAGAAAGAGAAAACTGCTTTATATTTATGAATATCCACGGCCACAGCTTTCAATCCTCATTCTTACCTAGATGCCTACAGTTATCTGGCAACAATTGAATCCTTATGGAAATTAAATTCATTTGATATGTGCTTTGTTAGAGAGTGAACAAATATGGAGAGACCATTTAACTAAAGACTGATATGGTGCGGTTGCATCTTTTTGGTCTCTCTTTGTTCTGCCACATAACTACCCTCCAAAAGTCTACCCCTCTTTTGTAAAAATATGTACCAATTCCATAAAAGTGGACTATTGTTTGTCGTGCATCATATTGCTTACATATTTTAATTGAAATAATTAAAAACACCATTCATTCAAGCTTAAATATTGAGTGTGATATCATGTAACAACATTTCCACGGGACTACAGAAGAAGCCACAATTTATCCATTCTTGCGCTAAATGAAAACATCAGCAGCAAGAATTGGCATACCAGTCAGAAACAAAGTTAAACAAGATACGTATTTAACTGCAAATCAATTACATTCCATGATGTTTCAACTTTGATCGAGTGAATCCAGTTTGAATACGTTATCCCTTTTTCACCAATACATAATCCACGACAGGTATCAGTTACATGCCCCAGCATCGTCATTGCAACACATGTACATAAAAGCAACAAGCCCAAAATGAGTTGCAAACCTTTTCAAGATCAGACGCTTCAAATGTGAGGAGCTTCATTTTGCCAACAGCAACAAGAAAATTCCTCATGTTCTCAAAATACTGAATAGCAGACTGAGCTGCACCCTCCATGGCCTGCAAATCCAGCACTGGATTCTCCACCACCTATGCATTAAAGCAGAACAATAGAAGATCATAAACATTATTAAATGATTAAAGGATCATAAGTTTCCAAGCAAGCAAACGCATCCCATGTAGTTGTTGCAGTACCTTGAGAACAGCACCAGGATTGACTTTGTTGAGGACATTGCAAAGAATGAGTCCGTTGCGGAGCGCCAAACAGAATTCCTCCTCCGTCGGTTCTTTGGGAAGCACCTCCGACGCGCCCTGGTCCATCTGCCGCAGCCATTGCGCCGCCTGGGACCTCCTTAAAGCTGAAATGATGCGTTTGCAAACACTGATCAATCACTGTGTAGCATATAGAATTATTTTGAAGTTGGAATTTTTCTTTACCCTGTTCGTGGTGTGCCAAATGGGGTTTTTCTCTCTAATTCCATTTCTTTTCTTCGTAATTTAGTGAAAAGCAAACTTTTTTATTTTTTTTTTACTATTTTGATCCAATTTCTTTTATTGTTTATTATTCTCTTTTATTTTTCTTTTTGTTATTTTTGTTTTGGCAGCCAAAAGTTCAGTTTAGCGCGCAAAGTAAAATTTTGAGCGCCTAACTCCCAGGATTACTGGTGGATTTTCAAGGACTTAAGTAAGATCAGTGTCATCTATTTAAAAGTTAATATTACTCTGCACCGTTGATTAGTTTCTTATCAATGGCTCACAATAACTGCATTCAAAACCATGCGGATCACAATTCACAACCGTGGATTGCTGTATAGGATCCAACGGTTCTCAAATATCCCAATCCCAGGATACCCTCTATAAATTTGCCTTCGTAATTATCAATTATAGTTACCAATAGCAAACAATAATATTCACTAAAAAAGTATCCTCTTCATTACAAGTTCTCTGATTTCATCGAAAGAGAGGAAGAATGTCAGGCCGAGGGAAGGGAGGCAAGGGTTTGGGAAAGGGTGGAGCTAAGCGGCACAGAAAAGTGCTAAGAGATAATATCCAGGGCATAACCAAGCCGGCAATTCGGCGGCTGGCTCGTCGTGGTGGCGTAAAGCGTATTAGTGGTCTTATTTACGAGGAGACTCGCGGTGTACTGAAAATTTTCTTGGAAAATGTCATCCGTGATGCCGTCACGTACACAGAGCATGCTCGCCGGAAGACTGTGACTGCGATGGATGTGGTTTACGCTCTCAAGAGGCAGGGTCGCACGCTCTATGGATTTGGAGGCTAAGAATTTTTCAATTTGCTTTTAGAGATGGTGATATTTGTGTAGATTTGTGTATTTAAGATCAGAGTTTCTGGCTAGGCTTATGTAAGATTGCGAAGATCCGTTGCTCCATCTGGTCTTTGCTACCTAAATCGAATGAAGCTTTTTACTCTAATTCTCATACGGGGTTTGATTTAATTCTGATTTGCCTTCAATCTATAATTCTTGGTAACACACTTAGCTGGCTTGCTCGGCTATTTTTCTTTACAAATGTGAACTCTAAATCTCATGGGTTGGTCACCAAATGGATGTAAAGAATTGAAGACCGCAATTTCCTTAAAGCAGATTAAAGATGGTTATAACTTGTCACACTATAGCTTCAAAAGTATCAAACTCATTAGCACTTGATTTGATTCTTTCCTAGCGTGAGGAGCAAGTTTTGGAGGTGCCAAATGCAATAATCGTAAGATGTCTCTAAAGACTAGCCGACCGGGGTTCTTTTTAATTGTATATGCTGCTTAAAATGGTGGCCAGATTAGAAAAGTAGACCCACCGCTTTAATGGCGGGCCAAAATGGCATAAGTAGTCGGGCCACTGCTATAATTTTACAACTTTTGAACACAATCGCAAGGCCATCGGCCTGCTCCGACTACATTACATCATGATGTGCTCCCGCCTGCCGCTATACTTTCTAACTTTTGGGCTTGAATTCTGGGATCTTTGCAGCGATACCAACTACTACTTTTGACTTGCACTAAATAAAATTTTGCTTTCTCCTGTTTTTTTCGTTATGGTTTGGTTGATTGCTTTTTCTTTTCTTTTAGATTGTCTATGCCACAAAAAACATAATGCCAATGCACATGATATTACTCAACACATTAAACAGAGAGTTCATTATTAATCAACGTACCTCCTTCGTCGGCTTTTCTCTGAGCTAATTCATCGTCGTTGATTATTTCTTCTGTATACGGAGGATTACCGTTGTTGTAGATAAGGCCCTTTAGTCCTCTCAAATTCTTGCTGGGAGAGTTGAATATTGAGCTATTGTAGCTTTCTTGCGGCATTCTCTTTTCTTGATGTTTATTCTCCTCTTTGGCCCAACTTTCTGAAAATGATCAAATAAGCCGGTCATAAATCGCATTTCATGCAACAACAATCGATAGAAACAATTTAACCTTGGACTGTATGTTAAAAAAGAGCATCTTTTTTTTTGTTTCTTTTTCCCCGATGGCAGATAACAATCTGTTTGTATCTTCTGAGACTGACAGTTTCAATGAAATTAATTAATGATTAAGATATTATTGTTCGTTAATAACAATATTTATGCTGACAAAGAAAGGCGTGACAAGGGGATTGAACGAAGATAGATACATTTTTTCCCCAGGTTTTGTGTTAATCTAATTCCATCCACGGATATCGGAAAGCTTTTAGAATAAAAAATGGCCGCAGTGTAAGTTAAAGAACAGCACTGAAGGAAAAAGGCAAAAAATTGAAAAACTGCAAACTGAATTTGAATTTGAAAATCATAAACAAATGAATTTACTCGGATATACAGTAGCCGGCGAGCAGTTTCTTGGAATTCCGGTGATCAAGTCCTGGCAAAAATAAGTGGGAAGAAGAAGAACATAAGTTATGAGCCGGCCAGCAGACGTAAACAACGGATTGGATCTGAACTGCAGAATGGCAACTTAAACGGGCTTCTCGTGACTTATGAACGAACATTCAGAATTCAGAAAGGGATTCATTTAATGCAATACAGAGAAAGAAAGGGAGAATAGTTTCACTCACTCACTCACACTCTCTCATTCAAGTATTGAATTGAAGGGAAAAATAAAAAGGCCCTGAAAGAAAAACGTCCCGTTGTTTCTGCTTTTTCGGGATGGGAATTGGGATTAGACCCACCGGTATATTTAACGGAGTCACGATGACTTTATGCCTTTTATTTATGCAATGGAGTCGGGGTTAGAGAGGTGGTGGCAAGTGGCAACGGTGGGATTAAATTTGAATACGTTATTCCAGGTGGCGAGACTTGGGGACGAACTAGGATTCGACAACTGGAGTCTAAGGTGGGGTCATTTGAACGTTGGACTGGGCGGCAAGATCTGGCTTTTATAAACTACAATGTTTTCAAAATCAGATTGGACAAAAAATTGGTAACTTTACTTGTTACTGGTTACTGGTTACTGTTCAATCGGTTCAACCGATTGGACCACCGGTTCGACCAGTATGGCGTCATAATGACATAATAATTATATTTAATTTTATAAAAATATATAATATATTAATATTAATAAAAAAAATAAAACTTTCAATTGATATAAAAAGAATATTATTTGAAAGAATTTCAACTTCCTTATTTTTAAATATGTTTTTTAGAAAATAATACTATTTCACAATTAGTCAACTATAAATAAATAAAAATAATATTTCACATTAATATAAGTAATTATTCATTTCATGCTTCAACTCCAAATAAAAATAAATTTTCTACGCTAAATATTCAATATAATTTAAGAGAGATTAAACAAAACAAAATAATAAATTAAACATAAGCATTCACATATAACTACCATTTCATTAAATTTCAAGAAAATAAATTCATGTTTAAAAAAATTACATGTCCAAAATCTTTAATTATCATCTTCAATTCATAATTTCTCTTTCCTTTTTTACTTTTCTTTTTTTTTTTTAAAAATAATTTTTAAATTTTCAAAAAAAAAAAGGAGTGAACCGGTCAAAAATCGGTTGAACCGTTCAACCGATTTTTGACCGGTTCTCACTAGTTTTGACCGACATCGATTTTCAAACCTCAACCGGATCGAACAGGCCACCAGTCACCGATCTGACCTGTCCGATTTTCAAAACATGGGTAAACTAGCATTTGAGTTGCTTTCGAAATGCTTTAGATTACATTTCCGGTTTCCCATTACTCCCAAGCCCCATCCAAATATTGTCCAACATATCTTCAAAATATATCCCTTTTATTTTAATTAATAATAATTATTTTTAATTAAGATAAACAACTTCTTGGCACACTTGATTCACATCCAAATCATTTTCGTACTCGAACACATTCCATAGGTAGGTAGAAAATATCCAGCTAGACCAAACATTTTAAAAAAAAAAAAATTCAACAAAATAATCTTGTCTCTTGGAGAGAAAAATTACCTCTCACTAACACTTAGGATTGTAAATGGATATTCGAAAATTCGTTTACCATTTGCATTCGTATCCATTTATATAAAAATTTTTCGCATCCGTTTAAAGCAGATATTATCCGTATTCAATTAGTAGATATCTGAGTACAAATGGATACGGATATGGTAAATGCGTATCCGATCCGTTTAATATCATATCTGAATATATATTTATTAAATAATATATTAATTATATTTTTCAATAAAAATCTTATAATCCATATATGTATATATATAAATTATAATTGAAGAATTGGGAAGAAAAAAGAATAAATTTAAAAAAATTATTGTAGTATAGAGAAAAAATTGAAGAATAAAGTTAATCAACATAATTATTGTTGGTTAACTTTATAATTAATATACTTAATTGTCATTATTATTATTATTATTATTATTATTATTATTATTATTATTAAGTACAAATAATCAATTATAATAAAGTCAATTATTAATTAGAAATTATGCTATTTGTTTGATTGCTTTTGTTTTAATAAAATTATATAGTTCCTTCTATTAATTAAAATATCTATTTGTTATAGGTTCATAGATTTACGTATTTGGATATTCGTAAATTGATATTTAAATAATTATCATCGAATATGAATATAAAATAATAATTCAAATACGGATAAGTTTAATAAAATATGAATGCATTTGAGTAATTTTAATCGAATACGGATATATCTGAATCCGATCGATATCCGACGGATACGAATTTGGATATCATTTTTAAATATCCGTAAAATCCGTATCCGTATCCGAATATTCGAAAAGTTAAATGGATACGAATATGAAAATAGTGTATTCAATCCGTTTAATATCCGTTTACACCCTTACTCAATATTAGATTGTCAAAAAAATAGCAAATAATTTAATAATAGGACAACCAATGATCGAAGTTTTTATAATAAAAAAATTAATTAAAAATGATCCCAATAAAGAGTACTGAAAGGGAGACCACATTAATTAAACATGCATAAAAGCAGCACTCTAGTGATTATGATGATGATGTTGCCCAAGTGCTTAATTTTAGACTTAGTGGTCCTTGCGACCAACAGCAATCGGCATGCATCTGGTTTGAACGTCCTTCTTAATTTCTCTATCTGAGAGTAATAAATTTTAAACTATTTTTGGTGGAAAATAAAGTTGAGCCATACATCAAATCAAAGCAAACAATTTTCTATGGAAGCATCATTTGGTGATGTAAAATAAAAAATGTTACTTAAACCCCACAGCCCACAGCCACGGCTCTCAAATCCGTGATCCGTTTCCGTCCCCAGTCCGCGGATTTCTGGCCTTCATCCTAACATCAAACATTTCACTCTATTTCGTCCCACCCCCACCCACTAACAATATTTAAAACATAAGCATGAATATTCAAAAGAATTACTTAGAATGTAGCTAATACAGTTAGAAGTGATAAAAGCGATCGAGTAATAGTCAGGTCAAGTAGCAGAGAAAGTGTACGTTGAAAATTTGAAAGAAAAGGGGAGCGAAAAGTCCCAAGTCTATTTTTGAAACGTTGGATGCCCCCCCTTCATTCAAATAATTTCAGGATGCTTTTCAAATCTCTCTTTTTATATCTTCTGACCCATTTGTCTCCTCGACCCCTCCCCTCCCCTCCCCTCTCTCACCTCAAAAGAGTGTGGGAGGAGCAGCCCGCAAATGATTGCATTATTATTGTTGTTGTTGCCAATCCAATTATTATATTCACAAAAGAGCCTCAGTTAATTAAAAATTTACTCTATATTGATGTGATCCGTATTGTTATAGATTGAGTTGGATTTTTGACCTGTGAATCAATTAATATTCATATTTGAGTGAATTTTAATTTTAAATTTACAATTTGGGACTTAAATTTATTTATATGAGGTTCCTTTTTCTTGAAATTTAACACTATACTTTTGAACCTAATTTTTTCTTCTGATTTTCCCCCTCTCTTTCTTGAGGTATCGTCAAGTATTTGTACTAAGATGTGCAAATTTATTGAATCTAATAACAATTCATTAAGAGGACTACTGGTGAGCTTTAGGAATTTGTTAGGAACCCAGTTATCTAAAATTCTTACATAATCAGATTTTGGCTCAAGTATTATTTGAGAAATTTTGCTATAAAAGATAATATCAATCCACTCATTTTGATGTTAATCTAATAATATTTTCAATTGATTGTAATTATTTTGCCGCTCGTGTGCCTCTTCCGTGAAGTGTGTGTATATATATATATATATACATACATATGCATACCACGTGTTCCATGTTATACACTGAGTAGACTAATGATGATAGAAAATATAATTTATGCACAATTATTTTAATTTTGTATAGAAATTAATTTAATAATGATACATTTTTTAATAAAATAAATGGTACAACATTGAATTTTTTTTCGAGAAATCAGTACATGAATATTTATACAATTAATAGCATATAACCCCTTTTTGGTATATTTTTGTGTGATGTATCTAAAATGTTCTCATTTTTTAAAATCTTCAAAACGACAACTATATAGTAACTACTATTTACAATCCACACAACCCACACATTCTATACTCAAATTATCATTTTATCTTAAAATTTTGTTATTATTTATGTAAAAACTCAAATAAGTATCAAATGCTATTAAAAATTATTATGACAGAAAATAAATCGTTTACTTTATTATTATAAAAGTTTTAGCACATGTATTGAATTTGCCCAAATTGCTAGTCAAAGATAATAGGTTCATGCTCATCACAAGTCATTACATTTATAATGACACAATGTGAATGTACAAAAACACTTATATTTTCGATAGCATAAAACAACTCAATAAATTTAAGGCGGACCAAATAAAATAATAAAAATTATGCTAAAAAACGTTGTCAAATCACTACTTTGACTAGTGAATTGTCAAAGGTTAGAGCTTCTTTTAGGCCATATGCAATGCAATATTTTGCATATACGGATAGACAAGAATTATTTCTATTGAGAGTTGTACAAAATTCAAATGATTCAAGTAAGTTTTTATAATAAATTGTTTGTATAATTAAATTACTTATTTACTTATTTGCTTGATAATATAATTTGATTTATGTATTACTTAATTAAATCAATAAAAATTAAAAAAAGTTGTTAACTTAAGAAATTAAAAGAGATAATTTGACTAACACAAAAGATATAAAAATTAAAGAGAGTGAGTGAGTAAAACTTGAAAAAGTATGTGATTTTTAAAAATAAGATGCTTTGTGATCTTAATATTTTTATAATACAGATAGATACTAGAAAATGAAAAGGTAAAAAAAGTCCTAAAATATGGATTAAAATTTCTTCTACAAAGTTCCTATTGTGGAGTTATGAAGAATAACTTGTTATTCCTATTTTAATTTATTAATAATTAAGAATAAATAAAATTAAAAAATAAAAATACCAAAAAAGTTTCTAAAAATCAAAATAAATATTTAAAATAATTATTTTAAATCAAGTTGGCTGATTGGGTTGGGTGACTTTAGGTTTGCAGGTCAACCAAACTTGGGTTAGAATGGACACTTTTAGGTTGTCATCGAGTTGGAATGAGTTCGAGTTGAGAAAATCAATGTCATGCCCTCACCTCAACCCAGTTTTAATCCACCTTAAGTGTTGCCCCTACAAGCAACAAAATTAACAAGTGTGCTAATATGCCTAGTGGCATAGAATAATCACAACAATTACCGCATGGCACCACATCATCCGCCATGTTAGATTCCATGTCACCAAAATGAGGTATATATGTGTTGTGTTGCATGACACATGACATGTGTTGTGACATGTGGATGAATGATGTTTTGCCACATGGTGCTCTTTGAGTAAGCTACTTTGCTTGCTTCCTTGCCTGACATATGTCCCACCTATTTTCTACCAAATGGCAGTACATGTAGTAATGAGGCAACGCCAGAATATGACAAGTGCCATACGTATTGTTGACCAGATTTCACTTCAAAAAAAGTCAATTGGCTCCAAATTTTGTTCGAATTTTTTTTTCATGAACTAAAATTTATCATTGTGAGCTCTAAAAATATTTTTTCCAACTATCTTTTAAGTTGCAAAAGATCCAAGATAATAGATTTTCAAGTGAGAGAAAAATATATATATATATATATGTAAAATTTCCAAAGTTGTGAATTTTTCATTGGGACTATATATAATCGTCTAGGCATTTTTAATCAATTAATTTTTTTCTTTGAAAATTCCTTTTTTTTTTCTTGTTTGAAATTGAACTTGGTGTTCTCTTCTGTGGCTTCAATATGACTTTCTTGTCATCTAACTAGTGTTCATAGGAACTGCAGAGATAGACAGGAATGTGTAGGTTGGTAGCTTGTTTTTTGTATGTAAGATAAGGTATGTATTGGAGGAGCAAAATGCTTTAATTTGGAAGATATCAACCATGTGCTGACTCACTCCAGTGAGTAACACTGTTAGACACATGAGAGATCTTTAAGCTTGCATAATGGTAAGCTCCATCATTAATGATCTCGTCCTTAAGTGAGAGAGGCTTTTGGAGGGACTACTGTGATCACTATTAGGAAATTGACAATCAAATTTGACACTATAAGAAATGCCCCAATCATAGAGTCAAATAGCACATAAGGTGATCTCCAACATGATCTCTTAGCTTAAGAGGCCATTTTCTCTCAAATAAGCAGTTGGTTCAGGTAGTAGTTCAATATCTTCCCAACACTTGGGAGCATTTAGAGGTGAATTTGACCTACAATGATGGCAATGAGACTTTGTTGATGCTACCTACCATGTTTAATTAGAGGAAGAGCAATTTGGTGCTCAAAGGATATTTGCAGTGCTTATGTGGCAAAATTCAATAGTAGAAAAGCTCTAAACTTTAAGAACAAGAAAAATTGGAACTAGAGAAATGTCCTCTAAGAAGAAGAACAAGACTAATCCCAAGAAAGAGAAGAGCTATGAAGAAGTAAGACAAAAGTAAAATGAAAGGTTTCAATTGCAAAACATGAGGTCACTTTACTCGCAAGGCCCTTTAGCCCCAAAAGGTAGCACTAAATAACGCTTCTCTTAGTGTTGTATTTATTTCAGGCACTATTTTACTAATTGAATCTTATCCTACGTGGATGGTAGACTTAGCGGCAACCGACCATGTAACTCTTAATCGAAAAGTGTTATTGGAATATTGTCAAGTCTCTAGATAGGTGTATGTGTGAAATAATGCAAAAAATGAAGTCAAGAGAATAAGGACTTGCAAATTGAAGCAATGTGGTGGCCTTTGTGACGTCTTATATGCTCCAGAGATTTAATAAAACTTAGTTTCAGCTTTTGTTCTTCTTGCTTTCGAGTTCTATTTAAATTTCAGTCATAATGCTATTAAGATTACTCCAGGTGCTATGTTTTATGGTATTGTATACCTTGACAATTGTTTCCTTATTATAAGTTGCAAGTCTTCAACTTATGACTACTATGTAGACCAATGTGTTATGAATGTCCATCTAATAATAATAATATATATATATTGATATTTATATCTAATATTGTAGATTGGGTCATATTTGGTAAGACCAAATGAACATATTGGCAAAAGAAAGGCATTTTAGCTATTCCTCCAAAACTGAAGTACCAACTAATGAACATTATCTTAAAGGAATGACTGCAAGTAAACCATTTAGAAAGGCTACGAGAGTTGAGTTTCCATTGCAATTAATCCATTTGAACGTTTGTGGTCTAATAAGTGTGAAGGCTAGGTCCATTGCCTTGTATTTCATTATTTTTTTTATGATTTCACATGTTGCAATTATGTTTATTTGATTTCTCACAAATCTGAGGCACTTTAGTGCTTTAGATGTTATATTAATGAGGTTGAGAATCAATTGGATAGAAAGAGAAAAATCTTGAGAACTAATGGAGAGCATGAGTATCTATCAAGTCAATTCGAGTTTTTTTATCTTATAATAAAAAAAAAATTACAAACGTGTTCCTTGCATATCTTAATAGAATGGAGTAGATGAAAGAAAGAACACAACACTTTTGGAAATGCTATTTTACTAATCTCCTTTTGGGGAGATGTGTTACTTACTACAACATATATATTAAATAAAGTATCCTCTGATTTAGTGTCTTCCACCACTCCTTATGAGTTATGAATTTGTCGTAAACCCAATTAAATAACCTTAGATTTTAGGGTTATCCTATATATATGCTAGACCATTTCATTAAGTTTGAAAAATTGAGTCCAAAAGGAAATAAATATATCTTCATAAGATACTTGACATACTTTAAGGAGTATGTCTTTATTGCTGAGTTAGATGATGGAAGCTTGACTGAAATTGAATCACAAGATGTCAATTTTTGGAAAATGATTTTTCTAGCGAGGGTGAGATAAAGAATGAGAAGCCTTTTTGTGAGATGTCGGGTTCAGATCAGAAAACTACATCTTATGATTCATATGGCACCTAAATAGATTTAGATGCAATTCTTGATCTAAATTGGAGTTTTCAACCCAATAACCTTTTAGATGAATTTGAATCTCAACCCCAGAAAAGCACCCAGAAAAAGGTTCTTGAGCGTTACTTTGACATTGAGGGGCATATTTCATGGTTGGATGAGCTTAATTCTGTGGCTGAAGCTTTATTAGATTCTACAAAAGATGAATAGATGAAAACAATGAAAGAGAAAATAGAGTCTATGATAAGCAAGTCTAGAATTTGGTTGACCTTATGATTGGGTACAAGGTCATTGCGATAAGTGGATTTTCAAATTTAAGCACAGAGCAAGGATAAGTCTATTGAGGGCTATAAGACATGATTGGGGGTGAAAAGGTTCACTTAGCAAGACCAAATTGACTATGAGAAAACTTTTTCACTAGTTATGAAATTTACGCCAGTTCACCCACTTGCAGCAATTGTTGCATGTTTAAACTTGGAATCACAATAAATGAATGTGAAAACTTGAGGAAATTTACATGGTGCAGCGTGTAATTCCATAGCTAAAGGCTAAGAAATGAAAGTATAGAAGTTGAAGAGATCTATTTATGGCCTCAAAATCATATTCAAGACAGTAGTACTTGAGATTTTACAAAGAGGTGATCTCATATGGTTTTGATATGATAAATGAAGAATGCATTTATATAAAAAAAGTCCAAGGAAATATTTATAATTTTGTTTCTTATGTAGATAATATTTTATTAGCTAGAAGTAACTTGCGTGTGAAAATCATCAAGAGATCGCTTTCTAGGACCTTTGATATGAAGGATATAGTTGAAGTAACTGTATGCTAGGAGTTAAGATCCATAGAGAGGTATTTAAGTTTTTTTCAAGAAAATTAATTAGAAAAATTTTAGAACATTAATTTCGAATAAAGAGTCACAAACCAATGGATGCTCATGTAGTGGAAGGTGAGATTTTAAGTCTTCACTCATGCCGACTCTAAAAGAAAAGGAAGACATGTCTATAGCTCCATATTCAAATGAAGGCCGGGAGTTTGATATACCTTATGATGTGTAGTCATCCAAACATTTGTTATGTCATAGGTCTGGTTAGCAGGTATTGATCTAATCCTGGAAAAAGGACACTGAAAAGTTGTGAAGAGGATTTTGCAAAGTATTACAGATTATTCATCGTGTTATAGTAGAAACAATTATATTTGAGAGGATATATAAATGATGCATGGGCGTAAGGTATAAGAAGTCGACCTCTAGTTATGCTTTCTTGCTTAATGGTGGTGCTATTTCATGGAGTAGTCAAAAAAAAAAAAACATGTATTACCCTTTCAACTATGGAAGCCAAGTTCATGATTTGTGCTGCTGTAGTAAAGGAAACTATTTGGTTGATGAGATTCTTTGAACATGATTTGGATGTTGTAAATAACCTTAAGGATCTCATGATCTTGTATTGCAATTGTCAAGCAATCGCTGCATGTACAAAAGATCCTAAGTACCATAGTAAAATCAAGCACATTTAAATTAAGTATAATTCCATAAGAGACACCATAGTCACATTGAAGTAACTTTATACACACCTTGATCCTCTCAAAAAAGCGATACCGAGAGACTTACTTGTGAAACATGTTGAGACCCTAAGCATGCACACAATATGATTATGATTAAAGTAGTATAAAAATGTTGATGTTATGTTATGTTCATCAGTGTATTATCTTTTTATTGTAGATTTATATTTCATATGCATGTAATAATATTGTCTATAATTGTATCCTTTGTGGAAGTGTGTTGAACAAGTCACGAGCGATCGTCTCTAATGTCGAGGAATGTACAAAGATAAAGCATTTTATGATCTTAATTAGTACATGGTTATTTTGGCATGAAATGTTCAAAACTTGATTATTTCTAATAGATTTCATCGTCCTATTATAACTTGTTTAGAAAGCTAAATATAAGTTTTTCCAAGAAAAGTGTGAGGAATAGTTTAATGGAGAACTTGAGTTTAGACATTTAGAAATGTTTGGACCAAGATCTATATGGTGTTATTCATTTGATAAATAAGACACGAGTATCAAATTAGAATGAGAACACCATATTACACGTTTCATACCATATGCGTTATGCGACTAAAAGGGGGTAATGGAGTAACAATCCCTACTTCTTTATTGTGTGAGACCTAGAAATTATGTTAAGTTTCATTTGCAGTGATTATGACCTTTAACTATTTCTGGAGGTTTCAAGTTAGTGTTACTTTAGCATGTTACCAATAGCCATGAGTGATTTTGCAATGCAATACATATATAAGAAAACGATTGATTTAAAAGCTATAGATTCTAATAGGACGGGAAGACAATTAGAATTTATGTTATAATTTCTATTCACATGGTCGGCCATTAAATTTACCATGAGGATATCAAGTATAATTGTGAGTACAAAGTTACATATGAACTCGTCTTTGCTTTTTTCAAGAATAAAGGATTAGATATATCACTACAGTGCTACTAGAATAGTGTATAAAGTCTGGGATATTGCAAGTATTATTATTCTCAAATAGGTAGTGAATTTTCTCCGTGTGATTAAATTCCTACATTAAGCTTCCTTCTTGAAGCTCACTACACTAGTGGGTCCACAATCTACTCGTTGGTGTGAATGAAATGAGTTGATGACATGAAGCTAGACAAGGTGTAGCCCATGATGTGCAACATGGGAGATGTTAGCTACTTCAATTGCCAAAATTAATTGACTAATTTGGCTAAATATCAAAATATAGGTTGCCCATGCGGGATGATTTTAACCCGATAAATGATCTACTTGATTATTTAAAAAAAAAAAAAGGGTTTTTATATCAACTAGATTCACACCCCATTTTCATGAAGTGGGTTCATTTGGCTAACTGTTAAATTTTTTGCGTTCACGTGGCTTTGAATCATATATAGAGAAAGAATTCCAATTTGAGGATAGCTCAAGGGAAAAAAAAAAGAAAAAAAAAGAAAACTCTTCTTCTACACTTTAGACTCTTGCAAAATAAAAACAAAAAAACTTGCAAAATAAAAACAAAAAAACTTACATAAAAATAAAAAGGACATTTAAATTGTGGTTTATACGCTATTTCTAAAGTGAAATACTATCTAACCTCTAGAGAAACTAGGTTTCCAAATTTCTATTGCAGGTACACCAAGATTCTTTTAATTTTTTTTAATGTCCATTTATATAGATGAGATTAATGTCTATTTTTTATTTATTGATAAATGTCAAAAAGAAATAGGCACCAAATCCATGTGTAAAATTTTGAAAAAGAAAAAAGAAAAAGCTCATTGCTTCCCCTTTACTCACTTTATAATTTTATCTATTGGAATGAAAATGCCTTCATATATAAAATGCATTTTATAGTTTTACTTTATTCAAACTTCAAAGTTCAAATCACAAAAATTGAGAATTATTCTCCTCTTGTAAATCTTAAGTCTTAAATCTTAAATTAATCAATTTCACAAAAGAATGGAAAGAAAACCACCAGTAGGCACACACTTAGGCAAAAAAGTTTGACAATTAATGAATTGTAAAAGCCTAATAGAGTAGTATTTCTTGAGATTAGATGAGTGGACCTTATATATTTGGTAGCAATATGAATCATCGTTGTCGTTTTTGTTGCTACTGTCAATTTTAGCTCGATTTCCTAAAGATAATTAATCTTCCTTAAAAGAGATCGGAGGATAGTGGCGCTGGAATCAATAGTGTGGTGAATCTAAGAACTAACTTCGATATTTCTGTAGTGATAGTGGCGGTAGTTGAAGAAGAGGCAAAAAAATTAGAAAGGTGGAATGACAATGGAGGATAGGATTTGGCTTATGAAATCTAATGACGAAATGCCGTGGAGAAAATTGATGCTAGAGATTTCATAATTTTTGAGAAACTAAGGCCCTATTTGGTTTCATTTTCATTTCCATTTTTAGTTTCCACCATTTTCAAATTGGTGAAAATTAGTTATATGATGTGAAGTGAAATAAAAATGTATTTGGACAAGTTATCTGGAAATTTGGATTGTATAGGCTTAAAAATGAAAATGTATTTGGATGAAATGAATATAGAGTATAGGAATACATGCATTTCCAAATAGTATGATTTGATATATTGAAAGTCATTGTATATAATACATTAAATTTAGGGCAAATGTCATAAATGATCCCTAAAATTTTAGTTTAGAATTACTTTAATCCTCAAACTTTAAAACTTCCTTTTTTAGTCCCTAAAAATTGGATTTAGTTTCAATCTAGTCCCTAAGTCAACTTTCCAGCAACTTTTTAAGAGCAAAATTGTCAATTTATAGTTGTATGTGTCACTTTAGTCCTTATATAAGATTTTATATTTCACTTTAGTCCATGTATAAGATTTTATGTTCCAATTTAGTCCATATGTTACTTTTTTTCTTTTTCTTTTTTTCTTTTTATAAATATATGTGCATGTGTATATATATAATTGATACTAATATTATTATTAACATTAAATAATATATTATTGTATATTAATATCATTTGTAATACTATTATAATTAATAATATTAGAATTGGGCCACTGGACATCACATCACTGTCTTGGTCGAGTATCATTGGGCTGGACCTGTTGAGCTGCCTCATGTCAATAATAATACTAATAATATTATATAATTATATTATCATAGTAATACTATTATTATCATTGATAATATTAATCTTATTATTCTTATGATTAATTATACTAATAATAATAAAATTAATTTAATATTTATTAGTATCATGTATTATTATTAGTAGTAGTAATATTATAATAATAATAATAAATTATTATATTAATAATATTTATAATATTATTAATACTATATATTATGAATATAATTAAAATTATTATAATATAATCTTTATTATTGTTAATATATCACTAATCATACAATTAATATTATTAATTATAATAGTATCACAAATGATATTAATATCAATAATATATTATCTAATGTTAATAATAATATATTAGTATCAATTATATATACACACATGCACACATATTTATAAAAAGAAAAAAAGAAAAAGAAAAAAAGTAAGATAGGGACTAAATTGAAACATAAAATCTTATATAGGGACTAAAGTGGAACATAAAACTTTATATAGGGACTAAAGTGAAATATAAAACTAAATTGACAATTTTGCCCTTAAAAAGTTGCCAGAAAGTTGACTTAGGGACTAGATTGAAACTAAATCCAAACGTTAGGGACTAAAAAATGAAGTTTTAAAGTTTGAGGACTAAAGTGATTCTAAACTAAAACTTTAGGGACCATTTATGACATTATCCCTTAAATTTATATAATTGAAAACTAATTATTGATGGGAAAAATTGTTGGCCAACTATCCTTAAAGAAAACATATATCACCATATTTTTAATTCCAAAATTTTTTTTAGTCACATTGTCCCCTTTGAGAATTCGGCAACCTGTGCGTTGACTTTTTACATAAAGGATGAAGTAACTATCATTTGTTCATTTGGACGCATCAATGATAATTTGCTTATAGTCACTAGTAGTTTAATAATACCTGAAATCAAAAGGTGGTAGATGTCAAACTTTGAAATGAATAACTATTTTGAGAAGCGCAAAACAAGTTGGGTATAGGTATTGGAACAAACCAACGTAGAATGGCATAAAAATGTTTTTGAAAACTGGCTGCCATTCCTTTCGTCTATTATCGATAGAAGGTACATCAACATATGTTTACAAGGTTCATAAGAAGATGTTCAAAGTCAAATGCAGATAACAAAATGAGGAGTACCATTAACAATTCACAAACACGTGTAGACAAACAAACACAACAACAGGTAGAACACCTTACCAGCAAGAATAAACATTTATGTTCAGAAGCTCTTAGACTAGGTATAATGTGATGTGGCAGTTGACTGCACGTTGTTGTTCTTCGTATCATCTGCATTATTCTTTGTTGTGTCATGTAGAGTTCATCCATTTACATGCCATGTTCCAAAAGTTGAGTCTTCATCAATGCGGGCATTTTCAGAGCTAAATGAGGAGGAAATGGTGACAGTGGTGGATATTCCTTTTGCCTAGCCATTAACAGATTTTTTCACGTCGTCCTGAGTGGTAATATTATGTTGGGAAGTTGTAGGATGCTTTGCTCGGGTTTAAGATGCATTCTGGGGATGTGGATGAGAAAGAGCTTGTATGTTGGGTCCATCAAAGCTGTCGGAAACAATTATGGGATTGAAAGGGCCACCAACTTCCACTTCGTCCTTTGGTGGCTCTACAATTTGCAATGGCTCCACTATTTAAGTTCCATCGGGGTCAAAAATAGCTATCACCAATGGCCAATGATGGGGCACTCCGTGAAGAACTCCTCTACCCCATTAACAACCTACAAGAATGAATGAATCAGCAATTAAACATGGAGGTGATGCATTATTTAAAGCATTAGATGATGTTTTGATAACATAAAATAAAGTATGCCGTAATAAAATTACTAAACAAGGTGTCCAATAAGTGTAAATACATTACCCTTTGAAGTTGGCACCATATAGGAGGATGAACAAATATAGTGCATTCTTGAGCGAGTATTCAACTCTGGGTGTCTTGATGATCTTCGAGCAGATTTGGTAATCACGATGAATTTGGCAAAACCTATGTCTCTGTATCTCTATTTTGTACTCATTCCTAAACAGGCATGTCAGAAGACCATGGATTTCATCAAGTACAAACTTATAACTTGCATTTGTCAAAGGCGAAAGTGAACGTACCTTAATAATGTATTGGAGGAATATTTCATCCCTCAGTGGTCCCCATTGTCCAATCGTAGGAGAGTGTGACCTTGTGCGCTTGGATAGACCGAACATGATTATTAATAAAAGATAATTAAAATTGATTAAAATTTAGTGTAGCAACAAGAATAAATACCATGAATGCAAGGGGAAGTAAAGAACATAATGTGGTGCATCACTACAAATAACATAGGTTGATACATTAATATTTAAGCCTACATAGAGTACAACCATACAAAACCAAACCAATCACATTCAAACTATTTTATATTATATAAAGGATGCATTAAGTGATATTCAAAAGGTAACATCTACAATACACATCAAAACATCACTACTTTAACTAGTATGACATCAAAGGCGATCATGAATAAACACATGAACACCAAACAAATTCCTAGGCAGTAGAATATAGCAGCTTGTGTTGTTTGTGCATTGATGCGTCCATGAGGGCGGCCGATGTTTTTGATTGTAACCTAACTAGAGTGGGCTAAACATGCGGCACACTCGTAGTAGGATCAGATGATGTCGTGTAGGATGATTTACCCATATAAATACGTAAGGAACTAGTCCTCTCATGCAATGTGTTCGTATACGCTACACGAGTAGCGCAAGATCCTGAAACCTACATGAATGCACCTTAATGATTAGCTTCCAAAGGGAATCAATAGAAGTAGCACCCACGATTACTTTCTGTTCATGATATTCGACAAAGCATTAGCCCCATTTTACAAGGGTAAATCGATAGATCATGGTTCGTCATTCTGGTTAATGGAGAAGGCATAATAAGCTATATAGGTGGTGTGATGTATAGCTAACATAAGAATATCAAAGACTAGGAGATAACAAAAATAATATATTCTTTATAGAAAACCCAAAAAAAATATAGCGCATTTACATAAAGACTTCAATTCAAATTGCACAAACATTTTGGAGAAAGAAATGAACATCAATATAGTTGATACTTGAGAACATGTCTAATTACAACCAAAGTCATTACATACCTAACAATGTGGTCCTCAACAAGGTATAGTACATAAATCCCTAAACTATTACATATTTAAGTTGGCACAAAAGGTACAATAATCTAGAATTACAACTCTAGACATAGCCACTATTTGCCCACAATTATTAGTACATGTTTAAGTTGGGACAAAAGCTATAGTAAGATTCAATTACATATTAAACATGGCCACGGTTCACCCACATAATATTTGCTAGATTATCACGGAACCCCAACATCCAACCAATGTTGTTCTGCGAGGGTAGGTGATGGTCATTATGTTAGCCCTTATTTGCATTGTTATTTTGGATTTCTTCCACTAAAAAGAGTCATCATGGAAATATTTTCTTATGAAATTATGAATGACACAACAGGCGATAACTATTTGTACTTGTCTGTGGAGCTTGTAGTGTGGCATCCTCCCGACCAACATTGGAAACCAAGTCTTGAGAACACGAAATGCCCATTCCACCATATTTTGAAGTTTGGCATGTCTTTCATTGAAAAGATCCGCAGGGCCCCTTGGTTGACGGGTCCTACTCCCAAACTGGTTAATATGGTAAGGATGCATTCGATAAGGAACTAGGAAGCCTAGAAATTGCAAAAGTCAGAGTCGACAACATATACTTACTTACATATAATATGAGGACATTATTATATTTCAGTTTGCAATTTATTGTATTATATAGTTAAATACAAAATTAGATAACTAACCTTGAGGTGGCCAAGGAAAATTTGGGTCGGTCCTAAGAGCGTGGACTAGTACACATGAATTATTAACGCTCCCTTCCCAACTCGCATTGACATAGTTAAACATTAAGTCCATGTCGCATATGGCCAATACATGTTGTGCAATCATGGAGTTATGACAACAGTATGCATTTTAGAGTGATGATGGTGCTGAGGACGACACATAAGTACCATCCATTGTAGCGACATAGTCGAACACACAACATACGTAAGGAATATAAAATAATGGGAAGGATTGGTATGTTTAAATGAATGTGGGAAACTTTTTTGCCTTACCTTAAAGTAAGGATAGAATGCTTGGGTGTACAATATCTGGGGATGGACGTTATTAAAGTCCAAGGGGTGATGATTTGAGGAGTTAAGTAGTTTAGAGCTTTAGCAACTCGGCGGACATGTCTGTGAATTGTTTCACTCGAATGCTGGAACCTCTCACAGTCATCACTACCAAAAGATAATTATAGCATCCTTCAACCCTACCCTAACTGATCTACCTGCCTTAAGTAAACCATTGCTTGCTATTATGTTACATATAGCATTAAAAGACTCTTTACTCATTCATAATGCACTCTGAATCCTTTCGAGATGACCATCTTGGAGTTCTCATACCCAATCTATCCCTCTCAATTGGGAAGTATACATTGGAATTTTATTCTTGAAGTATGATGGGTATAGGACTTGTGAAAAAAAACACAAATGCCATCCCATCGTCAGAGTCTCCAGGACTATTAGTATTATTGTGGAAGTATGATTGGAGGAGGATTGATCAAAAGTTGTTTCTGTAGTAGGGAACTGCTTGTGCCCTCTCCATGATTCTGTTCAGTATTGTGTTTTGGTTGTGTGACAATGAAGCACATTCCCATTATATGAGTTCTACATAACGTGTGAAATATTGAAGATGTTGATATAGGAAGAAATTAATTCGTATCATAATTTTCTTCATGGAAGCTTAACATCGTCAAAAAAGACAGATTATGGCAGCCAAGTATTTGGAGGGATTGGCAGCAATAATAATATTACTAATTATCCCAATAAGGATGTAGTATTATGTGTTTACTTCTTGGTGTATTTGTGTAGTTGTAAGATTGATTCAACAATTAGTCTTTTATTGAATGTGGTGCATAACACATTTTTCTTTTAGGAACTATTACATAAAAGCAAGACATATTACTACATCCACATTCAAGGTTATATCAAGTAGTTTAAATGTAAAATTATATTTGCAAAGAAGCATGAAGTATGATCTGTGTAGTTATTGGTGAATTTGTATATTTATAAATTTAATTCAACAATATTACTATATTCAATGTAGAGGACATCATAATTCTTTTCTTGGAAACAAAGCATCACAACCGCACTTGACACTGTCCAACTACTAAGATTGTTCGTCAACTGGATTTATATTCAAGGAATGACAGTATACTGCTTCAATTACTCATGTCTGTATACTTTAAGTCAACATTTTTTTTAATGCACACATATTTTAAAAAGAAACATATGCTAATATTTTGGGCAAATATTGCAAGCCAAGAAAGGGAAAATTAGTTGCAACAACATCTTATTAATCATACAACTACACATACATCCAATACATGCGATCCCTATAATACATAAAAGTTTAAAACAAAAATTATAAATTAAAATACAATAGCACAGAGCAGAATTTTTTTTTAAAAAAAGAAAACAATACACCATAGCATCATCAATCAGTTTTATAGAATCAAAGCACAACCCAACATCATTTTCTAGCCTACCATCATGCATCTCCCAATTACTCTACCCATTTCCTCCTCCCCTCATCACTGATTAGGAGAAACATCCTACGTGAGTTTTACTTAGGAGAAAGTCTTGAGCTTTGAAGAAAAGACAGAGTGGTAAGCCATCTATACTCTTCAACGCCACTATGCAACTTTTACACTTGTATTGGATCTTTTTTCTATCTTCCTAGCCTTAGCGCTATTCATACAAGCCCATGCATCTATGGCTTTATAGATTTTTGAGGAGCGAGTACTCTCAGACTTATTGGACTTGTTGCTAGGACCAGGTGGATGCATGGGTGGTGGGGCACATTAAAAGGGACTTCAACATTTACATCATGGGGTGGTTGGTTGGGGAACATTTATGGGCCCTCCTCATCTAGGTTCTCCATATTAGGTTATGCGCCCTCGTTGCTATCAACCGGTGGTTGTGATGAAAACCTTTACCACTCCTATTTGCGACTGTGTTAAGAAGCATTTTTGTGCACAAGTGATAGTGTGAAAGCCTATGCTTTTATAGATATCCCTCATGTGGGATTTCTTATAAAGATGAGCAAATGACATAATGGGTTAGTGTCATTGAAATGGGCATTTAAGTGGAAAATTACAGGTGCACATATTGAGGATATGCAAAATATTCAATTACCAATAGCCACTCTGCCCATTGCTCCTCTGTTACTATGACATCGCCCGTAACGTATCCCACCCAAAACTAGTGTGAGTTGTTAGTAGGTTATGAAATTTTCCCCGCAGGACACATACTCTACACAATTTATTTTTAAGTTGTTCAACATCATAGTGAAGACTAGTATGTTTGTGCAACACTCTTTGAACATCTACCCAAATTGTGGTGGTGAAGGTAGTAGAAATTAATTATTCCTTGAGAAACTGATCATACATTAGCTTAATCAAGACAGACAATATAGGAAAGTCCCACTTGGCATCGTTCGCCCTACTGCAAAACCTTCACTGACCACGAGTCATCTAAAAACATGGATTACCAAATGTAAGTAGATATAAATTATATATTTCACAACTACATATCAATAGTACACATTATGATATTTCAAAGTGCATAACAAAAATTAGTATCTTGAGATTATATAAATTTGATTATCTTTTTTAACATAACTGTGCCTATGATTTGAATCAATTATTTATGTACCCTTTATTTTCTTACAAATGTTTCCCTATAATAACCATGAAACTATATTGTATCCCCTTAAAGCTCTTTACTATGCTACCCTCTATTTGTAAACTAATATTTACATGGTTGATTAATATGTAAACATGCAGAATCTGTAGAAGATAATACCTTGTTGTAACATGGAAGTAGGACCAGTACCCATATATAAAAAGAACTAGCGAAGTTCAAAATACAATATGCAGGATAAAAAAAGTTCCAAAAAAACAGAAAAAAAGGGTTACCATGCATTATCTGTGCGTACTAAGATTTAACACAACTACTGTAACACTACAAAAAAATGTAACACAGTTGCATAACAATGGAAAGAATGGTCACACATGTAAAAAAAAAACAAAGGAGGAGACGCATATAGCCTACTGTCATCACAAAGCCCTAACACATACACTACACAAAAATAGTGAAGGAATAGGAGAAGCACATATACCACCTAACAGAATCTATCCATCTTCCATACATAGAAATTGAATCAGCCACAACAACAAAACACATGAAATCATAAACAATCAACCAAAATCAAAATGTGCTAACAAATCTACCATATACACAAATAGAAGACAAAGACCCACATTTTGCAGTATGGAGATACCAACAAATTCAGACCTATTTGCCATGTACTAAAACATAAATAAAAGAATCACTACAACATAAATTGATATTAGGTACAAACACGGGACCGAGGGGAGTACAAAATCAATTTTTATATCCCTTCCACCTAAAGCCCTATTCCACTCACTAGAGATTATGGTTTAATCATGAAGAACACAAATCAGTACCTTCCGCCACTTGGGTTGACATCGAGTTGGGCTATTCTCACTAGACGATGAAATGATTTCCCTCTCCATTGTTTTGCCTAGGGAAATTTTTGGAGTTGGTCTTCTTGGGAATGTGTGAGAAGTATATTGTCTGGGAAAAAACATTGCAATGTGGGAAGAGTGTGACCCCTACTCTTTTTTTTCACTTCACAAATGGCTGATTAATGTGAGATGGAGTGATTGATGTAGGTGCAACTTTTTCCAAAAAATTGAATAGAGTAGGTGGAGTAGGTTTGGAAATGGGAAATTTTCATGGAGGATGTGAACATGGAAATGAAAATTGAAAACTTGTGTCCTCGAAATATGCTGATCCAAACCATTTTTATTTTTGAAAGAGTTCAAAACCTGAAAATGGGCTCTCAAAATGAAAATGGCCCTCAACTATCTCTAATACCATTGGTTGTTGGAAGAAATGAGAGGATGTGGAGAATAAGGGTTTCCTATAGGTCTTCATGCTTGTTTCCCCATTAGTATGCTCGTTTACTGAATGAGCAAGTTTGTTTGGGGAGTTTACTTTGAGCGAACTCAAAATTCTTACACTTGATTTGGTAGATGTTGACATCGAAATTTTATTGGGATAAATCATCATTTGATAGCCTAAATAAATTGGCTATAGATTTGGGTCCCAAATTAAAGTCCATAACAAATTTGGGCTTTATATAATGGACGAATCCAAGATGAATTATAAAAGTCTTATTTATTTGGATTACCTAATTTGGCCAAAGTATGTTTAAATGTGGCTTATTAGTAAATTAAGCTCACCTCAAGTGGTATCCAAGCTTGAGGGAAGACTCAAGCTCCAAGTCAGAAAATCCTAATCTTGTACCTATAAAAGGAGGTATTGAAGACATACCATATATCAAGAAATTCAAGCATCAAGCTCTCAAGTTTGGATATTGCCACAAAGAAGTATTGCAATCACAAGGGTTCTACATTTTCTTCAAAAGCATTAAATTTTAAAGACCTTGATATCAAAACAAATACTTGATTTCAAGGTGGTTCATGATTTCATCCACAAATCTAGGAGGGAATTACACATCCAATTTAAGAACAAGCATCAAGCCCTTGAATCAAATCCAAATACGAAGAATTAGAGGAATTAGTCTTCAGTTGTGGAGATATTTTCAAAGATTGTAACCATTTCATTTCAAATTAATTATTGAATTTGTTCATATTTTTCTTGTCTTGTAATTCTTTTTACAGACTCGAAATTTGTGTGAATAGTATGATTAATCATTTGTTTACAAGGGATTGATTTGTTGAAAATTTATTTACTATTTTTAAAAAATAATTATTTGATATAATATGTCAATATGATAAATGATTTATTACATAGTTTTTCTAAAAGAATTTTGTATAAATATAAATTAAAATAAAATATTATTTTGATATTTAATTGTTAATGTTATAAAATTTTAGTGTTCTATTGAATTTTAGTTTTAAAATCACAAATATCAAATTATTAATTTTACATTTTTAAATTTTAAATTTTCTACATATATATATGTTTATTATTTAATTAATCTACTATTTTTAAAAGTACAAAAGTAAAAATGGACTAAAGAGGCCCAATTAATTAAATAATAAGTAAAGTAAAAAGCCAGAGAGCCCAAGTGATCTTGCCCATAAAAATTTACAAATAAACTCTAGTGGGCCGAAGGCTCACTAAAGGATTAATGACTATAAATACCAACTTCTAAAGTAAATAGGAGACAAAAAGATCTTTTATAAAAAAATTAAGAGCTCTGCTCAACAAAACGCGTTCAAGAGAATAAAACATAGAAGAACTTGACGAATTCCGTTAAGGACCTTAGCTCCATTTTCAAATAACATCATTTTGGCGTTGTGTATGGAAATTGTTTCCAAAGAAGAAGGAGCCTTGAGAATATAGGCGAGATCTAGAGCTCGAGATTCCAACAACCAAATCATTCAAGATATGAGAATATGGAGAACCACCAACCTGAGGTGCTGTCAAGTTCGATGCCAGAACCTATCCTAGAAGTGCATTGCACACTAAAGGAGACACCTAAGTAACAGGCCCTGCCTCCTAGAGAATCAATTTTATAGATGACTCAAAAGGTGTTGAAGACATTGTTAGAAAATGTCTTTGCATCAGCTGCAGTCAAAGCAGTCGCTAGTATGCTGAAGACGCTAACCTTAGGTGCAAACTCAATCCTCTTGATGGAACGAGAAGCTTCATCGTCCCCAGAGAGGACAAAACGAGGAACCAACTTGGATCGAGATACCGCTCTTCTCTTTTTACCTCAACAAGTGGACATGTAATCCTTTCTCTAAATAAACTTACTATGACAATTGCACAATGCTACTAGAGTTCAAACATATTCGTTGTTACCTTACCCCTCAAGAGGATAGGAAAGTTAGTGCCTATATCTAGCCGTCGCTCTCCCAAGAAATAATTCCTTCTGCCCAAATATCTTGGCAAAAGTACTTCTTGCAGGAACAAAGATTGCTAACTTGGTGGAGTTTGATGACACGACAGACCTATATGAGCACCTAGACAACTTCTTCACAAGAATGAAGATTTACAACCTGAGTGAAGTTGCACACTACAAGTGTTCCGCCCCACACTTACTAAACGGGTTCCAACATATTTAACTAGATGCTAGCTAGATCCATCACAGGCTAAAAACAATTAGCATAGCACTTCATCCACAACTTTTCCATCAATCGTAAATACCTTAGAATAGTGGCAAGCTTGTCCAAGTAATGCATCATATCCTCACATCAACTAACAGCTCTTGCTCAACATCATCCAACAGAATCTTCAACACTAAAAGTTTTAGGAATTTATAATCGAAAACCCCCCAGCTATTTTATAGGAGCTCTTTGCTCGCAAAGAGAAGTACATCAGGATTGAAAAGACTATAACTCCCCAAGAAGAACAAATGTAAGGCACGGTGTAGAGAAAGCAACAATAACAACAAGAAAATGAGAGACCGTAGGTGCAGTCCTCTCAGAACTTTCTCAATCTATACTCCATTCATAGCCCCTGGATAGAGATTTTAACTCTGGTGTTGTAGCAAGGTCTAATCCAGTATTCCCCTTTAAAGATGCAAGATGACCTAAAGAAGCAAAAGTCTAATAAGTGGTGTTGCTTCTACTATGACCATAAAAATACTATAAGGAGTGTTGGCATCTTCAAGGATGAAATTGAAAGGCTAATATAGAGGGGATACCTCAATGAATACATGTCCAGAAGCAAAGCAATCCAAAAAGGGATTCAGGAGTTGGAGAAAGTGAAGGCCACTGACGGTGACCTAATGATCAACCAGAGCTAAACGATCGAAAATGAAAACGAGACACAGAGAATAGACACAGAGACCTATTAGAGGAGACTCATCAAATGGGAGGAAGGAGTTGGCTTGAGTGGTATAGCAAACTTAAGCCCACTTGGTCGACCCTATATTAGGGATTTATGAAGTATGTCCTCTAGTACTCAGCATCACCTTTGGAGAAGAGGACAGAAGCCCAAGATAAGAAGAATATAACGACGAGTGAAGAAGATATTAATGGATAGTGGCAACTTGACAGATATAATTTTTCACGATACATTCTTCCAGCTTAGAGTAGACAACAGTCAGCTGCAGAAGATTAATACTCCCTTGGTGGGGTTTACTAGTGAAGTAGTGGAGGCATTGGGAAAAAAGTCCCTATCCCCCTCTCTTGACACATATCTTCGACAAGTTGCAAAGATGGTGAAGTTTTTGGTGGTGAAGACCTTGTTAGCGTATAACATCATTCTATGAAGACCTAACTAAATTTATTCTGAGTAGTGGTTTCAATGTACCACATGAAGTTGAAGTTCTCCATGCCAAGTAGAACGGGTTTAAGTTGTTGGTGCCCAATGAGCTACTGAGAAATGCTGTACTAGTATCATGAAGGAAATAAAGGCTCTTGCCACCAAACTAAATCAAGATAAAGAAGGACAAAATAGCAAGTGGAAAGATAAGGGTAAAGTGTTGTCCATGATGCCAATATCATGGTGACACTCACGCAAGAGCCACTTTCCTGCACGATTAAACTCACCATCAACAATGCTACAAGTTTTCTCTTTTTCCTTAGCTAGGTTATGATAGTAGTTAGGAATGTTTCTTTCACGTCTTGAAATATTGTTTTCATTCAATTAGGAGTCATGTTAGTAAACACTGAATAAAGCTAAGCCATACTGATGACAACACCCTTGTTTGTTTTCTGATAATTCTAATGAACTACTTGTTGTATTATCTCCTATTTGTGTCTAAATTGTGAAATGTAAGAACAATACTATAAGCGATACGACCCCTGAGCCACGTACCACAACCAATGCATCATGACGCATTTGAACTGACATAAGCCCAGCATTAAATTGGCATTCGTACCATTATAAGCCCCCCCAAGCAAGGCATATAGCCCTAAGTCCACTATAAGACCCTTTAAGCGGCGCACGTGATAGAAGACCACTATACGACCCTTGAAGCTGGACACGTGGTAAAAACCAATATAAGACACCTGAAACAGGGCACATGGTGAAAGCCCAATATAAGGCCCCCTAGAGGGTACATCGCCACCTCATCAGCCCACTATAAGGCCCCCCAAAGGGTACATGGTCAACTTTTATGGCCAACTCATCAAAGGTCAGCAAGTAAGGCATGCAACTAAATGCTATCTTGGCACCGAAATCTACAATAAGGCTTCCCCAGCAAGGCTCGCACTCAAACGACATCCCAATATCAAACATCTATGGAAGACCTCCCAAGCGAGGCTTGCAGTTGAATCCAACCCAAACAACAAACTGTTGTGGTAAGCTCCCCCCAAGTGAGGCCTACAATCACATTTATATGTCACGCTAAATAATTATGGCAAGACCCCTAGAGAGAGGCTTGTTGAAACTAAATATTATGGTCAGATTCAGAACTAAGTTTGACAAATATGGTCTTAAACATCCCACTTACGCATTGCCACACTACATAAAAGTCAACACCAAGAACATAATAACATTCAAGAGTCATTCAAATGACTAAGTGAATAAACAAAACCAAATGAAAAAACTTCCTTAAATAAAAAGGAGTAAAGTTCAGTAATAGAACATATGAAAAAATCTAGCCGACACTTAGCCTCAGGAAGTAAAAAAACAACAAACAAGTTGAACTACTACTTATGCAGAAGTAAAAATGCAAAATAGCCTTAAGTAAAAGAAAAGCAGCAACTAAACAAAATTCCTATTCTGAGTCACTATTTACTTTCACGGAGCTGTATCATTAGGTCTCCCACCATGGTGTTAGCTAGCCTTCAAAGCCCTACCAGACTTTCCAATAGAAAGATTAACTAGGTGCTGGGGTCAAGCAATAAAAGGTTCTCAGCAAAGTGCCGTGCAATTTTGCTAAGCACGTGCTGACATCCTTAGATATTCTGGTCATAGGTTACTGTAGCCTTTGTGTCAACCACCTCAAAAAGCGCATATGAATTCTTAGATTCCTTGACTATGTCATTGTGAGCATCAGTAACGAATGTCCTCCTAGTAGAAAACTCTAAGAACTTTATGTCAATCTTCACTTCCTTCATGTAATGTGTCCTCAAGTGCTCATGCTTCTTCATCAACTTCACGACCTTATCCTTTTTTTAGAATTGCTACTGAGTGGACCTAAGGCCTCTTTCTTGAGCTACAATATCATTGTCGCTACCCTCTCTGCGTGATGAGACATTTGCATGATTAGGTTCCAAGCCTATGCCCAAAGGAATAAAAAGTATAATGAGCAAATAAAATAAAGCAACTACAAGAAAAAAGCACATACAAACCAAACTAAGTAACGAACTGAACACTTACCTGAGCAACGTCTTCGATAGCGAACTTGGTCAATTGGGAAGAAGAAAATATTTCTAAGTTCTCTTAATCATACTCATTCTCTCTATCTTGCAAGCAGTTAATGCTAAAGGCAATTTTATCTACATTCTAGTTTAAGTCAACACCACAACTTTGGCGTAAACTATAGCAACGCAGTTCTTTACCTTCACTAGCATGAAAAGAGCAAGAAGACTGCAGACAAGTACATCATACAACTGATCCTCATGCGCACTTCCCAGTTAGTCTAGAGATCATCGCCTCAGAACGATCACTGGCACCAGCCTGACACTTTATTGAAATCGGCTAAGCATGAACCTCAATCAATCGCTGATAATGGGGCTTGGATGCCCCCCGATTGATGACACATCCCATGGTGTGGCCTTGCTACACACCTCGCATGTGAGCCTTTATTCGCCCTTCGAGCATGAATCCTCGATAAGTCTATCTTCTTACCTGCAAAAGAACAAAGAAGTGAAATTAAACGTAAGTGCTAAGGAGAATGAAAAAGAGAACTAACAGAGCGCAAGCTAGAGTAGTCAACAAAGAAGAACATAAACTAAGTAACCTCAGGGAATATGTAAGTCACATCAAAGAAAGAATCAAATAGACCTACCTTTTTGAAACTCTAACAAACGTCGCGATAAACCTTACCTAGATGTACTAGTGATGGTGAACTACTCCATTCATGAAAAACACCCCAAACCTCATTTCACACTAAGAAGAACCTATCCTTCCAACACTCTCTCGAAGAAGACAATGCACTAAAGAACTCACCATTTGGTTTGATTAAGATATGAAAGAAAGGTCCATTAGGTACGTACTTTACACACCCTAAACAAAGAATAAAAGCTATCTAAGGAGATGGAAAGACCTAAGTCTATATCCAACAACAAAGGATCTAGTGGAAGGAAAAACTCACTAATGAAGTAACTAGTCCAAGAGAAGTTGATACCATATTATCCTTTGACAAAAGGAGAAGAAACTTGAACTCAATAAAAACACAAATCTTACGTCGAAGAATTTCTAACATTTGGGACGAAAGCGAACAAGAAATTTCTATAGCTTTAACAAAACTACTACAAAACTAAAATCAATAATAGGACTATCCTCAAACCCCTCCTTGAAACAATCCTCCTTTTCGGGCTAAGAACCAGACTCTGATGTAGAGAATGACTTATGAACCCAAGGATGATTGCCTAACTCTTAAGACTCAATTTCATGAACTAACACCAGATCGGACAACACGCCTAAAGAAGGACTCACAAACTCAAAAAATGCAACAACACCATAAGGAGGATGATCCCCATGAACTCGGATAAATTTAGACTAATCATGACCAGCCAAAAGTAGCATTGACTGCCCACACGGCGAGCACTCGGCACCAACTTTGGGAGCCCCGTTGGCACTAGGACAGGCACATTGCGAGGGCCCAAGACAAGTGCTTGATCGCTAATTGTCGTGTTGGCTACTCTTAGGCGATTGATCGCTCATTGTTGATTGCTAATTGTCGTGTTGGCCGCTCTTGGGCGATCGATGGATCCTTGGCCATCACCCCCTCTCATTTTTTACTTGAACTGAGTCTTATTTCCCATCCCCGACTCTCAAGACGCAACATGACTCAATTTCAAGCAAAAAAAATTACTAACTGTAAAGAATTAGGTAAAAATTGGCAAAAAATGAGATAAGGGAAAGGAGAAAGAAATAATAAAGAATAGAAGAAGTTAGCTTTGGTAATTCATCTTAGAACTAAACATAAAAAAACCCACCCTCCTCTATCCAAATTTGCCAAAATCTTGCTAAGTCTTTAGATGAATGCAATGCATTTGTTAAGACGCATCCTAAAACTTGTCAAACTTTGAGACTTGAAGAACCTCAATGTAGATAAATGTTGAATCATTTCAAATTTTTGCACAAAATACAAATAATAAAAATTGATTGATTGCTCTATTAAAATTCAATCAGATTCATTAAATTAAGGTAAAAATTAAAATTGGACCTTATCTTTCAACATAAAAATAAAATTTTCAAATTAAAAGTAAGGCTTAATGATATGGCGAATTAAGTCGCTAGGTAAAAAAAGTAAAAATGGACTAACGAGTCTCAATTAATTAAATAAGAAGTAAAGTAAAAAGCCAAAGAGCCCAAGTGATTAAGTCTAGAAGATGAACATCTAAATTCCAGTGAGCCAAAGCTCGCTAAAGGATTAATGATTATAAATACCAACTCCCAATGTCAAGTGAGAGATGAAAAATTATTTGCAAAAATATCAAGAACTCTAACTCAATGCAATACGTTCCAAAGAAAAGAACTCAAAAAACACTTGCTAGATTCTAGAAATGACCGAGCTCCTTTTTTAGCTGTATTATAATGAATAAGAAATGCAAATGTGATGTTGCCTTTAATTTCAAGTATTTATCATTTTTTATTCTTATAAAACTATTTGATAACTAGATCATTGAATAAAACAAAACAACAAAATAAATCCAATAAATAAACCTAATATGATGAAATCAATTAATTATTCAATACACCATAATTTATATACTGAAATAGGATAAAAATAAGAGAAATATATAATTTAAAATTCAGAATTAAAAGTTAAAATATACAAATTAATAATTTTATATTTAGTGTGATTTTAAGAAATAAGAGATGAAAATGTAAAAGTTATATATACTTGATAACAAGGTGAAAACGGATATAGGACATATCAAAACACATTTTTTAGTTGCAAATATGTGAGTGAACTATTACCGAATAGGGAAAGTTGGAATAGTTTTTTATATTCACATGTGGTTTCATCTTTTTGATAGGAAAATTTTTGCCAATTTCAAATTGTTCATAGGTAAATTGCAACTCACCCTTTAAAGGACATCAACAAGTTCAAAATTTTGCTAACATTGAATTTGATCTGGCACAACTACCAGCCGTTTGTTGCTTGTGTGGCTATGACATGAGGCAGATGACTGATGAGCAACATCAATATAATTGGTTGCCTAAGTTGCAGGGATTTTGGTTGAGTGGATTATGACTCATGCCATGTCATCAACACTTGAATATATATTATTAAATTGAATGTTCGGTACTCTTGATTGCTTTATGAGGGAATTATCAAAAAATTTAATAAAGTAGTTGAAAGTGCGTTAATAAAGAAACAAGTAGTATGGTGGGAAAATTTTATGATATCAAAATTGTCAGAGAAATAGTGCAGTAATTTACGCATAACTTTCATGACTTGATTGTCTGGTTTGTTGTGTTAATAAATTGGATATTCAATATGACATGAGTATTATACATCCTGTGTGTTTTACTAATTAAAATTTGACGTGGGGTTAGTCAGAAGATTTATTTAGATTTAGTTTACTTATGGTCCATTTGATTGAGTCAAACTTTCGAATTGATGGAATTTAGGCTCTAGATTTGAAACTAATAAGGTTATAATTAAATATTAATTCACCAAAAAATTGTTCTGAATTTAAAATAGTAAAAGTTTCATGGTCGGAGTAAAGGTACAATTTCATCATATGATTGGATTACCTATAATGGAATGTTGAAGTGGATTTATCACATCAAATCTTAATGATTCCTTTAAATAATGCCTTGTATAATTAACAAAGGGCTTAATTGCTTGTCATATTTGGGGCCGAGAGGGGTAGGATTGAACCACAAAAGGGGAGGTAAATCTTTGAAAATAGATTATACTTTTTACTAATAAGGGCAATTTCATCATTTTGGCCTTGTTTTACATAAGAATGGATGTGAACACAAATTCAACAATGGTAGAATATGGGTGTCATTTGTTGAATTTCAGTTGCTCCCTCAATTTTACAATTAGCAACTGAAAAATGTTAAATTAGGCCCGATAAAAATAGTTTTAAAGGGATGAAAACTAGAAGGGCAAATCAGGCTAGAATCGTGCTTGTTTGCGCTGGTAGAGAGATTTGTGTATAACTTGAAAATACTAAGAAAATATGTTAGGCTTGCCAAGATAACCTTCAACTAAAATCCTCCAATATCTAAGGTTGAGCATCCAAGGAAAGATTAAGTGTATATGCTGAGAGCTATTCAAAATATTGCATATCTATAAGGTCCAATATTTGTAGTTGGCAAAAATCGTTTGGACTGTGAGATCAAAAAGGAAGGATCATCCTCTATTATACAATAGAAATGAATTCCTCTTGCTGAGGTCGTAGGTACATATAAAGTTTTTTAGCAGTTGCCAATCAGTAGATTGTGCGACTACTCAGTAAAGTGAGCGATTGTTCGGTAACATTAAATGCGTATTAAAACATTTGGCATTAAGCCTACAATGCATTTAAAATAGTAGAATGGCAGTCGTCCATTTATCTAGCAAGTGATAATTCATCCTCAAGGTAGTTGAATAGATGTCCAACTTATCTCGTCGCCATGTGTTTACTTGAGATGAGGTTGGATATCAACATACAAATATAGGTGATTGACCTAAATGCCATTGGTCCTAATACGGCTTCATCAACATTTGACTTGAAAGCAGCCATAAACATGTAGGGTTGGACGTCAGTGTTAATTTTGTCACTCAACTTGAAGACGATGCCTTCAACTTGGGTAGTTGAATAATGAGTGGCCTAGGCACCATTAAAAAACTACAAATTGCAACAAATATTTGCGATGCAAACGATCCATGGCAATTTGCGACGGATTTTGTGATGACAAAACTGTCACAAAAGAATCCATTGCAAAATCCATCGCAAAGTAACAAACTTTGAATAAATTGATATTGGTATTTTCCAACGGAAAAATCCATCACGAAAAAATAAAAAGAAATGATTAAAAATTTTCACGATTATTTTTTACGTCACAAATAAGATGATTAGCGATGATTTGAAATCCATCGTGATGATGCCATCCTAAGATGTTTTCTATGAGTTGACCTATAACCAAGATGATTCAGTGAAGGCTTCTCTTTCCATCTTAGTATCCAGAAATGGGATCGAGCTGTCATAGCTACCGAGATGAACTATTATTACCGTAGTGCTACCTGATTTCTGTGCGGCAATAAATGGAGTTTCCTATATTCTGTGGTCAATCCCTTTATGGTTGCATAGAAACCAGGAGTCAGGCAGGTTGTGTTTCTTGTTGCACCATCTTTTTCGGTGGGCATGCCTTTTGTACCAGGAATGCTGCCACCTAGTTTGCCATTTCATGTCCTTTTGTTCGTATCTTTCCTAACGCCTCCAGCGATTACCACACCTATACCCATAGCAGGAGTCCTGCCCATACCAGCATCGATACCAGTAGGAAATATGCAGATTCCTTTTATCCCATCACCCTTGGGGAGAAACCAAGTGGCAGGTTTACTTGTCATGGCGCTTCTTTAAGGAATGTTAACCTAAGGTACTGTTGTGGTAGGACCCCCATTCCCTGTATTGCTAGGCAGGAATTTTTCTGGGGCACAAGAGCCTACTGTAATGCTTGCCGTACCGCCTGTAGACCTACTTGAGAAGAGAGCAGAAGTATGCAACTTCCACAAGAAAGACAGAGTCAATGATCTTGATAAGGCGATGCAAGAAAAAGAGATGGTCAAGAGTTAAGTGTCCGTATGCCCTTTCAGACAAAAGGGGGAGAAAAAGTTACCAACTGATGTCGTTGTGAAGATGGAGGACATACGGAGGGAGTTGAGGGAGATAAAACAGAAACTAAATACAGGAGAAAAGAAAAGTGTGAAGGCTTCACCTTTTGGAGATTCAATTTTGGTGGACCCCTTTCCAGATAATCATAAGTCATTTTCCATGCAAAAATATACCAGATGCTTTGATCCTGCTGACCACTTATGCGAGTTTGAAAATTTGGCCCTATTGTATCAGTTTTTAGATGGTGTAAAATGTCAAACTTTCTTAATGACCCTGGGAGGAACAACTCAAAGATGGTTTGGACAATTACCTCCTCACTCTATACATATTTTTGAGGATTTCTCTCACAAGTTCTGGCATCAATTTACCAGTAACAAGCACTACTGCCAAAGTGTCCAAAGTTTGCTTTCGTTCAGGTAGAAAGAGAGTGAAATGCTGAGGGGTTTTGTTAAGAGATTTACCACAGCTACCTTGGAAGCTCCTTCTGCCACTCCAGAAGTGTTGGCTAGTACTTTTACACAAGCACTTAGGCCCAGTTCATTTTTCAGATCTTTGAGCAGGAGACCTACGGATAGTTATGACGAATTATTACATCAAGTCGAGAAATATATTTATGAAGAAAAGGCATATGAGGCTAAGGAGAGAGTTAGGAGAAAAACGCATGGATAAGAAAGATGGAAGCAAGAGCTCGGCCATGGAACATTTAGAACTAGAAACGTTTCTACACGTAAATGTTGTCCTTTTAATTTATTTACCTTTGCATTATCATTTGTTGATTTTCATTCATAGTCTTAACTCTTTATAGACATGATACATATTTCACCTTTGTAAATAAAGGCTGTTTATTTTTCATTATCGACTCTCTCATCTATAGAGGAAAAGCTCCAATGAGCTTAGCAAAAAAAAGAGCTCCAATGAGCTCGGCAAAGAAAAACTTCAATGAGCTTAGCAAGAAGAAGAGCTCCAATGAGCTTAGCAAGAGAAAGAGCTCCAATGAGCTCGGCGAAGAAAAAAACTCTTATGAGTTGAACAAAGCTCCAATGAGCTCAGCAAAGAAAAACTCTAAGAAGAAGAGCTCCAATGAGCTTAGCAAGAGGAAGAGCTCCAATGAGCTCGGTGAAGAAAAAACTCCAATGAGTTGAACAAAGCTCCAATGAGTTTAGCAAGAAGAAGAGCTCCAATGAGCTTAGTAAGAGGAAGAGCTCTAATGAGCTCGGCGAAGAAAAAACTCCAATGAGTTGAACAAAGCTCCAATGAGCTCGACGAAGAAAAACTCCAATGAGTTGGTGAAGAAAAACTCCAATGAGTTGAACAAAACTCCAGTGAGCTTAGCAAGAAGAAGAGCTCCAATGAGCTTAGCAAGAGAAAGAGCTCTAATACTACACAAGGTATACTGGTTTTCTTGAACACAGGAAATGCTGTAAATAGCTCAACTACATTTAGGTAATGATGAAGGTAGCTCGGCTACATATTTTCGCCATGCGATCACCAGCTTCTCATATCCCAGGAAGCGCTCATCTCAATCACTGGCCACCTAAGATGTTTCCTATGAACTGACCTATAACCAAGATGATTCAGTAAAGGCTTCTTTTTCCATCTCAGTATGCATAAATAGGACCAAGTTGTCTTAGCTGCCAAGATGAACCATCATGGGAATCCTGGCTACATGACCAAGTTGTAGCAAAGAAAGAGGTGAGACCGAGCTGTCATAGCTGTCGAGATAAACCATCATGGGAATCCTGACCATATAGCCCAGTTGTAGCAAAGAGAGAAATGAGACCGAGCTGTCATAGCTACCGAGATAAACCATCATAGGAATCCTGACCTCTTGGCCAAGCTGTAGGAAAGAGAGAGGTGAGAATTAGCTATCATAGCTACCGAGATGAACCACCATGGGAATCTTAACCACATGGCCAAGATGCAGCAAAGAGAGAGGTGAGACCAAGCTGTCATAGCTGTCAAGATGAACTATCATGGGAATCCTGACCACATGGCCAAGCTGCAATCAATAAAAAAGTCCCAAGCTAAGCCTATTCCCCTATCTTAGTTTAGCTCGGTCAGCAAAGCAGTAGGATAAAAGTGCAAGGGAGTGCCCAGAATTATAGGAAACAGTTATGAATCAGCACACACGTGGCAATCAAGCATGCCTCTGTATAGATTATGGCTAGTAGTGGACTAAATGTTAGTGATATAAGGTAGTTAAACTAAGAAAGCGGGGTTCCTGGATGTATTTAAGCATTGATGTAATTCAAAATAGATATCTGATCTTTAGTTTGTTATAGAAAATTAGAGTAAATCCTTTGAGTGCATTTCTTCTTTTATTGGTGCTATTTTTGTTTTGCATCACATCGCTATCTTTTTTTAAATGAATCAGAGCATCTTTTCAATGGATTTTTCCATTTCAAAATAAAAGAATGAAGATAAAAAATTTAAAATTATTTTGCAAAGGATTTATCCATCGCAAATAGGCGAAAAGGGGAAATAAACCCTAATCTTCCTCCTCCTTCCACATTTTGAAGCCCTTCCTCCCTCTCAAGATAATTACCCCCTCCCCTTTATTTTTTTCTTTACTTCTTTAGTCGCGGTCTACCGACAATGGCAACCATGCTAGCCGCATGCGAATGGCCGCCTGCAGGTGCAATCCGCTAGTTGCGACTAGCAAATTTGGTCATGACCAGCACTGGTATTAATGTTAAATTATTATTATTTTTGTTTATTTTCAATTTCAGGTATTAGGAGCTTATTTTGGGATTATTTCTAGCTAAGTAAGGTAAATTTTTTAATTATGATTTAGTAACTTAAGTATTAGCTTAAATTTGAATTAAATTTTGCATTTATATTAAATGTTGTTATATTATGTTAGACTTATGTTTTTTTGTGAATTAAATATTCTATTAGAGTTTGGATTAAGTTAAAGTTTATGTTAGTATAGATTGAATTATATTAAGTTTATAAGTTTTAGTTTAGTTTATAAAATTATGATTTATGAATAAATATGTACACATGTAAGAAAATTTTAGATTGATTATCACTTCCTAAATTATGATATATTTTGCTTTGCTGTGATTGGAGATATATATTGAATTTTTTATTCAGTATGCATAATTATAGGTAATAATGTGACAAAAATACTTGAAATATTGATATTGTAACATGTGCTTAATGGCATAGGATGTCTCGACTATGGTGACACTTTATTTTGTGCATAGAGTTTTTTGGAGCATCTCGAGGTAAATGTTGCATACTTTTTTATTTTTTTTATTTTACATATTCTATTAATAAAATACATTAGAATTGTTTAGAATTGGTGGAATTAAGATGGAGGATGGGATGTTGGGAGAAGGATGGGAGCCTTCTCATTGTTGTTGATTGTTTGTAATTGCTTGTGTGATGATAAAGGATATAAGGGGGAGTGTTTATGTGTCATTATGTGTTTACGAATATTATCAGTTGTTTTCAATTAAAGTGTTGCTACTCATTTTGTTGAGTCTTATTTTTTGGATAATTTGAAGTCTCCTATTTAAGGGAGTTTCTGATAGAATGTATCACTTATCATATTAAGTCTTCGATCTTTTTATCTACCTAAATTTGTTTGATATAATGACAAACAAATCAAGGATTGGATTGTTAATGGGCTATAGACATTCCAATCCTCGATTTGTTTGTCATTTACATCATTACAAAAAATTTGTTATTAAGAATACGCCAATAAGTTGGTATTTACATTGCATATTTACCAATCGACATCTTTTATGGTTGAACACTATATACCCAAGTTTTTGTGTTGCCTATATCTATTTCCATATAGTTTGTATCAAATTAGGGGTTACTCGTCTGACTTTTTAATTTAAGTTGCCAAAAATATTTCGACTCACAACCATGGGAAATCCTTCCATTGGATTTTGTTATCCAAAAGCAGTTAGGATGATGTGTTTTGGGGAATTTGAGGTAAGAATTATTTCAAGCATAACATATGTTTCTCTTAATTAGATTTCAAAATATAAATTTCTCTAAGTATTTTGAATTCTTTTATGTTCCTCAGAAAAAGTTTGCTTGGTTGGAACATGAGAGGACAGAGATTCAAAAAATATTTGAGGATGAAGAGGATAATGCTTGATTAGTTTATGTATTAGTATTTTATATATCTTATGAATACGGCAAAGCTTGGATAATTATTGATGAGGGTTCGAATCGTGACGCAGGTACTCCGATTCCGATCTATATTGGGCTTAACCCAAAAGTGGATATCTTCCATTGATGATGTTTGAGAATCCTGCAATCAAGGCAAACGTTAGGCTAGCCGAGTGGCCCTCGGCTTAGGCCCTCCGACGCTCAAGTCAGTATTAGATTCGACTCCAAATATTGAGCCACGGAGTAAGGTAGTTTGAGAGTGTATGAGTGCATACCTTGTGAGGCAAGATAGAGGGGTTTTTATATTCTTCCCCTTGTAGGAAATGACAGGTAAGCCCTTGGCTTACCCTTGGGGTCTCCAGCCTCCTCCAAGGGGCAATTAGTCCATTCCCCCATTTGAATTTTGCCAGCTAGATATCCTTTCATGCTACAGGACAGGATGGTATACAGTGTGGCGCCTGCCGTGTCAGACGGTGAGGGAATGGCATGCGCCATTAATGCGGTGGCGTGTTGCTAGTCAACGCATTTAATGCGGTGGCAGAGTACTGTGCAGAATTCGACCTCCTACCGGCCTGATCGAGGTCGAATATGGTCGATATTATCTGAGGGCTCTGAGGCGCCCGCCTGGGTGGGGAGACTCGTCGAACAGAGTCGACGTGTCCCATGGGCCCTGGGCCGTTGTGTGAACGTTGGGCCTTTAGGGCCACCGCCTGGTCGAACAGAGTAGACGTGTCTTGTGGGACCTGGGTTGTTGCCTGAACGTTGGGCTTTTGGGGCCACCGCCTGGTCGAACACGGTCGACGTGGCTCATGGACCCTGGGCCGTTGTCTGAACGTTGGGCCTTTGGGGCCACCCTATATCATGAGTCCCCCTACTTCACAAGGCTGATCGAGGGAATCGACGAGCGACATTGGGAAGTAGCGAATATTAATGTGTCTTGACCAGGAATTTTGAAAATCGACCAGGGTTTTGCGTGTTCACTGAGTGGTCACATCGTGGCGCGCGTGGGGCGGCGTTATAGTTTCCCCCATTAATGCGGACGCTGGGGTAACCGTGCCTCTTTCTTTATAAATACTGAATGCCATTCAGCCCGTTTTCACTTTTACCGATTCAGATATTCCTTGCTGTGAGAATCACTAACCTTTGCGCTTTCTTCAGAGATTTTCTAGGTTTAGCTTTCCAATCTAGTAAGTACTCTTCCCCCTCTATTTCTTTCCACCTTTCTTTGAAGAAAATGTTTGGGCTATTCAGTTCTGGTGGTAATCCGGGTGGGGGTAGTAAAGCCACCGTGTCTGAGGGCCGTAGGGAGTTTTCTGACTCAAGCAGCTCGAGCAGTGCACGTGGGGGAGAAGCTGGGCCCAGCCGGGTACCCTCTTCTCGCAGGCGATTATTTACCCCAAACTACTATAGCGAGATAATCTCTACCGTCACCCCCTTGGAACTGGCCCGCTTTCAAGAGCTTTACCACATTCCTCGCGAGTTCCAGTTGCTAGCCCCTGGACCTCCTGGTCGAATGCACCGTGCCCCTGCCGGTTGCATAACTATTTTTGAGGATGCACTTAGATGTGGTCTTAGGTTTCCCTTGAGCGAGAGCATGATAGGTCTGCTTAGGGGTCTTCGAGTGTGCATCACGCAACTGCTGCCCAACTGCTTCTCGACGTTGTGTAGCTTTATAGTTTTAATGCGCCTCTACAACCAACCCCCGACCTTTGAAAATTTTTCAAACCTATTTTATCTTTGCGTGTCGCGTAAATCCGGCAGCACCGAGGAAACGGGCTTTTATTATCTGAGCGCTCGGCCTCGTTGGAGGTTTCTCGTGGTGCCTTCCTCATCCTATGGTTAGGCGTGGAAGAAACGCTACTTCTTTGTGCGGGTAAAGGGCGGGTTCGATATTCCTCGAGAGTGGGCGAGGGGTCCGGTCGAGATACCAGGGAATCATGCTCCAACCTGGTCGAGCACATTCGTGAGGGACCTGGTCGAGTTTGGTCTCGTCGAAGCCACTGTTTTCCTCGAGGAGAGGCAATTGGTGTTGGCTGGGTTGTCGCCAGCCCCATTAAATTTTCCCGCTGATTATGAGATAGGTAGACTAACTGCGTGCGTCATACCCTGTTGTTTGCTTATGCATATTCCTGTAGTTCACATTTTCTGTTGCTTGTTCTTTGCAAACCGCGACAAAATCATGAACAGGTCTAGGGCTAATGCACTGGCTCGCGCTGAAAGGAATCAGCAGCGCCGACAAGGCGGCGCGATTCGAGAAGAGTCATCAGGAGCTGACGAGCCATGTCGATTAAATGCTCGCCCACCGCCCTCTAGAACACCTTCGCCTACTCGACAAGAAGAGGTCGAGAGAACCGCGGGTCGAGGAAAGAGACCCATGGGCGAGCCCGCTGCTCCCCCCCGAAGAAGACAGCTGCCAGGAGGAGGAAAGGAAAGTCGAAGGGCACGGGGCCGAACGTGCCGACGGGAAAAGACCTCTTCGCGGACCGAAGCCCCGAGGCCTTCTTTAATTTGCAGAAGTTCCCGTCTCCTCGATTTAGGTCGGATCCAGGTGTAGCTATGGGCGACTCATCGAGCATGGTAGCATCAGGCCCGGCTGGGTTGGACCCCTTAAAAGTGCTGACGGCTGGTCAGTTCCAGGCTGACCAGAATAAATTCCTAGGCTTAACCTAGCCTGGACTGTTGTGCAAGTTCGCCTGTCATGCGAACATGGTAAGATCTAGAAACCTAGATGTCTACCCGTTTAATTCTCCTTTTCCTTCGCTTTGTTGCCCTCTGATATAGTTTTGTGTTTCAGGTCGAGCAGCTGGGCTATCATATGTTTCGCTGCTCCGAGGTGGCGCTGGCCGATCGGGAGCGATTGGAGGGGGATGGGGATGCTGAGACCTTGAAGGCTCAGCTCGAGTCCTCCCAGCTGCGGGTCGAGGAGCTTGAGAGAGCAAACACCCAGTATGCCAAAGATATGGAGGCGAAAGACCGTCAGGTTGTGCTGGCGGTAATGGAGCAGACCCAGATGGAGGCGAAGTTGAAAAAACTGGAGCTGGATATTCATGTCGCCTACGAGTCTGGTCGTGCGGCCGGCCGAAGTGAGCGCCTGGTCAAAGCCAGGGAGAAGTTTGCTCGGGTGATGCCCGAGGTGTGGAATGAGGCCGTCCAGCAATTTATGGTGAGCCCCGCCTTCCAAGACGCAAGTGTTGTGCTTGCTTTGGATGACGCACAGAATGCGTTTAAGAAGGCCATCGCCTAATTGCAACACCTGGGTTACAGCATCAGCGATAAGGATCGCTCAAAGATGGGCCTTCGCTTCGATGAGCAACTGCGCCCGCTGGTCGAGGAAGACGTCGACGAGGCAGATACTGCTGAGGTCGAAGCTGCCGACGTGGTTGACATGAGCCCCGAAGAGAAGCAGAAGGCAGAACTCGAGAAGAAACTGAATGCTGTGGGCCGAGAGTTCGAGTTTGCTGGCGACTTTGCCTATGAAGTTTCTGAGAACAGGGCAAATGCCGCCGCATTCTTCCCGGCTGCTCCACGGCTATTTATGCCTTCCGCTGCCAGTCCCTCCTATCTGGTTACCGCGGCCATTTCCGTTGCAATGGTGCCACCGGAACCTCCATCTGCTTCAGCTCCAGCGCTTCTTGCCGAAGGATCTGGCAGTTCTAGCTAGGCTCTTGCCTTATATTTTTGACTTTTTATTCCTGATGTATATGCTTCACTGAGGCTTTATGAAATGAAATTTCTTTGCCCTTTTACTGCTATGCTTCGTTGCATATTGCAGTTTGTCTGCTGCTTTGTCAAGTAGAATTAAGTGCATTTAGTACTTGTGTTTGTACTTTTCATCGAATGGTTGGTTGTTTGCTCTTCGTTGGTTTAAACTTTTGTATGGCCAACTTGTATAAGTCGTTAGGATGCAATCAGTGCTTGGTGCGGAACACTTCTTGCTATTGTAATATAGAATGGTTTCGCTACCTTTTGTAGCTATCGTGCGTTTGCGGTCGGGGCTCAACTTCCTACCTTAAGGGTCTTTTCATCGTGTAAGGCGTCGGTCTCCTAAATTTGGCGGAACGGTCGAGCCGATGAATATGCCCCGAAGGCGTCGACTTTGCTATATTGAAAACTTTTGGCGACTGCGGGGTCGCTTAGGGTAGTTTAGGCCGGTAGCATCGGCTTAGTGGTAACATACTTTCGTCGACTCCGGGGTCGACTAGCGTGGTCTCGGCCGGTGGCCTTGACTTAGTTGTGGAATCCTTTTGTCGACTTCGGGGTTGACTAAGGTGGTCTCGGCCGGTGGCCTCGACTTAGATGTCAAATCCTTTAATCGACTTCGGGGTCGACTAAGGTGGTCTCGGCCGATGGCCTTGACTTAGATGTCAAATCCTTTCGTCGACTTTAGGGTCGACTAAGGTGGTCTCGGCCGGTAGCTTTGACTTAGATGTCGAATTCTTTCACCTTTTCAATCATGATGTGTCTTGTTTTTTATAATCAATACAACAGATGTCAATTAAACAGTTTACACAAAGAATTTTTTCAAGTTTACCGCATTCCATGGTCAAGGTAGCTCGCAACCTGCAGTGTCCGCTAATCGGTAGGCGTTGTTCTTGCACACTTTGATGACTGCATAGGGTCCCTCCCACTTCGGGTCAAGCTTCCCGACTGGCTTTGAAACCTCCACTTTCTTCAGGACTAGATCGCCCACTTTAAAATTCCTCGGACGGACTGACTTATTGTAGCGATCCGCCATTTTTGAGCGGTACCTTTGCATCTTGTTGTAGGCTACTTGGCGCTTTTCGTCTATGGTAATTAAATCCAGCGTCCTCTCCGATGTATTCGCTATTGGATTGTAATGAATCACTCTAGCTGTGTGCTGAATCAATTCGGATGGTATCACTGCTTCAGAACCATAGACTAAGCTGTAGGGGCTGTGGCCTGTGGCCGTTCGGGGGTCGTTCGATAAGCCCAAAGAATGCCTGGGAGATCGTCTGCCCAACTGGCTCCTGTCTCTGCTATCCGGCTCTTAATGTGGTCTAGGACTGTTCTGTTAGTGACCTCGGTCTGGCCATTGGCTTGCGGATTCCCTACTGAAGTGAAGTGTTGCGTGATGCCTAAAGTTTCGCACCACCTTCTGGTGTTTTTGCTCTGGAATTGAGTGCCGTTTTCGAAAATAAGGATTTTAGATAGCCCGAACCGACACACGATGTTCTTCCATGTAAAACTCTTGATAGCCGCGTCGATGATCTTAGGGACTGCTTCAACTTCCACCCATTTCGTAAAATATTCGACAGCCGCTATGATAAATTTCCGCTGGCCAGAGGTTTTGGGGAGCGACTCTACTATATCGATGCCCCACTGGTTGAACGGCCATGTGATACTAACATTGGTCATTAGTGCGGCGGGTTGATGCTGAATGTTTGCATGCACCTGGCAAGATGGGCATTTCTTGGCGAAATCCACGGAGTCCTTGAGCAGAGTGAGCCAGAAATATCCGTAACGGGCTATCTTGTGAGCCAGAGACCTTCCACCCGAGTGGTTGCCACAAATACCCGCATGCACCTCCAGCAATACTTCGTTCGCCTGGTCGGGATCTAAGCACCTGAGTGGTGGCCCGGCAATCGACCTCCTGTACAGCTGCCCATGCTCATCTAGTGCATATTTAGGCGCCAAGCCCTTCAACTTTCGAGCCTGCTTAATGTTTTCTGGTAAAGAACCTCAACTCAGATAGAGTTTGATTGGATGTTGCCAGGATGGGGTTGACTCGTCGAGGCATCCGACCTGGCTCCGGTCGGGAAACTGGACGTAGGGCTTGTCGGCCACAAGAAATGTTATAGTTCTTTCCCGCTTGCCTTTCGCCGAACTGGCTAGCTTGGAGAGTGCGTCTGCCCGCTCGTTCTCTGATCGAGGGATTTGGCTTAGCGAGAAGTGGTTAAACATCTATTTCAAGTGTTGTACCTTTGCCAAGTACTGCGCCATCTTGTGCTCTTTTGCCTCAAAGTTCCCTTCGAATTGCTCGGCCACGAGCTAAGAGTCCATGAAAGCCGCTAGCCTATCGACCCCACGGTCGGCAGCCATGCGCATTCCTGCAATGAGGGCCTCATACTCAGCTTCATTATTCGTAACTAGGAAATCGAGTTTCACCGCGAAGTCATAATCCTCTGCTAATGGGGATCGAAGAGAAACTCCTATCCCTCCCCCTGACGACGTCGCAGACCCGTTGACGTGCAGAGTCCACAAGGGTGTGCTCTCGATGCCCGAACATGATAGGTCGATCCTTTCGAGGATGAAATCTGCCAGGACCTGTGCCTTGATGGCTGCTCGCGGTTGAAATTGGATGTCGAATTCTCCGAGCTCGATGGCCCATTTAGTGAGTCGACCTGAAGTGTCCGGCTTCGACAATACCTGTTTCAGCGGCTAATTCGTTAACACCGAGATTGTGTGTGATTGGAAGTAAGGTCGTAGCTTCCTTGCTGATGAGACGAGGGCTAGAGCAAATTTTTCAATCTCCAAATAGTTATATTCTGGCCCCTGGAGAGCCTTGCTACAATAGTAAACGGGGCAAGGGTTTCCATCTCTTATTGCAGTCAACACCAAACTAACGGAGGCTGAAGAGAGAGCCAGATATATCTGTAAGACTACCCCGAGCTCAGGTTTGGCGAGCAAAGGTGGTGAAGAGAGATATTGCTTGAGGTCGATAAGGGCTTTATCGCACTATTCATCCCATCTGAATCCCAACTTCTTTGTGTTTCTTAGTATTTTGAAGAAAGGTAAGCTCTTGTCTGCCAGCCTGGCCACGAATCTGCCCAAAGCAATCACTCTGCCAATGAGGCGTTGAACTTCCCGCATTGTGCGCGGCGGGGCTATGTCGAGAACTGCTTGAATTTTCTAAGGGTTGGCCTCGATACCTCTCTGGCTGACCATGAAACCGAGGAATTTACCACCCCGCACGCCGAACGTGCATTTGTCGGGGTTCAATTTCATACCAAAGGCTCTTAGAATAGAGAATGTGTGATTCAGGTCAGCCAAGTGATTTTCTGCTCTGCCTGTTTTTACAATCGTGTCGTCCACATAAACCTCCATTGAGTTCCCGATCTCATTTTTAAACATGAAGTTAACAAGTCTTTGATAAGTTGCTCCAGCATTTTTAAGTCCAAACGGCATTACCAAAAAGCAATATACCCCATTGGGAACAACAAAAGAGATTTTTGCCCTATCCTCAGGTGCCATAAATATTTGATAATACCCTTGAAATGCATCCATCATGCTAAGTAATTCACATCCAGCAGTGGAGTCGACAAGTAAATCAATACGAGGCAAGGGGTAAGGATCTTTAGGGCAAGCTTTATTCAAGTCTGTGAAATCATTACACATCATCCATTTTCCCTCACTTTTGGGGACTAAGGCAACATTACATAGCCAAGAAGGATATTGAATTTCAATAACATAGCCAGCTTCTAGGAGTTTGCTTACCTCTTCTTGGATAATTTGTGTCCGCTCGGCATTAAAAACTCTCTTCTTCTGGCGGACTGGCTTATGGGCAGGGTCTACATTGAGCCTATGGACAATGATGTCCGGGTCGATGCCCTATAGGTCGGCCGCTTTCCAAGCGAAGACATAAAGGTTTCTTCGGAGGAAGTCGACCATGAGGCACTCTAGTTGATCTCCCAAATCAGCGCCGATCTTAGTTGTCTTGTCAGGATTCCCGGGCTCTAGCTCGATTGTTTTGAACTCTCCCGTCGGCTCGACCCTGGTATCTTCGATCTTTCTCTTCTTCGATGAAGGTCCCTCCTCGGGTTTTGCTACAGGGGCGTCCCCCGAGGGCTTCAACTGTGGCCTCCTTCTCTGCTCACCAGAGTCCACAAAAATTGTGTAACAGCGCCAAGCATCCTTAATATTGCACAAAATCTGACCAACTCCTCCAGGGGTCGGGAACTTTATCTTCATGTGGTATGTGGACGCGATGGCTCTGAAGTCATTTAAGGCTGGTCTTCCCAAAATAACATTGTAAGCGAACGGGGAGTCGACCACTAAATAGCTAATCATCAAGGTTCGGCTGCGATGGCCCTGCCCAAAAGTCGTGGAGAGGGAGATGGACCCTAGCGACATGATCTCCGATCCCCCGAATCCGACTAGGGGCGTTCTGACTGGATCAAAGTTCAGCTTGCCCAAGTCCATCCTGTTTAGTGTCGACGAGAATATGATATTAGCTGAGCTACCGTTGTCGACCAGGACCTTTCTAACTTCAAAGTTGGCGATCTCAAGAGCGACCACCATAGGGCCGTCGATCTTCCGATCCATGCCTTGGTTTTCGAGGTGGCTGAGGTCTGCGTCTGAAAAGGATATTGGCTCTGTGTTGTTTGTAAGCTGAAAAACCATCTCGACCTTAGATGGTTTGGTCGAGTCGAGCTGCCGTTGGGTCTGCTTCCTTACGTTTCGAGAGTCTCCTCCCGTGGGCCCCCCAGCGATCATGTCGATGACTCCTCTGATGGGTGGGTGGGCTTAATGGGCAGGTTTCTTCTCTTTGTCATCTCTTCGCGGGCTGGTCGACCTTTCTCTATGGGGAGTCCGATTGACCGCGCCCTCCTTTCGTCGATTCTTATCCTCGACAAACTTCTTTAGGTGCCCCTGTCTGACCAACCTCTCAATTTTGTCCTTCAGGTTGAAGCAGTCTTCGGTGTCATGCCCCTTTTATTTGTGGAAGTGGCAGAACTTCCCGGACTTCCTCATGGCCTCAGTTTCTGTAATTTTGCAGGGCTTTTTCAGCAGGTTGTCATGTTGAATGGCAAAAAGCACTTCTTTCCTCACCATGGAGAGCGGGGTATAGTTGTGGAAGTGTCTAATCGGGGACCGACGTCCTTCCCTGTTCTGCTTGTCGTCCTTCTCTTTGCCCTTCTTCCTGTCAGTTTCGATGCTGCCGTATTTCATCTTGTTCATCTCTTCTTGTGTCATGTACCTTTCAGCGAGGTCGAGGAGTTCTTCCATCGTGCAGGGCTGAGCGTGCACCAAAGCGTTGGCACACTCTTTGTGCCTCAATCCCAAAAACAGCACATCAATCAAGAACTCAATCCTCGGACTGTCAATTTTCAACACCTCTGTGTTGAATCTAGTGAAAAAATCTCTCAAAGACTCCCCCTCGGCTTGCTTCACCGTGTGCAAGTGGGTATGTGGCAGCTTCGCCTTCTTTCTGCTGGCAAACTAGTGCAGAAATTTGTCACAAAACTGGTCATACGAAAAGATGGACGCCGGCTCTAACTTCACGAACCAATCCAAGGCCACCCCCTGGAGCGTGGTTACCAGCATTTTTGCATAAATATATTCTTTGTGTCCATGCAGCTGCATCATGTGTTCAAACTGCAGCAAATGTTCACTCGGGTCCGTGGACCCGTCGTACTGCGGGAGACCAGTGGGGATCTTGGTGTCCACCGTGATGCGTTCATTAATGATTTCTTGTATGAAGGGTGAGTCCCGCTCCCTTCTAAATCTCGAGGGCACCTCCGGCTGAAGGGGCCTGTCCGCGTTCCCCCTCGAAAGCTCATCTAGGCATTTATTTAGTTGCTGCACCTGGTGGGATACTTCCTTCCACTCCTGCTGATCCTGCTTTCTTCTACCTCGGGAACGTTTAATCCTATCACGCTGCAGGGCTCGAAGGGGCCGAACGTCATGGTCCACGGAGTCTGCTACCTCTTCTCTCGGCGGGGGGCGGGGTGCCTCCCGGTGAAACGACTCTGACTTGGTTCTCACCTAGCTGGGTACCTGGGGGACCCTGGACGCCGTGAGTATTCTACAGGCGGTGCTTACTCATGCCCAGCCAGTAAGGGCGTGGCACTGGCTACCGGTTTCGACGGCGCGGCTTGCCGGTTTAAGGCGGCGGAAAGCTGGGCTGATATCTATGCGGAGATCTGCTCACTGATGAACTGCATCAACTGGGTCATAGTGAGGGTGACTACGGGCTCAGGCTGTACACTGGGACCCGGAGCAGTCCTTTCTTCATCCTGGCGGGGCGGGGGGGAGCTAAACCTTCTATTCTCTTCCCTCCCGGAAGGGGCTCGCCTAGTGTTCACCATTCTCGATAGAGGATTCCATTTTCCCACAGACGGCGCCAAATGATGAGGGTTCGAATCGTGATGCAGGTACTCCGATTCTGATCTATATTGGGCTTAACCCAAAGGTGGATATCTTCCGTTGATGATGTTTGAGAATCCTGCAATCAAGGCAAACGTTAGGCTAGCCGAGTGGCCCTTGGCTTAGGCCCTCCGACGCTCAAGTCAGTATTAGATTCGACTCCAAATATTGAGCCACGGAGTAAGGTAGTTTGAGAGTGTATGAGTGCATACCTTGTAAGGCAAGATAGAGGGGTTTTTATATTCTTCCCCTTGTAGGAAATGACAGGTAAGCCCTTGGCTTACCCTTGGGGTCTCCAGCCTCCTCCAAGGGGCAATTAGTCCATTCCCCCATTTGAATTTTGCCAGCTAGATGTCCTTTCATGCTACAGGACAGGACAGTATACGGTGTGGCGCCTGCCATGTCAGACGGTGAGGGGATGGCATGCGCCATTAATGCGGTGGCGTGCTGCCAGTCAACGCATTTAATGCGGTGGCAGAGTACTGTGCAGAATTCGACCTCCTACCAGCCTGATCGAGGTCGAATATGGTCGATATTATCCGAGGGCTCTGAGGCGCCCGCCTGGGCCTGGGGGAGACTCGTCGAACAGAGTCGACGTGTCCCATGGGCCCTGGGCCGTTGTCTGAACGTTGGGCCTTTGTGGCCACCGCCTGGTCGAACAGAGTCGACGTGGCTCATGGGCCCTGGGCCGTTGTCTGAACGTTAGGCCTTTGGGGCCACCCTATATCAATTATATTTGGAAAATGTTGTGTTATAAAATTTATGAATATTTTGTTTATTTGATATTATTTTATGATTTCGTGGAGAAATTGTTTTTCTTTTTATAACTAAAAGGTAGGGGAAGGGCGACTGGCATAGCAATCCTCTTTGGGCATAACCATAGGAATACCCCGCCACTGTGGAGTATCCGATTTGAGCCATCGCTACTGGCCAAAGGGCAAGCCCGTCACCACAACCCCACCAAAACGCTAGTCAGCGGAGGCACCTCCACCACAGAGGTGACTGGCTCACGGACTGCTACCATAAGCGGGTTCCAACTCGTGACCTCATTGTGGAAACTAACGGCCTATCTAACTAGGCAACCATCTCAGTGGTTGATTTGGTGGAGAATATCGTTAGATGTTGTAAAATTTATGAATATGGTATTTGTTATTACAAATTTTTTAATATGGCCAATATAGATTTTTTTTAATATTTGCAAAATTTGCAACAAAATTTTCGTTGCAAAATATTAAAAAATTAAAAAAAATTCCATCACAAAATAATAAAAAATTAAAAAAGTTGTGATGGATATACTCCGTCAAAAATTACATTTTGTGATGGAAACAAAAATATATAAAGAAAGCGAAAAAAAACGCAATTGAAAATTCCATCGTGAAGTTCCATCGCAAAGACGTTGTAGAAGTGACGCCTCAAAACCATCGAAAATTTATCACAAAATCCATCGCGAAATGAGACGTTAAAATTTGTTGCAAAAATTTGCAAGCATGATTTTTGCAATGAATTCTGGCCATCACAAAATCCATTGCAAATAACAATTTGCGATGGTAGTGGAGGATGCTGCCCTAAGTGCGAGTTTGAGCACCACAGTAGATTAGCATTAGACCAAGTTCTTTGTATGTCGAACCACTACAACATGGCTATGGATCGAGTGCCACGAATGGTAGGAAGTGGCATCGACACAGCATGGACTTAATTGTGCCACAAGGGCCTTTTAGGGCTAGCACGATCTCTCCCTTATTAAGCTCAATGAAGTTTCGAGTTGTAAAACTAAGGCAGCAATTGCTTATGGAAAAAAACCTCAAAATTCATGTCTCTAAAATCAAAAAAATAGAAAGGTCAATATTGATTATGAAACCCATCTCCATTTTTGTGAGAAATGAGAAATCAGTCACTCTCTCTCCCCCCCCCCCCCCCCCCCACCATTACAAATTTCTCCTCCCACTCCTCCCTCCCCCCACCCCCACCCCCACCCCCACCCAATATGTCTCAATTTTTAAATGATGAATTAAAAAAATATATTTATAAAAAATATCCTTTTTATTATTTATAATGAAATAAAAAAAATTCAATAACAAAAAAATTGAATTATTTATGTTTATCATTTTTTAATTAATTTGATTAGTCTGAAACTTATTAAAACTAAATTCATGAAAATCTACAAAAACTTTTTCTTAGTTAGAGTTTAATTTTTCTCAATTTAGAAAAAAAAAATTTTGATTGTCCATTTTTAATAAATTATCAAAAATATGAAATATATTAAATCTATCTTTTATCTAAAAAATTTTTGCTATTCTCAATCTCAATCAAATCAAAAATACAAATCTCGTAAAACAATTTCATTATCTTAAATATATCTCACAAATAAATTAATAAATTAATTCATTGTCTATTTGTAAACAATGACCAAAAAATACAATTTATTAAATTTATAAATTATTTTATTTTAAATATCCTCAATTTTAAATAAACCCCAAAACCAAAACTCAGAACAATCTCATCCTCTCAAACAAATTTCACAAATAATCTCACAACCAATCACATCAATCCATTACATCACTATAAGCATTACACTTTATCTCACAACCAATCACAACCTTATTTCTCAATCCCATATCTCTAAAATACCAAAATAACTCCAAAATCTCAAAAACATGAAAAATAAAATATTGACTCACAAGCAATCACAACCTAAAGTTACTAGACTTCAAGATTTTGTTATTTGTCTACTTTTATCATTGTTGATTTCTTTAATGGAATGATAAAATATTTTCAATCTATTAAACACAAACAACTATGTTTTTATAATATTAAAATATCATATACCAATTAAACAAAGCTACTATATGAATAAATTAGAAGAGTGCTTATCTAAATTTATTTGAAAAATATATAAACTCTTGCATCTTATAAAATATTTTGATATTTATAAAAATGTTAGATTGTATTATATAAATAAGTTATAGAAGTATTTAGGTAAAATAAGATTTGGAGCTAGCTTAAAATATGTTCATAATGATAATTAAGAAATTAATAGGTTAAAATTAGAAAAAGATTGTTATAAAATTTAAAAACAATTTATGATTCCTTATGTTTTTTGAAAAAAATTATAAGATCTTAATATTTTATTTTTATAGTTTATAATTTTATTTTTTAGAAAACTTTACAATCATTTTAAGATACTTAAAAGTTTTGAGAAATCTGTAAGCTTACCAAATTTCTTCATAATACCCGCATTAGTTAATTTGAACCTGCAACATCATAATCACAGGACTTTAGCCCAACCATTTAGACAACACCCGTTGATTGTTAATAGTTGATATTAGTAAAGTATTTATCGACAATTGTTGATTTGTTACTTATTACAATGTAACATAATGATATATATAATTGTTTATTAGACAAATATAAAATCAGGGTTATGTTTGGTTATGTTGTATATTGTTTTGATTAATATATTTTGGGAAAATGATTTTTGAAAGTAAAATTGGAGAATATGATAGTGGATCGGGAGAATGTGATAGATTTTTATTTATGTTTTGGATGGTAGATAGAAAATATATTGGTAAGTGAAGTAATGTTTGGTGGTAGATATTTTTCAATGTAAATGTCAAATCAATTACTTTTTATGTGGTTAATAAGGAGACATTGTAATTAAAAAATATTTTAATATATATGTAAAATGATTATTGAATATAATTCTAAAATATTATTGTAGCAATTGATTAAATAATGACGTTAGGATGAAGATTGAAATTTTTTTGGTAAAAGGAGGAAAAAATTATAGGCTTTTTTGACAAATAACATTTAGCCATTTCCCCTCTAAAATCAACTGTATATTTATTTTTATTTGAAAGAATAATTCTATTCTCCCAAAATTTATAAAAATACAACCCGAATCTTTGTGAATTTAAGATTTGGTAAATTCCAATTAGTAGCAAAGACAATTTTACAAACAAACTAGTTATTAGCCCGTTAATTGCACAGGGCGATAAATTCAAATTTAAAATTAAAATTTTATTTTATTTAATTTTAACTATAATTTAGAATTAATAAGAATTTCGTTGATGAATATAATACTATTGATGATATATATGAGACATAACAATATTTTATATGAATATGGTTTTTATATCATAAGATCCAATCTCATGCAAAAAATCACTTTAACATTGACTTGATTTGAAAAAATTAAAGAATTCAACATTGAAAAATGAATTTTGGTAGTAGAAGATAAAATATTTTAACTTTCCATAAGATTGGGACTTCAATTTTCTTTCTTATAAATTATCTTGGTTCATTAGCATAAAAATTAAAATATTAGAAAAATATATGAGCATTATACATAAACGCATCTTTAGAAAAAAAATAAAATTATAGTGTACCAAGAGAATGATCATATAGAGGTGGAGAAAAAAGAAGACATCTATTTTTATATTTTTATATAGTAAATTGTATGTTTAGATTATTTTGGTACATATATTTTTATAGATTTTTAACTTATAATTAAAAAAAATTCAGCTATGATTTAACTTAATTAACATGTTAAATTATGGAATAAGAGATAACTCATGGAATAACATAGTATAATACTAAAAATTAAATTATAATAAATTTTATATTACTATAATACTCCATATATGAAAAGTTTATATATTCACAATATATATGGAGCATGACCATAACAAATACACCTATATGTATATATATATGCGTGGCACTGCATATATATACATGTGTATGTGTTCATCAATAATTATATTTAAAAATATAACTATTAGACAACATTATAAGGAGTTACAAAAATTACATATTGATAAACAAAGTTAGAAAATTTATTATAAAAAGCTAAAATATATGTTGATATATATGTATGTATATATTGAGTATTTACTAAAATTAAACATATAGTTACAAAAATAAATTAATATCGGAATTAATACAGTTTTTACATTAATATTAAATAAATATTGATAGGATATCAAATATGAAAATATGTTGATATGGGAAAAATGGATAAAATTAACTTATCCATGTCACTGCTGTATAAGAAAAATACTTGAATTAGGATTCAATTTTTTTCTTCATAAATATAAAAATTAAAAATATTAAAAAATAATATAAACATTATAAAATACATGCATTAAGAAAAATAAATTTGAACTAGCAAAGAAAATGATTTTATAGAGGTGAACAAAGAAAGACAAATATTACTCTATTTTTAAATAGTAAATTATATGTTTAAATTATTTTTAATATAAACTATTGAAGAGATTTTTAGTTTATGGAAGACATGTCAATTAAATTGCAATGGCAAATAGATTTATATATATGCACACAAACTTATATATATGGATATATAGTTATACACACAGACATATATATATATATATATATGTGTGTGTGTGTGTGTGTGTGTGTGTGTGGATATATAGTTATACACACAGACATATGTGTGTGTGTGTGTCCATAAATATTCATAAAGTCAAATTTGAGATTACAAATAATAAATATTAAAAGAAATTATTAGACAATGTAGTAAGAAGTACATTATATATTAAAACGAGGAGTTACAAAAACTAATATAAAAGTTATATATATTAACATACATACATATTGAATATTTATCAAAATTAGATATGGAGTAACAAAAGATGAACTAATATAATCTTTATACATATATTAATATTAAAATAATAGAATATTATATATATATAGTTATACATATTGATATTGGTAAAAGAAATAAAATTAACAATATAATAGATGAGCAGGAAATCATGTTCTTCATTGATGAAGAAATGCATTGAGTGAAAATATCGATTAAATTGCATTAACAAATAAACTTATATATATATATACCATATGTGTGTGTATTTATTCATAATTATTTGAAAAATTAAATTTCAGAATGCAAATGACAAATATTAGACGAAACCATTAGATAATATTTATAAAAAGAAGTATAAAAACAATATATTAAAATAAAGAGTTATAAAAATTAATATAAAATTTAAATATATTAATAAATATATATATTGAATATTTATTAAAATCAGATATGGAGTTACAAAAGATGAACTAATATAATCTTTTTAAATTAATATTAAAATAAATATTGATAGAACATTATTATTTGTAGATATATATATATATATGTGTGTGTGTGTGTGTGTGTGACAAAAAGAATAAAATTAAGGGGATCTTATTTAAATATATCCAATTCAAACTTTATTTTAGGATTCGGTCCCCACCCATCACCATTTTCTTGTGAACTCCCCATATCAAATTTGTCTTTTGAGTTCACTCTCCAACCACCTAAATTGATGAAAATGCCCTCATTTTAGTTTTTTTTGTAGTTGATAAAGTCTCTTCATCGCTTTCTCCTGTCTCTTCTCTATTTTTTCACTGGAACATTGTGCCTTTCCTGCATTTCTTTTCTGTCGTCGCCAATTATATATTAGCATGAAGAAAGCAAAACTTCTCTCCATTTTTGTACGATAAAACAACATTTTAGTCTTTCATCTGTTTATAGTAGTATTTTATTTTTATTTTTTTGGGCTTCAAAAATGTTAGGTAATGGGGAAAAACCTCAAATTTAATTGTTTGATAGTTATATGTACAATGACAAAGTTTATATTATGTCAATTTGCGAAAACATGATTTCATGGAGCTATATTTCTAACTTGAAAAAAAATAGTGTGGAAAAGCAAGCAATGTCGAGTAATGGCGTGAGGTAATCCCATGTTTTCTTCATCTGTTCGAATTTTATCTTTTCAATTTTCTCCTCTCTTTTTTTTTCTTTTTTGTCTTCTTTTGAGTGATTAGCTTTCTAGGATTTTAAATCTTGTATTTATAATACTGTAAATGTTTCTATGAGTTGTGCTTGCAGATAAAGTCTTGAACTTGGGGTTGCTCTGGAAAAATGGTTTCATTTTAGTGGAATTGTAAAATTTCCAAGGAAGTAACTACTTGGAAAAAAGTTATTTTGATAGATCACATGTTTGTATAAATCATTTCTCACAATTATGTTATTTTCAAATTTCTGACAAACATAACGAGAATGTTGCTGCAATTGTTTCAAGAGATTATTTGTTAAATTATGTTTGAGATGTCATTCCTCATGGGCTTGGGTGAGATGAATTGCTTCTCTAGTTTCAATTTGTAATGTAATACTAGAGTGCTACTGCTTTAATTATCTGATATTCAATTGCTTAATAAAAGTACTTCAAATTTACGTTTAAATACTTTATTTTTATATGTGCATACTTCAATATTAAAAAATTGTACTTTATTTTACATAAATAATACTGTATAAGAGTGTTTTTATACTTGTTGAATGACATGAAAGAAGGAGTAGGATTGGGATCCAAAATGCAAAACCGAAAATAAGCAAAATATAGCCAAACTACTCCATCCCAAGGATCATATTCATGCTCCAAATAAGGATCTAGATGCAGAAAAATTACCTTTGTAGATCAACACAAAGGAAATGAGAAGATGACTCCAATGAACTTTTCAAAGGACGATCTACACACAGCAGAAGATGCCAACGGTTGGTCCCCTTCCCAAACTCCAAAATTTGGCAAATTTGGCAGGCTATACCATCACTAATACAGTGAGTTGCTGCCAAAATTTTGCTAAAATCATAAACTATTTGGTCACACAAATCTGCTCCCAAAAATCGGTACAAAAAATGATCCACCAAAGAATTCTAAGTCCCCCAAGTGTAGGACCTCTAATGACAAAGTCCACACACCTTAGGCAAGCACTAAATCAACCTAAATTGTACTAGAACAAGAGAGGAATAAGGTGATAGGAGGCGTTAATGGAGGTGAGAGGAAGAGGAGAGAATTTTGTGCGAATCTTCAACACATAAATATCACACTTTTGGAGGAAAATGATGAGTATACAACAACCAGATGAGTGAACGGCCAAGTGGCATATTTATAGAGGTAAAGAGGATGCTAGCTCACACCTCCCATGCTAGTTGGCCAACTTGCCAACTTGTATGTGCATTTGCATTTAATTAATATTTGCATTTCATCTCGTGAAATGAAATGCTAATTAACTCTAATTCAAATTCAAATAGATTCATCCATTTGATTTCCCTCCAAAATCCAAATTCTTATCTTTAATTAAATTAACTCTTTAATTTAATTAATTTGACTTAACTCCTTAAGTCAATTAATTTAACTCTTTAAGTCAATTAATGTTAACTTAACTCCTTAAGTTAACTTGACTAATTGGCTAACTAATTGTCATATAACACCAATTAAATTAACTCTTTAACTTAATTGGCCTAATTTAACTCCTTAAATTATTTTGAGACTTAACTTCTTAAGTTAACTTAACTAATTGACTAATTAATTGTCGTATGTCACCAATTAAATTAACTCTTTAATTTAATTGGTCTAATTTAACTTCTTAAATTATTTTAATTAATTTAACACTTAAATTAATTAAGGCAAGATGACCAATTAAATTAGTCACTCGTCCCTCTCTCAAAGCACCTAAGATTGAATTTTCTAACTCCTTTAAAAATTTCTCCTATCAAATAAGAGCTTCCTATAGGCTTTTGGGTGTGACCCATTTGTTCATCCATTCATTGGACATGAGCTCACAACTTATTATGATATTTTGAACATCGAAATATTCATATTAGTTTAAACTCCTTTAAACTAATAACTGTGAGTGATCATATGCCTAAGAGGGGGGGTGAATTAAGCTTAAGAGATTTTAATGCAGTAGAATATTATCACTCAACAATTTTTTTAGCCTTTCAAAAATTGTTTTACATCTTTTGCAGAAAAATAGTTTTAGTTACTGACTGGAATTTGCAAATAACGATTAAGATACCAGTCAGACCAGTGATAAGAAAAGCAGTAAAAAAATAGAAGTAAAAGACACTGGTATGTATAGAGGTTTGGCAAGCCTACGTTCTCTACCTAAACTTTCACTTAGGATTTTAAACCTGTCAAATTAATAAGTGTATAAGAATGTTTTACAGATAGAAACAGTAATTTGACAATAATAAAAGTGCAAGGAACAAACACACCCTAGCAGGGTGAAAAACCAGCTCTTCACAAAGAGCTACACCGAAATCCCAAATAGGATGAGACAAGTTCTAGAGCATTGTTGAAACTAACTGCTTCTGAATAGGTTCGAGGGAACTTCTGCTAGATTCACTTGCACAATCTCTGTAGACTGATGCATGAGTAGTTGCCACTCCTTATGGCACGCTCTAGTTTCTTCTTTCAAACTGGAACCAAGGATACTGTAGAAAGTTCTAGGCAATACTGCCCTACTAGTTTCTTCACCTAGAAGTCCTTAGGGCAACCAAGCACTGATTTGTTCTCTTCACGGGGTCCCTCGAGAACAGGTACTTCTCCCATCCCTCTTCACCACTAGGTCCTTCGAGACACAAATTGCTTTGTCCTTGTCTCCCCAAGGTCCATCGAAGGCAAGATCCACTTGACCTTCTTCACCACAAGGTCCCTCACAAACACAAGTAGAGCAAGGATTAAGCAATAATTAAGCGCAAGAACATGTTAAAGAGTATCACACAACTTCTCAAAACACTTAACAAAAGTCTCTCCCAACTTAGTGATTCATCTATAGAATGCTGCATATTTTTCAATATATAGATGTACTACCAACAGCTGTAAGTTCTAGTTTGGTAAGTGACCGTTAGATACAAATAAGGAAACAACCCATAAGGCAAGAAGCCATTAGAATCATGATTACGGACTCAATTAATAATGTAGCAAAACTAGTCTTCTTTCTTACTAAATAAAGATATGAATTGTAAGCTAGAATCCTTAAGTGATCATATTAAATAAGGAAAGTTAATTCCAGCACATTCCAACAGATTCCAGCAGATAAATAAGGAAAGAATAGTTTGAAATAATTATGGCATCTAAATTAGATAAATATATTTTAATAAGCTAGAGATGCAAAATTTAGAGCCAAGAAGAATAGCTTCCCTAGTATGAAACACATGAGAATCAATCTAAATGATCTCCATGAAAAAGGTAAGTCGAAATTCAGTTATTTATGGAAAGCAGATTCTAGATGGGATTTATAAAATCTCTGCAAATTATTTGAAGATAATTTAATAGTCCATGCATAAAAATGCTCTTTCCTTAATGTATTAAAAGGTTTATCAAAAAGGAAAGAAGTCATTAGTCAATCATTCCATATATTACACTCATTGAATCTCGCTATGATGAGCACATGTTTAAATTCAATATCAGCAACATGATTTTCCTTCCATAAATAAAAGATGTGATGTGCTAAATCAAATATAAAGATATGCTGTCAAAATCAATATAAGAGAAGATAAGTTCTAGTTAGCACAAGATAATTTCCGAACAACAGAAAGCAAGTTCCAATAGATTTATGAGAATAATTCACATTAATCATGCAACAAATATTGCCATAATCAAAACTCTAAAACTTATACAAAATCATCAAAGTGTTAACTATTTCAATTAATCTCCATTAATCGAAGAGTACCCAATTTTCATAGTCGATGTCTAGCAACAACCCCATGGAGCCCAACTAATTAGATGAATGAATTATGTCTTGATGAACTATTATAGCTTACGCTTACCATGAAAATACGGTCCTTCCATTTTCTATCTCCCAAAAAAGACCTAGGGCAAGATATTTGTCAGCTCCCTAATAGCTTCGATAACTATGTCTCTACATCCAATGCACGATTCCTCTTTATGACCTTAACTTTGGAAACACCTTTTTCTAAATTATCATACTACCTTGCGCAAGAATTTCTTGGAATCGATTATTATAGAATACATAGGAGATTCACTCGTCCTTCACAACAATGAGGAGATGGATCCCTTCTTGGATCTCACAAAACTTCATGCTTAAGTAACTCATATCTCAAGCCCAAATGACCCGCTACGTGGTCGGACAAGAGTCAAAGCATAAGGATCTAAACACAAAGTTACCATAAATCCTCAAGTCCAAGGACTAATTATATGTACTATCATAAGCTAGAACTTGCCACTACCGACTTGCCACTATGGCTATCTAGTGGATTCTTCGGGCGGGTCTTCAATAAACTTGTTCTCTAACAAGCACCCACTAATATGCATTTATGTCTCACATAGATTGCTCATGACACGAAGCAATATCCAACCTCTTAGACTATGCATCGTTAGTGCAAGTCTAATCGAATCTTAGATGCCCCATCTCTTAAGATTCTATGACTTTGAAAATTTAAAATCATAATCGTAGAGACTTGTTTCATGATCACCATCATATGCATGACCAAGTCCCATATTCTTGTATGATTTTGGGGCTTCAACCAAATGCAAGTGAAGTATTATAAGCATAAAGATGAAGGTGGGCATTTAATAAAAATATCATTCAATCAAGATTGTATCACAAGTGAATAGTATTACACGCCAATCTAATTGATTGCGGGGCACTATTCCAACATGATGTAATTAAATTCCAGCATGACAAGCCAAATCACGGCACTTAGAAAATGGAAGTATAAATTGAACGATATTTATTAAAACTAATATTGTATATCAAAAATGTAGCACCTCATTTCAGCAAAATAATACTTTACTTTTGTACGTAATTACTTAATTTCATAAGACAAATACCCCATCTTCAGCATCTAGTACTGCATTGGAGTGATTCAATACTTGTTTGTCATATGGCCTAATTTATCTCAATTTATTTGTGAAACAACATATAAGACCATTCAAAAATAACAAAATCATGTATTCTTCAATTGATGATTGGGATAAACATGTGTTCAAATGGTTAGAAACACCATTACTAGTGAAAGCACCAATATTGATGGTAAAACATCTCATTTTGATGTCAATATCATAGGAAAAAATAAAGTTTCATAGCTATACCAATATAATAAGGTCTAAAATACTTAAATTGAATTATGTTTAAAATAAGTAAAATTGATACTGCAAATTAGATGAGAGTATTTGATTAAAGCAAAATAAATACTTCATTTATTTAACATTATACTTTATTATTGAAAAAAGATATTTCATCTTAAGAACATAGTACTGCAACAGAGCATTTTAATACTGCAACATAGTACCACTTATGTTATCTTTTCAAACTAGTATACAACATCATTATAGGTGGTTAGTGTATCATTTTAATATCAATATTATAGTACAAATAAGGTCTCATGACTATATTAGTCCTACGACTAAAAAATCATTTCATGATGATCAATAATGACTTAAATAACTAAAATTTAACATAATTTCAAATTTATTTAAAACTATACCATATTTACCAAATTCAATACTTCATTGTAGAAAAATAATACATTTTTTCTAGTATCTAGTACTTGAATATGAATATATTATACAGGATTTTATAATCAAGTACGCCTTTTGAGTGTTTTTGTACTCTCTTTTCCTTTAGCCGAATTTACCTCAATTTTATGGGTGAAACAACTATAAGACTGATATATTCATGAGAGGATCATTTATTCTAGGTAGTGGTGTCGAAAGAATACATTTTCCTCAATAATCAATGATTTATACTAGTATAAATTAGAACATAAGTGGTTGGATGTGGCTCTATGTGTTCCCAACCATTGGTGTATGTACTATCATGACAATTGCTCGAAGAAAATATGATTTTATTGCATTAGAGGGCCCTATTTGTTGTTTCACCCAATGAATTTAGGTAAATTCGATCAAAGAAAAAGCCACTACAAAAACACACCAAATAAGTACAAAACTAGGCAAATTAAGTACAAAACTTAAAAAATTAAGTACAAAAAACCTAAAAAAAAAGGTACTTTTTTTCTCAATTTATAATATCATTCTTAGTAGATAAGAGATTAAGTTGAACTTATCTTAATTTGGCCATTGTATGACTATTAAATGATGAATTATAGTCTTAAGACTTATATAGTCATGAGAAGTTCAGTGGTTCTGGATGGTAGTGTCGAAAGGATGCATTGATCTCATTCATTAATGGTCTATACTACGTACACTATGAATGAGAACTGACTATTTGTGTTCCCAACCATTTGTACACATACTATTACGATCATTACTTGAAGAAAATATGATTTTAGTGCACTAGACTGTCTTATATATTATTTCACCCATCGAATTGAGGTAAATTCGGTCATATAAGTACACAACAACACGAATTAAGTACAAAACATTAAAAACCAAGTACATAAAACAAAACAAAAATGGTACTTTTTTTTCTCGATTTACAATATTATTCTTAGTACATGATAGATTAAGTTGAATTTGTCTTAATCTAACCATTGCATGATTATTAAATGATGATTTATTAATCCTAAGACCGATATAGTAATAAAAAATTCATTAATTTTCAATGGTGGTATTGAAAAGATACATTTACCTCATTTGCCAACAATTTATACTAGTATGAATGAGAACACAAGTGGTTGGATGTGACTATTTGTGTTCCCAACAATTTTGCACACATACTATCATGGACATTACTTGAAAAAAATATGACTTTAGTGCATTAGAGGGTCTTATATGTTGTTTTACCCATCGAATTGAGGTAAATTCGGTCAAAGAAAAAGCTAGTACAGAACGACGTGAATTAAGTACAAAACATTAAAAATCAAGTACATAAAATAAAAAATATATATATATATACTTGTCATCGATTTGCAGTATCATTCTAAGTACATAAGAAATTAATTTGAATTTATCTTAATTTAGCTATTGCATGGTTATTAAATCATAATTTATTAGTCCTTGAACTAATATAGTCATGATAGGTTCATTGATTTTCGATGGTGGTGTCAAAAGGATACATTGACCTCATTCATCAATGGTTTATACTAGTACGAATGAGAACACAAGTGGTTGGATGTGGCTATTTATATTGTGTTCCCAACCATTTGCACACATACTACTATGACCATTACTTAAAGAAATATGATTTCAGTGCATAAGAGGGTCTTATATGTTGTTTCACCAAACGAATTGAGGTAAATCCAATCAAAGGAAAAGTCAATAGAAAAACACACCATATAAGTACAGAACAACATGAATTAAGTACAAAACATTAAAAATCAAGTACATAAAATAAAAAAAATGGTACCTTTTTCTCGATTTGCAGTATAATTCTTAGTACATAAGAGATTAAGTTGAATTTGTATTAATTTGACCATTGCATGATTACTAAATCATGATTTATTAGTCCTAGGACTGATATAGTCATGAAAGGTTCATTGATTTTCGATGGTGGTGTTGAAAAATTATATTTACCCCATTCATCAATAGTTTATATTAGTATGAATGAGAACACAAGTAGTTGGATGTGGCTATTTGTATTCCCAACGATTTACACACATACTATCATGATCATTACTTGAAGAAAATATGATTTTAGTGCATTAGAGGGTCGTATATGTTGCTTCACCCGTCGAATTGAGGTAAATTTAGTGAAAGAAAAAGCCAGTACAAAAACACCTCATATAAGTATAGAACGAGGCGAATTAAGTACAAAATATTAAAAATCAAGTACATAAAAATAAAAAAAGCAGTATTTTTTTCTCGATTTATGGTATCATTTTTAGTACATAAGAGATTAAGTTGAATTTGTCTTAATTTGGCCATTGCATAGTTATTAGATCATGATTTATTAGTCTTAGAACTGATATAGTCATGAAAGGTTCGTTGATTTTCAATGGTGGCGTTGAAAGGATACATTAACCTCATTCATCAATGTTTATACTAGTATGAATGATAACACAAATGTTGGATGTAGTTATTTGTGTTCACAACCATTTGTACACATACTACTACGACTATTACTTGAAGAAAATATGATTTTAGTGCATTAAAAGGTCTTATATGTTGTTTCACCCATCAAATTGAGGTAAATTCGGTCAAAGGAAAAGCTAGTACAAAAACATGTCATATAAATACAAAACGACGCGAATTAAGTACAAAACATTAAAAATCAAGTATATAAAATAAAAAAGGTACTTTTTCTCGATTTATAGTATTATTCTTAGTATATAAGAGATTAAGTTAGATTTGTCTTCATTTGACCATTGCATGATTATTAAATCGTGATTTGTTAGTCATAAGACTGATATAGTTATGAAAGGTTCATCGATTTTCAATGTTGGTGTCAAAAGATCATATTTACATCATTCATTAATGGTTTATACTAGTATGAATGAGAACACAAGTGGTTGGGTGTGAGTATTTATGTTCCCAACGATTTGCACACATACTATCATGACCATTACTTGAAGAAAATATGATTTTAGTGCATTAGAGGGTCTTATATGTTGTTTCACTCATCGAATTGAGGTAAATTCGATCAAAGAAAAAGCCAGTACAAAAACACCCCATATAAGTACAAAACGAAGCAAATTAAGTACAAAACATTAAAAATCAAGTATATAAAACTAAAAAAGCGGTATTTTGTTCTCAATTTATGGTATCATTCTTAGTATATAAGAAAATAAGTTGGATTTGTCTTAATCTAGCCATTGCATGATTATTAAATATTATAACAAATATTGCTATCTCAATATTTAGTACCGAAATCTAGTACCTAAGAAAACCTTAGACCTTAAATTGTTTTTGGCTTCTTGTGGAAAATAGGCTTGGTCTGGCCACTATAACACGATTGCTTGCGATCATAATGGTGTTCCCTTGAGCAGCTAAGCTATCTTTTCCTTCTTGTACTAGAAAGCCATCTTCATATTGTATCAAAATGCAACAAGTCACCCTCATATTGTATTAGAATGAAGCAAGCCATGCTTAGATTCAGAATCGTAGCAATTATATGCACTTAATATCCTGGTCCATGCCAAATAATGAGATTCAAAAAAATTTAAAATGTCAATTCAGAAATCATTAGATTAATGTATAATGAAAATAAGTAATAAATTATTATTACTCTAAATTATCTTTAGATAAAAAGGAATCCATAGTCTTATGTTGTCTATCAAATATGCCATTGCACCCTCTATAATCTTTTCTTCCTCGAAGGTCACTAAGGAGTGTTGCAGCACATTCAATATCAACATTATCATAGACAACAATGGCACCCTTCTTGTATGAGATATATAATTTGTACTAAAAATAATAGCATAGTGTGTTCTTTATCAATAAATTCAGTACTAAAAAAACTTATACAGTATTACTTCTACAAAATTCGGCATTTATACAAAGAAATGAACTAGTAAATATCATACTTTAGAGTATTTAAACTTACCTCTGTAGTATCAACGATTTCATTTCCAGTATCCCCACCTATGCAATATTAATTCTACAAAAAATTCAAAATTTAGTACTACACATAGGCATAAACATACTGAAATTTAGCAGTTTAATACCAGATTTATTTGCAGGTAATACTACATTTATACAATTATCAATCACTAACATAAAACTATCAAAGTATGAATTTTAGGATTCAAACATCCCTTGATTAACATAACAGTAAAAATATTTCTAAAATTCACTCAACAAAATATCTAATGGACATTATGCTTTATATGAAATACTAAAATTAAACATGTACTAATTGAATTAAATATTAAAACAATAAATAAAAAGATCAATATCGCTTCTTCAAATACGAATACAATTAGATTAGTTTTTTAAAAAAATCTAAATATAGGTGAATCGTGTATTTACTAACAAAATCAAGCACAATAAATAAAGGGTCAGTTACATCTACCTCCCCTGAGATTTGACTTAATTACAATAAAATCCTCGTTGTTTTGAAAATTACAAATACTCCCTGAACTTAATCGTCGTCAACATTTTAGCCCAACCCTAAGTTGCCGATAGGGTTTTACTCAACGACCGTTAAATTTTTTGGGTGAAATTCCAAAAATGCCCTTAGGCTAACTGATGACATTTTTTACCTGGTTTGACTTTTTTAGTGGACAAAAATACCCTCAGGGGTGGTATTGTAATATTTTTGAATTTCGTAAGGGTTTATTTGTTATTATTGTTCTATTTGGGGACCTAATTGTAATAAAACAAAGAAGAATTTAGGGTGAATTTAAAATATTAAATGTATTTAAGATAATTTAATTATATTCAATTGAATTTAATAAGTAAGAAAAATTAAAAATATAAATCAAATCTATCATTTTGGAACATATAATTTTAATAATTGAAATGATATATTCAATAATATTAAAAATAATAAGCATATCTAAAATAATTTAATTAAATTTATATCATTAAAATATAACATATTAAATTATGTTAAATATAAATTTATATTATTAAAATAATCTATTAATATTAAAATAGTAATAAAATATTTTAATTAAATTCAATTCAATTTGACTAAAAGTAAAATAAGTAAAAAAATTAAAATAAATTAAATCTATCATGATAATATATTTTTAATAATTTTTAAAATTAAAAGATAATAATGACATGTAAAATAATTTAATTAAACATTTTTATTAATTAAAAATAGAGTAAACTAAAAATTAAAATTAATGTTTTGGGTCAATGTGATGCACTTAGAGAGCTGAAGGATTCAATTGAAATCCAAGAGGAAGTTTTGGGGTGGAAATTACAATTTCAGAAAGTTGAAAAATATATACACAAGAGCACTCCCATTGTATCAAATCTTCCATGCTTACCGTCACCATCCTCTCCAACCAGCACCTCTCTGACACTGGAACAACTAGCAACCAAGCTAACCATTTTCTTTCCCTCGTCATAAGGGAAGCATCGGTACCAAATTTGCCTAGAAAAAACCAGCAAATCGCCGAAAATTAGGCTCTAAACGGAGACTCACGGTGGTGGTGATGGTTTGCCTAGTTCCAGTGATGGAAACTCATAAACAAAGAGAGGGTTTTGATGGGCTCGACAAGAGAAGTGTAATGGTGGTTTCAATTTTGTGATTTGATCGATGGAGAAGGAGAATCGAAGGTCGAGGCGCGCGGTGGCGTTGGGCAAGTTTGCTTGAAATTAGCAGACGAAGTGAAATGGAAAGATGAAATTGATTTGGGGGTTTGATAGAGTGCAACAAGGTACACCTTCTGGCAGTGGTAGAACCCAATTTCGATGGAGGTGCACGGCGACGATCAGACGAAAATTGAAGGTGATAAAAATATATAAAATAAACCCTCAGAAATTCAAAAATATTACAAATAGGTCCAATGGTATTTCTATCTTTTGATATTTCTATCAATTTTTTCATTTTTTATTTTTTTTTTTAATTTTTAACGGAAGGGCATTTTGGCCATTTTACACTTTCCGTCGGCATTGTAATTTAGTTTGAAAGTTCAAGGGGGTATTTGTAATTTTTAAAGCAATGGGATTTTTTTTTTTTTGTAATTAAGTCAAACCTCAGGGGAGATAGATGTAATTGACTCATAAATAAACCTAAGTATATATAAAACTAAAAGAAGAATAAAACAAAAGAAAAAATTGATGAAGATTCAACATTGAAACAGAAAATAACAAAAATCTAATTAAAAAAATTCTTCGTCTTTGCAAATGGGGGTGAAAATGAAACCCTTCTTGCTGGTTCTTTAGGAATGACATAAATTGGCTTCGAAGAGAAAGTAGGAAGTAGCAAAATTGAAAATAGAAGCAACAGAGGGAGAAGTTGAAATCTAATTTAAAAATTTACCTCTTTGTCTTTGCAAATGGAGATGAAGCTTTCTTGTTGGGTCTTTAGGAATAACAAAAATATGGCTTCAAAGAGAGAGAGCAGGAAGTAGCAAAATCGGAAGCAGAAACAATGTCGGGAGAAGCCAGAAGCTTAAGCGAAGAGAGCAAATGGCGAGACAGATTGCAAGATGGAGGAAAATCAATTAGAAGAAAAACGTGAAATGGGTGAGGCAACTAAAGAGAAATGTGTTTGGTATAATTTATTTGAAGGCCTTTTGTGATTTTAGTTTTAACTTAGGGTTATTTTTTGTCATTTTGACTCAAGTGGGGAGTGAATCCAAAAATGAAATTTAAAGTGGGGAGTGCATAAAAAAGAAGAAGAAGAAGAAGAAGAAGAAGAAGAAGAAGATAAGTGGGAACTAATTCCTAAAGACAAATTAGATTTGGCTACTTTCACCTAATTAATTGTAAAATTAATAATATAAGAAAGAATTATAAAAATTATATATTAATATAGGGAGTTATAAAAATTAATATAGAAAGTTACATATATATTATATATGAAAATATGTTGACATAAAGAAAAGAGAAATATGAAAATATATCATAGGGAGTTACATATGTTATATATGAAATATATTTACATGGCAAATATAAACAAAACTAACTTATTCACATTATTGACACATAAAAAATATATTTAAAATAAAATTAAATATCATTTTATTTTATATATATTAGATTCAAGTTCCTACTGCCTATCGGCTCTAAAGAAAGAAAAAAAAAGTTTCTCCTACCCTACTTTTGAAATAAAGGACACTTATTTAAAAATACCAAACACACTTTCCACTTTTGTGATCAGTCCCCACTTAATTTTTGTTAGAAAAAACTCCCTAGTTTTGTTAAAAGTTTAGAGATCACTCCCCATTCACTTGATTTGACAAAAATTCCCTCAAGTATAATATTTTTCATTCATTTTTTCTCACTTCTTCTTCATCCGGACAAGCAAACAGTAAACTCTATCATACCAGAAATAGAAAGAACAGAAAAAATGCAACAAGCTCCACGACGGGAACGAAAATAACGTCAGAACCAAAAAGTACCAACCCGACAGCTACATTGTCTTCTTTTCTTTTTATTTTCATCATTTTCGGGTTTCATCTTCTTCTCAGTTTTATCTCAGTTACTTCTGAGTTTCTTATATTTTTCCGACAATGTCAACCAGTAGTGAAGCAAGTGTGCTTAATCAAGTGTTGGGGAGTTGTCGCTACAAAGACCAGCTCCATATAATGTCAATTAAGGATAGTGTGACTTTAATGGATATGTACATTAATCTCGCAAGAAAATGGAGTGAAATCAACGCCGAGCACTTCAGTTTGCAATATATAGCTCCACATCAAATATTGTACGTGAGTTTAACTGATGACGATGATGTCATGAATATGGTCTTACTGCATTTGACATTGAAAATGAACATTGTTAACATCCTGGTAAACCAAAAGGATGAATCAAGCAGTAGAGAAAAGAATAGCAGTGATGTTTTAAGGTAATACTTCTACAGAATCTAAACTGTACTGCAGTTTGTAAAGGTTTGTACTTGAAGTGTTCCAAACTTGCACTCTGTTTATTTGAAAATCTTTCTGTACTTGTAGCGTTCTACATTATACTTCATTGCAGTTAACATTGTACTTCATCTCACAAAAATTATACTTTATTATGTAAGTTTTATACTTCAAGTGTTCTACTAAAGGATTATCTAAAATTGTATTGCAACTTGTAGAGGTTTATACTTGAAGTGTTTCCAAATTGTACGTAATCTATACAAAATTATACTTTCTATTTTTTTGAAATTATTCATTTAACCAAAACTGTACTGAGTTGGTAAGGTTTTATACTTCAATTGTTAAGAAATTGTACTTAATTTTACACAAATTTGTACTCCAATTATCTGAAATTGTACTTCATTTCACTAAAATTGTACTCTATTATTTAAGTTTTATACTTCAAAGTGTTCTACTAATTGATATCTAAAGTTATACTACTATTGCTAACGGTTTATACCTTAAGTGTTAAAAATTGTACTTCTTTTTATTCAAAATTGTACTTCAATTTTTTGAGATTATACTTTATTTTACAAAATCTTTACTTATTTATTGAAGGTCTATATTTTAAAGGTTATATTTATCGATTATCCAAAATACACTGCAGTTGCTAGGGCTTTATACTTCAAGAGTTTGAAATTATACTTCACTTTATCTAAAATTGTACATTTATTTTCCGAAATTATATTTTCTTTTGTACTTCATTTTATAGAAATCTATACTCTTTTCTTTGAAGTTCTATACTTCAAGTGTCCTAAATTGTACGTCATTTTATATAAACTTGTACTTCAATTATCTGAATCTACTATTTGACTTTCATGTTTTCTACTAATAAATTATCCAATTTGTACTGAAATTGCTAAGGTTTTATACTTCAAATGTTCAGAAATCGTTCTTCACTTAATCAAAAATTGTACTTCTGTTTTTTAAAATTATACTTCATTTTATACATCATTTTATTTAAATCTGTACTCTTGTCATTGAAGTTCTATACTTCAGGTATTCCCAAAATGTACTTCATTTTACCTAAACATGTACTCAATTCATTGAAGTTCTATACTTCAAGTGTTCGAAGTTGTACTTGATGTTATCTGAACTTGTACTTCAATTATCTAAATCTATTATTTAATTTAGAAGCGACTACAAATGGATTATCAAAAAATTATACTACAATAGCTAAAGTTTTATACTTCAGGAGTTCTAAAATTAAACTTCACATTATCTAAAATTGTACTTCGATTTTCTGAACTTATATTTCAGTTCTTAATAATTTCACCTAAATCTGTATATTCTTTTCATTGAAGTTCCATACTTCAGGTATTCTAATATTGTACTTCAATTTTTTGAAATCATACTTCATTTTATACATCATTTTACTGAAACTTGTACTCCATTCATTAAAGTTCTATACTTCAAATGTCTGAAGTTGTACTTCATTTTCTCTGAACTTGTACTTTAATTATCTGAACCTATTATTTAATTTTTAAGCGTCTACTAATGTATTATCTAAAAATTATACTGCAATACCTAAGGTTTTATACTTCAGTTGTTTGAAATTGTACTTCACTTTATATAAAATTGAACTTAGATTTTTCAAAATTATACTTCAGTTTTTACATAATTTAACCTAAATCTGTATTCTTTTCAATAAAGTTCTATACTTCAAGTGTTCTCAAATTCTACTTCACTTTGTCTAAAATTATATTTCTATTTCTTTAAAATATACTTCATTTTATACATCACTTTACCTAAACTTGTACTCCATTCATTGAAGTCCTATACTTCAAGTGTCCTAAATTGTACTTCACTTTATCTGAAATTGTACTTCAATTTTCTGAATCTATTATTTAATTTAGAAGCAACTACGAATGGATTATCAAAAAATTATACTACAATAGCTAAAGTTTTATACTTCAGGAGTTTCGAAATTGTACTTCAGATTATCTAAAATTGTACTTCGATTTTCTGAACTTATATTTCAGTTCTTACATAATTTTACCTAAATCTGTATATTCTTTTCATTGAAGTTCTATACTTCAGGTATTCTGAAATTGTATTTCACTTTGTCTAATATTGTACTTCAATTTTTTGAAGTCATACTTCATTTTATACATCATTTTACCGAAACTTGTACTCCATTCATTAAAGTTCTATACTTCAAATGTCTAAAGTTGTACTTCATTTTATCTGAACTCGTACTTTAATTATCTGAACCTATTATTTAATTTTTAAGCATCTACTAATGTATTATCTAAAAATTATACTGCAATGACTAAGGTTTTATACTTCAGTTGTTCTTAAATTGTACTTCACTTTATATAAAATTGAACTTAGATTTTTTGAAATTATACTTCAGTTTTTACATAATTTAACCTAAATCTGTATTCTTTCAATGAACTTCTATACTTCAGGTCTTCTCAAATTGTACTTCACTTCTTTTACTTCTGTTTCTTAAAATTATACTTCATTTTATACATCATTTTATCTAAATATGTACTCTTTTAATTGAAGTTCTGTACTTCAGGTGTTCTCAAATTGTACTTCATTTTATTTTAGCTTGTACTTCAATTTTCTGAATCTCTTAATTAATTTTCAAGTGTTATACTAATAAATTGTCCAAAAAAGTGTATTGCAATTGCTGCGTTGTATACTTCTATTGTTTTGAAATTATACCACAATGCTGAATTATTCTACATATTGTACTTTATTTTACCTAAAACTATAGTTCATTTGTCAACCTCAAGGGATGCAGTCGAGGAGGAAATTGGTTCGACTAATGCATCGCACAATGAATTGGTTTTAATTAGCAACTCAATTGATGCATGGAGGAATTGCATATATGGAGAGGGTCAAACATTCAAGGATGCTGAGGAGTTCAGAATTATGCTTAAGAATTATGCAGTGTCTACTTTGCGGTCGTTTAAATACAAGAAAAATGACAGTAAAAAAATCATAGCCGTTTGCAGTGATGAAAATTGCAAATGGAGAATCTATGCATCAAAGCATGAAGCTGATAAATTATTTGGCATTCGAAAATGCAATCTAGAGCACACATGTGGTGAGGCTAATCTTCGGACAAGGGGACATCCTAAAGCCGATTTCGCTTGGGTTGCTAATGTAGTGAAGGATAAATTGAGATCAGAGCCATGTTATTGGCCCTCTACCATACTGAAAAATATTCACAGAGAATACGGTGTGGAACTTAGGTACCATAAAGCATGGATGGGTAAGGAATTAGCTATGCATGACATCTATGGAGGTAAGAAGGGATCTTATGATAAGTTGAGGTGGTACTACGATGCTGTAAATAAGACAAACCCTGGAAGTATTGCAGACTGTGAGATTGACCAAATCAGTCAAAAATTTCATCGGCTATTTATATGTTTTAGTGCCTGCCTTCTTGGTTTTCTCAGGGGATGCAGCCATTGATATTCTTGGACGGCACCCATATTAAAAATAAATACAAAGGAGTCTTACTCAGCGCTGTCAGTAAGGATGCTAATGATGACTTATTCACGATAGCATATGCAGTTGTTGACTCTAAAAATGATATTAATTGGGAGTGGTTCTGCTTTAAGCTGAGAAGTGTCTTAGATTCTGAATATCTGCCTAGCTTATCAAGGTTTACTTTCTTCTCCGATCGACATCCAGGTCTTCTTAAGGCCCTCCCCATGATATTTCCTGGTAGCTACCATGCATATTGCTTGAGACACTTAGTGGATAACTTTAAGAAACAAGTAAGTGTACTCTCTCTTTGTTTGTGAGACAATTATGTGAAATAAACTCTACTTCATAACATTAAGTACATTACTGTTCTATTATTTTAAATTCAAGTATTAAGGAAGTACCCTCTACATAACAAGAAACATTGGTGTTCTGTTTTTATGAAAGCTGCATATGCACCTACAAGGCAGGAGTATACGTGACCTATAGATAGCATGTTGGAGTCAATGCCGCTTGCCAGAGACTTTATTATGCAGTCTAACCCACCATGTTGGGCAAATTCCTTATTCAGTGGAGATTGATGGGGGGTAATAAACAATAATCAACTAGAAAGTTGGAATAATTGGGTTAAACCAGCTCGATTTATGCCAGTTGCAACCATGGTTGATCACATACGCATGCAAATAATGGTTATGATGCATGATAGATGAGAAGAATCTCATAAGATGGTTGGTCAATTATGTCCCAAGCAAGAGAAGAAGTTGGCAATCAATCATATGCGTTCTCGTAACTTAAAAGTTGTCATGTCTAGCGGTTGGAGCTTTGAGATGATTAAGCAAGATAAATCGTATGCTGTAGATTTACATAGCAGAGTTTGTTCGTGCGGAGCGTGGCAGATTGATAAAATACCATGCAAACATGCTTGTGCTTGTATCGAGTCAAAGTCACTTTCACCGTATGACTTCACCGATCAATACTATCGAGTTGAGATGTATCACAAGCATACCAGGCAGTTATAAACCTTATTCCTACGTTTGATATGCAAATGTTCCCTGTATATGATGATGACGTCATTCATGCACCTGATTTTCGATCTCAGCCTGGGCGTAGAAGGGCACAGAGGATTCCATCATAGATTGAGAAACGTGTAATTAAGTGTAAAAGGTGTGGTAGAACAGGGCATAATCATTGAACTTGCAAAGAATCAGTAAACTAGTTAACTTTTGTACCTCAATACGGGATAATTGTACTTGATTTCTTCGCATTTGCGCCTCACTTGGGCAATGAAGCAGGTGATTTAGCGTGAAATTAGCATTCTTGCATGTTGTCCGAGATATAGTAACTTTTGTACCTCAATACGGGATAATTGTACTTGATTTCTTCGCATTTACACCTCACTTGGGCAATGAAACTGGTGATTTAGCGTGAAATTAGCATTCTTGCATGTTGTCCGAGACATAGTTAACTTTTGTACCTCAATACGGGATAATTGTACTTGATTTCTTTGCATTTGCGCCTCACTTGGGCAATGAAGCAAGTAATTTAACGTGAAATTAGCATTCTTGCATGTTGTCCGAGACATAGTTAACTTTTGTACCTCAATAAGGGATAATTGTACTTGATTTCTTTGCATTTGCGCCTCACTTGGGCAATGAAGCAAGTGATTTAGTGTGAAATTAGCATTCTTGCATGTTGTCCGAGACATAGTTAACTTTTGTACCTCAATGCGGGATAATTGTACTTGATTTCTTCGCATTTGCGCCTCACTTGGACAACTTTGTACTTAATTAATATCTTGGTATTTTTACTAATATTTTTGAATTGAAATTTTTTCAAAGATTTGATTTTTAATTCTTGGTAATTAATAACCAAACTATTGAAGTATGTGTCCAATATTTATCATATGAATAAAATAATATTAAAATTTTTAAGTTGTTAATCACTAGTGTTCAACGGATGAATGTTATCAATTGTAGTAATGAAAGAATACTAATGCTTTCAAAGATGTAACGAAATGAGAACTTGACGATGCTATCCACCCTATCATCCGTACAAAATCATACTTCACCAGATCCGACAATCTCAAATTATTGTACTTGCCCATCATTACAATTATTGGAGAATAATTATTCAATTTGAATAAGTGTACTTCAAGAAAACAAATCTTATACTTGGATTGTCCGATTTTATACTTCATATCTCGAAAATTGTACTTCGTTTGTACTTCGTTCCCCTGATTTGTACTTTGTTTTTCGTGAATTGTACTCAAGATCCCCGCCTTGTTTCAATTGAATTTAAGTGTTCTTCAGCGACACATATTTTATACTTTCTTTGTTCCAGGTTTGTACCTCATTGCCCTCAAAATGCACTCAAATCTACTGCCCAGTTTCAATTGAATTGAAGTGTACTTCAACGAAGCACATTTTATACTCTGTTTTATCTGAATTTGTACTTTGTTTCCTGTGAATTGTACTCAAGATCCCCGCCTTGTTTCACTTAAATTTAATTATTCTTCAGCGACACACATTTTATACTTTCTTTGTTCCGGGTTTATATCTCATTGCCCTCAAAATGCACTCAAATCTACAGCCCAGTTTCAATTGAATTGAAGTGTACTTAAACGAAGCACATTTTATACTCTGTTTATCTGAATTTGTACTTTGTTTCCCGTGAATTGTACACAAGATCCCCGCCTTGTTTCAATTGAATTTAAGTGTTCTTCAGCGACACATATTTTATGCTTTCTTTGTTCTGGGTTTGTACCTCATTTCCCCTGAATTGTATTCAAATTCCCTGCCCAGTTTCAATTGAATTTAAGTTATAAATAATTAATGGAAAATTACACTTACATACAAAATAATATTATAAACAAATTATGCTTCAATTTACACATGTATTTACATACAAGTGATTCAAATCCTAGCATTTTCATGACTTAATATTGTATATGCCATTTTCGCACAATATTTATCAATTTCAATTGTTCTATCATCCCTCCAGAACTTGGGGGTGTCTCTAGCAAAACATTCTGTCCAAAGGCATACATAGACACCACAATCTACTGTACCCACTTACTGCCTGCCTTTTCTCAGCTTTATCTGTTCATCCACACAACTCCCTAATGAAAGCTTCATGTACCGAGAATAGAATGAAGCCTACAAAAATATTGATCAGTTGTTGACTCCCTAATTTATGAAGAAATCATAGGGAAAGAAAGCAAACTTACAATGGCAATAGCTATCGATTTGTATCTAGCAGCCATTATTGAATTCATGTATAAACAAGAACGAGTCGAGGTGTCGAGGACAACTAAGAACCAGTGCTGGCGCTGGCAAATCGGTAGGATTATGTAACGACACTCATTTAAACATTTATCGTGAGCTCTTCCAAGTCTGTACAGGTGAAGTTGTTCAGTTTAAGCTTCAACTCCACAAATTCTTTATCCGTAATATCCTTGATGTTGCGTTCCTCTAGTCGGTCTAATATATCAGCCTATGAAGTATAAAACAAATAGTTAGACTCATTTGTCACCGTGAACTAAATTAAGTTAGGAAACTGCCACATACCTGCGCTATGGAGGACGTAAACCACACCTTGTGGTGACACTTCTTCCTGAAAGATGGGCTACATAATATCGACATATAACAGTCCACTATGTTACCGATAAGTTCTCTTCCAAATAAGAGCTCACAAAAGTTTTGTCCATCCAGAAACTGTCTTGCTCCTTCCCATACAGTCACCTTACACAATTGTTAATTGTTACACAATTGTTAATTGTTAGTTCAGATACCAATTTATCCAACAGAAAAATAATAAGCAAATTTTGTTACCTCAAATTATCTCTTCTGACAAAGTTGTCGATGACTTCTCGCTCTTCTATACATATTCCTCAAGTTTTTTTGCTATTTCAGATCTAGTTATATTCTGCAGCTTTCCAGAAAAAAGGCAGTCAAAGGTTGAAGACTTCAACTTCAATGTTATATCAACAGATTGCCCCACGTGTGGCAACCCTCAAACCATTGAAAATTCAGCTGCAACCCCCTCCACAAAATGAAATGAGAGGTTTTTTGGGTCAAACCTCCTAACTATAGCTTCAAGACGAATGAAGCTTGAATTTAACTTAGGCATATCCATGTATATATAGAAATGGGTCTTCTTCAATGCATCAAAATGTTTGGACCCCATCTTGGACTTTACAAGCTCCAACTTACTCTGAAAATATTGGGGGGAGCAACGAGAACAGACCTCACAATGTCTTGGCTTTGCTGCAATGAGAAAAAAAAATAGTATATAAATAGATAATAAACTAACCCTTTTAGATAGAGTGTACTACACTTTCAAATATTCTATACTTCATGCTTGAATTTTTTATATTACAGTTGCTTCTAAAATGTAATGCAAATACACATATTATATACTAGAGTTCCATTTAATGTATACTGCATGCTTAAAGGTTTTATACTTCAGTTGCTTCTAAAATGTACTGCAGATACAAAGATTATATACTACATTTTCAGTTAATGTATAATGCAAGCTTGAATGTTTATGTACTAAGATGCTTCTAAAATGTACTGCATACACTTATGCCTAAAGTATACTGCCAGTTTGAATGTTTTATACTACATTTGTTTCTAAAAAGTACTGCACCTACAGAGATTTTATACTACACTTTTGGCTAAAGTGTACTTCAGATGCTTTTAAAATGTACTGCAGCTATTCAGATTATATACTACATTTTACCTAATATGTACTGCAAGTTTGAATGCTAAATGCTACATACATTTGTTTCTAAAATGCATTGCAGCAACACAGATTATATACTACACTTATGACTAAAGTGTACTGTCAGTTTGAATGTTTTATACTACATTTGTTCCTGAAATGTACTGCACCTACAGAGATTTTATGCTACACTTTTGCCTAAAGTGTACTCCAAATGCCCTAAAATGTACTACATCTATGTAGATTACATACTACATTTTCCCTAATGTGTACTGCAAGTTTGAATGCTTTATACTACACATATGCCTAAAGTGTACTGTCAATTTGAATGTTTTATACTACATTTGTTTCTAAAATGTACTGCACCTATAGAGATTTTATACTACACTTTTACCTAAAGTGTACTCCAGATGCTTCTAAAATGTACTGCAACTATTCAGATTATATACTACATTTTGCCTAAAGTATACTGCAAGCTTGAATGCTTTATACTACATACATTTGTTTCTAAAATGTATTGCAGCAACACACATTATATACTACACTACGCCTAAAGTGTACTATCAGTTTGAATGTTTTATACTACATTTGTTTCTGAAATGTACTGTACCTACAGAGGTTTTATGCTATACTTTTGCCTAAAGTGTACTCCAAATGCCCTAAAATGTTCTGCAGCTATGCATATTATATACTACCTTTTCCCTAATGTGTACTGCAAGTTTGAATATTTTATACTACACATATGCCTAAAGTGTACTGCCAGTTTGAATATTTTATACTATATTTGCTTCTAAAATGTACTGCACCTACAGAGATTTTATACTACGCTTTTGTCTAAGTGTACTCCAGATGCCCCTAAAATGTACTGCAGTTATACAGATTATATACTACATTTTTCCTAATGTGTACTGCAAGTTTGAATGCTTTATACTACACTTATGCCTAAAGTGTACTGCCAGTTTGAATGTTTTATACTATATTTGTTTCTATGTTATCCAAATTATATACTACACTTTTGCTGGTGTGTACTGCATGCTTTGATGTTCTGTACTACAGATAACACACTACCACATTCAGATAGTTTTATAATATAATTTCACCATATAAGTTTAGTTAAAAATAAGTATAAAGCCCTAAATGGTGATGTGCAACTTTCATGACCTTCAAGTACAAATCAGAACTTCCCATCTCACAATAGAAATCATATATATATATATCAAATGGGTTCAAGTGTTTAACGACTAAAAAATGAATAAAAACCCTAAACATAAGAAAATAGACAACAAATCAATGTAACACTGAAAAATCACGGACATTTGAAGTTTCAAATGTAGAAAACATACCTTTGTTCCTTTTCGTCACTTCTTTTTGTACTTTGCTTCTTCTTGCCGCTGTTTTTCCTTCCATTGTCGCAGAAAAATGGCAGAAATTTTGTTGCTATTTTTTTTTTTTTTTAACTTCTTCTTCTTCTTCTTCTCGCGTCAGTGGCAGATGAACGGTTTTGCGCCCTTTTGTTTTGGCGCTTAGAGAAGTCGATTTCAGGCAAAAATATAAAAAAAGAAAGCTTTCTTCTTAAGAAATAACGCATTTTCCAGGTATTTTTGTTGTTTTTTCCAGCTGCAAGGATATACAAATCTTTCTAAAAGATATGGGGAGTGATTCCTAACTTTTGTGAAAAAGTGAAAAATTTAGTGTGTAAATATTTAAATGGGGACTGAACACTAAATTAAAAGTAGGTTGAGAGATTTTTTTCTAATTAACTCTTGAAATAAATGCCATTAGCCTAGGCAACTGTTGTCCGACGATGCGTCTTGGTTAAGCAAGCAAAAGGATTTGGTTTCCTGAATCACGTTTTCTATTAAATTTAGCGCGAGCCGTACCATACTGAGGACAACGCTAATCTATTGGTACCTAATTATATTAATGTTTCATTTTCTATTAAATGATTTACAAATTCATTCGACTCGTAGCATTAAATTTTCGGGAAACACATGCACCCTTCCTACTCCCTAGAAGATGTAATAGGATTGTGACCAAGTACGAAACCAAAACAATCACGATGGCGGGTACAGAGGATAAAAAGGAAAGGCCCACATCGAATTTTTTCCACAATTTTTCAGATCAAAATCAAAAAGAAAAAGAATCTCTGGTAATTTTTAACAAACACGAACAGCTTGTGGTTATATTTTCGTTTTTATATTTTATTTTTAATATTTTCAAAATTATTTTTAATTAGAGAAAATATTTTTAAAATGAATTTGCATTTGGATAGTTTGTTGAAAAAGTAATAATTGTATAGAATTTAGTAGGTTGTAGGTAGAGAGAGGTAGTAATAATGAAATTGAAAGAGAAAATGTATAGATTATTGGGAGAAGATATATATGTTATTGAAAAATGTGTTTTAAGATGGAAATGAGTTAGAATTTTAATAAAAATGGTGATAAGTTGTTAATAATTCATATTCAAATAATAAAAATGGATAATGCTCTAAGAAACAAGCAATAGAAGGTTCAACAAATTTCTTAAAAAGAAAATAAGAGTGTTTTATGAGCCTTGTGAGCCTGCGATGATGATAACTCAACTTAAGCTCGAGCTCTGATTTAGTAGTTTGATAGTTCATGAGTTTTTTTTATTTCAAAATATTTTATATTTTAATTAAATAATTATTATATATTAGTAATTTATATTTTATTTAATATTAGAATTATTGAGTGATTTATTGGCCGACCTGGAGCTCGAGCTATTAGAACAAGCAATTTGAGCTAGACTTGGTTTACACATAAAAAAATAAAAAATAAAAAAAATCAACTATAAACCCACAAGTCCAAGAAAAAGAATTGGAGCCACACATAACTCAAGGATGAAATTGGTATTCAAATGCACTAAAAATTCAAAAAAAAAAAAAGTTAAATATGTAAAACTTAACATGAATAAAGTAAAAAAAAAACAAAAAAGTACACAATATAAATTCTAACTCCATTCATAGGTTAGGGACATCAATGAATATGTAATTAATGTGCCTATGCAACCATCTACAGATTATGAGAAATATAAAAAAATGGAGATTGAGAAAATTTTTAGAGGTAATTGTTGTGGATAAAGTGTGATTTATGTTTAATTAATAAAAATCAATTCGCTAATCTAATGTTAGATGTAAAATCCACAGTGTCAATATGAATTATAAAATAATATTACAATATTATATGAAATCAAGAAATAGAGATTGGAATAATAAAGAGTCACAGCATATGGCATTGTTTTAAAGTTATGATTGTCTTTCTATGTGCAGCTTTTAATAGTCATGACTGCAAAGTAAAATCCCATTAATTCATAGTGATGTCTCATCTTATGTGTACGATTACAAAAAAACTAAGATTCAGCCTATAATCAAGCTGCTAAAATATCTTGTAGGATAATGAAATAACATATATCTCAAAACTCAATATACCTAGTAAAGAGGAATGGCCCTTTAAAATAAATAGAAGAATTTGACTTTTATGAAATTTAATGATCTAATAAAAACTCATAATATCAAAATAAATACAATGATAAATAGGCTACAAAATCATACAAATAAAATGATCAAATAATTATAAAATATCACAAAACCATAATTAGTTTGATTTAAGGGTCAATTACATCTACCTCCCCTGAGGTTTGGCTTAATTACAATAAAATCCCCATTGTTTTGAAAATTACAAATACCCACTGAACTTAATCGACGTCCAACATTTTAGCCCAACTGTTAGTTGCCATTAGGATTTTATTAAACGACCGTAAAATTTTTTGAGTGAAATTCCAAAAATGCCCTTAGGCTTACTGGTGGCATTTTTTACCTGGTTTGACTTTTTTTTAGTGGACAAAAATACCCTCAGGGGTGGTATTGTAATATTTTTTAATTTCGTAAGGGTTTATTTGTTATTATTGTTTTGTTTGGGGATCTAATTGTAATAAAACAAAGAAGAATTTAGGGTGAATATAAAATAGTAAAAGTATTTAAGATAATTTAATTATATTCAATTGAATTTAATAAGTAAGAAAAATTAAAAATATAAATCAAATCTATCATTTTGGAACATATAATTTTAATAATTGAAATGATATATTCAATAATATTAAAAATAATAAGCATATCTAAAATAATTTAATTAAATTTATATCATTAAAATATAACATATTAAATTATGTTAAATATAAATTTATATTATTAAAATAATCTATTAATATTAAAATAGTAATAAAATATTTTAATTAAGTTCAATTCAATTTGAGTAATAGTAAAATAAGTAAAAAATTAAAATAAATTAAATCTATCATGATAATATATTTTTAATAATTTTTAAAATTAAAAAATAATAATGACATGTAAAATAATTTAATTAAACATTTTTATTAATTAAAAATAGAGTAAACTAGAAATTAAAATTAATGTGGTCAATGAGATGCACTTAGAGAGCTGAAGGATTCAATTGAAATCCAAGAGGAAGTTTTGGGGTGGAAATTACAATTTCAGAGAGTTGAAAAATATATACACAGGGGTGCTCCCATTGTATCATATTCTTCCATGCTTACCGTCACCATCCTCTCCAACCGACACCTCTCCGACGCTGGAAAAACTAGCAACCAAGCTAACCATTCTCTTTCCTTCGTCATAAGGAACGCATTGGTATCAAATTTGCCTAGAAACAACGAGCAAATCGTCGAAAATTAGGCTCTGAACAGAGCCTCACAGTGGTGGTGACGGGTTACTTAGTTCTAGCGATGGAAACTCATAAACAAAGATTGGATTTTGATGGGCTTGACAAGAGGAGTGTAATGGTGGTTTCAATTTTGTGATTTGACCAATGGAGAAGGAGAATCGAAGGTGGAGGCGTGTGGCGGCGTTGGGTGATTTTGCTTGAAATTGGCTGACGAAGTGAAAGAGACAGCTGAAATTGATTTGGAGGTTTGATAGAGTGTAACAAGGCACACCTTCTGGCAGTGGTAGAACCCAATTCCGATGGAGGCGCATGGCGGCGGTTCGACAAAAATTGAAGGTGATAAAAATATATAAAATAAACCCTCATAAATTCAAAAATATTACAAATAGTCCAAGGGTATTCCTGTCTTTTGATATTTCTATCAATTTTTTCATTTTTTCTTGCTTTTTTTTTTTTAATTTTTAACAAAAGGGCATTTTGGCCATTTTACAATTTCCATGAGCATTGTAATTTAGTTTGAAAGTTTAGGGGGGTATTTGTAATTTTCAAAACAATGAATTTTTTTTTTGTAATTAAGCCAAATCTCGGGAGAGGTAGATGTAATTGACCCTTAATTTAATAAGTGAACCATAAATCTTAGATTAACAAACTAAATGAACACATTATAATGAAATAAAATGTTGGAGATGATAGAATATTTGAGGAAATTTTAGAGATTTTGAGAAATATAGCAATGCAACAACCTCAAATTTTAAGAAATATGGAGAACAAAAGTTGAGAACAATATAGGATATAACTACGTACATTCCATAATTTTTTTTCATTATATTTTTTCATTGTTTGTAACGCACTTGAGTACTCTCAAGTGCCTGGTATTATTTAACTACCTGTAATTTATTTAACTAATATATTCTAAGAAATATGGAGAACAAAAGTTGATAACAATATAAGATATAACTACCTACATTCCATAAATTTTTTCATTATATTTTTTCATTGTCTGCAACGCACTTGAGTAGTCTCAAGTGCCTGGTATTATTTAACTACCTGGAATTTATTTAACTAATATATTCTAAGAAATATGAAGAACAAAAGTTGATAACAATATAGGGCATAACGGCCCGTTTGTTTTCATTTTCAAACCCCATTTTCATTTTCTCCTCAAAATAAAAATAGAAAATAATCAACTTCGACACCATTTTTTCATACATTTTCATTCTCAAAATATTATTTTTTACATTCTCTCTCCATTTTCATATTTTTTTCAACCCATATTATTACCTATATTTACTTTTTACATTCCCAATACTTCTCAAACAACATTCAACACAAAGATATTATAAATACAAATTCAAATTCAAAATTCAAATTATAATATTATTTTTTCAAACAATTACACATCATATCATCAATTCAAATTAAAAAACTTTCTTCCTTTTAATACAAAAAACACCCAACATCCAAATATATCTCATTTTCACAACTATATAAACCTATAATTTTAAACAACACGTCCAAACACAACTCATTTTCAAAAATACCTTTTCTAATTAACTTTTCACTGTGCATTTTCACTAGAAAATGAAAATGACTCGAGAAAATGAAACCAAACAGGCCGTAAGTACCTACACTCCATAAATTTTTTCATTATGTTGTAATCACATCGCTTGTGTTTTGCCATTTCATACTAAGTGAGAAAGATACTTTTGAAAACAAGAAATCAAAGTTATAGTTGATAACTCAAAATTTAGTGTACCATGGTGCGGTATTCACTTTAAGTGTGTAAAAGATATTTCTTTTTATATAATGGAGATTATATTTTGACCATATTAATTACTTGTATGTTGCCACTTCATACCGAGTAAAAAAGATATTTTTAAAAGTTGAAATTAATAGTATAATTGATAGTTCAAAATTTGAATATGTAAAAGACCTTTGTTATTCATATAATATAATATAGATATAGATACCCTTATGAACCTTGTTAGAGATTGTGATCTAGTTGTCACCATATATTTGAAAATCAAAATTGAGATATCATTTAACTAGCATTAGGATATTTTTAACTAAAAAATTCCACATTTTTTGAGAATGTTAGTATTTCTTAATTATTATGTAACATGCAATCTATTTATGATAGGGTGGCAATTTTTGACATGATACGATAATGAGTACGATCGACATGAGAAAATTGGATTTGGGTTAATCCATTTAGGTTTGAGTCCAATAAATTCAATACAAATAGGAATCTGAAAAAAATGAATTAAGTTGGATTGAATTTCAAATTTTATAAATAACCCAAATTTAAATTTTAGATCACACGACAACTCAAACCCACCTAAATCTACCCAACCAAGCTGAGGTTAGCAAATAAAAGTTTAAAATATTTTCACAAATATTGTACTTGTGTTTTGCTCAAGAGAGACGACAATTTAAAAGTAGACATTTCATTCCATTTTCTAAATTTAGTAAAGCCTAGTTATTAAAACAAATGAAAATAATGTCAAAGAATAATTATTTCAAATTAGGTTAGCATGTTCAGTTGAGTGGCTCTAGTTTGGTTGGTCGACTTGATGGACATTAAATTTCATCAAGTTGATTCAAACTTGATTTGAACGAGAGTCAAACCAAGTTAAGAATTAGGTAATTTTAGATTATATGAAGTTCGAACTGAAGAAATTAATATTATATTCCTACCTTAATTCGATACAGACCCATCCAACCTCTATAAATTACCACCTTTAATTTATATTATGAGTTTTGGGAATCGTTTCCTCTCAATCATAGGTTGGGAAAATTAAATTAGAATAGATAAGATAGTTTAAATGATTCCACCTAGACAATTTTCATGGCACAAATAAGGTTAAAGTTGGTATTTGCTCAATAAAAGTTTTACAATATTCAAATAAGTGTTTTAAGATATGAAAATAAAATGGTAGTAGAAAAATAAATGGTTAATTAGAAGAAAATAGCCAAATCTACTTTGTCTTTAGGAATTAGTCCCTACTTGTTTCTTTTAGGTATGCACTCCTCAGTTCAAATTTTATTTTTGTATTCACTCCCCACTTGAGTCAAAAAGACATAAATAACCCAAAGTTAAAACTAAAATCACAAAAAGCCTTCAGATAAACTATACCAAACACGTTTCTCTTTAGTTACCACACCCATTTCACGTTTTTCTTCCAATTGATTTCTCTCTATCTCATGAACTGTCTCACCATTTGCTCTCTTCGCTCAAGCTTCCAGCTTCTCCATGCGTTGCTTTTGTTTTTGATTTTGCTACTTTTTGCTCTCTCTCTTCCAAGCCACATTATTATTATTCCTGAAGGCTCAGTAAGAAAGGTTCATCTCCATTTGCAAAGATGAAGAGGTAATTTTTTGAATTAGATTTTGGCTTCTCCCTCCATTGCTTCTGTCTTCAATTTTGTTACTTCTTACTCTCTCTTCCAAGCCAATTTTTGTCATTCATGAAGACCCAACGAAAAGGGTTTCATTTTCATCCCCATTTGCAAAGACGAAGAATTTTTTGAATTAGATTTTTGTTATTTTCTGTTTTAATGTTGAATCTTCATCAAAAAAATTTTGTTTTATTTTTGTTTTAGTTTTATATATACTTAGTTTTATTTATTGTGCTTGATTTTGTTAGTAAATACTTGATTCACTCATATTTAGATTAAAAAAAAACTAATCTAATTGTATTCGTATTTAAAGAAGCGATATTGATCTTTTTATTTATTGTTTTAATACTTATTTCAATTACTAAATGTTTAATTTTAGTATTTATACACTTCATATAAAGTATAATGTACATTAATTATTTTGTTGAGTAAATTTTAGAAAGATTTTTACTGTTATGTTAATCAAGGGATGTTTGAATCTTACAATTCATACTTTGATAGTTTTATGTTAGTGATTGATAATTGTATAAATGTAGTATTACCTGCAAATAAATCTGGATTAAACTGCTAAATTTCAGTATGTTTATACCTATGTGTGGTACTAAATTTTGAATTTTCTGTAAAATTAATATTGCACAGTTGAGGATACTGGAAATGAAATCGTTGATACTGCAGAGGTAAGTTTAAATACTCTAAAGTCTGATATTTACTACTTCATTTCTTTGTATAAATACTAAATTTTGTTCAAGTGATACTGTATAAATTTTTTGCAGTACTGAATTTATTGATAAGAACATATTATGCTATTATTTCTGGTACAAATTATATATCTCATACAAGAAGGGTGCCATTTTTGTCTATGGTAATGTTGGTATTGAATGTGCTGCAAAACTCCTCAGTGACTTTTGAGGAAGAGCAGGTTATAGAGGGTGCAATGACATATTTGACAGACAACATAAGATTATGGATTCCTTTTTATCTAAAGATAATTTGGAGTAATAATAATTTATTACTTATTTTCATTTTTTGTTAATCTAATGATCTCCGACTTAACATAAAAATTATTTTGTAATGTCATTATTTGGCATGGACTAGGATATCGAGTGCATATAACTGCTACTATTCTGAATCTGAGCATGGCTTGCTTCATTCTGATACAATATGAGTGTGACTTGCTGTATTATGATATAATATAAGGATGGTTTCCCAGTACAATATGTGAAAAGATAGCTTAGCTACTAAGGGGAATGCTGTTATGATCGCAAATATTTATGTTATGGTGGCCAGACCAAGCCTGTTTTCCACAAGAAGGCAAAAACAATTTAGGGTCTTAACATTTTCTTAAATACTAGATTTCGGTACTAGATATTGAGACTGTAATATTTATTATGATATTAATAATCAAGCAATGGCTAAATTAAGACAAAGCAACTTAATCTCTTACGTACTAAGAATGATATCGTAAATCGAGAAAAAGATCCTACCTTTTTAGTTTTATGTACTTGATTTTTTAAGTTTTGTGCTTAATTCACCTCATTCTATACTTATATAGTGTATTTTTGTACTTACTTTTCCTTTGGTTGAATTTACTTTAATTTAGTGGGTGAAGCAACACATAACACCCACTAATGCATTAAAATCATGATTCCTTCAAGTAATGGTTGTGATAGTTTGTGTGCAAATAGTTAGGAACATAAATAGCCACATCCAACCACTTGTATTCTTATTCATATTAGTATAAACCATTGATGAATAAGGTAAATATATCCTTTCGACACCACCATTGAAAATCAATAAACCTCTCATGACTATATCAGTCACAGGACTAATGCCAAATTAAGATAAATTCAACTTAATTTCTTATATATTAAAAATGATACTGTAAATGGAGAAAAAAGTACAATTTTTTTTGTTTTATGTACTTGGTTTTTAATATCTTGTTCGTTCGGTACTTCTTTGGCATGTTTTTGTGCCGACACTTTTTTGACTGAGTTTACCTCAATTCAATGGGTGAAACAACATATAAGACCCTCTAATGCACTAAAATCATGTTTTCTTCAAGTAATAGTTGTGGTAATACGTGCGCTAACCACATATATTCTCATTCATACTAGTATAAACCATTGATGAATGAGGTAAATATGTATTTTCACACTACCATCGAGATCCAATGAACTTCTCATGACTATATAAGTCCTAGGACTATAATTTATGATTTAATAATCATTCAATGGCCAAATTAAGATAAGTTCAACTTAATCTCTTATGTACTAAAATTGATGTTGTAAATCAAGAAACAAGTACAATTTTTTTTGTATTTTATACTTGAGTTTTTAAGTTTTGTACTTAATTCACCTCATATGTACTTATTTGACGTATTTTTGTACTAGCTTTTCCTTTGACCAAATTTACCTCAATTCAATAGATGAAACAACATATAAGACCCTCTAATACACTAAAATCATGTTTTCTTCAAGCAATGGTCGTGGTAGTATGTGCACAAATGGTTGTGAACACAAATAGTTATATCCAACCATTTGTGTTCTCATTCATATTAGTAAAACCCATTGATAAATGAGGTAAATGCATTCTTTCAACACCACTATTGAGAATCGATGAACTTCTCATGGCTATATAAGTCATATGACTCTAATTCATATTTAATAATCATACAATGGCTAAATTAAGGCAAGTTCAACTTAATCTCTTTTGTACTAAGAATGATACTGTAAATTGAGAAAAGGTACCTTTTTTAGTTTTTTTTGCACTTGATTTTTTAAGTTTTATACTTAATTCCTTTGTTCTGTACTTATTTGCTGTGTTTTTGTACTAACTTTTCCTTTGACTGAATTTACCTTAATTCGATGGTTGAAACAACATATAAGACCCTATAATGCACTAAAATAATAATATGTGCGCAAATGGTTGGGAACATAAATAGCCACATCTAACCATTTGTGTTCTCATTCAAATACTAGTAAAAACTATTGATAAACGAGGTAAATGTATCCTTTCGACACCACCATCAAAAACTGATGAACTCCTCATGACTATATAAATTCTAGGACTATAATTCATGATTTAAAAATCATGCAATGACTAAATTAAGACAAGTTCAACTTAATCTCTTTTGTACTAAGAATGATACAGTAGATCGAGAAAAAAGTACCATATTTTTTTGTTTTTTTGTACTTATTTTTTAAGTTTTATACTTAATTCATTTCATTCTGTAATTATTTGCTATATTTTTTAACTAACTTTTTCGTTGACTGAATTGACCTCAATTGGATGAGTGAAACAACATATAAGACTCTCTAATGTATTAAAATCATGTTTTCTTCAAGTAATTGTTGTGATAGTGTGAGTGCAAATGGTTGAGAACATAAATTATTATATCCAACCACTTGTGTTCTCATTCATAATAGTATAAACAATTGATAAATGAGGTAAATGTATCCTTTCAACACCACTATCGAAAATCAATGAACCTTTCATGACTGTATCAATCTTAGGACTAATAAATCATAATTTAATAATCATGCAATGGCTTAATTAAGACAAATTCAACTTAATCTCTTATATAATAATAATGATACTGCAAATTAGAAAAAGTACCACTTTTTATGTTTTATGTACTTGATTTTTAATGTTTTGTATTTAATTCATATCGTTATATATTTATTTGATTTGTTTTTGTACTGGTTTTCCCTTTGACTGAATTTACCTCAATTCGATGGATGAAATAACATATAAGACCCTCTAATGCACTAAAATCATGTTTTCTTCAAGTAATGGTCGTGGTAGTATGTGCTTGGAAATACAAATAGCCACATTTGACCACTTGTGTTCTCATTCATATTAGTATAAACCATTGGTAACTGAGGTAAATGTATCCTTTCAACACTACCATCGAAAATCAATTAATCTTCCATGACTATATCAATCCTATTCTCATGATTTAATAATCATAAAATGGCTAAATTAAGACAAATTCAACTTAATTTCTTATATATTAAGAATGATACTACAAATCGAAAAAGGTACCATTTTTTATACTTGTTTTTCAATGTTTTGTACTTAATTTACCTCGTTCTATACTTATGTGCTGTGTTTTTGTACTGACTTTTCTTTTGGCCGAATTTACCTAAATTCGATGGGTGAAACAATATATAAGACCCTCTAATGTACCAAAATCATGTTTTCTTCAAATAATAGTCGTGTGCAAATAGTTGAAAACACAAATAGCTACATCCAACTACTTAGGTTTTCATTTATACTAGTATAAATCATTGATGAATGAGGTAAATGTATCCTTTCTACACCACCATCGAGAACCAATGAACCTCTTATGAATATGCCAGTCTTATAGTTGTTTCACTCATCAAATTGAGGTAAATTCAGCTAAAGGAAAAGAGAGTACAAAACACTCAAAAGGCGTACTTGATTATGAAAATCCAGTATAATATAATCAAATTCAAGTACTAGATACTAGAGAAAAACGTATTATCTCTCTACAATGAAGTATTGGATTAGGCAAATATAGTATAATTTTAAATACATTTGAAATTATGTTAAATTTAGTTGATTAAGTCATTGTTGACCATCATGAAATGATTTTGTAGTCGTAGGACAAATATAATCATGAGATCTTATTTGTACCACAACATTGATATCAAAATGATACAATTAACCACCTATAATGATATTACATACTAGTTTGAAAAGATAACATAAGTGGTACTATGTTGCAATATTAAAATACCCTGTTGCAATACTATGTTCTTAAGATGAAGTATCTTTTTCTAGTAATCAAGTATAATGTTAAATAAATGAAGTATTTATTTTACTTCAATGAGATACTCTCTTCTGATTTGCAGTATTAGTTTTATATATCTTAAACATAATCCAATTTAAGTGTTTTAGACCTTATTATATTGGTATAGCTATAAAACTCTATTTTTCCTACAATATTAACATCTAAATGAGACATTTTACCATCAATTGGTGCTTTAAACTAATAATTATGTTTCTAACCATTTGAAAACATGTTTATCCCAATTATTAATTGAAGATACATGATTTTGTTGTTCTTGGATGGTCTTATATGTTGTTTCACAAATAAATTGAGATAAATTAGGCCATGCGTTGAATAAGCATTAAATCACTCCAATCTAGCACTAGATGTTGAAGATGAGGTAATTATCTTCTGAAGTCAAGTATTTACATACAAAAATGAATTATTATTTTGCTGAAATTTTTGATATACTATATCAATTATATACATTTTAAATATCGTTTAATTTATACTTCCATTTTCTATGTGCCGTGATTTGGCTTGTTAAGCTAGAATTTACTTAGGTCATTCAACAAGTAAGTATAAAAGTACTCTTATGCAGTATTGTTTATGTAAAATAAAGTACAACTTTTCAGTTTTGAATATGGATGGGAATATGCTATGCTACTGGTCAAGTGGCCTATGACCTACTTTGGCCTAGCCTAGCTAATAAAAAGGTCAGGTCAAGGCTTAAAAAGTAGCCTTTTTAACTAAAAAGATTAGACTTAGGTTTTTCTAAAAGCTTACAAAGCCTAACAGGTCGGCTTGTTCATTCTTCACATAAAAAGTAGAATAAAAGTGATATAATATTAAATGGTTAAATTGTATTTGATTTCTTTAATTAGTCCTTTGTGGAATCCGTTATGTTGTTTAGTATTGTTTTTTGTTGAAATGATACTATTTAATACTTAAATTTGGACTTTCATAATTATAGCATTTGTTATTATCATTTTGATTATTTCTTATCAAGGTCTATTACAAGCTTGAGCATATTAAAAATTTAGATTTATGTGCTGTTTAAACTTAATTGAAATCTTAGTAGAAAATATGCTTTTAGGTAGGTTTTGAGGCCGGGCTAAGACTTTAGAATTTATCAAAAAACTAGGCTTAACCTTAAAAAAAGTCTATCATAGATAATAGGCCAGGCTCAAGCTCGTCATTTATATAATAGGCCTAGCCTATTTAAGTCAAAGCCTAGTCGAGCTTAGCATATTTCTATGCCTAGTTTTGAAGTACGCATATAAAAAAAAGGAAATATTTAAACGCAAATTTGAAGTACTTTTATTCAACAATTGAGTATCAAATAACTAAAGCCAGTAGTACTCTATTATTGCTTTACAAATTGGAACTAAATAAGCAATTCATCCCACATAAGCCCACGAAGAATGACACCTAAAATATAATTTAACAAATAATTCATAGAAAAAAATTGCAGCCACATTCCTGTTATGTCTGTTAGAAATCTAAAAACAACATAATTGTGAGAAATGATTTATACAAACATGTGATCTATCAAAATAACTTTTTTCCAAGCAGCTACTTCCTTAGAAATATCACAATCCCACTAAAATGACACCATTTTTCTGGAGCAACTCCAAAGCTCAAGACTTTATCTACAGTCACAACTTATAGAAACATTTACACTATTATAAATACAAGATCTAAAATCCCAGAAAGATAATTACTCAAAAGAAGACAAAAAATAATCAAGGAGGAAAAAATTGGAAAGATAAGATTCAACAGATGAAGGAAACATGGGATTACCTCGCAGCATTACTCAAATATTGCTTGCTTTTCCACACCATTTCTTTTGAAGTTAGAAATACAGTTCTATGAAACCATGTTTTCACAAATTGACATAATATAAAGGTCGTCATTGTACATAAAACTCTCAAACAATTAAGTTTGAGGTTCTTCCTCATTATCCAATATTTTTTAAGCTAAAAAAAAAGTAAAAAGAGAATACTGCTATAAATAGATGAAAAGCTAAAATGTGGTTTTACCATATGAAAATGGAGAGAAATTATGCTTTCTTCATGCTCATATATAATCGGCGATGGCAAAAAAGAAAAGGGGGGAAAGGCATAGTGTTTCGATGAGAAATAGAGAAGAGACAAGAGAGAGAGATGAACATAATTTATCAACTAATAAAAAAAAAGAACAACTAAAATGAGAGCATTTTCGTCAATTTAGGCGGTTGGGAGTGAATCTATGATGCACGGATACAGACACGGACACGATATGATATGGATACAGTGACACATTAAAATTTAAAATTTTAGGACACGACACGACAAGGCACGGCATGGCACGGACACGATTAACATAATATATAAGTATTTATTAGTCATATTAATATATAATATAAAATATATATCAAAGCAAAGTGAAAAAAATCAACATTGAACATTAAATAAATATATTTTAAATTCAAATAAATAATGAATCCCCTAAATAAGAATAAGTATTAGACTTCATGGAAATTATATAATGGAAATTTTCAATACAAAAAATTGTAATATTAGTCATAAAAAATAAGTGATAATGTAAAAATTATAACTAACATTTGAAAAGATTTATGCTTATCATTAAGATTTGCCATCAATTATCAATGGTGATAACTTAAATACAATTTTTACCACTATTAAACGTGTAGAAATTATTATTGGTGATAGACAAAAATTTTTTGTTACTTATATTATTGGTGATACAACAAAAAAATTATTAGTGCCAAGTTTTCTATGATCACTTACTATTTTTTATAATTTTTTTTCTTAGTATGTCTAATCATTTAAATTTATTAGGATATTATGATTATAGTAAGGTTTTTCACTAACTTCGTTTGTCATTTCAAAAGTTTTTATTTTATTTATTAGCCCTTAAATTTTGTAAAGTTTAATAATAAAAAAAAAAATGCCCCACCATGTCTTGGCAGTGTTGGACACATCCTTTAACCGTGTCCGACACGTGTCGGAGCCGTGTCGGGGCCGTGTCCGTGTCCAACACGTACTAACACTGCATGAAGTGATTTTTTGGCGTGTCCGTGCATTATAGGAGTGAACTCAAAATACAAACTTGATATGGGGAGTTCAAAAGAAGATAATGATGGGTGGGGACTGAATCCTAAAATAAAAGTTGAATTGGGTATTTTTAAATAAGTCCCCAACAATAAATACGATAAAAATGAGTCTATATCTCTAATTTTTTAAAATGAAATAATTATTTTTAATAAACTACCATATGACCACTTGATTATATTCGAAGTGGCCTAATCCAAAGCATTAAAAATCCAAAGGATGGGATTTTTTGGATCATGAAATATCCAATTCGGGTGTTTTAAATCCTTTATTTTATTTTTTATTCTATTTTCTATTTCATTTCATGAATATACAACATGTGTATTAAGAGTGTGTTTAGGTGAGCTTATAAGCTCCTCAAAACATTTTATAAGATGTTTAAGAACTTATATGTAAGATGTTAAAAAATGTTGGGCAAATTTTTTTAAAAAAAAGTTTATAAGTTTCTTAAATAAGATGTTAAGAGTTTATAAGCTATTTTTAAAAAGTTAGGTAAGAAGTTTCTAACTTTTTTTTAAGTTCTTAACAAGCTCCCTTAATTTTAATCATATTAATTACCGAAATATCATTATTAACATTTATAAGTTCCAAGATCTTAGTTTATCCAAACATTTTAAGAACTTATTTTAAAAAAAAGGTATAACATCTTATAAGTTTCAAAAATATCTTATAAGATATGTGAGGTTATAAAACCTTTTAAATAAGTTTAACCAAACACTCTCTAAATATTTTCTTATAAAAAAATTAATTGAGAATCAGATACACTTGACATAGAATAGGGGTGTAAATGGATATTAAACGAATCAGATCGGATTAACTTTTCGAATATCTAAAAATGGATACAAATTCGACGGATATTTATGCATGGTATCCGAATTCGAATATATCCATATTTGATAATAATTATTCAGATGTATCCATATTTGATTAAAATTACCTATATTCGATTTTTTTTTGAATATTCATATTAGATGATAATTATTAAATTAATAATTCATTATTAGCACTAGGTAATATTTATAATGACATTTATGTATATTAGTTATAAAGTCAACCAATAATAATTTATATTGATTAATTTCATTCTTCAATTTTTTCTCTATATTACATTAATTTTTTAAATTTATTATTTTTTCTTTTCAATTCTTCAATTATAATATATATATATATATATATATATATGGATTATGAGATTTTTATTGAAAAATATAAATAGTATATTATTTAATGAATATATATTTGGAGCGAATATTAAACGGATCGAATATGCATTTATTATATCCTTACCCATTTACAATCGTATATCTACTAATCGAATACGGATGATATCCGCTTTAAACGAATGCATATGATATTGTATAAACGAATACGGATATGAATGGTAAATGAATTTTTGAATAACTATTTATAACCTTAAATATAAATATAAGTTGGAATAGAAAATAGAATAAAAGTTATAATAAATGATTCAGAGTGCAACTTAGGAGGAATGCATTCGGATAAAAAGAACACAAACCTTAGAATGAAGATAATATCGATTTTTTAAAATTACCACATCCAACTTAACATAACAACAGTGCATAAATTCAACAACTCTAGCGGTACATTTAGATTGAAGTTAAAGAATTCCAAATTAACATATCACAACAAATCCATCGCTTTGCTTAAATGAGTCTGCCCAATTATATGTATTTATAATGAATAGTGATGTAGCTACTACATTTTTAATTTTAAAAACCCATTAAAAATTCTGTCACACACTAAATTCTTCTCAAATCATATTTACATGGTCGACATTCGAGAAGCGACATGCTCAGCCCAATAAATATGAACACGTAGGCCATAAATATTATTTTCTCCTTTAATACCTTTCAAAACTTCATGAGGATTGAGGGGCCTGCAGCTTCCGGGAATCTAGGCGGGACCCATATACATCCACATCAACAGCTGGGATCCGGCGAAGCACGAGGGAACCACTGCATTACCCATTTCTCATAATCAGAACCCACCCCACTCCCGACCCCCACCCCCATACAGGAGAGGATTGGGCCCCACATCCGTCATTGCCGAGGTGAAAACAGGCCGTAAAAACTCTGATCGATCATCGATTTCCTCTTTAACCGCTCACAATGACCGACCAAAGAAAGATAAGCAATGTGTACGCATATAGACAGATTTCGATAGTCGGGGCGGGGTAGAGAAAGGGTCCCACTGTAATTTTCGCCAAATCTGAAGTCCCATTTTTGCAAACCTCGAACCGCTTCTCTCACTATAAATTCGTCCTGTCGGTATCCCACCACGAAATGGAACGCAGCTAAGATACTGTATACGCACCCTCCCTCTCATTCATACTGTTTGAAATCCGAGAAATCGCCGCGAATAAGCTAAAAGCTGCATTTTATTGATTGAAATTGTATTCGTAGATTATACTCATCAGGTATATACGGGCACTGCATTCGTTGCGCGAATGTTTGTTTTTTTTCCCTAAAATTATTAATTTCTTCATTCTTTGGAATAATGCTATGGTTTGATAGCTTCTAAGATCATGTTTGCATTTGCCGGAGAGATTTGCCAAAGTTTACGTCTTAATTCGATCACGTATTGTCAAAATCTGTGAGTTTTTTTTTTTTTTTTTTTTAAGTTGAAAATGGGAGCTATCGTCTGAGCAGAAAATTAGTCACTCTTAAGTTCAACATCCGCCTTATACTGGCGGAAGGCTTACTGCAGATACAGCAATATTCTAACTTGAATTTATTGGCACTATTTGTTTGATTGTTTTTCTTTGCTTTTATTTATTGTTTTTAGGTGCTTATCGAGTTCCGCAATTGATTTAAGAATGCTTGTAAATGGGATAATATTTATATGGTCATACTTATTGGTTGTGGAGTTGTTTTCTGGTGTCTGGTGAAAACTTGATATCTTTTGATCTGTTGCGTCTGGTGCAATTTCCTATTGGTTGTTGGTAATTGGATCCGGCACCTAAATTCAGGGAGTGCCAATGAAAGGTAGATTTGTAAGATTTTCCATTGGCATCTGATGATGACAGTTCCCTTTTTGCTTGTCCAGTAACTATCCTACTTTAAAAATATTTGTCCCTATTTTTCATGATTGTGAGATGCACGACCAGCTTTGCATTTTCTTTCAGAAATGATGGTGCGAAATTCATTTCTATAGAGGATCTTGGACCCAAAAACTTCTCTCTCTGTGAATATTCACAACAGAACATTACTTTTCAAGGTTCTAAATAAAGCTTCTTCACCTAAAAGACTTTTCTTTTTCTCTCTTCTGCATTTTTGTTTTTGAGTGTTCATTCTTGTGATTATATCTGTCAGTCTTCTATATACTGTCATTGAAGCTTATTTATGCTATTGCATCCTCTTACTTTTTAATTCTTATTGTTTAATTTTGCAGTGAAAGTCTGAAAATGGGTTCAAAAGCAGTTGAAGATTTGATAGAGGCTTCATCAGGGGTTCATTTTTCGGGATTCCATTTAGAAAATACAGATCCAAGTACCACATCAGTTGAACAGCAAACTACCTCTGCAGCTGAAAATGTCAAGCAACCATTTGTCATAGGTAGTGCAAGCATCTTATCTTCTTCCAGTAATGGCCAAATATTATGCGATCATATTTTTGTTATATTTTGATGAATATGAACCAATCAGAGCATTATGTTTCAGTGGTGCCACATTTTATAAGCAATTCAATTTAAAAATTTTGGACTAGGACTCAGCAGGTTTGACACTATCACCTTGTAAACATGATGCGCACAGACTTTTTATGCATGATCAATGCAAAATTTTCTTAACTCAAAGAAAAAGCTTTGCTCAGCACAACCACGGTTCAGGATCGAAAATGGCGAGTAAATCAAGGTTGTTGGGTGCAGTCATGACTGTGAAATGTATGTACTTTTGGAAAGATAAGTGGGCTACATGCATAAGATGGGGAAAAATGTGCTACTTTCCACTTGCTTCAGAGATGCAATTGCACTGGTGAGACTAATGATTTATTAACAACTTTAGAATGAAAGAGCCTGATAATTCATGGTGCTTGAAATCAATGATAAGTCATTGTTGCAAATTTGTGGTGAATTTGCTCATAGATCAATAGAAATTGTAAAGATAAGGTTGACTAAGCTGATTAGGCAACCTTCACTAGGCTACTGCTTTCAGTGGAATCATAGTTTTTAGATATAGAATCACATTGGAACAGACCTCTCTCAAATTGTATGCGATGGCACCAATGGATAAACTGCATGGTTTCAGGATTCAAAAGGATTGCAATTTGCTTGTTAGAAAAGATATGGAACACAAAGGGTGCCATTACTTATTTAACTTTCCAGAAACTAAAGGATTATATGGGATCTTTCCAGAACTGAAGAATTTGACGTTCAAATTGTTGAAGAAGAGCCACCATTTTTATATTTTTTATTATCTAATTCCTGTTTCAGATTTTTCCTCATAAGGATCAATATCTGAAGCTATAAAAAACTGTTTGGATTGTCCAATTTAGACGTCCAAACCAATATGTTCTTGGGGAAAGAATAGAAGAATCATGGTTTCATGGAGATTAGAATTCCTGGTAATTGAGCTCTTATGTTGATGAGATCATGCACTGGGTTTCAAGGGATATAAACCTGCATTTGGTGGATAACCTCCTAGAAGAATTGGCTTATGTTTGCAGCTGTGCAAAGATGTTAAGGCTCACTCTTATTAATCTCATGAGTTGCTCTTAGAAAATCCATGATAAATTGTTCTGGTTGTTGTTCACTTTCTCGTTTGCTAGAGTTGAAATGCAATGGTATCTTTGCCCTCAGTCATTTCTTCTACTGTCCTGTAGAATAAAATTTTTTGAAACTTGTTTTATCATTCTCTTTTAGTAATGTATAGATGCAATATGTTGCTAATCTTGAAAATTGTGCATGCATATTAGGAGTTGCTGGAGGTGCAGCATCTGGGAAAACTACAGTTTGTGATATGATTATAGAACAGCTCCGTGATCAGCGTGTTGTCCTTGTTAACCAGGTAAAATCACTTTCACTGTTCCTGTAACTTAGTGAGAATACAAGTATATAGAAACAGCTATTGAACTTGTACAATCTTCAAACTCAGCAGAGAAGAATGCAACAAAATAAAATACAATTTATTTTTACTAATACAATTTATTTTTACTCCTTTAATGGTTTTATCCCTTTTCCCAATTTGTGAATTCTTTGTGGAAATTTCTTCTTTTATTCTTTCCAATTAAGGTCCTGTTAATGGATTTATGTTGGTTATTCATTCCTTTTGCCTCCCTTTCCTAAATTTCTCTTATTAATTGTGGTGGATGTATTGAATGATAACTTTGACATACCTCAGATATGTTCAGGAGTCAATAAAAAAGAGTGCTCCCCTGGTACTATTGTTGTCCTTTTGAATCTATTAAATGTAATCTTTCACCAAGTGAAATCTAAGCAGTACTTGCAATATTTAGTACCTACAGAAAAGAGTTCAGATTGTTGGTTGTGTTGTCATGTGTAAGTTATATCCCCATTTTATATCTGCAGCTTCTTAAAGCAAGGCTTAGAAGTTTAATGCGCATGTCAGGAATTTTAGTAAATGTTTTTGCTTTGGATGCTTATGCAGAATTATCTCCCTATCTAATATACTTCTCCATGTGACATTTTGGCAGGATTCATTTTATCACAATTTGACACCAGAGGAACTTAAAAAAGTTCACGAATACAACTTTGACCATCCTGGTTGGTGTTGTCTTGAACTTTGAGAGTTTTTTCTCTTTTTCTCAGCATTCTTTGATTTTAATTGCGCCACATATTTGTTTGGCTTGGATAAGTTTGTCTGGTAAAGGATGAACCTCTAGCATTGTGGATCTTGTTCTGATATTGTTCTTGCTTATGAAGAGGATACTATGTACTGTGAAAGTTTGCTTTGATGGTTGAGTTTACTAGAATTGCGTTTTAAAGTCTTTTATATTATGACCATTCATGTTGCAGGATTGCAGCATTCCTATGGTCTTTTGCATTCTATCCACATTCATTTCCCAATTCAATCTTCGTGTGTCTTATTAATTGTGGACAGTCACATTACTGTATCAAGCTCTTGTCAGCTGTATGTCAAGGACTACACAAAAACATAGTTCTTAGGAATACCTTTCCTTAAAACTGCAGCTTCCTTTCTTGCCTCATTGGTAATGTCTTTGGCTCAAATAACAACAATTCTAGGAGGAACACAGGTTTTAAATAATGGTAGTCAATGAAGAGCCGTCTGCAATCTGATTACTTTTCTTCTGGCAGGAACTGTCGCTGTACTAGATTTATCAGTCGCATTTTCTCGGGTTGCATCATCACTGGAGTTTCATGCTTTTTGTTAATTAAATTTGTTCTTAATTGGTTCAGATGCATTTGACACGGAGCAACTGTTGAGTATTATGGAGAAATTGAAACATGGTCAGGCAGTAGATATTCCAAAATATGATTTCAAGAGTTATAAAAATGATGCCTTCCCCACTCGAAGAGTAAATTTCTTTCTGTTCTTTTTCATTCTTTCTCTATTTCTTTTGCTTTCACCTTTTGTAGCTTACTCCCCTTTGGTTTCCCTTGGCAGGTAAATCCCTCAGACGTCATTATTTTAGAAGGAATACTCATCTTTCATGATCCACGCGTACGAGATCTTATGAATATGAAGATATTTGTAGACACAGGTTCTTTTTCTTCCTATCCACCATTATTTGCATTAAGAATGTGAATTTGTATATTCTGTGTTGCATGAGTAGAATCTTTAGCAGTTATTCAATTTAGATTTGGACTTGTTTTATGTACAAAATGATAATGTCTATCTTTTGTCCTATCTGGTTTGCTTGTATGTGAAAGACATAATTCATTTAATAGTGGCTCAAGGAACTTGCTATCAAATTCTCAGAGTATATGACATCCAAACTTTAGCTTGTGCACAACTCTTTGGGATCTGACCAAATACAATAGAATATTTAGTTGAATAAGTTACTGCTCCACGTGCAATTTGAGAGTATTTTCTGCAGTTACTTGCTAGTTATTTCTCGACATGCCATTTTGTTGAGTCAAAAAGCTGTGGGTATTATTGATGTTGGGTTCTTTTACTTATTTCTCTTTGTCCTTTTGTTCTTATTCCTATTATTTGTTGAGGGATTGTCTTGATACATGATTCATCATGTTATGTACTGGTTCCTTTGATTGCTATAATATCAATTTCCAGTGCAGATGCTGATGTACGCCTGGCAAGGAGAATAAGGCGTGATACAGTAGAAAAGGGTAGAGATATTGGCATGGTGCTTGATCAGGTAGTAAAATATTCATCCCTTAATTCCACAAAATTATTGGACTATGTAATTTACTTTAGCTGATTCTCAAAATGCCTTTTTAATTAGTTTTTGCTGCCCTGTTGGGAAATTAATGCAACAAGGTATGGGGTATGAATTTGTACCGGATTTGTAATATGCTTATTTTTTTTCTGTAATTGGCGACATATGATGGTTTGGCACATTCCAAGGAGACATCGACTCATTAATTAGGAGAAATATAAGACTAGTATTTAGAAAAAATATAGATGAAGAAGCTGACTTAAATTAAAACCTCATGGATTGAAAATGGCTATTGCTAGAGAACTAGGGAAGTTTGAAACAAAATTCATGCAACAACCTTAGAGTATACTGTGAGATTTTATTGTGATGAGTTCAGCTTTAAGAATTTCTAATAACTAAAAAGCCAATGCTGTAGCTGATATTTCAGCATAACCTGATGTTGCTGAAATTCATCCTTTTTCTTTTGAGGTGGCGATATGACATGACAGATAGATATGATGGTGCTATTATGGCGATTCTGGTAACTACTATTATTGGGAGCTTTTCTCCTTGAATCATCCTGTATGCAGAGATGAGCTGAAGCATTCATGCTATGCCAATGCTTTATTGTGAGACTTTATTGTGATGAGTTCAGCTCTATGAATTTCTAATAACTAAAAAGCCAATGCTTTAGCTGATATTTCAGCATAACCTGATGTTGCTGAAATTTATCCTTTTTCTTTTGAGGTGGCGATATGACATGACAGATAGATATGATGCTGCTATTATGGCCATTCTGATAACTACTATTATTGGGAGCTTTTCTCCTTGAATCATCCTGTATGCAGAGATGAGCTGAAGCATTCATGCTAAGCCCTCAACAACACCTATAAAAAGAAAATGACAAAAGAAAAATTAAAGCAAGGATAGAGTAGGCAGAATACTGATATACTTAATCTGCAAGTAAATTAGGGTTCTGGTGGTGTTAGTTCAATTTTTTCAGATGTGTTAAAACAAACAGGTCAATCATGTATATATGAACAAAATTAAGCAGCACATCTGGGTTGCCCTAATATCAAATGTTGTAATTGACATAGTAGCTCTGATCTTTTCCACATTTTAGCTATGGAACAGACATCTGCATTCTATATTTTTGCATGGTAAAAATCTCACATGCATATTCTATTTAGAGCTCATTTTACTTTGTAGTATATTGCGCACCTTAAGAATGAATAAACCCTTGCGTTCATGTGGAGTTGCTCAAGTCTCATAAACCGTTGACTCTTTTAATCCAGTTCTTAATAACTTAATTGTTCACTGATAGATGGACATTTACTTTTCAAATATGGGAACACCTGGTTATTTACATATTGACTTGCATAGGTAAATTGCTATTGGTTGCAAAATGTCAGCCTTCAATATCACAACATATACTTTGATAAATTGTTAGATCCTGGTGGAAACTTCAAATGTTTCTCCAACCAAAGCTTAAATCTATTTCCTGTGTGCTATTGTACATCTCCAACCTCTAAGAATTTTTAAAATCTGCGCTACTGGAAGTTTCCATTATCCTTTATTTTGTTGTACCATGAGGGCCCGTTTACATTGTAGGATGGGGCTTGATAGATTATAATATCAAGCCCCATCAAGTGTTTGGTTTTAGTGTTTTAAGCCCTTGATGGATAAAGGACCTGGTCCACAATCCATGAAACAATTGATATATAATCCCCATAATTTGGCCAAAATTTTATAATCCTTTATTATGATGGGAAAAAAAGAGTTAGTCTTTTGATTTCCACTATGTGTAATTCTAGTCACCAAACACAATATTATCTTATTTTCAACAGTGTAATCCTATTATATCATTATAATCTTATCAATCCTAGTACATCCAAACGTGTCCTAAGCTTATTGCAAGCTGAGTGTCAGTCATACGCCTATCTTAATGTGGAGAAAGGGTTTTAAATTTATGTGTCAAATTCAGTTAAACAACTTTCTTCTATATACTGAGAAAGAGTTTTAAATATATATCTGATGACTGTAGTAGTTTTTTTGTTTTGCTTTTTTTTTTTTTTTTTTGGATAATTGACTGTAGTAGTTGAAACTAGCCGATTTTTGTCATTTGATGTGAATCTTGAACACACTAAAAGAAGTATAATTACATGATTTCACTAAATACTGGTAGTAGATTAATATTTTTTGTCACCAGTCCAGACAGATATTACGCATTACGTGCCGCTGCCATGTTTATCATTATGCTTCTATTGCCTTGTAGTACTGGATCAGAGCATGTCTGGTAAAAATATGAAAACACAAACCTTTCTGAAACAGCAAAGGGCAAGGTTTCAAGGATGGAAATTCTCTTTATTTCTTGCTTTAGGTAAAGTTGTAGGACAAATTGGGAGAAAAATTTGTGGATTGCTCTGTGATAGATCTGGCATCCCTTGGGTGATTTTAAATAGCTGTATCTCTGTGTGTGTAGAGCTATTTTTTATTTTAATTGAATGCTTCGCTTACTAATCATCAGGTTTCATCTGCATGCAGTACTCAAAATTTGTAAAGCCTGCTTTTGATGATTTTATACTTCCAACAAAAAAGTATGCTGACATTATCATTCCACGTGGCGGAGACAATCCTGTTGCTATTGACTTGATTGTGCAACATATTCGAACAAAACTTGGTCAACATGACCTTTGTAAAATATATCCTAATTTATACGTCATTCAATCGACTTTTCAGGTATCATTTCCATCCTGAAAATTTAATAAGTGAACCTATTAGTTGTTCTAGTATGAATTTTGGAAAACCACTATCCTTTGATTACATTAAAATTATTTCATCACCCATTAATCCTTTTTTTCCTCTTCAATTGATCTGGCATCATTGTTTGTCTTGTGCAGATACGCGGTATGCACACACTTATACGTGATGCTCAGACAACAAAACATGACTTTGTCTTTTATTCTGACCGGTTGATCCGATTGGTATGTTTGTATTTTGTATGTTGCATATCTGCCACCGATATTTTAACAGAGATAACCTTCATGGCTTGACTTGCTTATTAATAGAATATCATGTATATTAGGTTGTTGAACATGGTCTTGGGCATCTTCCATTTACAGAAAAGCAGGTGATCACTCCTACTGGTAAGCCACCTCATCAATTATTTGTGATATGTCCTCTGGTTTCTTCAATATTTTGCCTTTGTGCATGGATTCGTCTTTGAAAGCTCTGGTAGTTAGTTTAGGAATGTTCCTTTTCTCCCTCAAAGGTCCTAGGAAGCATTTTGGGTTCCAAAATAAGTATTCTGGTGTTATTACAGAAATAAATTTTGTAGCGTCGTTTACTTTATAGTGCATAATCTTCATCGTTGGGATCATGATGGAAGTTTAACCATATTGGAAACAAAAAACATGAACTTTTATCGAGGGTGGTGAAAATTGACTTTATAGTGCATAATCTTCATTGTGGGGATCATGATGGAAGTTTAACCATATTGGAAACAAAAAACATGAACTTTTATCGAGGGTGGTGAAAATTGACAAGCGCAGCCCTGTACCACTTGGGTTTTTTCGCAGCTCTGTACCACTTGGGTTTTTGCTCCTACGGTAAAGCTATATATCCACTCATAGTTTCTGAAATTTGCAGTTTCTGGCATAAATCAATCTTTCCCTGCTTCTAATTGAAGTGTTAAAAAACAATCTGCATAGGTTTTTGGCCCCTCTCCCTCTTGTCTCTTTCTTACTATTTTTACTTGCTATTTTGCCGTCCAAATTTCACATTCCTTTTTAGGTATTTACTTGTTTACTGGACTATTAAACCACTGGAGGTAGTTATTGGTGGTAAGGCAATTTGACTGAGTAGGCTTGCTGAATACGGTTCATATCTCGGGAAAACAAGTGTTAGCACTGTTGAAATGAATTGTTTCCATTCTTCAACTTTTTTTGGTTAAAGGAGGTGCTGTTTAATGAAACGGAACTCATGACTTTTAAAGACCTTACGGAATTGAACAGTAACACTAGCATTGCATTCTTGCATGTTTCAGAAAATATCTTTTGGTTTGATGTTATAGTTACACATCCAGCAGTGTCTATCTCAATTATCAACTTATTTCTTTTACTCAGCACTCGAACAAAAATTAGATGATATTTCTTTGAATTTCCCTGTTAATGCAGGATCTGTGTACACTGGAGTAGACTTCTGCAAGAGATTATGTGGTGTCTCTGTTATCAGAAGGTATGAAGAAAATATTTAATTTTTCTTCCATCTATTCTCCTGGGGCAATGTTTGTTCTTTTCGCTTCTCTACTTGCTGGTAAACGGAACACATCCATTCTTTTCGCTTCTTTGGTGGTTTTAGCTTTAGAAATAATTCCGAACTTCAAATGTTTGCAGTGGTGAGAGCATGGAGAATGCCTTGCGTGCATGTTGTAAAGGAATCAAAATTGGCAAAATTCTTATTCACAGGGAAGGTGATAATGGTCAACAGGTTAGCAAAAATTGTTGCTAGTCCTGTGTGATGCCTATCTTTTGTCTTTACTTCTGGTTTTACTAACATTATTTCCTGTTAAAATAATTTTGTATTGTATGCAGCTGATATATGAAAAACTGCCACAAGGCATCTCAGATAGACATGTCCTGTTATTGGATCCAATTCTGGGCACAGGTCAAGCCTTGTTACAACTCATCTTGTGAAAGAATATCTTTTACTGTTCCTCTAAGGATCTACATGTTAGACAGAGGCTTGTCATAAGATATCTCCCTATTTGTGTTTTTATTTTCTCTCCTGTAAATTCCAATCTATCTCCAGGAAATTCAGCGGTTCAAGCTATTTCTCTACTTATCGAGAAGGGTGTACCAGAGCACAACATCATATTCCTTAATCTAATTTCTGTAAGTTCAATAACTCTAGACAGTTTCTTGTTTTGCGAACCCCCACCCCTTCTTTCAGGCTTTGTAGACTTGGGGTGAATGAATTACCTTCAATGCAACTTTAAATCTCAAAGTTCTTTTTGCTTATTCAGGCACCTCAAGGAGTACATGTGGTCTGCAAACGTTTCCCTCGAGTAAAGATAGTGACATCTGAGATTGAAATTGGTCTGAATGAAGATTACCGTGTAATCCCTGGTATGGGTGAGTTTGGCGACCGATACTTTGGGACAGATGATGATTGAAAACCACAGTGGGCCCCCACCCTGAGTTATATGAGAAGCGAAGGCTCCACCCACCATATTATTTCTGGTCATAACTGAAAGAAATAATCGGCTCAAATATGGATAAGCCAATAATTAGCTGAATGCCAAAAGTTTTTTTTTTTTTGAAATGGTTTGGGCTACTACATTCAAGAATTCATACGTACATTAGCTAATTAAGCAGGATGTCTGTTGATGAGTTATGAGAACTACTTTATATAATACTGGTTTGTGAGATAAACCATAAACCTTTTGTTTTGGGCAGCGGGATCAGTGCTCAGTACCATTCTTGGAGCTTTTGAGATTTCATCGAGGAGTATCTGTTATTTGTTTACCCCATGATAAAAGTGGCTTCGGATTAAAGGCCTCATTTTAGGGGTAACATACATGGACATATATATCTAAAAACCAATATTGGGTTGTTATGGACTGTGTATTAGTGGTGGCATGGGATTTTACTATATATCCCAGTTCTCCTGGTATATTAATTTTTGATCAAACATCTCCAGTCATCAATGCTATTGTATTCAGCTGAAAGTTTGTGTATCTCCCAAGTGTTTGCATATATATATATATATATGTCAAAGTGCAGTGAAAACTAATACATGATTGGACATTTAATTATTTTAATTCCTTGGGAAACTAATGTCGTAGTCGGTGCAATATACAGACGGCGGAAGAGCGCGCCAAAAGATGGTTTTTGGAATTTGTGTATTGGGAACTCTTGGAAAATGTTGGGGTCAACAAGGGTTAGGGATTAGGGAGGAGCAAAATTGGTCACATGAGTAGGATAATGGCCACGGCATTGCCATTTGGCAGTGAGAGTGATCACCCGTTGCTTTATCCCGGGAAGATAACCTTCCTTGGGCTACTCTTATGACACGTGTCAACTCCTAACGTGATGGATCATGTTGGAATATACCGTCAAAGTTTATATGTCTATATAGGTTGGCTCTGGTTTTTGCACATTCGCCCGCTTTTCTAACAGCTCCTCGTCCTGCGAATATATATCCAAACCAGAACAACCATGTCTGCCTTCGTAGGGAAGTACGCTGGTAAACTCCCACCTCACTTCATTTCTCTCTTGTATGAATAATCAACTTTTTGATGCATGCATGCAAGTCAAAGTCTTTATACCCGGAATATATTACGAGCAATTTTGTCAACCTAAATGCACTCCTCATTTCACTTGGTGCTTCAAAAAATGGATTTAATTTATACTCTTGCACGTAGATGATAGAATTGATGGGAAAGTTTTTCACTATGCTTGAATTAATACTACTTGAATGAGAGAATTTACTCAAGTTCATGGTACTCCGACTGCCATTTTGGATCTTCTATTTCTTTTCCCATTTTATCTTCTATTTTAACTTGATAAATATATGCTGCGTGTATTTGATTTTTAACCAATCTTTTTTATAATGAAATATTTTATACACTTGGCACATTTCCATGAAATGGAATAAACAATGAAATATAAAATAAAATAAAGGATTCAGACTGCTTGGACTAGCACCTCCACTTATCCCACTAATTGAATATTCAACTTATGTGTATATGACTAGCAGCTAGTTACGCACGTTTAGGCAGTTTAAATCTTTTATTCCATTCCTCATTTCATCTTATATTTTATTTTATGAATATATGATGTGTATTAAGTATTTTTTTATAAAAGTAATTGATTGAGAATTAGATATACTTGCATAGATAGAGGATCCAAAGTGATGTTTAAGATGTAATTTCCAGCTGCAACATTACAGTATGATATAATTGGTAATAGGTAGTACTATTGTGTTTGTCTGAGTGAAATTTGTATACGTAGAGGAACTCATCAAGAACGCTAAGTACATCGCCACCCCAGGCAAGGGCATATTAGCTGCCGACGAGAGCACGGGCACCATTGGGAAACGCCTGGCCAGCATAAACGTGGAGAACATTGAGTCCAATCGCCAGGCCCTCCGCGAGCTTCTCTTCACCTCCCCTTCCGCTCTCTCCTACCTCTCCGGCGTCATCCTCTTCGAGGAAACACTCTACCAGAAAACATCAGACGGCAAGCACTTCGTCGAGGTTCTCCAGGAAAACAACGTCATTCCAGGCATCAAGGTCGACAAGGGCACCGTCGAGATCGCTGGCACTAATGGCGAGACCACCACTCAAGGGTTCGACTCCCTCGGCGCCCGCTGCCAGCAGTACTACAAGGCCGGAGCCCGTTTTGCCAAGTGGCGGGCCGTTCTCAAGATTGGTCCCAATGAGCCGTCTGAATTGAGTATTCAGCAGAATGCGCAGGGGTTGGCTCGTTATGCGATAATTTGTCAGGAGAATGGGCTCGTTCCAATTGTGGAGCCGGAGGTTCTGACTGATGGAAACCATGACATTAAGAAATGCGCTGCTGTTACTGAAACAGTGCTGGCGGCGGTTTACAAGGCGCTCAATGATCATCACGTGCTTCTGGAAGGAACTCTCTTGAAGCCTAACATGGTCACTCCCGGCTCTGACAGCCCTAAGGTAATAGTGGGATTTTTTTCTTCAAAATGAAACCACCCCATATATTATATCTTTGTCTCAAAGGAGTTCAATTTTGTACCACGCATATTGGCATAAAACTGAAGGCAGCATGCATTTTTCTCATATACACTAGTCCTCACAGGTTGCTCCGGAAGTGATTGCTGAATACACAGTGGCGGCACTGCGCCATACCGTGCCACCTGCTGTGCCGGGGATTGTGTTCTTGTCAGGTGGGCAGAGCGAGGAAGAGGCGACAGTAAATCTTAATGCGATGAACAAGTTGGACGTGCTGAAGCCATGGACGCTGTCATTCTCATTTGGTCGTGCTCTGCAGCAGAGTACGCTGAAAACGTGGGCGGGAAAGAGGGAGAATGTGGAGAAAGCACAGACGGCATTCTTGGCGAGGTGCAAGGTTAATTCGGAGGCGACGCTTGGGAAGTACACAGGTGGAACTGGTGGTGATTTGGCTTCTCAAAGTTTGTATGAGAAAGGATACAAGTATTAGGCTCTTTCCGCCAAGGTGCAAAAAGGGTTTCTTGAGTACTCTCAAGTGCATTTATTTAACTAAACTAATTATAAGTCTTGTGTTCTGTAACTGCCTGTTTTCCAAGCTTGTTCCTGGTACATATATAGTTTGCAGATGGGCTGTCCCAAGTTCTACCATGTTTCTCACTGTTCAGAATTTAAGCCTTTATTAAATTAGTTTGTTGCCTACATGTGTATATGTATTGCTCTACCTGAATGAATTGCTATTGACTCTACTTTCGAAAAAATATGTTATGGCATTGGAGAAAACAAGGTATATATATAAGAGCAATAAATTTCGCATATGAAATTTTTCTGGCTCGTTCCAACATACCCCACTTGGCTCTTATTTAAAATTTTTCCTTCGTGTAGTACTGGGAGATATGTGAGCAATTTTCAGCCACAAGTATAAATCAAAGTGCTTACTCAGGAAACTATACAAACTCAAGACAGAAATTTTGGGAGTCTAATTTAGCTTGGAAGGGGTTGCTCAAAGTTTGTTCCACTGGTTTATGATGAAGGCTCAAGGAGCTGAGTAGTTAATAACCTGGGAGCCTCAGTTGCAAGCTCTTCAGATTTTTGCCAAATTGGATATTACTTAATATTTTAAATTTATATTAATTTTAATCGCAGGACAGAGATTTGGTGTGTGTGTGTGTGTGTGTGTATTCTTTTTAGTAAAATCATATATACAATTTTTTATATAAGTGTAGGGTCTGCCCAATTAGTCATGCAATATTTTCACAATTTAAACAATTAACAAGTTTGGTATCATCTAGCTATTTGCCAAACACACACATGAAAATTGTGCCACTAAATGATTCACAGCACCAACTACATATATCCCTCAACCCCCAAGACATTCCATTATAAAGCTGACTTGATAATGAACTAGTTGTAGTAGAGCTCGAGGCCCATGCCGTTGTGGATTTATATATAATAAACTTATATTTATTTTCAACAGCATGCCATCGTAATTGATTTTGGCTTATGTATATTTATATATAATAAATTTACATTGATAGCCTATATTCTATAATATTAGTTTATGTTGAACTTTACTTTTAATAATAATGAAAAAAAGGTTAACAAACCATTCAATATAGTGAAAAATAGGTTAACAAACCATCCCAAATAGTCATTAACCAACAGATACCACAAAATTAATTCAGCCTAAACAACTACCCTTAGTCATATATCAACATACATATTCCCATCAACAAATCACTAAAATTCCTCTCCCCTTGACAGCAACAACTCAGTCCAATACCCCATTTGATACCAAAATTATTCACCAAAAATTTATGTATACTATTTTCAGCAGCATGTGAAGTGTCAATATAGGCCAAAATTCCAATCACCCAATCAATGTGTAAGAAATCAATATATCAAATTAAGCAATATACTGCACCATGCATACCACTAATATATAAATCTGTACATTTTCTAGTAGCACACTAAGTACCAAAAAAAGACCAAGCATCTATTATCCCATTCAAGCTGCCAATTCATCCATATTTTTTAAAAAATTTATGCCAAGCATTAAAGATAAAAGGCCAAGCCATTTGCAAAACTCCACCAAAAATTACAAGCCTTTGGTACCATATATAGCTTATTATAGTTGCTGCCAAGGTGCATACAAGATCCAAATACTTTACACATGCACAAGCTTATATATTGGATCCAAAATAGAAACTATGCATGTTAGTAGGAACATCTTTGGACGAGTATTAATATTAAAAATAGCCTGTAGAAATCAATGTTTATTGTGCTAGTACAATTATTAAGAATCTTACTACTTTAGCTCTAAATGTATTAATTTAATTTCTTAGTCATTCCATTCTTATTTACATTTACATGTTAAATAAGAAATATTAAGAATTTGTAGTTTTCTAGTTGGCCTTGATTTAAACATTCAGTAAATTTATTAGATAAAGACAGATCAATGAAATGTACTATATTAAAGTTTCAAAGAACAACAAGAAACCAACAAAAAACATTTGCATCCAAACAACTAAATTAAGAAATCTTTGCCATTCTAGAAATGAAATATTATAGGTGAAATCTTATACCTGCGACGTACAGTTGGATCCAATCGTTTAAGCATTTGGTGGACTACCTTGTCCCATTGGCAACAAAGTAGGAAAATTAGGCTCTTCCCTAACAATATTCTCATTATGTGTCGAATAATCAGCTACTAAATCACCATTTTGAGCAAGAAAGGAGAAAGATGACCCTCACCCACGTCCTCTTCCTCGGTCACGACCTCGACCTTGTGAAGTTCCTCGAAAAGTAATGCCTCTTCCTTTACTTGACATTCTCTAACAAATGACTCTACAAGTTTAGGAAAATGATAAATAAATAAAAAATTGCATAAGTATATAACTCTGTATGAAAGAAGGGAACTTGGATGCCATTTGTAATAGGTTATAAAATAGTTATTCACTTGTAGTTAAAAAATCTTCTTGATAGTATTTTGAGGTTAGCATGTTTCTCTGTGTGGAGTGTGTTAATGTGGATAACCTCATGGAAAATTCCTTCCCAAACTTAGTCCAAGGATGAGGTCGCATGCATATATAAGCCAAGATAGATTTTGGCAGTTATCATGTGGAGCTCCTAATGCCACATCACACCATGTATCTCATTAAGGAAACAACAATCCCAAAGTTCAAAACTTAGCAACCCCACAGCAAGAAGTATGGTCCACGTATACATTTGAAAAGAAAAGGGTAGCAATTTTGCTTGTAAATAATAGTGTCTAATCAAAAATTACCTGTCTAATGATAAAAAGAATTCTTCTCCAGAAGATGCAATCTTTAATCTTTGATGAGCAAATGTCTTGTTTAATAACTGCAAATGATGTAAAAAGAAACCATAAACAAATAAATTCTATTATAACATTAAACCAATTCAATTCAATACTGTACATAAATACAATAAAAATATTTAATTATAATGAATATAATCTACTCATACCTCATAATAGATTAAGAGCGCTTTTTCACTTTTTTAATACAGGAAAAGATTAAAAAACTCAAAATAGTATCATACTTTCATATCCTCAAACTAATACAATCATTATTTTGGAATCTCCCCCACTCCCCTTCTCTCTTTCTTCCGACGTACTTATCTCTTCATTCTACGCTTTTGTCTCCATGTAATCAATTAAAACACGCACCAAAAACTTAGAGAAAGGAGAAAAAACTCACTCTTCTGACTTTCTATTTTATAAAGATAAAACTTTAGAGTTCAAAATATAAACACAATACTACTCATGGCTTCCTTTCCCCATTCCACCAATTTTTTCCCTTCTGATTCTCATAAAAGAAAAAAAATGAAAAAAGAAAGAAAGAAAGAATTACTTATAGGATCAAACCCAAACCAGTGAAACCTTAAATTGATGTTCTTCTTCAATAAATTTCGAAGAGATGAAATTTAGTTTGGCCAAAGTTTTCTTGAGATTGAAAAATGAGAAATCCTTGCGGCCATGAAGATTGGAATATCCAAACCCTTATTCAATGGGGGAGAAGAGAAGAAAATTTAGGAGGGAAATCAGGGAAAAGGGATTCGTATGTAAACCCTAGTGGCAAATTTAGGAGGGAAATCAAGGAGGGAAGAAAATTTTGGAAATTAAAAGGTAATTAATTAATATTTATAAGGAAAAAATATATTATTATAGATTTTACTTTAAAAAAAGAAGTATTATTGTTATGTCATATAAGTATTAGAATTTACATATTTAATTAGAATAATAAAATGATCATTAATAACTGCAGTAGTTAAAGTTTCTAAAATAACAGTATTAATAATATATAATAAATGAAAAGACTAATTTAAATATAAGTTAGACATTTATTTATATTTATCCAAGTAGATTAAAAGCTTCATGACTTATTCACAATAATTTAATTTGAAATACGTGTTACATATTCATTAATAATTATAAGTTTCATTTTATTGCATTTGCATATAATTATAATGTAATTGAAAATTAATCCAATAATTTGAGATTTGATTTTAAATTAATTATTTAAAAGTTCATTTGGTAAAGTTTGAAACTCATTATTACTTAATAAGGTTTGATTAACTCAAGTTCATCATTTTATATATTAAAGTGATCAAATATATTTATATATGTATATAGATAGATAGAATGACAGATAGATAGATAGATAGATAGATGCTAATGAGTTGAACTCGAGCTAGTTTGAGGCGACCTGAATCGAGCTGAAGCTCCATTTCGAGCCAGTTTCAAACTATCTATATTTAGACTCAAAACTCGTGAGTCAATATAAAATTAAATATTATTTTTTATTTTCTTAATAAATATATATTGTATTACTATTGTTTTTTCGACTTAAGCTCAAACTTGAGCTTGCAATTATTTTCAACTCACTTGATATTTTAAATTTAATTGAACTGAGTCGAGATCGAGCTTACAATTTTAAATTCATCAAACTCGAGCTTGAAAATTTTCCCCAAGCTCGATTCGACTCGACTTAATTGCATCCCTAAATATTTTTCATGTTATGTTTGGGTTGTTCAACTCTTGGTAAATTAAAGTTGCTATTTTTTAATAACTAAATTAAATTCAAGCATAATTTCGAACTGAATGAACGATTCAAATCAAACTTAAACCTTTCAGTTATTTTTTGACTCTACTCTATGTACTTCATGTAAGTGTTCTGTTATAAGTATGGTTCTTCATTATTCATGTCACTAAATGGCTCATTTAATTGAATTAATTAATATGAAATTGAGCTCTATTTAGCCCATGTGATGGCTTAATTTAATTATTAGATTAATGAATTTAGTTATTTAAAGCTAATTTGGTAACAGGATACCCAACTAAAAGCTGATTTAGTTAAATTATATAAGTTTCATATATGTTGCATTTATATATGAATTGGAAAATAAGTCAATCATTAGAGATTTGATTTTAAAATAACTATTTAAAAGCTCATTTAGTAAAATTTGAAAACTCATTCATTATTATTTAAAATAACTTAAATGCAATTTAATGTGTTACAATGATTAAATAAATTGAAATTAAACTTAATTTAATTAGGAAAGACCTAGTTGGAAGCTAATTTAATTAATCGGAGTCTAGCACTCTAGGGTCACTAGTTTGCAGCCCAATTAAGCTTTATAAATAGATTAGTGTAAGTAATATTCTATATTCCACATCTCGAGTTGGACTCCATTTATCCAATCCAATTAATCTAATTTATTTTCTATATTTCATGTCTGGATTATAAATATTAATAATTAATAATTTTAAGAGAGAATTGATATAAGATTGTGTCAACTGAAGACGTTATAACAAATATTAAAATAAAGATATTAAGCTTGTTCTGTCCAAATAAAAAAAATTAAATCCTCATACCCAACCTCATACTCATTAAAAATAATACAATAGATTTGATTGGCGTCTATACTAAAAATTACCCATATATTATATGTAAAAAAATTACTCATTACCTAATATCCAAATTCAATCAATTTGTAATGCCCCGACCGGAAGGCGCCTGCTTTCAACCGAGGTGCTACTCAAACAGTACCACACTTCTTCTTTATAACAGAAAATACAATTCCCAAAATTTCAAAATAATTAATTTTTACAACAACATTCATTGGATATTCAATTCTGAATTGAAGTATCTCGAATCACGCTTAGCACTTCTGTCACCCTCATTACCTTATGGTCAGCTGGGCTAGTTTGTCTTTGTCACTTGCTCTTATCTGGGGTAAAGAACGGAGAGCAATAATAAAACAACATAAGTTCGAATGACTTAGTAAGATAGTTTAGTAATAACAACAAAGTGACTATTTCACAATTATTACATAAGAGACAAATAGAAGTATAAATATTTTCAGAAGTTGTGAAAGAAGGTTTTGATCTAAGTTTTAAGGCGATCCATCTCACCACTATCCCATACCAGAGATGAGACTTCACAAAATTCACTATCTCTCACAGAGGTTTAAACCTCAACTATGTTTAGAGAGAGGGTCAATATGCCATTTGAACATCTACTGGATTCTAGTCAAATATTTGAGATTTAAAGTTTAAGTGTCAGGCATATCGAATAATTGAAGATAGTTTAACAAAACATTTTCACTGTTAAGCTGTTGGTGGTTCTCCTACCTTGTCACTCCGCTTTTGAAAACATGAAAATCCTTATTCCTCCGTCCCGAGTGATTGGCTCAGATAATAATATACTATAACCAGTAGGCATGGCTAGCTACATGCCTCATCTTCCCGCAGCCAGCTACCTCCAGCTAACCACGGGGTCGGATGTAATCAGTAGGGTATTAGCAGGAGTCGAGATCGATCGCCGTCAATCCGTTCCGCACGGTCCGTCCCAAGCTAATCCAAGGGCCTACCCCCAAGGGTATCAGTAATCAGTGCACCCCCAAGGGTATTAGTAATCAGTGCAGTATCAGTTTCCAGTAATTAGTGCGCAACAATATTTCATATAACACACCACTTCGCCATGACAGCTAAAATTCGAATGCTCAAATAGTCTTGACCTGTTTCTGAGAAACGGTCATGGTTATGACGGATAAATATATCTCAAAACTAGTATTCCAGATAGTATATCAAATCGCCATGTTTATATATAGAATAATCTAGCACCAGCTTGGTTTCCAGAAAGGTATGGTGATAAAACAGTATATTTCGAAATCCCTTTTCAGCTTCCTCAACATTTCGCCAGTTTTAGATAAAGTGATATCAATAAAAATTAACAGAAGTGCTTAATATAGGAGGGTGATGTGGAGTACTATTTTTAACACATAGACTGAAAGGAAGCAAATGAATAGGAGATAGTAACAAGTATATGTTCTTTCCCCAACAAAGGGTTTTCATACTATTGAGTATAAACTCACCTAATAAGCGCAAGGAAATCCCTAGTCCGATGGACGCCCAGGTCCTAGTTGCCTAGTCAGACGATCAAGAACTGCCATTAGATAATATGAGTTATCGTCCTATCAATCCTTTAGACCTTCAATATAAATATAACTAATGTCTTTATTAAACCTAAGGATATTTTTACACAGCCTTGACAACTCTTAAATGTTTGGAAAGTCCATGACATGGTTTTCCATTCAATCCACAATTTAGAATAAAATAGCCTAAACCAACTTTGTTTTGTTTTCTGAATCATAATTCCTAATGTACTCACAAGTCACACCTCCTTATCAAGTTTCTCGATTATTTTAGTTGTTCAGTCATAAATCTCAATTTTCATGTTACACTCAACTGTGCAAGGTGATCACCTATCATAGCCCTTAACCTGATAAGTTGGTAAGCGGGTGGCTAACATCTTATTTAAGGTCTCAACAACAATTTGATAATTCATGTGAGTCGATTAAATTCAACATTATATTAATTACAAGATTAATCTATAACCTTAGGCTAAATCATCGTTTAATAATCTTAGTTTAGGTCGCAATTAACTTTATTCAAAAATCCAATTACATCTGACAATTCAATCGCATTAAAATTTGATTATTGAAATTTACCCAAATCGAATCGATTCGACATCCAATTTCAAGACGAGAATAGCCCAGATGAGTTAAGGATCTAATTCTGCACAAACTGCCCAATCGCCACCTTCATACGCCGCTGCTGGCAATGGAGGCCGCCACCACCATCAGGCGCACCTCGATGCCAGGAGCAGAACGCCCAACCAATTTCGCCAAACCCCGCTATTTCGCTGCCTAATTGAACCAAAAACTACCGTAGAACCCTAACTCATCACCGTCTCGCCACCGAGTCAATTCCTCCACTACCCATTGTCAAAACCCCAAATTGACACCATCCCTTGACAGCCCATAAGCTCATAACCAAAGCCCAGTAACTCCTATCCAGTTTCCATCACCAGAGGCAGTGAAACCACCAACACCGCTGCGAGCTCGCTATCAAGCTTGATTTCCCAGTGATTTCGCTGGTGTTTCGGAGGCTTTTTTGGTATGGTTGAGATCGGGGAGATGGGCTCTAGATGTTTATCGAATTGGTTTAGCATTTTTTGACCGTCATCGGTGGTCCGAATATTGGATAAAGTTTGGGCCTTTTTGAGAATTTGAGAAAGTTATGTCCTCAACCGCATATATATAATATATTTTCCAGCACCTTCCAATTTAGCCACAGACTTTCTCACCGTTTTCAATTGGACCTATGAACTTTTAAACCGACTTCAGTTTGGCCCCTACACTTCAATTTTAGTCCTCAAACTTCTATTTCTCACACTTTGACCCCTAACATTCCCCTTTTTGGGCAATTAGGTCCAAACTCAATTATTTTAAGGTCCTCATACTTTTATTTATCTTACATTGACCCCCTAAACTTTATAATTTGAAACAATCAAGTCCTTTCTTTATTAATAATTAAATCCCCTAATTCCTAATACTTCCACCTAGACTTTAATTAATTTAACTTCAATTAACTTAAACTAATATTTCAAAAATCAGGATGTTACAATTCTCCCCCCCTTACGAGAATCTGATCCCCAGATTCTCATCTGAAATATAAAAGATCTCATAGTGTCATTACATACTATTTGGCTATCTCCAAAAAAAACTTTGTTGCGGATGCCTATCTTTTTCAACCAATTGGTTCGAAATTTTCTTCTCTCCTATTCTGAGTATCTCTTACTTGCTCTAAGAGGTGGGAATCCTTCTTAGTGGAAATTATTGATGAGGGTTTTTCGGTTGTTCATACTCACTTGAGCATTCCATATTTTATCAAGTATTTCGGGTTATGTTCCATCTCCCATGTCCAGCAAGATCATCTGTCTTGTATCTCATCTCCCGAGTCTTTACAATACTTATGAGATTGTTTCCTTATGATTCTATATTCATCTCAAGCATAAGCAAACTTGATATTTCCTTAAGTTTCCCAAGGAAAGATAAACAATGCAAAATTAGTCTATCTTCTTAATTCTCAACATTTCTCACACATCTCTATGTGTCTAAAAATTAGTCCCTTGTCCAATTAGTTTGATCATTAGACCTACAGCCTTAAGAAGATCACATTTAATATGAATTGTTAAAGCCCAAGAAATAGGTATTCCCAATATATTCCTATGGATATCTATAACACTAAATATGAACGTAGTATGACTCTTTCCCAAATTCCAAATTCACTAATTGTCCTGAATAGATTTGCTAGAACCCGATCTAATAAGTCAACGCCCTGTATATCATATATGCAAATGTTGTAAGAATTTGGCCATCCAAACGACATTATATTAGTTCCTAGTACCCATATTACCATAAGAGGTAATTCCCAAAATACCTTTTCTACCAACTTCTAACTAAAAATAATTCAGCTTAGCTTAATCTTAAAACAAATTGTACACCCTTACCTTGGTCCAAGTTATGGGCATGGAGCTAGGTACTAGGGTCCCATATTCAATGAGTCTTATTTAGTTCCTATCCTTATCCCACAAGTCCTTGCATTCTGATTGCTAACTATTCCATAACCCTTCGTGAATGAGATCCAAGAATTTACTTGAAGTCCCTTCCATGAGATTTTTCACAATACCTTCAAAATTACTGATTTGATTGGGTTTGTCACTATCCACAATATAAATATTGGGGGGGGGGGGGGAGGGGAGAACGATACTAGATTTAAAACTTTTTACTAATTCATTTATTGATTCATAGAATCTTTCATGTAGAATTTAAGGGTTGAGTTGGGATTTGGTTTTGGAGAAGGATACAACAAGTTATAGATGAATATTACGAAAAACAATTTGTCTTCAATTTATCTCAAATATATATAAATTGAGATAGACATTTCCATCTCTAATCCGTCCATATGTTACATATCCAAGACAGATTTTTCCCATTAGTAAAATAAAACAATGAAAATTAATAATTTATGACAAGTTACTAACAAAACAACTTTTCGTCACTAATTTCCATCTCTATTTGTTTCTACTTCATCACAAAAATTAAATTGAATGTATACTTTATAAAATTAAGATAGAATTAAATTTTTGTCTTTATTTCGTCTTTAATTTGTGTAAATTAGAGACGGATTTCATTTTGTCTTAAATTTTTCATCTCTAAAACTCTGTTCTCTTGTAGTGAAGCACATGTAAAGCGCTCGTCCTCATACAATCATGACCCACAAAGCTAGGACCCACCCATCATCTCATGCCTAGCTGATATGTTATTTTGATACTATTGAAGTTATTTTGTAATAGTTGAATCATATAAAATGGATTCAACTTGATATATACCTGATGATATTTTTTGGGTTGAACTACAAGAAATGTTATTTTGATATTTTGTGATTGTTAAACTGATTTTTGATGTTTATATTTGATGATGTTAATTTTGGTATGAGGAGTCTCTGAACCTCGACCAGAGGGGTCCTTCGATCTGAGAGATACTTTATAATGGTGGTGGGTGGAACCTGTAGCCAAGGAGCAAACGTCAGGCTAGTTGAGAGGGTCCCCGGCTAAGACCCTCCGATGGTTAAGTCAGTAAATCGACCTGGAGAGGTTTGGGCAGAGTAACAATTCTTTGAATGAATGTATGTATGCTTACCTTGGATTTGGAAGAACGAAGCATATATAGTGTTTGTTCGAAAGTGAAAATATGAGTATCTTCTCTAGCATATTTCACATGCTGATTCCTCAAGTAGGGACAAAGTAGGTCTTTTCGACCTACCTAGAAAGTGCACAAATGTTCGGCTTAGCCAGAATGAGGACTCTTATTATCATTAATGCGGAGGTGATGCGCTGTCAGTCCATTTAATGTGGATAGCCTAGCGGTTGAAATGCAATTAATGCGGATGTAATGGGTGGTAGACCGCCATTAGACGCATTTCGTCCCATGTCTAGGGGCTGAATCATGACCTTATGAGGTTGAGTTGGAGGTCAAAGCATTCGACCTGGTGGTCGAATTAGTCCCATATGCCAAAAATAATATTGGGCTCCGGTATTTAGGCCCATTAAGTATATTGGGCTTGTTTAGGCTTACCCATATCATGAGTCCCCCCTAACTCCTTAGTTCGATCGTGACGGGGTCGGAGTTAGGAGTAGCAAAAATGATGAGAATTAGGGGCGGGAGAATAGCATTTTGAATTCCAACTTGGATGGCGTTGGTGGGAACAGTTATAGGAGGTTATGCGTATATTTATGTGAAGGTAATGGTAGTTACATAATTATTAGCCGGTGTCCGGTCAGATTTACCAGTTAGGATTCCTGGGTGGCCTATAAATAGTAGTTTTTACCGCTCATTTTTCCCTTTTACCATAACTTGTTAAGGTTAAGCTGTGCAGATTTGTGGTTAAATTTTTTGCTTATTTTAAAGAAGAAATTTTTTCATAAGTTTTCCTTTTCTACGCTATTAAAGTTTAGTAGCGATATTTGCTTGTCAATATGTCAACTTCTAGTTTTGACTCTGAAGCCACTCACTCAGGGGATGTCTAGAATATTGGGGTTGAGTCAAGTGACTCCTCCAGTGTCAGGTCGAGTGCTCATGTCGAGCTTGAATTAGATTTGGGTAGGGAAGTATTGGGGGCAGGTGAGGAGGTAGGACCGCCACCTCCTTTAGTTGATGAGGCGGGGCCATTTGAACCCATAGTTGAGGAGAAGTAAGAGCCTTTAGTAGAGGCAGATGAGCCTTCGAGGTCGAGGGGTAGGTTATTTATGACCCATTACAGTGACATTATGTCCTCAATGTCGTTAAATAACCTTATGTCGATTAAGGGAAAATATTATATTCCAAACGAATTTGAGCTTATCAAACCCATACTGTAGATAAGATGCACAACTCGCTTAAGTGGTACCTTGCCATATTTGAGGATGCAATGAAATGTGGGCTTAGGTTTTCTCTAGGTGACCCAGTTGTCGACCTGTTGAGAGGTCTTCAATTCTGCATAACCTAACTATTGCTTAATTACTTTGCTATCATGTATAGCTTTGTTGTTTTAATAGGCATTCTTGATGAGGTGCCCTCTTGGGCCAACTTTAGCCATTTGTTTCTTTTGCCTATATGCCGTATGTCGGGTTTAGTTGGGAAGTTTAGGTTTTATTACTTGACAGTGCGACCCCGTAGAAAAGTTTTTAGAGCTCTGTCTTCATCGTATGGTCAGAAATGGAAAGAGAGATATTTCTATATTCGACCTCCCACTGGGGTCGCTTTAAACATTTTATGAGGGTGGATGAGGGGTAAGGTCAAGCTGGATACAGGTGAGAACCATCATGGAGTAATGTGTTTATTCGAGATCTCCTTGAATTTGGTGAGATAGACGCATTGGTGTTCATAAGGGAGAGAAACTTGGTTCTGGCGGGACTTTCGACCGCCGCATTGAGGTTGCATGCTAGTGCACATTTAGGTTGAAACTGATGTTTATAAATAATGTGATATACTATTCTTAGTCGACATGTGTCTGACTGAAATGTGTTATCCTTTTTAGGTCAATCGATCATGAATCGCACAAGGCAAATAGCGATGCGTAAGCAACTGGAGGCGCAATAGAGCAGAGAAGCCATGGCGGCTTGACAGATGGCCACCACCCAGGCAGTTGGGGTTGACCTAACAGTTGCAGAAGTCCAAACTACTGTTGTTGCAAGCACAGAGCGATCAGTAGTTCTCCTCAACCAAAGAGGAATGCAGCCGAGGCTGTTGGATAGAGCGCCGCAAAGAAGACTATGGCTGAGAAAGGGAAAAAGAAATGGAAGAAGCATATGTGCCCCTCTCTCTAGATCGGCTATGCAATTTGCCGATATTCCTCGAGCCTAGATTCGGGGACAAGGCGGGGGTGTCGAACACGGCGATGATGATGGGCGCAGTAGAGACGTCGACAATGCTATTAGCTGTCTTGATGGCTAGTCTCTTCGAAAAGGATTCAATTGAGATGCACAATCACTATTAGCTAGCCGTGCTGAAGGCTTTCGCCTATCATGCTAACATGTTAAGGATGTTGTCGAATTTATTTTTGCATTATGCAAAGGCCGAAATGATATAAATATGGTTTATGATGCTTTTTCAAGTAGGGTAACGGGGGTATAACCTCCATTGCCATTTTGAGCTATGTGAGACCAACCGTCTGAAGCTAGGCAAAAGGTACGAGCAAATGGAGAAGAAGCAAAATGATGTGCTGAAGACAAAATTTGAATCGTTGGAGTCAAGGTTAGCAAAATTGACAAAACAGCTCAAAGATAAGGATATTGAGCTATTGGCTACTGTCAAGGGGAAAAACCAAGCTGAAGAAGAGTATCAATTCCATTCAGGAAGCTTTGGAGTCCGGTCGAGCGTACGGCTATGAGAGCGCGATAAGGTATGCTCGATCAAAAACTTTCAAGGTACTGCCTAGGATCTGAAGGAGGCGATTCAACAATTTATGCTATCCTCGACTTTCATCAACGCGAGCATAGCGTTCAGCATAGATTATGTGAAAGAGGCTTTCGACGGTGCACTAAAGTAGCTAGAGTTCATGGGGTATGAGTTTCGGGTCGAGGACAAGGCCTGACTGAAAGTGAATAAAAATTAGCATCTTGAAGATTTTGATGATAATGCCCCTGTTGAGGGGGGAAGGGGTTGCTGCCCCTCCTCATCCAAGGGTTATCGTAGTGGGAGAGGAATTTGGATTTGTTGGGGAGTTTGCCCTAGACATAAAGAATAATGATGTCAATGTCGCAAATTTCTTCCCCCATGGTGGTTGGGTATTCCTAACTGAGGAGGCGGGGCCTTCACAGCTTGTTGGGGCTATGCAAGAAGCCAAGGGGCCTCCGCTAAATGTGGATATGGATTCGACTAAAGAATTGCTCAAGGCAGTCAATGAAGTGGCTAATGAAGCCATTGCCCAGCAAGGAGAAGATGCTGGCTCAAGTTAGGTGGACTTTTTTTTTTTCTTCTCTTTTTGTTGGTGTTTTCTTTAAGAGGTTTATGAATGACTTCATGGTTTGTAAATAATTTCCTCATTTATTAATGTATTAGCTCATTTTGCATATTTGTTGACTTAAACCTTTAGTTAACCGCGGGGTCAACTTAATAGCATCTAGTCAATTAACTTATTCCATTTGTATCATGCGATTACAAGGTCCACTTGATGCTTGATAATCAATTAAATCATACAACTTATATCATATGACTACGAGGTCGACTTGATAGTGGATAATCAATTAAATCATACAACTTATATCATGTGACTGCCGGGTCGACTTGATAGTTGATAATGAATTAAATCATAGAACTTATATCATGCGACTGCGGAGTCGACTTGATAATCAATTAAATCATAGAACTTATATCATGCGACTGTGGGGTAGACTTGATAGTTGATAATCAATTAAATCATGCGACTGCGGGGTCGACTTGATATAAGTTGATAATGGAGTGCAACCTACACATAAAACTTCTTAAGGTTAATGGCATTCCACGATCTTGGGAGTTCATTTCCAAATAGATCAGCCAGTCGATAAAAGTTGTGTTTTGCAACTTTGACCACGGAATATGGGCTTTCCCATTTTGGGTCGAGTTTGCCAACATTTCTAGAAACTTCAACCTTTTTAAGAACGAGGCTGCCTACTCTAAATGACCTTGGCCTCACACCTTTATTATAATGCTTAGCCATGATCGACTTGTACCTTTGTATTTAGGTTAAAGCCTATTGTCAAGGCTTTTTGATCAGTTCAAGGTCAAGTTCTTTTTCAGCTCTGTTTCTGATCGTATTATAGTGTACTGTTCGAGTTGTATGTTGAATCAACTCTGTATGGACAATTGCTTCTCAGCCATACACCAAGCTATAAGGGCTTTAACCGGTGGCTGTTCGTAGGGTGGTTCGATAGGCCCAAAGGACTCCCGATAGGTCGTCTGCCCAGCTAATCCTGGAGCTTTCCAAATGAGTTTTTATATGGTCCAAAACGGTTCTGTTAGTAACTTTCGTTTGACCGTTAGCTTGTGGATTCTCGACTGAAGTAAAATGTTGGTTGTTTCCTAGTTCTTCGCACTATTCTTTAGTGCATTTGTTCTGAAATTGGGTGCCACTGTCTGACATAAAGATTTTGGGCAAGCTAAAATGGCAAACTATATTTTTCCATAAGAAACTCCTTATTGTAGCGTCTGTGATCTTAGGCACGACTTTGGCTTTGACCTACTTGGTGAGGTACTCAACCGCTAAATCATGTATTTCCTCTGCCTGGTGGCTTTTAGGAAAGGTCCTACTATATCGACCCCCCACTGGTCAAAAGGCCATGTAATCTGAACCGAAACAAGGGCGGCAACTGGTTAATGAGGTATACCAGTGTGGACCAGACAAGATCGGCATTTTTGGGAGAATTCGATAGCATCCTTGTTTAAAGTTGGCCAAAAATATCCGCTCCTAATGATCTTATGGGCTAATGACCGACTTCTTGAGTAGTTTCTACAAATGCTAGAGTGGACCTCTTGTAAAACATGTCGGGCTGCATTGGGCGTGAAACACTTTAGCGGGGACCCTAAAACAGACCTCTTATACAGTTGGTCAAACTCATCCAAAGTGAACTTTGATGCATGTGCTTTCAACCTTTAGGCCTCTGACCTTTCAGATAACATCTTGCCCTCCTTGAGGTAGGCTTTGATTTCGTCAATCCAAGTTTGACTTGATGCATCTATTGCAAAGACCTCGCTCTGTCAGGGGCTATCAATGGTCGGTCCGTTTGAGACTAAAAAGGTGATAGACCTGTCTCTAGTGCCTTTTGTTGACCTAGAAAACTTTGAGAGTGCATCCGTTCTTTCATTTTCCGACCTGGGAACTTGACTAAGTGTAAATTTTTCAAATTGTTGCTCCAACCGCTTAACCTCATTCAGATATATGTTTATGGTGGAATCTCTTGCTTTGAAATTACCTCCAAATTGCTCGGTGATGAGTTGAGAATCGATAATGGCCGCGAGGTATTTGATGTCTCTATCCAAAGCCATTCTCATCTTTGCTATAAGAGCATCATACTCAGCTTCATTATTGGCGACATAATAATTTAGTTTGATGGAAAAATCATATTTCTTCATTTGAGGGGAGCATAAAGAGATTCCTACTCCGCCTCCTAAATTAGTAGCTGATCCTTCTACATGTAAAGACCACACTTGCGGTTGTTGTTCTTGTGTCAGCGGCAGGTCGATTCGTTCTGCTAGAAAATTGGCTAGCACTTGAGATTTTATAGCGACACGAGGTTGGAACTTCAAGTCGAATTCACCTAACTTAATGGCCCATTTCGTTAATCTCCCTAATATCTCGGGATTAGAGAGTACTTGTTTCAAAGGCTAGTTCATTAAAACAACGATCGTATGGGACAAGAAGTAAGGTTTTAACTTTCTGGCTGCTGTAATGACGGCTAATGCGAACTTCTCGATCTCTAAATAATTATGCTTACAGCCTTACAAGAATTTATTGCTGTAATACACTGGTCGGCATGACCCTTGTTGAATTGACACTAAGACTAATCTCATTACGGCCGTCGAAATGGCCAAGTACAAGTACAACATTTCCCCGACTGTTGGCTTGGCTAGCAATTGAGGTTTGGTTAGATACTGCTTGAGCTCGGTTAAAGCATGGTCATAATTCTCTGTCCATTTGAATTTCTTAGCATTCCTGAAGACCTGAAAGAAAGGCAAGCTCTTGTCTGCTAATCGTGCAATAAATCGACCAAGGGCGATGATCTGCCTGACCAATTTCTGTACATCTTTGACCGTCTTAGGAGGTGGGATATCTTGGATAGCTTGGATTTTTGGGGTTAGCTTCAATACCCCATTGGCTGACCATATAGCCTAGAAACTTCCCATCTCTAACCCAAAACATACATTTGGTGGGGTTAAGTTTCATGCTGAAGGCTCTAAGGATAGAGAATGTGTGACTCAAGTCGACCAAGTGGTCTGCCTTATTCTCCATTTTAATGATCATATCATCCACATAGACTTCCATGGATCATCCTATCTCATTCTTGAATATAAAATTGACTAGTCTCTAGTAGGTAGCACCGGCATTTTTTAATCTGAATCGCATAACTAAAAAGCAATACATATCATTCGAAACCACAAAGGAAGTTTTATCCCTATCCTCGAGGGCCATAAATATTTGGTAATAACTTTGAAAGGCATCCAGCATGCTCAAGAGGTCACACCTAGCAGTTGAATCGATTAATGAATTTATACGAGGCAAAGGATACAGGTTTTTAGAGCATGTTTTATTAAGATCAGTGAAGTCATTACACATTCTCCATTTCCCTTCATTTTTTGGAAACAACACTACATTACATAGCTAACTAGGGTACTAAATTTCCACTGTGTAGCCTACCTTTAGGAGCTTGTGAACTTCTTCTTCAATAATTTGAGACTTTCCAGCATTGAAAGTCCTCATTTTATGGTGTACCGGCTTGAATGTGGGGTCAAAGTTGAGGCGATGAACAATGACCTCAGGGTCGATTCCTTGCAAATCAACTGCTTTTCAGGAAAAGACATCGATGTTCCTTCTAAGGAAATCAACAACCATACATTCCATATTATTCCCCAAACTCGACCCTATCCTGGTCGTTTTCTCGGAGTTGCTTGGCTCAGGTTCAATGGTCTTAAACTCTTCTGTAGGCTCGAACCGGGGATCCTCTCTTTTTCTCTTTTTGCTAGCTAGCGTTTCCTCAAGTTTCACTATAGGGATGTCCCCTGAAGGTTTTCATTTGGGTCGAATTTTCTAGGCGCTTGCCTCAACAGAAAGGGTATAGCAATGCCATCATCCCTCAAATTGCACAATTCCCCGATCCCGATCACGGTTGGGAATTTGACTTTCATGTGATAAGTAGACACAATCGCATGGAAATCATTTAGCGCTGGCCTTCTAAGGATGGCGTTGTAAGCAAAAGGTGTATCGACGACTAGAAAGCTGATCATGAGAGTATGTCTCCTAGGAGCTTTTCCGAAGGAGGTGGACAAATTAATAGATCCCACTGGCATAATCTTCTATCCCCCAAGTCTAACCAATGGTGTTCGAATAGGATCAAATTTTAGCTAAGGTGGATAGAAAGATGATGTTGGCAAAACTCCCATTATCCACAAAAACCTTCATAACTTCAAAGTTTGCAATTTCTATCGAAATTAACAACGAGCAATCTAAGTTGTTCCTCAGTCCATGGCCTCCTAGGTGTGCGAGGTTGGAATCTGAGAAAGATATGGGTTTGATACTTGTGGATAGCTGGTAGACAGGCCTAGTCCTCGTAGACCTGCTGGATTCAAGATGCCTTTGGGCTTGCTTTCTAGAGTTCTTGGAATCTCCCCCCGTCGGCCCTCATGCTATAGTATCAATGACACATCTCAAATGTGGGTGGTCTTCATCAACCTTTTGCTTTCCTATCATCCCTGCATCGGTTGGTCGACCGTTCTCTATGGAGAGTCGGGTTGGCTTGGGCCATGGCTTGTAGGGATTTTTGGTTGATATAAGTTTTAAGGTGACTTGTCTGATGAGGCGCCCAATTTCATCTTGTAGATTGAAATAATCTTCTGTATCATGTTCTCTTTGTTGATGAAAGTGGTAATATTTTTTAGATTTTTTCATGGCATCCTTCTCATTGAGTTTCCTGGGCTTTTTCAAAAGATTGTCATATTGTATGGCTAACAAGACTTCTTTCCTCAGAGTGTTCAGTGGTGCATAGTTGTGAAAACGATTGATCGAATTTGTCATCTTTCTTCTTGACCTTCTTTTTGTCAAATTCCACTATGCCAAATTTCATCTTGTTTATCTCTTCCTGCGTCATATATCTCTCTGCCAGGTTGAGCCTATCCTCCATTTTTTGTGGTCACTCTCTGACCAAAGCATTGGCACATTCTTTATACCTCAGACGCAAGAACAAAACATCAATCAAGATTTTATGCAGGGATTGTTAATTTTCAAAACTTCGGTATTAAATCGGGAGAAGAAATCTCTTAAGGATTCACCTTCGTTCTGCCTTACTGTATGAAGGTGAGTGTGTGGCAACATTGCTTTTCTTCTGCTAGCGAACTGGTGTAAGAATTTGTCACAGAGTTGGTTATAAGAGTATATAGAGATAGGTTTAAGTTTGACAACAACTCTAATGCTATCCCTTGAAAGGTGGTGACCAACATTTTTGTATGTATGTGATCACTATGCCCGTCTAACTGCGTCATGTGCTCAAACTGCAAGAGATGTTCATTTGGGTCCGTGGATCCATCATACCGAGGGAGCCCGGTGGGGACTTTTGTGTTGAGCCCGATGCGCTCATCAATAATTTCCTGGGTGAAGGGTGAATCTCTTTCTCATCGGAATCTGGGGGCATTGTTAAACTGGGTCCAGTCTATATTTCTCCTCGAAATTTCCTCCAGCTTTCTGTTAAGTTGCTGCACTTGATGGGAGACTTCTTCCCATTCTTCTTTGTCGGCCCTGGATAAGTCTTGATTTGGGAGAGGTCTGGCACGCTTGACCTGTTCGTGTTGCTGGGCTCGACTGGATCAAACGTACTAATTTGCTGAATTTGCCACCTCCTCGTGCGGAAGGTGGTGAGGCTCCTCACGGGGAAATCCTCTGGGGCTAACTTCTCGTCTTTCTTAGTTAGAGCGGATTTCATTCTTAGTTCTATCTTTCCTTGGGAGTTTCTTCTCTTGGAACGAAGGATGGGGTGTGGCACTAACCACACCATCGGTTGATTGTTGTGCCTCTGTAGAACGGCGGATAGCTGGGCGGATACCTGATCGCTAATTATTTGCATGAGCTGCGGGATGGTCAAGGTGACCACCTGTTCGTGTTAAGAACTGAGGCCTTTAGCCTATTGGTTGAGTTGTTCCTACGGCGGCAATAGGGGTGGCGGATGAATGATGATCACTCTGCCTTTCATAAATGGTCCGTCGGGTTTTGACCATTTTTAGCTGTAAATTCCAGTTTCCCACAGACGACGCCAAATGATGAGGTTAATTTTGGTATGAGGTATCTCTGAACCTCGACCAGAAAGGTCCTTCGACTTGAGAGATGCTTTATGACTGTGGTGGGTGGAACTTGCAGCTAAGGAGTAAACGTTAGGCTAGCCGAGATGGTCCCCGGCTAAGACCCTCCGATGGTTAAGTCAGTAAATCGACCTGGAGAGGTTTGGGCAGAGTAACAGTTTTTGAATGTATGTATGCTTACCCTGGATTTGGAAGGACGAAATATATATAGTGTTTGTCTGAAAGTAAAAAAATAAGTATCTCCTCAGCATATTTCACACACTGATTCCTCAAGTAGGGACTAGGTAGGTCTTTTCGACCTATCTAGAAGGTGCACAAATGTTCGGCTTAGCTGGAATGGGGACTCTTATCGTCATTAATGCGGAGGTGACGTGCCGTCAGTCCATTTCATGCGGACAGCCTAGCGGTTGAGACGCAATTAATACGGATGCGTGGGTGACAGACCGCCATTAGAAGCCTTCCGTCCTCTGTCTAGGGGCCAAATCACGACCTTATAAGGTCGAGTTAGAGGTCGAAGCATTTGATCTGGGGGTCGAATTGGTCCCATATGCCAGAAATAGTATTAGGCTTTGGTATTTAGGCCTATTAAGTATATTGGGCTTGTTTTAGCTTACCCATATCAATATTGGTGTTATTTGTTCTATTCTAATTTACTGTTTAAAATTATTAGTAGATATGTTGTTTATAGGTAAAGAGAGTATAGAAAGAAATTGTATCATTGCAGCATGTACAATAAATATGTAGTAGGTGTACTAAAAATTTAAAAAAAAAAAAAGTTCCGCAGGGATTACAAAACCACCACGAAATAAATTTTGAAAAAAATAAATTCACATGACCATTGCGAAAATTAAATATGGAAAAAAATAAATTCATCGTGGTGGTTATTTAACTACGGCCAAAATGATGCAAATTAATCATGGCGGTTCCAAATAAAAGCTAACGCTAACAATGATTCTAATTTGTAATCTGAACTAGCCTGAGTCCTCAAGCACGCAAGTCCCATAGGAAAAATAGGATTTTCCTTCTAAAAATACTACTTTGTTTACTTTTCCTCATCTTAAACACCGCAACATTCAAACTCAGGGCTAGATATATTCACAAATTGAAATCAAGATTAATTCTTGGAATAAATTTTTTCTTGTCTGATGGATATGCTTTCTCTTCACATTATAATTTACATGGAAATGGTGGAAATATCACACAACAAATCTCTTTCATATATTTGAAAAGTGCCTAGTCATAAAATGTAAAGTCTTTTTTAGTTGAATTATGTAATTTTTTGAATTGCCAGCTAAGTTTGATTTAATTGGACATTATAAAATTTCATACAACTCTGAGAATGTTTGAATAAGTTCATATACTAAATATCTTGTAAGTTTTATAAGACTATATATGAAGTGATTTTGGAGTTTATAAAATATATTATCATAAAAATATTATAACTTGTTGGAACTATGTATTTTATACTACTGTATATTTGTGTGTCATAATAACAACAGCAGAAATCATAAACAAATACCATACATCTTAAACTAAAAATTATATTTTGTAACATTGAAGCATAATAGAAATATAAATTACTGTCCAATACTATATTTATCCAAGAAGGAAAAAACACAAGGTAGAATTAGTATATAAAACAAAAAGCAAAGAAAGCCCACTTCAAGAATGCAACTAAAGAGTGTTGAAATCAAGGCTTGTATACCATACAGTTCTCTTAAAGGTTTATTTATCCTCCATTGATGTACGAAGATCTTATGAGAAACTGTCTCTAAAAATATAATAATTCTCTTTACAACTAGAGGTATGTCGCGACTCTCGAATCTTACTAACTTTAAACTCCTCCAATGAAAATGTTTAGTGTAACGTATACTTTGTAGTGATCAAACAATGCTATATATCTTTTTTTCCTTTTTTTTTCCTGGATTCTAGTGATCCTATTTAATTATAGTCGTGCAATGTAGCCTTATTTGACAGGACATAATTCTTTATTAGAAATTGTACTTCTATTTAAAAATATAGTTCAATGATAAAATTACATGATACATCAGGACACTATTGAAAACTTATGAGCTCTTTAAATAATAATAATAAAAAAAGTGCAGCAATTTGGGATTAAATAATTTCATTTAAAATATTTTTTATTTGACACACTCGTGCCATTTTGTTTATCCTCTATGATATCTCTTATTCGCATGATCCAATCTCACGTAACTTACATGGTAAAATTAATTTTTCTTTTAAATAAATGAATGTGAATTTGATTTCTTACATTTTTAAAGGATATACTAATATCTTATTTCTTAGCTTTTAAGCTTGATGATGATGCTAAAAAGTTTTTCATTCTCTAAACATAATAGTAAGAGATTCTTACGACTTTATCGACTTCACCTAATACACTCTAAGCCCAGTGTAGTGATGGGCCATAGCATTGGATGAAGAATGGGTTATGTGCAATTTCATCCGTTTGTCTTTTTAGGTAATAAAATAGCATGCTCTATGATATGAGAGGAAAGAAAAGGAAAGTAACGGAGGCCCAATCAAAAGCCCCGATCTCTAACTTGTCCTTGTTCTTGATCTCGATATCGATCCGAATTGCACTCCACACAAGTATTTTGGGTCTCCGACCTTATCACAAGATAATATGTTAGGCTAACTAAGATTGCCCACATCTACAGCTCTTTGAAGCCTAAGTTAGTGTGTTGCTGAAGCGATCAAAGGGGAGCTCAAAAGTAAGCTTAAGAACTCAAGTAAAAGACGGGTAAAGATGACATGATTTGGTACTGTGTGATTTCCTCATTTTATAGGTGTTGAACTGTCTTTGTCTGTATGGATCGAGGTGGAAAGTTACAATTACTATACATCGAATTCATGATTGATCAACAGTCAGCGATCCAGGTCATCGCCCGAATTGAGTTGGGTTCCTTTGGGTCTTGACCCAACTCAAATAAAAAGATATGGATCCTATTATGTATGGGTATTTTGGCTAAAATACAGGGCAAAGTGGTCTTTTCCTTTGTCTTCATTAATTATCATCATCATTAACTCCCCCACTTTCCAAGTGTGTTGGTTCTTTTCTCATCTCAAGGGAATGAACCTATACACTCTGGAAAGTAAACACTGGACACCCTCAGCCGTCTAATCAGTCGCTGTTAATCCTAATTGTTGATGCTTCCTAGGGAGATGGACCGTCCCTTTCATTCATCTATAAATATCCTAGTGTAACCCCCATACTCCATTTCATTTCTTTAATCCTTCTCACTTCAGCATGCCCTACCAGATCTCGAATTAAAGTGTCTCCCCCTCTTCACATTCAGAGGATGTGACATCTCTCCAACTCTTTCCTCTCATGGGTTCTACCTCGATCCCTAGTCCTGTCGATTCACAGGATCCTAATCCCATAGTAGGTTCACCCACTGTTGGTCCTTCCTCCACATCGGTGGAAGAGTCGGCTCGAAATCCCAAAACTGAAGAGTACATTCTTGCGGCATCCCTATGGTTAGTCATAGTTCCAAAGCTTAAATCTCTAGTGATATCAGAAGTCAGGTCCAAGTTCTTTATTCCTCCTGAGTATGAGATAATCTTTCCCAATAAATCAGATTGAATGCATCTCCCTCCAGTTGGCTGCGTCACTTTCTTTGTGGGCATGCTAAAAAGGGGTCTGAGGTTCCCAGTTCCTAATCCCATCGAGAATATTCTGCTAAGGTTAGATATCTGTCCAACCCAACTAATTACCAACACAATAAGACTTATTCTTTGCTTTTTAATCATAATGTCTCATTTCGAGGTCGAGCCTTCCTTTGCTCATTTCTGGTTCTTCTATTCATAATGACCCTGATCTAGATATGGGAAGGTGGGTTCTATTACCTCACTGCGATGCCAATGTGCAAATTCTTAGATAAATTCCCGACTTCCTCAGGTCCTTTGAAGGAGCGGTTTCTCTCCATTCGAGCTCCTACTAATCACTCGTGGCAGTTCAGGTCTAATTCGAGGCATAATAAACCTAAACCCTCTGTGTCAGGTGAGGTCACTTAGGGAGAGGACTTCATAGTTACCCTAACTGACCATCTGTATAAGGTTGGTGAGCTATTGAAGGTTGCTGGTCTTTTGCCGGCTAATATCTAAGTTAGCAAAACTCTTAACGATGGTTCTTGCTACTATTCATCTTTCTTTCTTTTTGTTTTATCTTTCTTAGCTCGGGGTCTAACTCCATTCGTTTTGTTGCAGTCAAGTCGAGCAAGAACCTGTGTATCATCAACAAGATGAAGGTCTCGAATAAGGCTTTGATCCCTAAAGCTCAATCTTCTGGGCTTATGCCAGCCACAGCATCTCCAACTCACATCTCGATCTCGAGCCAGCCTTCCAATCTGTCGATTCAACCAATGGAGATAGAGCAACCATCACCTCTTGCCTTATCCCAACTTACTAAGATGGAGGTCGCACACCCATCTCTCAACCTAGAACCTATAGCCAAAGGCATTTTAGGGAATAAAGGGAAGAAGTGAAAACACAGTTCCAAGAGCAAATGCCACAAGTACCCTTCCCACAGCTATTCTCTCCAGAGCCCCTCCGAGAAAGTGTCGAAGGATAAGGGGTCCACTGAGAGCCACTCAGAGAAGAGAACCAGATTTGAGCCCAATCCCATCCTTGCATTCTCTTGCGAGCTTGATGTCCACACGCACCGTGGTCGACGCACGTAAAAGCTTCAAGACCGTCAATTTAGAATTTTCCAGTGATTCTTCACATCTAACTCTGATCTCAAACTGGAAAATTATAGACCAGAGCTTCGAGCTTCGATCCTGAATTGGGGAGACCTCTTTTAAGCTCTACAAGGGATGCCTAATGACCCAGTATCAAGCTTTGCTAGCCCTTATAAACTTTACGAAGCTAGAAGAGAATGGTTCCCACGCTATGATGCAAGTAAGTTCTTTTTTAACACCAAATAAATTTTACACATTGAATAAATTAAATAAATTTTACATTTGTGTAGGCTCTTTTCGAATGTTGTTTACTGCTTATCTTCTGTAGGGGATCACTTATATGCACCAACTTATACTATAATAGCTCTACTGGATAAGTCGCTTCATGACTCGCGATAGGGAGGTCATGGATGTCAAAGAGGCTAAAGAGGAGCTCAAAGCCAACCTAAAATCAATCAAGCAATCCATTGATAGTTCGCATAGGGAGGAGCTAGCGGATTGGGATTTGAAGATCCAAGACATGGAGTAGAAGTTGGCCAAAATGAAGAAGTCCTTAGCCTCTAAAAAGAAGGCATCAGATGAATAGGGTTGCTTCAAAGGTCGAGAGTTTTTGAGAGTTCTTCTGAGTTTAAGGAGTTGATCCAGAGCATGAGGATAGAGGAAGCTCGAGCTTTCATGAAATTTGGCACTTTCGAGTCTTTAATCGAGAAGAAGGTAGCAGAGTATGCCTTTGTGGGCTTTATGAAGTGCCAAGCGCAACTTAAGAAACTTGGTGGGATCTTTCATGGGTTTGATCTAGAGTGTCTGGATCCCACCAAGGATGTCGATCTGAAGGATTATCCTACCAGTAGCCTCGTCGAGGAGGAAGAACCCGAGGATGAGTTTGCTTTCCTTGCCATTGAGAATGAGGTCACGGTCCCTCAAGCCGCACCTAAAGAAGGCAAGATCCCATCGAAGGCTCCTGTGGTGACAGCTAAAGACCCCCAAGAAACTGTTGTGGTTGGGACAACTACTGCGGCTAGAGGTTTAGCGTCTTGAGATTCGAGCTTGCAGACTTGTAATTTTCTTTTTTGCCAAGGTCCATAGGTCCATTTCTGTAATCTCAGTTTATGATCCTTTGATAGTTTTGTTCTTATATTGTGAGCTTGAGCTGTGATACAAATGTAATCAAAATTTACTAATGCAACAAAGATTTGAATCAATGAAGTATGTTGGCTCTTCTGCATTTCCCTACTGTTGTGGAATTTGCCTTCTTAATGTTTTTTCTTTGGTAGGATTTTACTAAGATCCCGTTGAGATATCTTCAAGTTGAGATCTTGCTCCAACCATTTAAGACCTCGGTCTCAAAACCTTCGAGATTCTTAAGTTTCCTTGAGTTAAAGATCTTGCTCAGATCATTCAAGATCCCGAGCCTAAGTCCTTTGGGATCTCTTTTGAGTATAAGAACTTGATCAGATCCTTTCGAGTTAAAGATCTTGCGCAGATCTTATAGGATCTCAATATCAAATCTGTTGGGATTTCTTAAGTTAAAGATCTTGCTCAGACCGTTTTGAGCTAAAGATCTTGCATAGATATTATTGGATCTTGATCCCAAATCCTTTGGGATTTCTTGAGTTAAAGATCTTGCTCAAATCTTTTAGAGATAAAGATATTGTGCAAATCATATAGGATCTTGATCCCAAATCCTTTGGGTCAAAGATTTTGTTAAGATCTTATCAAGTTAAAGATCTTGCGTAGATCTTATAGGATCTCGATCCCAAATCCTTTGGAATTTCTTGAGTTAAAGATCTTGCTCATATCTTTTATGTTTCATTAAGTGAAAGATCTTGCGTAGATCTTATAGGATCTCGATCCCAAATCCTTTGGAATTTCTTGAGTCAAAGATCTTGCACAGATCTTTTATGTTTCATTAAGTTTAAGATCTTGCTCAAATCATATAAGATCTCGATCCCAAGTCCTTTGGGATTTCTTGAGTCAAAGATCTTGTTCAGATCTTGTATGGTATATTAAGTTTAAGATCTTGCTCAGATCATATAAGATCTCGATCCCAAGTCCTTTGGGATTTCTTGAGTCAAAGATCTTGCCCAAATTTTGTATGGTTCATTGAGTTTACGATCTTGCTCAGATCATATAAGATCTCGATCCTAAATCCTTTGGGATCTCTTTGCTTGTGCGGGATTGAAGAGTTCCTTTAAACTGTTAGATTGGAGAAGACATAAATAACATTAATCGAAAAGGAAATTCTTGTAATTAAATATGCATCATAAAGGAACAAGCCATACACTGGCTTTTACAAAGTTAACTTCAATCTTAAACATAGAATTTCTTCAAATTCTGCACATTCCATGACCTAGTTACTTCCTCTTAGCATCCTTCAGCCTTTATGATCCCTATTTAGTTATCTTGACCACTTGGTAGGGTCCTTCCCAATTTGAGTCTAGCTTTCCAACATGCTTCAATACCTCAACTTTTTTTAAGATCCAGTCTCCTACTTGGAAGCTTCTCTATCGAACTTTCTTGTTGTAGTGCCTTGCCATCTTGTTTTTATATTCTTGGATCTTAACATAGGCTCGGTCTCTCTTTTCTTCAATCACCTCTAGCTCGAACTCCCGCGCCTCATTGTTAATTTTCAGATTATACTCCAAGATTCATCTTGTTGATTCACTTATTTCGCTCGGGATCACGGCTTACGCTCCATATACTAAGGGGTCTCGCCAGTCGCCGACCTAATGGTAGTGCGATGCGCCTAAAGAACAGTAGAGAGTTCATTTGCCCATCCTCATTTCATCTCAACCAGGCTAGCATTGAGGTTCTTCAAAAGGTCATGTTGGTCATCTTCATTTGGTCGTTTGCTTTTGGGTTCCCAACAAAAGTGAAACGCTACTTAATCTTCAGCTCCTGACACCATCTTGTTATCTTCTTTCCTTGAAACTGAGTTCCATTATCAGAGATTAGGACCCTAGGGATCCCAAACCTACATATAATATTCTTCCAAAGAAAGTTGATGACCTCATTCTCGGTGACCTTGGCCGACTTCTCTACTTCTACCCATTTACTGAAATATTACACTGCCATTATTGCAAATTTTTTTGGCCCCTAGCCGGTGGGAAAGAGCCTAATATGTCCACCCCCATTGGTAAAATGGACATGACATGAAAATTGGATCCATTGGCATAGCTGGTCGATAGGAATGGTTTGCATGGAATTGACATCTTTCACACTTTTTAACAAAGGTAGCCGCATCTTGGTTCCTGGTGGGCCAAAAGTAACCCCGCCTGAAGGTCTTAAGGGCCAAGGACCTCCTTCCTGAGTGATTTCCACAGCTTCTCTCATGGATTTCTCTCATTCCGTAATATGCCTTCTTGGGTCCCAAACATTTTAGTAGCGGTCCTTCAATGGTCCTTTTGTACAGTTCCCCATTAACTATAACGAACTGGTTAGCTCGAAAGGCTATTCTTCTTACTTCCTTTGGATCTTCTAGCAAGGTCCTATCTATTAAGTATCAGATTAGGTCATCCTTCTAAGTTACTTCTACATGTGTCTGTATTATCGCCTCTTTTTAGAGCTATCATTTTCCAACTCAAAATGTTTGACTATCAACAAAGTCATATACACGCTTCGAGTTCCTTTGATTGATTTGCTAAACTTAGCTAAAGCATCAGCTCTCTCATTTTCCTCCCTTGGGATCTACTACACTTGGCAGAACACAAACCTTGACATGGGTCCTTTTACCTTTTTCAGGTATTCTGTTATAGATTTCTCTCGGGTCTCAAACATCCCCTCGATTTGAAGCACCACAAGCTACTAGTTAGTGTAAACATTTAACTTTTTTATGTTCATTTGCTTCGCTGCCTTCAATCCAATGATCATTGCCTCGTAGTCGGCCTCATTATTGGTGACCCTAAAGGCTATCTTTGTTGTGAACTTGAGCACCAGGGATCCGGGTCTTTTAAAGAAAATTTTGGCTCCACCATGCTGGGAAGTGGCTGACCCATCAACATTATCATCCAAGTTTCTTTGCCTGGTTCGAGGTCTTGCTAAGCCATCTCGACCATGAAGTCGCACAGAAACCATGCCTTTATGGAGCTCCTACTTAATACTTTAGGTCGAACTCCCCCAGTTCTATTGCCCACTTAACTAGCCTCCCAAAAACATCCGGCGACCTGTTTCAATGGATGGTTAGTCAAGATAATAATTTTATGAGATTGGAAGTAGGGCCTCAATTTTCTTGCTGTCACCACAAGAGCTAGAGCCAACTTTTTGACCTCCAAGTATCTATTTTCTGCTCTTTGCAACACCTTGCTCATGTAGTAAATTGGCTTGTGAACCATGTTCTCCTCCCGAATTATTACGAAACTCACTGCATGCTTCGAAGTTGCCAAATACAAGTATAGGGGCTCTTCCAAAATAGGCTTTACCAATAAAGGTGGTGAGGCTAAGCATTCTTTGAGATCTCAGAATGCTTTCTCACACTCCTCATCCAACTGAAAATTCTTCATGTTCCTTAAGACTTTGAAGAAAGGTAGGCTCTTATTTGCCGACCTCGAAATGAATCGGTTTAGGGACGTGATCTTTCTCATCTACTTCTGCATGCCCTTTACTGACTTAGGTAAGCTCATGTCCATTATTGCTTTGACCTTTTCGGGATTAGCTTCTAAACCACACTCGCTAACCAAGTATCCCAGGAACTTTCGACCTTTGACCCCAAAGGTGCACTTTGCCAGCTTAAGCTTCATCCTATGTTTTCTCATGATAGCAAAAGCTTTCTCCAAATGCATCAAGTGATTGAGTTTATTCAAGCTTTTAACCAGTATATCATCGACATAGACCTCTATACTTACCCCAATCAGGTCTTTACACATTTTGTTCACTAGCCTGTGGTAAGTTGCCCCCACATTCTTTAACCTGAAGGGCACGACATTGTAACAAAATATCCCCCTCTCAATGACAAATGTTGTCTTATCCCTATCTTTCTCTGCCATGAAGATTTGATGATATACCTTGAAGGCATCCATCATGCTAAAAAGAGCATATCCAGTGGTCGAGTCTACCAGGACGTCGATCCGGGGCATGGGGTAGAGGTCTTTTGGACAAGCCTTGGTCAAGTCTAAATAGTCTATGCAAATTCTCCATTTCCCTTCCATTTTTGGTACAACCACTGCATTCTATAGCCATTTCATGAACTGGATCTCAACAACATGTCCCGCCTCCAAAAGCTTGTTGACTTCCTTCTCTAAGATTCAATTTTTCATTGCCCCATGATTTATTTTCTATTATTGGATAGGTCTTATCTGGGGATCTATATTCAGTCTATGCACAATCACCCTAGGATCTATCCCTTCAAAATCCAAAGGCTCTATGTGAAGACATCAGCGTTCTTTCTCAAGAACTTAATGGTTAAAAGTTCCAACTCAGGAACCATCTGGGTTCCAATCCATGTGACCTTACTCATGTCCCCTAGTATTAACTCGATCCCCTTGAACTCTCCTGCAGGTTCTATTCTGCATTTTTGTACTCGCTTCTTTTTATTTTCCTCATCAGGGTTCAAGTTCGCAATGTCCTTAACTGAAGAAATAATTACTTTCTTTCCCTTGGACCTCGAGCCCTCTATCTTGAGTCTCTTTTTTAGAGAGACATGATAACATTCTCTCGCCTCCTTCTGATCACAACATACCTTCCTTACTTTCCTTTTCATTAGGAACTTCATTTTCAGATGGAAAATTGATACTACCATTTGGACTTGGTTCAGCCCAAGTCTTCCTATGACCACATTGTATACGAATGGTGCATCCACTACTAGGAATTTTAGCATGAGTGTCCTTCGATGGGGCTCATTCCCAAAGAGACCAGGAAGTTGATAGTCCCTACTGGTGTGACCTCAGCCCCTTCAAATCCTGTCAAAGGTGTGTAAACTCACAAGGCCCTTGTGAGCGTGTGCTCTTAGACCCCTTAATGGCCATAAGCACATGGGACCTCGTGGTGTTAATTGGGGCATAATGGTTGTACTTTCGGGGTGGGGAACGATGATAATCATTTTCATATCAAGATTTGTAAGGTCCTTGATCTTTTTTGGATCTATGGAGGCATTTTTGGTCCACTCGTGGTCCTTCATGGCATTGATCTATTCCTCGTGGATGTAATGCTGAGCCATCTCCATCAACTGTTCCATATCTTTAGGGGGTTCCCTAGCAAGAGCTAAAGCTAAAGGTCTTTTTTTGGGCCCATAAATGAGGATGCTCGCATCAATATGCAGATCCTACCCTCCAGCATCTCATTGTTGAACCTATTCATGAACCCCCTCAAGGTCTCATCTTCCCTCTACCATATGGTGAATAGGTAAGTAGCAGACATCTTAGAATTTCTCTTACTGGCGAACTAATACAAGAATTTCCTTATGAGATGACATATGACATAAACATTCTGGGAACTTGCCCCGTAAACTATTCATGAGCTCTTCCACTTAGTATCATTACAAAGATCCTAGAGTTCATAACATGGGACTGCCTATACAGGTTCATGATATTCTCAAAGCGGTTATATGTTCCTGAGGTTCCTTGCTTCCATTATACTTTGGCATAAGTGTTCACTACTAGGAATTTTATACTTGCGTCCACTACCAAGAATTTTAGCTTGAGTGTCCTTCGAAGGGGCTCTATTCCCAGAGAGACCAAAAGGTTGATGGTCTTTACTGGCGTGACCTCAGCCCCTCCAAATCCTGTCAAAGGTGTGTAACTCACATGGCCCTTGTGAGCGTAAGCTCCATCTTTTTCAAGACCTCTAAAAATATTATATCTACAAAGCTCCCATTGTCTACCAAGATCTTATGTATCGAAAAATTAGCTATGTCTATTGTGGTGACCATGGGATCATTTTCTGGTCCGACAACCCCTTGAGAGTCCCTGCCATCAAAGGTAATAGCAGACTGATCAACAATATTCAGTACTAGATTCATTTTCTTCTGACTTACTTGGTTCCTCATAGACCCGACATGCCTCTTTCTTGCACTATAAGAGTCGCCCAAGGTTGGACCCTCTGCTATTATGTATATGACCCCTCTTTGCAGCAAGTTATCCCCTACGGGGTCATTTACAATTTCCTTGGCCTTTTTCTCTTTGTTTCGGGATCTAATTTGAGATCGGTTCATTTTCTTCTCATGTTCCAATTCAGGCTCTTGCACCTTAAACATGCCTTCTCTGGCAATAAATTCCTTTAGGTACCCTTGCTTGATGAGCCTTTGAACTTCATCTTTCAACTGAATACAATCCTCCGTATCATGTCCACGGTCTTTATGAAAGCGGCAATATTTGTTTGAGTTCTGCCTCGCTAGTGTATCTGGCATCTTTCTGGGCCACTGCAATATTTTAGACCCCTTAATGGCCATAAGCATGTGGGACCTCGTGGTGTTAAGTGGGGCATAATGGTTGTACTTTTGGGGTCGGGAACGACGACGATCTTTTTCATATCAAGATTTGTGATGTCCTTGATCTTTTTCACATTTGCGGGGGCATTTTTGGTCTACTCGTGGTCCTTCATGGCGTTGATCTCTTCCTCGTGGATGTAACGCTGAGCCATCACCATCAATTGTTTCATATCTTCAGGGGGCTCCCTAGCAAGAGCTAAAGCTAAAGGTCTTTTTTGGGCCCATGGATGAGGATCCTCGTGATCACATCAATATGCAGATCCTGCACCTCCAGCATCTCGTTGTTGAACCTATTCATGAACCCCCTCAAGGTCTTATCTTCCCTCTACCATATGGTGAATAGGTAAGCAACAGACATCTTAGACTTTCTCTTACTAGCGAACTGATACAAGAATTTCCTTATGAAATGATCATATGACATAAACGTTCTGGGAACTTACCTCGTAAACCATTCCCGAGCTCTTCCACTTAGTATCGTTACAAAGATCCTAGAGTTCATAACATGGGACTGCCCATACAGGTTTATGATATTCTTAAAGCAGTTACATATTCCTGAGGGTCCTTGTTTCTATCATACTTTGGCAAATCAGGGAGCTTAAAATGTGAGGCCACGAACTCAGCTAATATTTCGATAGAAAATAGTAAGTTCTTTTTTGGCAATGCTGAGGTCCCTTTCTTCTTGAGCTCATTTATCTTCCTACTCAACTGCTCAACCTATTCACTAATCTCATTAACTTTCTCTCTTGAAAGTGAAGGCTGGGGTCGCTTATGAGTGAGATCATCCCGATTTAATGTGAGTGGTTCCAACCTCAACGCTTCTTTCCTCATGTGAATGTTAGGTGGATAACTTAGCTATTGAACAACCTTGCTCCCAACCTCATCTGAATCCGCCATCTCCTCACCCCTCAAAATTCTTAACTCTCACATACCCTCAACCAACGAGGGACCTGGTCTCTTATCTTGGAACAAGGGTTAGTTCACTGAAGGTGGTGCTACCTGAATGGGGGTTATCGCTACAGCTTGAGCTTTGCATTCGTGCTCATCACAAAAACTCTGGCTCATTCCAAAGACTAACCACTCTAGATCCCGTCTGTTTAGTTGCACAATTTGAGCTCTACTGGGGCCTTGTGCTAGTGCCCTTTATCCTATTTCTGCTTGGTTGTTTTGTGGTATAACAATGGTGGGTGGCATGGGGGATGTGGGTGAGATGGGTGGTGATAGGGATATTAGTGATATGGGGATAGGAATGTCCATCGTTCGTCCCGGGGTTCTATCCATAACAAGTTGTTCACTCTTACTGCTAATGAATCAAATCAGAATTCTCGTAGACGACACCAACTGATGCGGCTTGGGATCGTGGGCTTAGACCTCAAACTCGATTTCCAAAATTAACCTTATTCTCGATCTTGCTCTCAACTCGGATCTCTCTCCACACAAGTATTTTGGGTCTCCGACCTGACAACAGGAGCACACGTTAGACTAGCTGAGATTGCCCTCAATTAAGACCCTTTAATGTCTAAGTTAGTGTATTGTTGAAGTGATCAAATGGGAGCTCAAAAGTAAGCTTAAGAACTCAAGTAGTAGTGGGTAAAGATGACATGACTTGGTATTGTGTGATTTCCTTATTTTTTAGGTGTTAAGTTGTCCTTGTCTGTACAGATTGAGGTGGTGAATTACTGTACATTGGATCCACGATTGATCAACGGTCAACGATTTGAGTTACTGCCCAATTCGGGTTGGGTTCCCTCGAGTCTTGACTTGATCCAACCTAAATAAAAGGATGCGGATCCAATCTTGTATAAGTATTATGGCTAAAATACAGAGCTAAAGTGGTCTTTTCCTCTATTTTCATTAATTATCACCATCAGAAAGAATTTGGGAACTAGTGGCCAAGAAAATGAGCTTCAGCGGATGTTGGAATTGCAGAATTCCAACCCAATTATGAAAGTATTATTAGGCTTTGTTTGGTTATGTTTCCCCAGAATAACATTGTTTTGGGGAAACATAACCAAACATATTCTCATTTTTCCTCCAAAACACACATTCTTCAATATATACGTACATATTATATATATTATATATTTTATTATTATTCTAACATTAAAAAAATCACTTAATTCCATTTTTACCCCAAAAATCCAACAAAAAAACCTTGATTTGATTTCTATAGTAAAAAATGTCGCCCCCAAAGCATAAACAAATACACCAAAAAATAACTTTAACATTTTTCAATAATTCATTCTCCCAAAATAGATAATAAAGATATAATAAAATCAAACAAAAACATAACCAAACATTCCCTTAGAGCCCGTTTGGTTTCATTCTCACAACTTATTTTCATTTCACCTGAAAATGAAAACAGAAAACTATCACTATCTACACAATTTTCTCAAATATTTTCATTTTCAAAACATTTTTTATTATACCATTTTCATCTCTTTTTCAACCCTTATCATTACCTTAATCATTTTTTATCTTCCCAATACTTTTCACACACCATTCACCACAAAAATATTAAAAATTCAAATTCAAATTCAAATTCAAATTCAAATTATAATATTATTTTTTCAAACAATCACACATCACATCATTAATTAAAATTCAAAAACTACACAAATTTTAATATAAAAACATCCAACATCCAAATACATCTCATTTTCACACCTATATAAACCTATAATTTTCTACAAATACACATCCAAATAAAACTCATTTTCAAATTCAACTATTCTCACTAACTTTTCTCTTTCCATTTTTACTTGAAAATGAATCCAAACGAGCTCTTATTTTCTTCAGAAAAATTTTGGTTGCTTTTGATGTGTTCTCTTGGACATGAAAACAAAAGACCCAGTTTCATCGTCATTCACCTCTCTTCTCTCTCCCCTCTTTAATCCTTGGCTGTGGAAACGCTGCTCAAGAAAATCATCTGAAAATTTGATAGTACGATTGTCAATCAAAAAACCAACACCAATGTCAATTTCCACCAAAGTTCCGCACTTTCTTCTCTTTCACCACTCCAGCAATCTATTCCAGAAATCCTTGAAAACCCCATCTTTTCCATTGCAGCCCCCTAAATTATTCTTCTTAAAGCTCATCAACATCCAAAGAATACCCACTAAAGATCCCATTTTTTCTGCCTCGCCCTCATCTTTATCTTCAGCTTCACTGCAACCCATTAAAGAGCTCCCTCCTAAGCTCCAAGAAATCATTAAACTCTTCCAAGGAATTCAGGAACTGAAGGCCAAGTATCAGCAGTTGTTATTCTATGGAATAAATCTAAACCCTTAGGAGTCACAATACAAAACAAGTGAAAACAAGGTTCAAGGCTGTGTTTCACAGGTTTGGGTTAGAGCATACCTGTATAATGATAAAAATGTTATCTTTGAAGCAGATTCTGATTTAGTTCTCACTACAGGGTTGGCTGCTTTGTTAGTTCAAGGAATTTCAGGCCGGCCTGTGGAGGAGATTGTAAAGGTGTCACCTAATTTTGTGGTGCTTTTAGGGTTGCAGCAAAGTTTAACTCCTTCCAGGAATAATGGGTTCTTGAATATGTTAAAGTTAATGCAAAAGAAGGCTTTGCAATTGTACATTCAAGCTGAGAAGGCTGATGATTAAAGTAGTGATGCCGTAGAAAAAAGCCAAGTTGATAACCTAAAGTTAGTATTGAATGGTGATAGTGGGAATGGTAGAGTGAAGTCGGGTGAAAATGCTAACTATTCGAAGAAGGATTCTGACAATGGAATCATATTGGGCAATAGGGGGATGAGAATTAAGGAGCTTTTGGAGAAAGAGCTAAATCCTGTTGAGTTAGAAATTGAGGATATATCTTATTAACATGTTGGGCATGTTGGTGTTAAAGGAAGTGATGGCGAGACACATTTCAATGTAAAAGTTGTTTATGAAGAATTCTAAGGAAAGAGTCTGGTTAAGAGGCATAGATTGATTTATAGCTTGTTACAAGATGAGCCGTAGAGTGGACTATATGCATTGTCGATTACGGCAAAGACACCAGCAGAAGTTGGCAGATTGTGAAATCTATGAACCATAGAGGTTTTTTCTTCGATTTCTATTTAGACTGATACTTCTGCTTTGAAATTATTGATACAAGTTTCTTTTTGTCGTAATTCGAGGATATAGTTGAATTATAGACATTGTATATTTTATTCAAGGCATGCCTAATAACATTTATAATAGAAGGAAGCAATTGTTGAGTCCAGATATTCCAACATGCAGTAGTGCACCACAATAAATATCATAATTGCAGATTATCAATCAAAAGTTGAAACAGATAATCATAAGATGGCAAAACGTGCGTTTTTATCAAATAAAATCCAAATATAGCATATTCAAGGCATAACAGAATCCATGCACATATATTTAACTAGATACGAGTTCAAAAAAAGCCAAAAATTACAAATATCAACTGGGCATTAAAAACAGTAAAACATGCTATCAGATTTATTTAATATAAATGGAAAATGTTAAAGAAAACTTAGTTTAAAGATCCTGTATTGTAACAGAATCAATCTGACGACCAAATCAAATAATTATGTTTGCCTTGAAGAAATGAGCGCCCCTACTCACCAATGCAATGGGTACAGGGCTGCTCTTCCCAGGATGGGATGGTCTAGAACGATCAGGTGCACTCCGTCTCATTGACCACTAACAGTACGCAGTTGCCGGAATTAAATAGCTGAATTTCAGAATATAGCGAAAGCAAGAGGGAAAATGATAATATCAAGATTAAAGGAGAGAATCTAAGAGAGGAATAACATAAGCAGAAAGGATGCTTTTTGTATATTCTTCAAGTCTGCCAGAGCTAAACATTTTATATAGGTAATTAGGGTTGGCTGCAGGTAGAGTCTGCCAGTTAATGGCCTCTAACACGTCACCCATCTAGTAGCATTCTGCCACGTTGCCTTTACACACCACGTAACCAGCAGCATTATGCTACATCGCGTAACCACCTCGTCCAATCCTATGTTACAAGGCTAATCTCCAATGGGTTAGTCAGACCCTTATCCGACCAAGCCCAGGTTAAAGTCGTTTGAATTTAAAATTTAAATTACTTTTGAATTTCGTCCAAAAAGATAAGACTGAGACTGAGATATTCACCCTAATGCCCATACCCATGCTCTCAACCCGGATCTGGAGCCAGGTCGGGCGGCGGCAGCGCGTGCATGTGGTTCACTTATATAAACCCCTTAATGAACACTTTTATCAAGCATTAATACTTAGGTGCAATATAAACTAGTCCACACTTATTTATAAAACCAATGTGGGACAAGTTGAAGGGTTGAAATAACCCTTCAACTCCTCCACTTGGTTATATAATTCACAAGCAAGCCTCCATTTTCTCAAGGTACTAATGTGGGACAATTCAACATATAACACTTTAGCCATTTTTCCTTCCTACAATTCAACACTTTAATTATCTTTGGATTCCAACCACAACTGGCATCCATCCAAGTATAATTAACATGTAATTAGGCTTAATTATGACAATTACAATAATCCCCCACAAATCCATAGATAATGGCTATCATATTCAACATAGCTCACTTTAAAAAATGGTACCTTTCGATTTGAACCATTCCCTAAGTTATCCAACTTTTGCTACCACCAGGACAAATAGATCTATGTCCTGAATTTGCACCTGTGATTGTGATTGCGTCCAAGAGTAACAACGAGCTAAAGGCTATGTACTGATCTTTAGGGTTGACACATTAAGGCTATGTGTCCCGATCTTGTAACATGAATGTTTGTCAAGGAACAACCTAATTCCTTTAGTCTCGGCCAAAGTACTACATTCACTTAGTTAGGTGTCTCTAAGGATGCACTGCTCACATCTCGTCCAAAAGACTTGACCCCATTCAGAGTTAAACTCTTACTGTACCAGCAGTCATCAGCACTTATCAGGCAATCAGAGAAGAGACACCAAATACGAAGTATCAATCTAAATTTTAGGTGCAACTTGATATGCTTAGCATCTAGTTTATACCACATTGAACTTACCTTGTGGGATCTCCACTTAGTAGGTTGGGTTGCCACTGCAGGTATATCACTAATGGGTTTCCAATCCTATCCCCAGCCTGAATTTATGAGCTGAGGACAAATCAAGTCCTTTAGTTAAAGGGTCTGCAATATTGTCTTTGGATCCAACAAAGTCAATTGCTATAACCTTATCAGACATTAACTCCTTTATAGATTTTAGTCTAACTTGGATGTATCTCTTAGTCTTTTAATTGAACTTTGAACTACTAATCTTTGCAATTGTGGTTTGATTATCACAATGCACAGCTATTCCCGAAAGAGGTTTGGTTACCATGGGTAATTGTACCATCAGCCCATATAACTATTTTGCCTTTGTCACAGTTGTGTCCAAAGCACACAACTCAGCCTCAAAGGTGGACCGAGCTATCAAAGTCTATTTAGAAGACTTCCAGGAGATAGCGCCCCCACCCAAGGTAAATACATACCCTGTACACCCATTACTTTCGGAGTTTTGGCTATCCAGCTAGCGTCATTGAACCCTACTAGCACTACAGGAAATCTCTTGTAGTGCAAGGCTAGTGAAGCTGAGCCCTTTAGATATCGAAGTACCTTATCCAAAGCTTCCCAATGAGTTCGATTAGGACAGCTTGTATATCTAGCAAGCTTAGAGACCGCAAATAAGATATCTAGTCTCAAGTCGTTTGCAAGATACTACAAGTTACCAATTATTTGAGAATACCTCAACTGAGATAATAGTACACCAGTTTCATTCTTAAAGAGAACCACTAAAAGGTCATATGGTGTTTTTGCGATTCTACTTTATTTATAGCTAAATTTCTCAATTATCTTCTCAACATAGTGAGACTGAGAGACTGCTATACCCTCAGTTGAATGAGTCAACTTAAGTCTAAGAATCATTTTAGCAACACCCATATCTTTCATTTCAAACTTATTCTTTAAGAAACATTTAGTCTCATTGATAATCTCAGTGTTGGAGTCAAACAACAGAATGTCATCTACATACAAGCATAACACAATATAGTTATCACCTTTAACTTTGTAGTATATGCACTTGTCATTATCATTAACTTTGAAGCTAAATGACAATATGGTTTTGTCAAACTTTTCATGCCATTGTTTAGGTGCTTGTTTCAAACCATAAAGTGATTTGACAGGCTTGCAAACTTTTTGCTCATTTCCAGAAGCTACAAATCCCTCAGATTGATCCATCTATATTTCTTCCTCAAGATCACTATATAGAAAGGCTGTTTTCACATCCATCTGGTGAATGGGGAAATCATATATGGAAGCCAGTGCTATAAGCACTCGAATGGTAGTCAAATGAGCTATTGGGGAATAGGTGTCAAAATAATCTATTCCCTCTTTTTGCCTAAACCCTTTAGCAACCAGCATGGCTTTAAACTTATCAACAGTCCCGTCAGACTTAAGTTTCTTTTTGAAGATCCACTTGCTTCCTATAATAGTACACCCCAGAAGAAGATCGACTAATTCCCATGTCCCATTAGAGATAATAGAATCCATCTCACTCTTAATGGCTTCCTTCCAATGCTTAGCTTTAGGAGAAGCCATACCATCCTTAAAGGTAACAGGATCACCCTCGACATTGTAAGTAACAAACTCACTCCCAAAGTCCTTACTGATTCTAGCCTTTTTACTCCGTCTAGATTCATCTAGTTCTCCAGGAACTGTATCGGTACTACTAGGACCAGCCCTTACATTTGTCATCTTTTCCACATGATCAGGAATCGATGCAGACTCAAGGCTGAATCTAGAGAAACATTTTGAGGTATCCCGGTCTTCATGGGAAATGCGTTCTCAAAGAACGTAGCATCACAAAATTTGACTATAGTGTTCGCATCTATGCCCGGAGTTTATGATTTAATAATCAAAAATCTCATAGCATAAGAAGTTTCCACATAGCTTAGAAAAATGACATCAATAGTCTTATGACCTAGTTTCTTCCTCTTGTGTTCAGGAACTAAAACTTTTGCAAGACATCCGCACATTCAGAAGTATTTTAGACTAGGTTTCTTACATTTCCAAAATTCAAATAGAGTGCTTTCTTTATGTTTTAGGGGAACTCTATTCAGAATATGGCAAGCCGTATTCAGAGCTTTCCCCAACATGTACTTGGGCAGTCCAGAATTCAATAGCAGACTATTAATCATATCTATGAAAGTTCCATTCTTTCGCTTAGCTATTCCATTCGAAGCTGGAGAATAAGGAGCTGTTTCTTCATGAATTATGCCAAAATTACAACAGTATTCATGAAATGGGTTGGACCCATATTCTCCACACTTATCTGACCTTAACCATTTAAGTGTTCTACCAGTTGTGTTTCGGCTTCATTTTTGAACGTAATGAACTTTTCTAGTGCTTCATCTTTATATTTTAATAAATAGACATAACAATACGTATTGGTATCATCTATAAAGGTGATAAAGTATTTTTTATTGTCTTCAGTTAAGACTCTATTGAACTCACAAATATCTGTGTGCACTAAGTCAAGAATTTCAGTTTGCCTTTCAACCAAGTGGTAAGGCTTTCTAACTTGCTTGGCTTCATCACAGACTTGACATTTATGACCTCATTCAATTTCATGTTTAGAATTAGATTTAAGTTCATCATTTGTTTGACAGAACTAAAAATCAGGTGTCCTAAATGACTATGCCAAATAGATGAATTCTCAACAATATTAATAACAAGAAAGTCAGGAAAGTCACTTTTATTAGAACCCATAAGGTTTTCAACTCAAATTTTGAACAAATCATCGGAAAGATAACCTTTACAAATAAAAGTGCCGTAATTTAAAATTACAACTTTATTTGACTTAAAAAGAAATTTCATAGCCCTCCCTAACTATTACAAAACCGCTAATGATATTTCTTTGGACTGCTAGAACATGATGCACCCTTTGTAGAGACAGCATGTGCCCCGAAGGAAATTTCAGGTTCACGTGTCCTATCCCAAACACTTTGGCTGCACTTGAGTTTCCCATCATCACAGTCTTTCCGCTAATAGGCTAATAGCGATTTGTCAGCACAAACGTGCACATTAGCACTAGTGTCTATCAACCAATCATAGGGTTCATAGATAGAGAATAATTCAAGTTTAAAAGAAACATACTCGTCAATGGATGCATTAGGAACTCCAGCTTCGTTGGTGTCTCCAACAACCATGTTGACAAATGGTCCAGTAGACTGGGGTTTAGCCTTGGCTTTCTTGGAGGGACACTCCTTAGCTCAATGCCACTTTTGTTCATAATTCTAGCAAGGCTTGTTTGTCTTTGGTTTCTTATTATTTTTGGCTTTTCCCTTATTGATGGTTTTAGAGTTTGAGTTCATGTTGACTTTCTTTTTTCCTATTATTACATTTGCCTTAGGATGATACTTAACAAGAACATTATGAGTTTGATTTCTATGTTCCTCTTCAATGCTTATGGTGATCATCAGATCATCTAAAGTCAATTTTCCTTTTTGATGCTTTAGAGTAATGCCAAAACTTTCCCAGGATTTGGGGAACTTATCGATAATCGACATAACCATAAATTTTTCAAGAAGTTTCATTTCAGCATCAGCCAGGGAATACTTTAGATTGATCAATTCATGTGTCTGTTGAGATACAGACCTGCCCTCAACCATTCGATACTTCAGGAATTTGGAAACCGAATACTTTTTGAGCCCTTGCTCTTCAGTATTGTATTTCCTATCCAATTCATCCGATAAAGACTTAGCCGAATAGGAAGCAGAACAGTATACATATTAAGAGTGTATCAGACAAAGTTGATAGAATCACTCATCGAACAATCTAATCCTTCATTTTCCAATCGGCTATTTCTTTAGTCTTAGGATTAGTTTCAGTTGGTTCTGGCATGGTCAACTGAATCAACGAAAGAAGACCTTTCATCGTCAGCCAGATCTTCATACGCTATTGCTAACGTTTAAAATACTAGCCTGTGAACTTTACCGGTAGTCCGGAAAGGTCAACTTTCGCTGACACAACTTCACCAATAGCAACGGTATTTGAACCCATCACAGATTACACAAGAAAATAATCCTAAAGCAAAACATCTAGGCAAGAATTGCAGAATTTCTAGGCAAGTTTCCTAGACAGGAAATCTAATCAGAATTTCAACAGATAAACAACACACGAAATGATCATTTCTTCAAAACTGTTGAGTCCAGATATTCCAACATGCAGTCGTGCACCAATAAATATCACAATTGTATATTATCAATCAAAAGTTGAAACAGATAATCATAAGATGGCAAAACGTACATTTTTATCAAATAAAATCCAAATATAGCATATTCAAGGCATAACAGAATTCATGCACATATATTTAACCATATATGAGTCCAGGAAAAGCCAAAAATTACATATATCAACCGAGGTATTAAAAACAGTAAAGCATGCTGTCAGATTTATTTAATATAGATGGAAAATGTTAAAGAAAACTTAGCTTAAGGATCCTGTATCGTAACAGAATCAATCAGACGACCAAATCATAGAATTTTGTTTGCCTTGAAGAAATGAGCGCCCTGACTCACCAGTGCAACGGGTACAGTGTTGCTCCTCCTAGGATGAGATGGTCCAGAACGATCAGGTGCACTCCGTCTCGTTAACCTCTAACAGTACTCAGTTGTCGGAATCAAATAGCCGAATTTCATAATATAGGGAAAGCAAGATGGAAAATAAGAATATCAGGATTAAAGAAGGGAATCTAAGAAAGGAATAACATAAGCAGAAGGGATGCTTTTTGTATATTCTTCAAGTCTGCCAGAGCCAGACTATTTATAGAGGTAGCTAGGGTTAGCTGCAGGTAGAGTCTGCCAGTTAATGGCCTCTAACACATCACCCATCCAGTAGCATTCTGCCATGTTGCCTTTACATGTCACGCAACCAGCAGCATTATGCCACGTCACGTAACTACCTCAGCCAAATCCCAGATTACAAGGCTAATCTCCAACGGGTTAGTTAGACCCTTATCCGATCAGGCCCCGGTTAAAGTCGTTTGAATTTAAAATTCAAATTACTTTTGAATTTCGTCCAAAAAGATAAGACTGAAACTGAGACATTCGCCGGCAACCCGGATCCGGGCCGGTAGGCGGCAGCAGCGGCGCGTGTGTGGTCCACTTATATGAACCCCTTAATAAATACTTTTATCAAGCATACATACTAAGGTCCACTATAAACTAGTTTACACTTGTTTATAAAACCAATGTGGGACAAGTTGAAGGGTTGAAATAACCCCTCAACTCCTCCACTTGGTTATATAGTTCACAGGCAAGCCTCCACTTTCTCAAAGTATCAATGTGGGACAATTCAACATATAACACTTTATCAATTTTTCCTTCCTACAATTCAACACTTTAATTATCTTTGGATTCCAACCATAATTGGCATCCATTCAAGTATAATTAACATGTAATTAGGCTTAATTATGCTAATTACAACAGCAATGGCGTTTTTCTCTCCAATATTCAAGTCCACAAGTAATTCATAAGTTTTGCTCTCTATCAATAGGCTGCTAATTGTTTGTTAATCTTCCTGCATATTGCTCTGTTTATATGTGGGATACCTGGTGGTTGAATTTACTCCTGCTCTGTCTAGAACAATTGGAGTGTATTCTTGATCAACTTGTTTCATAGAGATCAAATCTGGCTGCCGAGTGTTCCATACAAATCTGATGAAATATGCATGCTTTATGTCTGCCCTTTATTGACCTCGTGAAAACAAGGTTCTCTATTTGTCATATTGTAATCTTGTGATACTCTGAGACTGATATTTGATGCTTGATTCATTGACGATATTGCATGATATTGTGATCCAATGTGATTTACTGGAATGTAGACAAGCTCAGATAAGATTTCAGGGCACTGAAACATGATAAGAGAAGTTGCACAATGTGATATTATTACATTTGGGATTGTTTTGTCCAGTTTTTCTTTTTGATGTCCTTGGTTCCAGTTTCACAGCATGTTGTGCTTCTCCTGGACGTAATTCCAAAATTTACATCCTAGTTGCCTTTGCCTTCACTGGTATTCTCTATAACATAATGTGACACCATACATTGCGGAAGGCATTCATCTAGGCCTTCATTCTTCTCTAAGCTTCTCAAATTTTCTTGTTTGTGCACTTCATTTTTCCCTTCAATTTTTTCCCCAGACAGGGTATATGTCAGTTGGACTTAGGGACATAAATCTAACAGAAAATTTGATTTGTTGTGAAAGTTGTGCTAAAGAAGGGATGGGATTAAGGATTTATCTCGGTGGTAACTTATTAAGGCATCATGATGCTTGATTTCCCTTTAAGTCTTAAAATTGTTCATGAATTTGAGGTAAGCAATCAATAGGTAACGGTTCAAATTTGTCGGCTGAAATACACATTGATTTCTCAATAACAAAGTTAGAGAATGTTTCTTGGATTATGTTATTCCAGATGCTATATAATCAAGTGAAGGCTAATTTGTACTTCACAGTTCAAAGCAGAACCTCTCTTGAGGCTCGCAAGTTCCATATCTAGGCAATATATCTAATGCTAGCTCGATGTATGTTCTGCCGTCTGCTGTTGTTCTTGCACTAAATCTATCAAAGAAGAATTCTGTGCATGTGCTTATTGTTGTAGTCCTCCTGGTTCAAAAAACTGGTTTCATGAGGCTAATGGCTTGGTGGATAACCCTCTGTTATGTTCCCTCCTGAAGTCTGTATTTTATTGTTCCATTGGTTTCTTCTGATGCATAGGTCGTGACCTACTGGATATGATATTTTTGCCAAAATAGGCTGGCCCTTTTTCAGCTTTTCAGCCTGGAAGACATATTAAATTATACCAATGACCTCCCCTTTTCAGTAAATGATTTTTCAATTGAATGTAATCTTGCTATACCACTAACTAAAGTTCCGTGTGCTGTTATAATTTGATTTGCAAAATAATAAGAGTCTAGGATTGCTGCAACGTGTTATAAGAACATCATTTGGCAAAGGATGTTCTGAATATTCTTGACCCTTTGGTAGTATATCTCTGTTGATTCTTTAAACACTGGAAGAATTAAAAACTTGACGCTCCAGCAGAGAATAAAACAAAAGGGTACAGTGGATAAGTTTCAATAATCCATTAAACAATAATTTCTTGCTTTTGCCTCACGGGAAAGAAAGCTTTCTTCATTTCGAAGCTTTATCAGAAATAGAGTCTTACATAATGACATATACACACTCATTTGGATGAAATTCTTGATAATTTGAAGACTATAGCTGCTGTTCTGGTTGACGTAAGTTTTTTGCCTGTCTGATCTGATTAACAAAACATGCACTAAAATCACAAGATAAGATAAACTCTTTTCTATGTTCTGAGGGACACCTTCATGTCCTTTACGCTGATCTGTGCACTCCAAAAGAATGGTTCATTACTAATACATTTGTGCTAAAAAACTTGCATTTTTCCAATCAAATTCTAAATGTAAGAGCACAACTGAGGCAAATAAAAAGGAAGCCTTCTTATCTCTTGGTTCTGCAACTGTGAGTCATCAGAATACCGTTGGGTGGATTTGCCATTTCCAATTGGCATTCTCCATGCAGCCAGTAAGAATAATGAACCAGGCCCAACTTAACTTTCACTCTGAAAGCTCCTTTAATGTTGTAAACAATCCTGTTCCTCTGTGCCTGCTTTTGAAGTTCCATAGCAAGATTTGGTGGTAGATAGACCAAGCTTGATACCAAGTGGACTGACATCAACCGTGCTTCTCCAGGATGCTGACTGAAGGGCTCAAGAATTTGAGTTGCTATTCGACTTTCTGAAAAGTAGAGCTCAACATGCAAGTACTCAAATCTAACATTCAATTTCCCATTTGGGTTAGAAAAATTTGCTAGAAACGTTATGTCGTTATTAATGTACTCCGGAGGATTAAAGTAGATGGTCCTCAGGCTTGCTCCTGGGGTGTCAAAAACTGGATTTCTTGGTTGAACAGCGAGAAATATGATCAAAGTTGCGATACCAAAGAAGATTAGGAGGAGGCTAAATATCATACACACGATTGCGCCACACCATACTATTGGATTAGTCTTCCGAGGTTGCCTGAGAATTGGTTGCTCTCTTGATCTAAGTTTACTGCTGTAAAGCCGCATTTCCGGGGTCAAATTGTGCTGATTCTTGGCTTGCTTAGATAACACAATCTGACAAAGAGGAGACAGCCTGTGTTGCTTGTGGGATGGAGGTGTGTATGGTGGGGGAGGTGGAAGAGTCTGCATTTTTTTGTTTTGGGGGAAGAATTTTATCAAGAAAATCCTCTGTACGAAGGAATGGATGAGAAGGGAAATGTGCATGATTATTGTTTCTTAAATAAACATTGCAAGAGGAAGTGGAGTGAGGGAAAGTAAACAGAGGAAAAATAAAGAAGCTTTTGATTGTTAGTGGGGGCCAATTTGTTTCTTTATAGAACAGGAAAAGCAGCTGAATATAGGATCTAAAGGTGATCTACGTGGATGCTATGAGTTCGAATTATTTCCTGCTTTTTTTTGTTGAAGCAAGAAAATGCCCCGGCAAAGGACTTGTGCCCTCTCCACTTTCTTGGATGTTGGAATTTGACCTGTCAAATGATGAGCTTTTGGCCAATAAAGTCCACCAAATCAACGGCAGGATGTCTATCGACTTGTTGCTCGCATAATCATATCAATGCAGCCTTGTTGGTTATTATTTTCTTACCCATTAAGAAAGTAGATGAGAAAAGGTAGCCAATGTGATTAAGATAACTTAGCAGCCACCATCGGGGTGGGGTGGGGAGGTGGTGGTGGGCTCTTCAATTTAGATTCGAATGACATAATTATAAGACAAGTGGTCCATGCTCTTTTAAACCTTCAAGTCGACTAATTCCCTGATAAAAGAACAAACCTTTCTTTTCGCCAACCCCATGTTTAGGAAGTCGATAATAATAGAAATTATGGCTTGCTTGGTTTTATGGGCTTTTCCACTCTCTATTTTTCTATAATCCTTTTAGATTCGACTTAATAATAATTCTTACTCAATTTTAATTTAATTTAATTAGATCCAACTAATCATATGATAAGCGTATTGAGATTAAGATGATCTTTCTTTTAGTTAAAGAGTTTCGTTGAATCGAACAGGTAATAATTTCAGTCAAATTAATTTTGAGGATTTTGAAGGCATAAAAAAATATGTGATTATATGCTTATAAATATCTAAGGCTAGGTATTTATGGAAATAAGCAATGTACACTTAAGTTGGCTGATTTTTTTTTTTTTTTCAATTCTTCAAAAAAAAAGTTTCGTGGGCCGAACCAATTTGATCAGGTAGTTGTGGATATTTCGGTCTTGAATCCAAAAAAAAAAAAAAAATAGTATTTTGGACAAATTTTTTCAAAAGAAATATTCTCAGAGAAATTCTCACAGAGTAATTAATATATTGAATAAAATATCTTAATTCTTATCATTATTCAAAAATTAATTTCATCATTCAATAATCCATCCACAAAAGTAAACGGGTTTTATTTTTGGAATTCTCTCACCAGTGCTTATTATATGATGGAAAGTATAATTTACTCATTGATAAAAGGAGCTATAACTAGCCAATCAAAGAGCTATGTCTTTATTCTCTAAATGAAATTCTAATTGAAAATTGATCTGTGGAATTTTTCAATAAACGCTTATCTCATGAGATATGATTTATCTCTGGCTAAGAAAGTGGCTTATAATCTTATCTGACTGGAATCATGAAAAGTATTTTGCAAGAGTTTTGTAAGATTTCCAAGTCTAATTCCAAACTCAATTTGGACCCTGCAAATATGCCGCATGGAACATTAATGTTTTATTTAATATAGAAAAAAAGAAGAAGATAAAATTATAGAAAAGTTAATATTAATTCTGAAATCTTGTTGTGACTTGTGAACGTAAAATATGACAGTAAGAGATGCGAGTAAAAATCTAGCTTTAGAAATAATTCAATTAGATAAAAAGATGTTTGGGGCCACATTTAAAGCAGTGGGGGGAAAAAAGAGCTGAATGTCGACATGATTAAATTGAGTTTAAGATGTCAAAATTTGTCGTTAGCTGCATGCTTAATATTATTACATTGCTCATGAATACCTCCAATATATCTTTGTTTCATACAATTACACGGCTCATGGAGTTTTATTGATGTGAAGAATAAAAAAGAAAAGGAGAAGGCGGCCATAGAGCTGTTGAAAATAACAAAGAAAAGATTTTTCCTGGTATTTTTGATCAATAAAGATTTGCATTGGTAGTTGCAATATGTATATGTAAATCCAATAAATTGGGCTGGCAGCCTGGCAGTCTACTTTCCAGTGTTCACATTGTACGTATACGTCTATGCGAAGTCTTGGAATGGAATAATTGTAACTCGTATCGTACGTACGGAGCCCCGATGAAAGACCTTTAAAGTCGAAAAAATATTTCCGTTTATTTGGGTCTACGTATGTTTCTGCACCATTGATCCGCTTTCCCTGAAGTTCCTCTGCTGTTTCTCTTCTTCATCTTGTCTGCACTGTGGTCAAAACCACCGCCTTCTAGTTCCAACGGATAACCGATGATTGAACTTTCCCGGCCATAAAGATCGACGGCCGACGACTCTGCTTTCCCGATCGTCGGTCTATCAGGGACACGGGCTGAGCTAGCTGATTATTTGGTGAATTATTGCCTCTTCCTTTTTTCTCTTAATTAATTCCTTTATTTTGGGACTTTTTTGCTTGCTTCTAGCTTGTGGTTATCACTTAAATGTTGAAAAAGTTCATTTAAATCCAATTTGGGTATGGGATGCTCCATTTTATGTAGGAATTTTGAACTCGGTTCGTAGTTGGTGGACACCAAATTAATCTAGAGAAGAGCATCTGTCAAGAAATATATGGGTCAACGGGAAAATTTAGGAAGTATTAAGTCTGCAGCAACTGGTTTCAGTGCAGGTAAATTTGACCACAGTAGAAATTAATGACAATAAGATAAGATCAGGAAAAAAGTGGTAGAATTTAATTAAGCAGAGGAAGAGATGCTCGTGCTTGGGAAGATAAGTGGACAGAAGGTAGTTTAATTAACCGTCGTCTTCCTCCTCTAATGTCTCCTCGAGAAAAGAAGAACGAAAAGTAATTTTGAATGGGATATTAATTTACCTGTCATTGAGAAGGGGAAACGTTCATCATTCATGTCGTGGTTTTCTGATATAAAAGCCTGTTTTCCTGGCAGGCCAGACGTATATATCTGATCTGAATTGGGTTCAAGAAAAATGGGAATTCTGCTGAGTGTCATCAGATATTTGGGTAGTAAAACAGATGAGGAGGAGAATGAAAGGCCAAGAAGTCCATTATCCACACGAGCCAGTGCCAGTTCTTCACCAAATTCATTCAGCTATTTTTCGAACTCTGGTGATAAATCAGAGCACGCTCATCGGAATGATGTTGTTCCGTCCTCGTCCTCGTCCTCTCATGAATGGCAGGACGGAAACTACTCAGTCCCAAGTCACTCCCAGGAGATGAAAAATTTAACAATTTCTGTGCCTAACTTAGGATACACATCATCACTTGCCCATACAATTGTGAATGACAAGGTAGAAAGTTCAGCTGTTTTTGCTAGAGAAGATACACCACAAATGGTTTGCAGCCTGAAAGGGGTTGGAACAGGATCATCTTCAGGAGAAAAAGAAAAGGAAAAAGGGCAGGTGATGATAAACTGTAAGGTGGCTGCGCAGCCGGAGGGGAGATGGATTAAGCATTACAGTAGCTGCCACCGGATACTGCTGGTGGGCGAGGGAGATTTTTCCTTCTCTACTTGTTTGGCGGCGGCCTTTGGTTTGGCATCCAACATGATCGCAACGTCTTTGAATACTGAAGGTATGGTTTCATATTTCTGCAGCTCTGTTTCAGTTCGTGCTAGCTATTCTCTAGGTGGAATGTTAAAAGATTTTGGTGCTATTTTTTCAGCTTTTTTGGTGAAGAATTATCAGAATGCGTTACCGAATTTAGTGGAATTAAGCATTCGGAAGTGCGAGGTGATGCATGAGATTGATGCAACCAAAATGGTGAATCATGAGTTCCTTGGAGGAATTAAATTTGACCGCATAATTTTCAACTTCCCATTTGCTGGATTTTTCAAGAATTTGTCACAAGATGCTCAGCTCAAGTACATTCTTGGTTTCTCTTTATGCAGTTATAATTTTTCGGAAATCAACCTTTCTTTCACCCATTTTTGATCTTTTATATATGATGTCTTCTTCATTCTTCATATATGCAGACGTCACAGGAGACTTGTGAGCCTGTTTTTGAAAAACGCAAGAGAGATGATAAGTGAAAATGGTGAGATTCATATATCCCACAAGACCAACGGTGTCCACAAGGAATGGAATCTGGAATCCATTGCTTCCTCCCACAAACTGTGTCTCATTGAGGCTGCCAATTTTCATCTTCGTCACTATCCGGGATACAATACCAAGCGTGGATTTGGGGGTGACGAAAACTTCAATTGCTACCCGAGCAAAACCTACAAATTTGGACTTAAAACTTGAAAGGGCTATCAGAAAGTGAGCCGGTTGACGACAAATTGAAGTACATATATGTTCTTATGACAAGAAAAGAATGTTAATCTTGTGTTCTGTTAGCCTGGCCTTTCCTAGCTAGTACGCAAGGATTATGTATGTGTATATATGTGTGTATATGTGAGGAGAAATTGTGTGAAATGAGAAACTTTCTGACAGTGTCTCACGGAAGAACATCAGCATCACTTGAGGCATATGAAATGCTGCCTTTTCTCTCACATTATTGGATAACTGCTTACCCTCTAAGCAACAGCTGTGCAATTCTCCTTCTCTCTGTCTTGGTGAATAGTTCAAGTTTTCCATATCATTTGTTTTTTGTTATACATAAATATTTTTTAAAATTAAACATCTGATGTAGATTATATATATATTTGATGTGATATTATAAAGTGAGGTAAGAAATTAATTATATACCAGTTAAAATTGAAATTGGAAATAAAGTAAGCTGCTACAATAATTAGATAAAGTCATTGGAAATTCATTCGCTTAAAAGGAAAGTGAATCTTACGTGCTCAACCAATAGCTAGCTCTATTTTGATGTTTAACTATTAAATTTAATACAAAGTTAATTTATTATATATATATGTGTGTGTGTGTGTATATATATATATATATAAGGTACTACATTCGTAATGTTTTCATGTCTACAGGACTGTGGCTTCAGATATACTAAGAGAAATGAAGTCGAAAACAAAAAGTTAAATTGAGCCGAGCAAATACGGCTACAAATATTTCTGTAAATATATATACAAGATCAACCTTTTTACCCTTTTTTTTTTTTTTTTCAAATCTTCAAAAATAAATTTCATTCTTCTGAATTTGAAATTTCTTTCCACCAAAACCGATATTCTTTTGATCCGTAATCGGGCCACGTGACTCCAAAGGGGTGAATAAAATAGAATACAATATGAATACTTTAATTAGTCGAAGACTTTATATTTGTACGGACGCATGATATGGTCGACTTTACTAATCCTGAATTAGGGACTGTGCCAACTAACCAAAATTAAGGAGAATGAATTCAGAGCCTTCGTCGACAGTCACTATAATTACTAAAGTCTTAGGCGTGAAGTCATGTGCACTATATATATATATATATATATATATATGTAAATCCACCTTGCAGTTTTTCTTCTTCATCATTGTCGCACTAAGGTGGGTGTTTGAATAATTTTATTTACAAGGTCTTAGAAGTTTCTATATAAGATATTTTTAGAGTTTATAAAATGTTGGCAATGATATTTTTATAATTAATATCATTAAAAGTAAATTAACTTATTAAGATTTTTAAAATAAGTTAGGCACTCTTTACTTTTTTAAAAGGAGTTTATAAGTTCATAACATCTTATTTTATTTTATGAGCTTATAAGTTTTTTTTCAAAAAATTTACTAAATACTTTTTCACATTTTATAAGCTTTTAAACATCTTATAAGATATTTTTAGGAACTTATAAGCTCACCCAAACACCTTCTAAATGTCGGTAGCCTTTGCTTCAATGCCTACTAATTATGGAGCACTGTCGATGACCTCTTATCATCGTGGATGTTATATCATTATTTGTCTTTTGCCCATGAACGATCAATCAATCGATCGCATCGCATGTTGATTAATGTTATCTTGTGTTGATCGTTACTGCCGATAACGTAACTAATTTCTTGTTACTATTTTTATATATGATGGTGCTCTTTAATTTGTTGCTTCAATTTTTGGCTCTTTAGAATTTAAATGAGTTGCATATATGATGACTGAGTTAGCTTTCACTTGTTTTATATGTATATATTTGTGTATGTATGAGTATACATGCCTTAAAAACATTAATCAAGCTGCAGAAAGACGAGAGTACATACTTAATTTAGCTTGAGATGATGGGAATTTATCAGATACATGCACAATTTAAAAAACTGTACGTTGAAATTAAATTGACTTTAGAGTAGAAATAATTAATGCATCGTTTAAAGAAAATTTAAAGAGAATTTAAATGAGTTGCATATATGATGATTGAGTTAGCTTTCACTTGTTTTATATGTATATATTTTTGTATGTATGTGTATACATGCCTTAAAAACATTAATCAAGCTGCAGGAAGATGAGAGTACGTACTTAATTTAGCTTGAGATGATGGGAATTTCTTAGATACACGCACAATCAAAAAAACTGTGCGTTGAAATTGAGTTGACTTTAGAGTAGAAATAATTAATGCATCGTTTAAAGAAAATTTAAAGAGCTACCTTGCTAACAACTTTGGTAGAACTAACACATCTTAGATCTCAGTGCATAATAATGCAGTTGGGCAAATTTGGTTGGATTTTAAATTTATCTCATCATTAGTTATCTCATGAGAAGATGGGATAATTTATCCCATAAGTGTGGGTAGGATTAATAATACCACATATTAAGTTTATATATACGTGTCCAATAATAAATCATGGGCTTGTGTGTATACAATCCCACAAATCAAACATTGGATTAAAAAGAATTATTTTCTCTAATTTCATGTAATCCCACCAATCAAACTTGCCAAAGGGTTTAATTTGCTGAGTCAACTGTAGTCAATTTCTAGTATTAGAATATATCAGAAACTAAAACCATCTTTCATGATTGTAGACGATGGCCCCGGCTTATGTAGTGTGTGTTGTGGCCGATGAGCGTTGTTCATATTAATCTTTTGTACCGGTTAAATTGTTAGATGGACATTGATACAAAGCAATTGATCATTTATCTATGAATATAATTGCCCAAAAAAAAAATAAAAAATTGGGATAAGTATAGAAATGCCCATATTTGAAAACAAATCAGCTACTATTATAAATTTTACAAGACATTTGTCATAATAAATGGGGAATTTTTTTCTCTTTGTAACTTTTCCCACTCTAAAATTTTGTTCTATAACTTGCCAGTTTTAAAATTAATATTGTATATTTCATGAAATTATCACATTTAGTTCAATTTTAATAAAAATTCATAATTTTACGAGAGCATATAAGGCATGTAGAAATGATGATATTAACATGCCCAATTTGATGATGTGGCCTTAAGTTTTGATGTGCCACATCATTAACCCTAGCAAAATTATTAATTTACGACGAAATCAAACTAAATGTGATAATTTTTTAAAACATAGAAGATTAAATTTAGAATTTGACAAGTTACATGGTAAATAGTGTTCCGTGCTCCTTAATTTTAATAAGAGAACTTCTAAGTTTCATTTAATAAAATATACAGTAAAATAAGGATTTCAAACATTTTCTTATCTATTCAACTTATTCCTTAAATATGCTTATTAGTTCATTATGAATTTACCTTTCTTTTTTAATCACTATAAGTAAATGTGTTTTGTAGTGCCTCGTCCGAGAGGTACTTGCTTCAACCCAAGGTGCTACTCCAATCAGTCTTAAGTCATTCAAATTTCATATTCGATGGGCGTATAAATTTTTTTCACAATCTCCAAGGACAACAACATACTTTAAACTTAAGCGACACCACTAAGATACCATAAACATAATATATACAAACCAGTCGCCTAATATTATTCACCACAATTTATACATGTTGCAAATCTTCAACTCAACTTAACATATCATAACCTCTCCAAGTCAAGGCCTGATGTCCAAGCGATCACATAAGCATGTTCAAGCACTTATCCCTTTACCAAATATATCCTCCACTCCAAGCCTGAAGCTCAAGTCCATCATCGAATCTTGTCTAGGAAAATCAAGAAATACATAGGAGGGTGAGTCTTAAGAACTCAGTGAGGGATAATAAGTAGCATCTCATGGATCTGTTGAAGAATCAGTAATTCAACAGAGTACTATTGCCATGAAAACAAAGAAAACATGAATATGCCAGAATAAGGATGTTAACGGTTCAACTATTAATCAACTATTACTTGAACTAAAATTAATATTATCAGAATAATAAAATTATTAGAAAAATTAATTTATTTTAAGTGGATCGAGTATATAATGAGAGATTTTGTTTATATGAAGAGACTCCTGAATGACTAAACATGAGAATAATTTATAAATTATTTCAAATTCCTATTAGAAAAAAAGTACTTCGCGATTTATTTATATCTTTTGTTGTCAATTCAAAATTTTCACTATTCATCCATCAGCACATTTAAATATCAATTATTTCTTGGATAGAAAATATGCTTTTCAAGCCCCAAGAGAAATAACGATAAAAAAGCCAAGGATAAGGGGAATATATATATACTAATTAAAAATTTACAAAAGAATTTAGAATTTTATTCATAATTTTATTTAATAATAAATTTTATTTTGGCATATTTATTTTTTACTTTCAATATTTAACTTTCTGGACAAAATTTTGATGAGCACTCACTATTCAAACATGCAAAAAAAAAAAAAAAAAAATCCTGCAATTTTCTTAAGTAAGAAAGTAATATTGGTGGTAAATACTAAAAAATACAAAAAAAAAAAAAAAAAAAAAGAAGGAAGGAAAAATGATGGGTAAATGAAAGCTGTTTAAAAGTAACAATAATTTACAAAGGATAATATATTAGAAATAATCACATATATATTTTTATTTTCTTCTTTTAATAATCTTAAGTGAAAAATCATAACTTTCTTAATTTTTATATTCAACATTTTGACAAATCAAAGTTAATTGTACCATAAATCAAAATTTCAATCCTTTTTCATTTTTTTTATATTTTTAAATTAGATAGTCCAAATAAGAATGATTTGTGAACAAATAAATAAATAGGGATATTTGATCATGCTTTTTATATATGTAATTTTTTTTTATTTTGTATAATGTTCACTTTTCAAAATAATTTAATACAATTTTCAATCTTTTGCTTGAGTTGATTTTCTACTATGCAATAGGTTTTTATGTTTTAAATATTGTTCACTATTTTTTATATTTTCAATTTCAAGCATTATATTTTATTATTTTGATTGAGTTACCTTAAATTTATATATTGATTTGTTTTTTTCTATTGTGAAATTAAGTATTTTTGCATTTTTATATTGTGCTTTTATATATGTAGTGATAGTGATGTTGTGATGTATATGATGTATAAGCCTATATTGATAGAATTCAATTTTTTTTAAATGAAGCGAGCCAGATTGTTTAAACGTCCCATAATCTTCTGTGTGTAAATCCATGTTCAATGAACATAGAGCTCCTGAAATTGACAAAGAAAAGATTTGTGCCATATTGCAATATAAATTGGCCTGGGAATCCACCTTCCAGCGTTCACATATAAGTATACTACCAAGTATTGCAATGGAATAATTAGTACGTACGGAGCCCCAACGACCTATAAAATCGGAACAATGATTCCCTTCATTTGGGCGTTCGTATATTTCTGCACCATTGATTAACTTTCCCTGCAGTTTCTAAGCTGGTTCTCTTCTTCATCTCTCCTAATTAGCTTCAAGATTCTGCGCCGACTGCCGGACAACTGATGACTAATCTTGCACAGACGTACGTAGGATAAGATCGACGGCGAACGATTCTGCTTTCTTGATCGTCGGTCGCCTCAGGGACACGGGCTGAGCTAGCTGATCATACGGTGAATTCTTGCCTCTTCTCTTTTTTCTTTTGATTCCTTCATTTTGGGAATTTTTTGCTTGCTTCTAGCTTGTGGTTATCATATAAATGTTGAAACAAAGTTTATTTAAATGCAATAATCCAAGAGCATCTGTTAAAAAATTATATGGGTCAACAAAAAAAATTAGAAAGAATTAAGTCTGCAGCAACTGATTTCAGTGCAGGTAAATTTGACCACAGTAGAAATTAATGACAATAGATAAGATCAAAAAAGGGGTAGAATTTAAGTAGAGGACGAGATGCTCGTGCTTGGGAAATTAACCGCTGTCTTCCTCCTCTAACATCTACTCGAGAAAAAAAGAATGAAGACTAATTTTGATGGGATATTAATTACCTGTCATAGAGAAGAGAAAACGTTCATCATTCATGTCGGTGTTTTGATATAAAAGCCCTCTTTCCCTGGCAGGCCAGACGTATATATCTGATCTGAATTGGATTCAAGAAAAATGGGAATTCTGCTGAGTGTCATAAGATATTTGGGCAGTAAAACAGACGAGGAGGAAAATGGAAGGCCAAGAAGTCCATTATTCACACGAGGCAATGCCATTTCTTCGCCAAATTCATTCAGATATTATTCAAACACTGGTGAGAAATCAGAGTACCCTCGTCGGAATAATGTTTTTGCGTCCTCTCATGAATGGCAGAACGGGAACTGCTTAACTCAGTCCCAGCGGAGGAAACATTTAACTATGTCTGTGCCTGACTTAAGAAACACATCATCACTTGCCCACACAATTGTGAATGGCAAGGAAACATATTCAGCTGTTCTTACTAAAGAAAAGGCACCACGAAATGTTTCCCGTCCTGAAAGTGTTAGAATCTTGCCATCTTCAGGGGGGAAGGGTGGTGAAAAAGAAAGAGAAAAGGGGCAGGTGATGATTAACTGTATGGTGGCACCGCCTCTGCCGCAGCCGCCACAGGGGAGGTGGATTAAGCATTACAGTAGATGCCACCGGATACTGCTGGTAGGTGAGGGAGATTTTTCTTTCTCTGCTTGTTTGGCTGTGGCTTTTGGTTGGGCTTCCAACATGATTGCAACATCCCTGGATTCTCAAGGTATGTTACATTCTGCCTCTAGTTTGGTTCTTGCTAGCTATTCTGTGGGTGATTTTGTTGCTATTTTCTCAGCTTTTTTGGTGAAGAATTATCAGAATGTGATGCCCAATTTAGTGGAATTAAGCATTCGGAAGTGCAAGGTGATGCATGAGATTGACGCAACCAAAATGGTGAATCATGCGTTCCTCGGAGGAATTAAATTTGACCGCATAATTTTCAACTTCCCATTTGCTGGATTTTTCAAGAATTTGTCACGAGAAGCTCAGCTACAGTCGGTTATCTCCTACATTCTTGTATTCTTTGTGCAGTCATAAATTTCAGGACTTTTTAACTACTTCAATCTTTTAAGTATGGCAGTTTCTTCATTCTTCATATTTGCAGACTTCACAGGAGACTTGTGAGCCTGTTTTTAAAGAATGCAAGAGAGATGATAAGTGAAAATGGAGAGATTCACATATCCCACAAGACCAATGGTTTCCACAAGGAATGGTATCTAGAGACGATTGGTTCGTTCCACAGTCTTCGGCTCATTGAAGCTGTCGATTTTAATCTTCTTGACTATCCAGGATACAACACCAAGCGTGGATTTGGGGGCGACGAAAACTTCGATTGCAACGCAAGCAAAACCTACAAATTCGGACTTATATTTTGAAAGGGCTATCAGAAACTGAGCTGGTTGGCAACAAATAGAAATAGGGTGAATTGCATTTTACCCCCCTGTATTAGTCATAAATTGCAAAAAGGCCCCTATGAAAAAATAATAGGCAATACATTTTCTTGTGATTTAAAGGCACACCGTCCCCCCTTTGTGATTTGATGCAATTTAGCCATAATTTTAATGTATAAAGACTATACTACCCCTAATTCCTTCATATATTATTAATTTTATTTATTTATTCTTTTTAAATATATTTTTATATATCTTTTTCATCTCCTTCATACCAATTTTTTTATTTTTAAATTTAAAAATTATTTTTAATTTTTTTGTTTATTCATCTTTCTAATTTATTCTTTTTTTATTTATATATATTATATATACAAATATAAATATATAATATATAATATAATAAACATAATATAATATATAATATAATACATTATAAATACATAAATATTTATGTATATATTTATACATAATATATATTACTAAATAGATATTTTTATTATATTTTTTATAATAAACCCCACCCCCACCCCCATCTTAAAATTTTATCTATAAAATTTAAATAACTTTTGTTTATATCTTTTCTCTTTCTAATTATTTATTTCAAATTAAATATTATATCTATTTATGAAAATATAGATTATATTTATATAAATATATTTTTATCTCCTTCATACCAATTTTTTTTATTTTTAACTCTAAAAACTGTTTTTAATTTTTTGATTATTCATCTTTCAAATTTATTCTTTTTTTATTTATATATATTATATACAAATATAAATATATAATATATAATATAAAACATAATATATATATAATACATTATAAATACATAAATATTTATGTATATATTTATACATACTATATATTACTAAATAAATATTTTATATCATATTTTATATTATATTTTATATAATAATATTTTATAAAATTTAAATAACTTTTGTTTATATATATTTTTTCCAATTATTTATTATGGATATAAATATTGTATATATTTATGAAAATATATATTATATTTATATCCATATATATTTTTTATAAGATGTTTATATTTATATATTTATTACCATATATATGATAATATATATAATTATTTAATATTTAATAATCTACCCCCAACCCACCCCCGATCCCCCCTCCGCATTCCCCCCTCCCCAAACCTGACGGTTGCCATGGCAGCCCGTAAGGTCTGGCCGGATTTGGGCAGATCCAGATCCTGCCGCTGGCCACATTTTTCAAAATTTTTTTTTTTTTTATATATATGCAGGCGGCCATGGCAGCATCCATGGCCGCTTGGCTGCTGCCGGAATGAGGCGGTCGCCATGGCCGCCGCTGGTGTGGTGGGGGAAGGTTGGGTGGGTTGCCGGGGTGGGTAGTGGGTTATATATATATATAAATATGTATATATAATACATATATATATATTTTTATATATAAATATGTATATGTAGGTATATGTAGGTATATTTTTATATTTTATATATATATTTTTTAGATAAAAGTAATCTGAACCGTTAATTTTTTTTAATAAATTCAACGGTTGATTTTAAGGGGCAAAATTGACATTTCATCACCAAAAACCCTAGAAGCAATCTCACTTGCCGAGCGTGATTTGCACCGCCAGTCAGAGGGGGGTAATTTGCTATTTTTTAAAAAACATAGGGGGGACATTGCCTATTATTTTTTCATAAGGAAGTTTTTTGCTCTTTTTCATTATCACGTGAGGGTAAAACCTAATTTACCCAATAGAAATATATGTTCTTATGATAAGAAAAGAATGTTAATCCTGTGTTTCTGTTAGCCTGCTCTTTCCTAGCTAGTTCGCAAGTATGATATATGTGTATATATATAAGTGAGAACTTGTGTGAAATGAGGAACTTTCTGGCAGTGTATCACAAAAGAACATCAGCATCACTTGAGGCATATATATTAGATGCTGCCTATGCTGCCTTTTCTCGCACATTAATGGATAAATGCTTACCCCCTAAGCAACGCCCGTGCAATTATGTTCTCTTTCTTAGTGTTTCAAGTTCTCAATTTCATTTGTTTTTTGTTTTACATAAATTCCAACTATTTTTTATATTTAAAAAAAAAATCTGAGCAATGTTTTTTGATAAGCAATAATACATATGATGTAGATTACATATAATTAGTGTGAATTTAAAGTGACAAAAAATCAATTACAATTGAAATTGTAGTTGAAAATCAAATAAGCAGCTGCAATAATTAGATGAAGTCATTGGAATATATTTCACTTAAAGAAAATGAATCTTACCCAAGCAATGGCCAGTTCTATTTTGATGTTTATCTAAAGTTTAATAATAACGTTATTTTAGTAAATATATAAGTTACTACACAAAAAATTAAATTGAGCTGAGCAAAATATGGCTTCAACTATTTATAATTGTAAATCTTTTTTCTTTTCCAAAAGCTTCCAAAATAATTTCATTTTCTTAAGGGTAAATGGCACTTAACCCCCCAAATTTAATTGTTTTGGAACATTATCCTTCAAAAATAACTAAAAAGTACTTCACTCCCTCAACTTAGAGTTATTGGAACACTTTGCCTCCAAATACAATTTCTGGCAAATTATATAGCCGGAGAAAAAGGCTATTCTTGTTATTTTCACTGTTCTCCACCTTTCTGAACATATTTGTGTGACACTTTATGCAATGCGTTGTATATATATTTTCTTAAGAGAGCTATTAATTTGTAAAGTGCATTTCTTGCTAAATTAATTAATTATGTTTGTAATCAAAATGTTGAATTAGCTGTTAACATAATATATATATATATATATACAGCATGTGAGCACTTTTTCCTCTTTCCTTCCTAATCAGCATGACCACACTTTAGATGAATGAAAAATTAATGATGCTAATTCTTTAAAGATGAATTAGATAATCTTAGCATCACTAAAATAAAGCATGAGCTTTACTATTTCCTGAAAATATCTTTTATAAAGTAAGAAAAATTTGTTTTAGAGTAATAATAAGGTAAGTGATTTTGCTTCTTTTATGTGGTTGGCAGAACAATCTTATTAGATAACAAAACGAATTAATCATTTGAAAATGATTTACAACACAGTCATATGAATGAAAGATTAGACATACTTTTAACTAAAATATATGTATTAAACCCCTTTCAGTTGTATTTCAATCAACAATTAATTTCCTAAACAATAGGAGAAGTTGAATGTAAGGAGGAAAAAAAAAAAACAGAACCCTGGTATCTTATTGTTCTTGGTAGATGAGTTTTTTTATTTTTGAGCTGAAAAATGCAAAAATGACAAGAATAGTTGGGTTCCTTTTTTCTGAGTGGAAAAAGGTAGGGAAAAATAAATATGATAAGAATAGCCTTTTCTTCAATCATATGATTTGCCAGAAATTGTATTTGGAGGGCAAAATGTTTTAATAACTCTAAGTTGAGGAGGTGAATTGCCTATTAATTATTTTTGGAGGATAATGTGCCAAATCAATTAAATTTGGGGGTAAAGTTATTTTCTTAATATGAATTTTCCTTTCCTCCAAAAGCGATATTCTCTTAATCCTTAATCGGGCCACAAGACTCCAAAGTGGTGAATAAAATAGACCACATAATATGAACACTTCAAGTAGTCGATGACTTCATATTTTTTTACCGCGGAGGCATGATATGGTCGACTTTACTAACCTGAATTAGGGACTGCGCGCTGTGCCAACTAATCAAAATTAAGCAGAGTGATCAGTCTTCAGTCATTCCCTTTGCGTCACTATTACTAAAGTCTTAAGCATGAAGTCTTTTGCTATCCACCTTACTTCCCTGCACTTTCTCTTTGATCATAATAAATCTCTCCACCTCTGACCAATGATGGAGTGCTGCGGATGATCGCTCGTCGACGTCGATGATCAATATTAGTCTATTTGCCGATAATCAGGTAATTTCTTTTGACTATTTATATCTGTATTGATGATGCTCTTTTTACTATTTATATTTCTACCTTCGGAGTCGATGCATGGTAAATACGATGATGAGCATATGCTACTTGAAAGTATATATAAAATGAGTTATATATATATATATATATGATGGTTGATTTAGTTTTTAATTGTTTTTTATGTGTATATATCGATTTCTTTATCTCTCTCTGTATACACACACTACTTAAACATTAATTAAGTAGCAGGAGGCGGAAGAGAGCTCAGCCTGAGATGATGGGGAATTTCAAACACAAAATCAGATGGATTCTGTCTTTAATTTTGCTTAGACTATAGAGTTGAATACATCTCCTGCAGAAATTTTTTAAAGCAATTTTTCAAACTTAGCAGATGATTAGTTATACTATCTTATCAATTAATTCATCGAAAATTTTTAAAACAAAGCCATGGTATCGATCTTAAGAGTTTTATTGAGTCAACTATAGTCAACTGTATTTAGAAATATGTGTGTGTGTATATCATAACTCTAAATCTCTCAATTATCATTTTTGTAGTTGTCGACAATAGTCTCAGCTTATAGGTTGTTAAGTGGTGATGGTTGATAATTATCGTATATAATTTTGAGGTCTAGTCAGTAACCACAATATTAATCTATTCACCGAGTCAAATAAATTTAATGCAATACATTTAAATAGAATATATATATATATAAAGAGGAAAAAAAAAAAAAGGGGGCTGGACCACAAATCAAAGTGCCCATATTTGTAGAAAACAACAAAAAATAGCTAGTTTTTTCATAGTTAATAGTGCTATACACCTTAATGCATTTAAAGAATAAACATCTAAGTTTCTTTCAATAAAATACATAGTGAAGTAAAGGATATTTAACTTTTTGTGTACACTGAATTCATTGTTGTTTTGTATACATTCAATTTATTCTCTTTGAACAAATTAATTAGTTGATTAGAAGCTCTTTTTATCGTCTTTATAGATAAAGAAATTCTTTTTATGGAAAATAATGGCCAAAGAGAACTCATTTTGCTTAATTTTTAACTTTCCGGCCGCATAACGAATAATTTCACACGGTTTTAAGTTATTATGCTTTCTTTACAAAAATGTTACAGTGATGATCTTTGAAATTAGACACAGTACTAAATGGTAAGTGAAGTGAATAATAAAGTTATGTGTAACTTGTCAGATACAATATTTATCTGTCGAGCGGTCAGTGACCTAATGACATAAGTTTTCCATATAATATAGAGGTTAGAAGTTTGAATCCTAACAAACTCTTAATTTACGTGCGTGTATTATAAATTAAAAAGGAAAAAAAAGGTGAAGTGAACAAAAAGTAGAAATATATGAATTGAAAGTGCTTCTGCCAACGCCCAACAGCCGACATGTCTTATTGAACTTTCACTTAAGATTTCAATTTGCAAATTCTATTAATAATACCAAAATAAATTTGTAGAACATAAATAAATACCATCTACAAACCCAAAAGTAGCTTAGCTAATACAACAACTTCTTACAACAAGGTGAGATAACTATCCTTATTTCTCAACAAAATATTTGTCATAGATATTTGCATTGCAATTTTCTAAAAATATTTTTAAAATTATTTTTCAATGGATGTTTTTGTCGCAAAATTACAATTGAATTGCAAGATGATGATGATGATTATTATTATTGGGGATTTTGCCGGAGATTTTTTTTTATGAAAATATTCCTCATAAAATTCTTGGAAATTCGCCTAAGGATATTTTGGCTCACAAAAAGGTATATTTACATTCGCAAAAGTAGATTGCAAGGTAAGAAATAGAAGCAGAACATGATAGCAGCGCCTTTCTTCTCTTCTCTGTATTTGATACCTCAAAAGTAAAGGTTATATTATGGGAGTGAGGAGATGCCTTACGTATAGAATGGATTTGCAATTGTCCTAAATTGGTTTTGTTGCTTGAAAAATATCATCTAACAAATTCGCGTTCTAAATTAAAGCATATAGCATAAAGAATAGGTAAACCATTTTGGAAAAAGAAGTGTGTGAAAATGGTTAAAGGAAATTATGTAGTAATAATTTTGGAGAAGAAGAGCACTTAAAACCAAACATGAAGAAAAGATGAACAGGAAATGAAAAGAAAAAGAGACCCTCAGGAACTAGCATTTGTGAGAGGCTCAGGCTATTCAACTATCATCCTCTAGGACAAAAATCAACTGTAGAAATTAATTACATTGAGAAACTCCTGTAAAAGAAAAAAACCTAACAAAGTATAGTCCATTTCTCTTCTCCAGGCCTGACCCCATTCCTACGAAATGTTCTGAAGATCAAGAAAAATGGGAATTATCCATGGCGTCATGAGATTCCTGGGCTGGAAACCAGAAAATGAAGAAGGTGAAAGGCCAATTTATCCATATCCAGTTCTTAAGCGGAGGCAGAATCATTACCCCCGCAACGGCCGTTCCTCCAGATCCTCTGAAAGATTACATAAAATGTTGAACTTTCCCAGTTTAATCCACAAAGCTATAAAGGGCCTGCTGAAGAAACTCCTACTCATCTTCTCTCTTCCGAGACCAAGAAAAACAGCAGACCCGATTCTTCCAATTCAAAAACCAGCACCAACCATAAGCAATGATCCATCATTGGTTCAACCCCTTTTTATTTCTTCATCTGGAATCAATGATTCATATCCGGACTCGACCCCGGAAATTGAGCCTACCACATTTGATCTTCTCCCTGATTCAAACACAGATGATGAAGAGTTGCAGCATGACAATGTTGATGTTTTATCTTCTCAAGAATGGCCCGTGGAGAACTACTCGGCCAACAGAAAGAAGTGGGATTCTGTGATAATATCCATACCCGAGTCCACATACTCACTTTCCTACACCACGGTGAGTGAGGAGACAATGGATTCGGCTGTTCATATAGGAGAAATAGCTCTAAAAAATATCCATTTTCCTGAACAGAGTATGGGGACGAAGATGCACTCATCAGACGACGGGAAAGGGGAAGAAGATCAGAGGCCAGAAGAGGATGTGATGGTAAAGTGTAATGTGGTGGTGGATGAAGGGAGATGGATTAAGCATTACAGCAGCCACCATCGGATACTGCTGGTGGGTGAGGGAGATTTCTCCTTCTCTGCATGTTTGGCTGTGGCCTTCGGCTGGGCTTCCAACATGATTGCCACTTCTCTCGATTCTGAAGGTATGGGCTTTTCCATTTTATTTCCATGTAAGGACTTTGAGAAGTATCAGCAGAAGTCGACCAAGTAATTTAGACTAAACAATGAATAGCATTAATTAGCATGTGTAAAACAATCTGAATCTGCTAATATATATATATATATATATATATTCTACCAAACGGGTAATATGACCTTTAGCATAACTTGTCTACTTGGTGTTGCAATTTTCCCAGCATTTTTGAAGGAAAATTATAAGAATGCTCCAGCCAACATTAAGGAATTAAGGAGCAGGGGTTGCAAGGTCATGCATGGGATAGATGCCACTAAAATGGCAAATCATGCATTGCTGGGACATCTTACATTTGACCGTATAATTTTCAACTTCCCCTTCGCCGGATTTTTCAAAGAATTGCCACGCAAATCTCAACTTCGGTGAGCCACATGCAGTTTCATTTTTTGGAAAAATTAAATTTAAGTAGTCTCAACTGGATTAATTATGGATGTTCAATTTGGTATGTATGTATGTATGTATGTATGTATGCAGACGACACAGGAGCCTAGTGAGCCTGTTTCTGAAGAACGCAAGAGAGATGGAAAGTGAAAATGGTGAGATTCATATATCCCACAAGACCAACGGTTTTCACAAGGAATGGGATTTGGAATCTATTGCTTCTTCCTACAGACTTAGGCTCATCGAGGCGGTCCACTTTAATCATCTTGACTATCCAGGGTACAGAACCAAGTATGGGTTTGGGGGAGACAATAACTTCAATTGCAATCCAAGCAAGACATACAAGTTTGGACTTAAAAGGGTCAGCTATTATTAATTAAGCTGTTTGCATATGAAAATTTGTCTTTATGTATGAGAGCTATCTTTTCCTGAATTAATATGAGATGATAAGTCCAGCGCTGGTGAGGGATTCAAAAAATCCTACTTGTTTTTGGTATGCTGGGGTGAGAATTAAAATAATCAAAAAATAATTATTAAAACTAAACATTGCAATCTTGGCGCCTTCCTATGTGCACAACATTGGTGCTTGGGCATCAATTTAAACGTTAATTCTTTGTTATCCTTGGCGCCTAAGTGATCTCCACTCCAGCGCCTAGGTGCTAATTTTTTACTAGCTCAAAGTTTTATTTTTATGTGTAATTGTATATTGATCAGTTTATATTCTATCCAACTAATTAAGTTCAAATATTTATATATTTATAAACATGTGTTTTAAATAATTTTTTTTCATCTTTTATGTCATTCCACATAGTAAATATAATATATCTAAATAAAAATATTTCTAGTCCTGATCATTAGTCAAAAGTTAATCCATCATCCTACAGTAAAAACAAATGGGGTTTATATTTCTGGAATTCTCTCGCGAGTGCTTATTACATGATGAAAAGTATAATTTACTCAGTGATAAAAGGAGCTGCACTACCCAATCAGAGAGATGTGCCTTTATTCTCTAATTGAAATTCCTTTACAAAAGATAATTGAAAACTGATATGTCGAATTTTTCAACAAATGCTTATAATCTCATGAGAAGCAATTTATCTAGCTGAGAAAATGGTTAGAACCTTATGTGACTGGAATCATGAAAAGTATTTTGTAAGTTTTGTAAGATTTGCAAGTCTAATTCCAAACTCAATTTGGACTCTGCAAATATGCCGCATGGAACGTCAATATTTTATTTAATATAGAAAAAAAGATAAAATTATAGAAAAATTAATATTAATTTTGAAATCTTGTTGTGAAAGTAAAATATGACAGTAAGAGATTGTAACACCCCGAATTTCGGATCCCTAAATCTAAGTTATGTTTCAAGAAAATAAAATATGAATTTCATAAATTGGGTTAGATAAATTTTGAGTTAAATTTTAACTGATGCTTATGGATAATTATTGACAATTGAGGGATTTAATCGTAAACTAAGACAAGGGCTTGATTGTCCAAAATTATAAAATTTAGAGGCCAATGTGAGCAAGTTAAAAGTTTAAGGACTTCATAGAAAGCTTCCTCTCAGCTCAACGAACAAAATGGTGTCAAAAAAACCCGAAACCAATAGCGATTTCACCGGCAAAATTGAAAGTGGCGGAGCTCGATGGGGTGGTGAGGGGTCGCCGTTTTTTGGTGGCTGAAACAGGATATTGTTGGGTGGGTTTTGACGTGCTCGATGTGAGGAACACAATGGTGTGTTTAATTATTGGTTTTGGTGGCTAGAGATGGAGTAATTGGGGCGGCGGCATTCGGGCTTGGTGGCTGTTTGTGGATTAAATTGCCAACGAGGAAGCGGCGGAAGGAGAAATTGGTTGAGGAGTTTTGATAGGCTCGGTGAGACACATCGATTGGTGTTGGCAAGACCAGTACCGACAACTATACACAGCGGCTGAGCGACGATAGCTCCGGCGGCTTTTGGGTAAATTGTTTGAAATTTATTTCCGAACTCGATAGGACTAGTTTTGGGCTGTGAATTAGACTCCTATTTGCCAGATTTGGGTAAATTTCATACCAAACATTAATTCGATTGATTTTCGTGATTCTAGTTAAATGTTTGATTACATTAAGGTCATTAACTTATAATATGACCTGAATTGAGCATTAATTTTGTGAGCGCTAAATTTGAAAGTGAGTGTAAGATCTAAAGACAATAATATAAGATTTAGAGAAATTAATGGGATGGTAAATTACTTTGTCCTGTGTTAGCTTCGGGATTGGCTAGGAAATAAGAACTGAGCGATCCAAACTACTAAAGAAACCCATCTGCAGTTACCAGGTGATGTTTATTCTCAATATATATATATATATATTGAGATTTCTTTGTTGGGGAAAGAAGCTATATATAGTAAATATAATATTGTTGGTTGATTGTTCTTGCTTGAGATTGAGAATCTGATTTGTTCATTTATGCTACTTTGTTTGTAGATAACTTATCCTTGAACTCATGCATTGAATTCATGATATCATTTAGATGTTCCGTACCACTTCTCCTCTACATGCTTGGACATTTATTCTGCGACTCTTTCGTTTGAACTTGATAAATTGGTTAAACACCTCATACTATGTTACTCTTGATAAATCCATTCATCCCCTGTATTATTTTATTTTCATCTTACTTATGTCTAAATTCCTGCATTGAATTTGAGATATTAGTGAAATGTTATGCATGACTTCTTTCTCAAAGGTAGGCTTTGAATAATGTTTTGAAAATGATATTTTCTAAACAATATGGTCTTATTTGAAAGAATCTTGAAAACTATCATTTGACTAATTCATTATCGACCCAATCGCCATATTTTATGACACTACATGTGAGGCAGTCTTGCTAACTAGTTGTTGTTTATTTATACTCATTGTGAGGTAGTTTTGCTAACTAGATGTTACTAATCTATACTTGTTGTGAGGCAGTATTGTTGACTAGCCATTGTTAATCTATACTCGAGGTTTTGCTGTCTAAGTTTAAAATTATTTTGTTTTATATGGTGACTGTGGGGTATACATTTTGTTAACTATTAGGACTCTTTTGCTTATACACGTGATTCAATATACTCTTGGAGGACATTTGGACCCCATAGGATTGGTTCGTAAGACAACTGGGATAGAATCGAGCTGTCGGTGGCTGGTCTACCTGCTAGGACCAAATTTACGATCTTGACTTCGGGATAGTCGAAGGTTGGTTGTTGCTTGAAGTTTGATCGGTGAAGATCGATCCTACCAATTTGTACTGCATAGATTGTTGGTGAGTTGGCTACTCGTCGAGGTGATATAAGGTACTATCATACAAATGTTGAGAGTTATAAGGAGAAGGCCATCCCACAATTGGATTTGTGAAATATGCACATACAACTGGTTTATGAAATATTTCTTGTATTGTCTCTTTTATAAAACTGAACTAAATCCTAAATTTTAAATCTAAGTCTTTTTACAACTTAAAATATTCTTGTACACTCGATTTATAAAAACTAACTTAGCTCCCGAGTTCGAAACATGGGATTTCCCAACAAGATGTATTTAAAGTTGAGATTTATATTCACTGGTATGTGATGGCGTGGAGTCAACTCATGATGTGTAATGCCTAATATATTGTTCCTCAACTCTATCTCTTGGTCCCATAAAATCTGTCTATTATTTAACAACCCATTCCCTTGGTACTTACTTATAGTTGTTTGTACATTGAACTAATGTTGTTCTATGCTGCATATTCATTATTATTACTATCCATCCATCTTGATCATTGCCTTACTAAGTCATTCGGACTTACCCTTCTTGTATTATTTCTTTCTGTTCTTTGCCCCAAATTAAGGAATAAAAGGTACCATGAGCTTGGGCCACATGATATATAGCATAAATAGTGTTATCGAGGTATCTATAAATTGTAAGGATATGACATATATGTATGTTTGTAATAGTGTATTGTCAGTAGGCTATCATCTTTATCTTTTGATGAAGTATAATAGGCTGGAGCCTCTAATGTTTGATGCAAGTTTTTGAGCGATTGTCAAATATGGAAACTTAGGTTTAGCTTGCAGTTTGTAGCATGACTAGTTGACATGGATGTTATTCATTGATTATGATCTTGCTTATCACTTGGGTTGTTATGAAATTGTTTAAATTAAGAATTTTGGAGGTATCTTATTTTGCTTTTGAAATTTTTTGAAAACCCAACTAGGTAGCATCCCAGATGGGAATAGGCACCTTCCGACCGGGGTGCTATAGAGTTGGTATCAAAGTCCAAGTTTAGTGATAACCTAGGTAAATGTGGGAATGATTTTTGCAGTTGGAATCAATATGTTTATTGGGAATTAAGCTTGAATTAGGAATTGGTTGGGATATAAATACTTAGGTTTGGAAACCTGAGCTATGTCGGGACATGATCCTTGGAATATGAAACTTTTGGATTACTGGAGATTAAGTTTGACTTAAAAAGCTTGTTAGGATTTGAACTTTTAGGATAATGCCTGATATGAAAGAGTAAAGGAATGGTACTGGGATGGCCAGCTAATATATAGTTCATTACTTTGAGGTATCATGCATATAGAGAAATAGATCCCATAAGAAGATTATTTAAGGTGATCAGTGAATGACGTATATATATATATATATGATTGCGATTTAAGTAATTAGGGTAATTAGTTATTAGCATTGGAAGAACTCACCAATCTTACTATAAGAATGACAACGAATAAATGAGGAGGAAAAACTACTTGTAAGAAATAAGGTTATGTGAAATCATTTTGTAAATTCAAGGAAAAAGTATAATGTCATCATCGAAACATCAAGCAAAAGTGACAAGTACTATAGAGATAGTAAGAAACTATGTTCTAACCTTGACCCGAAAACATTATTAGAACCCAACAATATGGGCTTGAGGAATAGTTAAAGTATGTGGCGTGTCTCTATATATAGTGGTTATATTTCGTATATAATCATAAAAAGAATGAAATGAATTGACGATCGTAATATTAGATTCAGTTAATTCGGTTCATTCTCAAGTCGAAAAATAATGAGTTTGATGAAGTTGTTATCTAAACTTACATGTAAAGTTGGTGTAAACCCAATTGCTAATATTAGTTTGGTATAATCATATTTCTACTAAGGGGTCCATGCTCGTGCTTAACACATCTTTGTATATTATAATAATAACAGATAGAAGTTGAATATCAATTAAGAGATATTTTATTAAATTGCAGATTTATCATAATCGATGAGATTTGAACATTTTTATATACCAAATGGCAACACATGAAAGGGAACAACCTCAACCATTTCCTATATCTTGGTTAGTTCGAGGTTGTAGATCACAACTACCCATTAATTGAGCTGGATCACAAGAGTGGTAGGTAGGAAATACTCCTAACCAAGGGTACATTGTGTATAAAGAGAGAGTGATGCCAGAACCACTAATAAACCAGGGAGTAGGAGGACAAGCTTTAGAAAAATGTTCACCATGTGGCAAGAATTCATGCAGTTCTGTCAGCAACATAGTCAAGTTGGTAGTTCTCGAAATATTGAATAACACACTGCAGATTGAATGCTAGAACGATTTCTTAAACACAACCCTCTGAGATTTATGGGTGAGCCCGACGATCAGGAAGTAGAAATATTTAAAGAGGTCGAGAAAATCTTTCAAGAAATAATTACCTAGATGAATAGAAAATCAAGTTTGCCACTTTTCTTTAGGGGTAGGATGCCCATCATTAGTGGCGATTATTGGATCAAAGTATAGTGAAGAGGAAACACCTCGTACTTAGGAAAATTTTAAATACGAATTTATGGACAAGTTTGTACCTGATGTTGTAAAGAATGATCATGAGCGAGAGTTTATGGAGCTTATTCAAGGACCTAGGTCGGTATGTCAATACGAAGCCAAATTTAACTGCTTAATCTAGTATGCACCTCATATATTAGGGGATGAAGGATGCCGGATACAAAAGTTCTTTAAAGGGCTAAAACTTGAATTGCGAAGTATCCTTGTGGCTTGTGAGTTGTCTGCTTACAATAAGACTGTGAATAAAGCTTTGTAGATAGAATCAGAACTGAAAGAGCTACACAAAATTGAGGAAAAGGTTAAGCAATGAGAGACTTTTGAAGATAGAGCTGAAAACAAATGAAGGAATGATTTTGGGAGGAAACAACAGAAAGTCTAAGGGAAGACCTCAACTAGCCACCTCTCTCCTAGTGGAAATAATTCCCTACTACCTCAACCGGTCATAGAAGAGCTTGTGAGTTTTGTGGAGACAACCGTCAGAGTGAATCTATATGTTGGAAAAAGCATGAAAAATGCATGCGGTGTGGCAGCGATCAACATTATGTTATGGATTGTTCTAGGAGTAGAAAATTTACCTCCTATGTTCAAAGTGACAAAGTAAAACAAGTTACGGAGTCTAGTTGAAAACAAAATGACTCAACTTGCACTAATGCCCTTGATAAGGGAAATACAGTGGATCTAAATGATGGTGCCCAAGGTATGATTCATGTTATAATGTCTCAGAGAAAAACTACATACGACTTCCATGATACCCATCCTTTTACATAAACCCATTTCACATTGAAGTTGAGCTAGAATGGGAATAAAAACATTATCTAACCCTTCGAGGTATAGGAATGCTAACTAACGTCATGAATAAGACATGTCCAAGTTAGAATAAAAGAAACTTTAGTACCAAGCCTCTGAGCAAATGTGCCCATATCAATATCTCTAACAAGCGATGGTGCTATTTTGAATTTTCGTGAATGTCATATTAGAATTTAGGGACCAGATTCTTTTAAGGGGGGAGAGTTGTAACACCCTGAATTTCAGGTCCCTAAATCTAAGTTATGTTTCAACAAAATAAAATACGAATTCCATTAATTGAGTTAGATTAATTTTGAGTTAAATTTTAATTGAAGCTTATAGGTAATTATTGAAAATTGAGGGATTTAAACGTAAAGTGAGAAAATGGCTCGATTGTCCAAAATTATAAAATTCAGATGCCAATGTGAGAAAGTTAAAAATTTAAGGATAGCAAAATAATTAAGTTAGGACCTAATGCCCATAATTAAAAATGCTAGGGGTCAATGTGGAATAATAAAGCTTTTAAAGGTCTAAATTAACATTTTGGGGCCAAACTATAAGACGGCTGAAACTTTAGGGTGCAATTGAAGTTGGTCGAATAGTTAACAACTCTGAAGCCACTTAACCATGTTGTAGTTAAGATCTTGGCCAAGTTAACGAATCAGGATCCTGAAAGTTCATGAGCATGATTTATTAATGAATATTTTTTATAAAAGTGGAATCTCTATTCTGAATTTCTCTAAAAAAGTTGAAAGTGGTGGAAAATTCTAGGGTTAAATTGAAAGGGCTACAAAATACTTTTACATATATGATTGAGGATGAAATTTAGTTAAATTCACAAAAACCACCACAACTCTACCCAACCTACAGACTGAAAAATGATCGAAAAACTTGAAACCAACTTCATAAAAAACTTTCTCTCAGTTCAACGAACAAAATGGTACCCAAAATACTTAAAACTAATGATAATTTCACCAAAAATATTGAAGGTGGTGGAGCTCAACGATGGTGGTGAGGGGTCACCAATTTTAGTGGCTAAAATGGGAAATTGTTGGGTGGGTTTTGACGGGCTCGATGTGAGGAACATGGAGGTGCATTCAATTGTGGGTTTGGGTGGTCAAAGATGGAGTAATTAGGGTGGTGGCAGTAGGGTTTGGCGGCTGTTTGTGGTTTAATTTGTCGACGAGAAGGCGAAGGAAGGAGAGATTAGTTTAGGGGTTTTGATGGGCTGGGCGAGACGCATCAATTGGTGTTGGCGAGACTCAGTTCTGAGGATTGTGCATAGCTGTAGATGATGGCGGTGACTCCAATGGCTTTTGGGCAGAGTGTGAAATTCCGTTTTGGACTCGATAGGACTAGTTTTGGGATGTGAATTGGACTCCTACTTGTCGAATTTGGGTAAATTTCACACCAAACATTAATTCAGTTGATTTTCATGATTTTAGCTAAATGTTCGATTAAATCAAGGTCATTAACTTATTACTTGACCTATATTGAGTATTAATTTTGTAAGCACTAAATTTGGAAATGAGTGTAACATCTAAACATAATAATTTAAGATTTAGAGAAATTAATGGGATGCTAACTCAATTTGTCTTGTGTCAATTCTGGGATTGGCAAGGAAATAAGGACGCGAGGGATCCAAATGGCTAAAAGAACCCCTCTGCAATTACCAGGTGAAATTTATACTCGATATATATATATATTATGAGATTTCTTTGTCGGAGAAAGAACATTTATATAGTAATTATAATATTGTTGTTTGAGATTAAGAATCTAATTTGTTCCTTAGTGCTACTTTATTTGTAAACAACTTATCCTTAAACTCGTGCATTGGATTCATAATAACAATTAGATGTTCCATACCACTTTTTCTCTACATGCTGCATGCAGTATATCATTATGTAACGTTACATTTTTTATATATTTATTTCGTGACTCTTTCATTTGAACTTGATAAATTGGTTAGACACCTCATACTATGCTATTCTTGAGAAATCCATTCATCCCTTGTACTCTTTTATTTTAGCATACTTATCTCTAAATTTCGGCATTGGATTTGAGATATTAGTGAAATATTCTGCATGACTCCTTTCTCAAAAGGTGGCCCTTGAAGAATGATTTGAAAAAGATATTTTCCAGACAATATGGTCTTATTTGAAAGAATCTTGAAAAATATCATTTGAATTTTTAATTTTGTAATAAACTCACCTGAACTGGATTTTGAATCTATTGATTCAACTATAGAACTCTCAAAAGTTTGAAGCTATGATTTGACTAATTTGTTCTCAAAACAATCAACATATTTTGTGACACTATATGTGAGGCAGTCTTATTGATTAGCCGTTGTTTATCTATATTCATTGTGAGGCAATCTTGCTGACTGGCTGTTGTTTATCTATACTCATTGTGAAGTAGTCTTGCTGACTAGCCGTTGTTGATCTATACTTGTTGTGAGGCAGTTTTACTGACTAGCCGTTGTTAATCTATAAACTTTGTGAGGAGGTTTTGCTATCTATGTCTGAAATTATTTTTTTTCATATGGAAATTGTGAGGTATACATTTTGTTGGCTATTGGGATTCTCTTGCTTATAGATGTGATTTAGAATACCCTTGGGGGATATTTTGGTTGTATAAAATTGGTTGGTAAGACGACCAGGATAGCATCGGGTTGTCGGTAGCTTGTCTGTCTGCCATGACCCGATTTATGATCTTGACTTAAGGACAATTGGAGGTTGGCTGTTGCTTGAAGCTTGATCAGGAAAGATCAGTCCTATCGATTCGTATTACACAGGTTGTTGGCAAGTTGGCCACTCGTTGAGCGATATAATGTACCATCATACAAATGTTGAGAGTCATAAGAAGGAGACTATCCCATAGTCGAATTCATGAAATATGCACATACAACTAGTTTATGAAATATTTCTTGTACCGTCTATTTTATAAAAATGAATTAAATCCTAAATTTTGAATTTGAGCCTTTTTACAACTTAAAACATTCTTTACACTCGATTTTGTAAAACTGATCTAGCTCTTAAGTTTGAAACATGGGATTTCCTAATAAGATGTATTTTAAGTTGAGATGTCTCTTCGCGGGTATGGGATGGCGTGGAGTCAGCTCATGATGTGTAATACCTAACGTATTGTTCCTTAACTATATCTCTTGATCACGTGAATTATTATTTAACAACTCGTTCCCTTGGCGTTTACTTATAGTTGTTTGTACATTGAACCAATGCGGTTCTTTATTGCATATCCATTGTTATTATTATACATGCGTCTTGATCATTACCTCACTAAGTCATTCGAACTTACCCTCTTTGTATTGTTTCTTTCTGTTCTTTGCACCAGATTGAGGAATAGAAGGTACCATGAGTTTGGGCCACATGGTGTATAGTATAAATAGTGTTATCGAGGTATCTATAAAAAGTAAGAATATGATATATATATATATATATGTCTGTAATAGTGTGTTGTCAGTAGGCTATCATATTTATCTTTTGATGTGTGACGCAAATTTTTGAGCGATTGTAAATTATGAAAACTCATGTTTAGCTTGCAGTTTGTAGTATGACTAGTTGACATAAATGTTATTCATTGATTATGATCTTCCTATTCACTTGGGTTTTTATGGAATTGTTTAAATTGAGAATTTTGGAGGTATTTTATTTTGGTTCTGAAAATTTTTGAAAACCCGATTGGAGTAGTATCCTGGCAGGGAGCAGGCACCTCCCAACTCGAGTGCTATAGAGATGTGAGTAAAATATAGCTTTAGGAGTAATTCAATTAAATAGAAGATGTTTGGGGCCACATTTAAAGTAATAGGGGAAAAGAGAGCTGCATACGGAAAAATTGAGTTTAAGATGTCAAAATTTGTCTCCAGCTCCTTAATAATAAGACATTGCTCATGAACACGTACACTATATCTTTGTTCCATACAACAACACTGCTCATGGTAGAAAAAGAAGGTGATCGATAAGACAATCAAATATATAATTTACTAGAAAAGAGTGCACCGCGCGAGGCGTGGTGACGTGCCCGTTCGATTCAAACGAATGTGCTCATTCACTTGTCGAGATATTTTTTTAATAGATAAATAAGGATATAGTATCATAAAATTCTTTATACTTAGTCTTAGATGAGTATTCCTATCACTCATATTTAAAGAAAAAGGCAAACTTTCTTTTATGCTACATTATAATAAAAAAAAGGATACGTAAAATATCACACTACAATTAAATTTATACCGTTAGTTTACACTTAGTCCAACTACAGCCAAACCAATCACCAAATGAATGAATTTACACCACCAACACACTTTAAAGTAAATGAGTTCAATACTAAGGTAAAATGAAAATTATAGAAAATCTTGTTCAATACTATGAAAGTGATTTGATATGAGTTAAATTTTTTTTACTTCAAATATACTATTTAGGAGGTCATATACATTTCATGCTTGCACGAATGATGTCAATCATCCTATTTTTAAACAAAGTAGTATGTGAACAAAATTTGAGAGACTGCCTACCTATTATATTTATGCCTAATTATTCATGCTTTTGTGCAACTTTCATTTCATTATTGAATGTATACTAATCAATTAAAGGAAGATGAAATTGAAGTTAGTGTTAACCTGTAAATAAATGATGCTCTGTAATTAGATATCTTTTAAGGAATATTATATTAATCACCAAAATATAAACATTGAGTACAGAGGATTAAGCAACAGAATAAATAAGGGAGTGCTACTCCCCTTACATCAATGAAGTCAAATTGACAAAAGGTTCAAACTATACCAAAGTTAATTTTGGGAAAGCTTGAAAAGTTAGTTGAAAGCCTTTTGCGACTAGCAGTGAGACTATGGGCTTGTTTGTTTATGAATTGGAACATTTTGCCAAAATAAATATTTTGGCAAAATGGTTTTGGGAAGTGCGGTTGGGGAATGTGATGGTTATTTGTTTGTATTTTGGGTGGTAGGTGAAAAATGAATTGGGAGAAAATTGTTTGTTTGTTTGTGTTTTGGGAGGGGACAAGATGTCACATTAATAACTTTTTGTTGCATTGGTAGGGTGACATTGATATTTTAAAATTATTTATGTATGTGTATATATAGATTGGGTAAGGGGACAAAAAATGAGAGGGTTGGACATGGAGAAATGGATAGAAAATGAATTGTGATGGTATTTTGGGCCATTTTTTGTGTATTTGAATAGTGAGATTAGAAAATGTTATGGGTTGTTTGTTTATGTTTTGGAAGTTGGAAAATATTTTGGCAATTTACAAATAAACAAGTCCTATATAAATAGGAAAGTGACAATATTCAATCAATTTTCCAAATTGAGGATGACACATGTTGATGGAGTCCAGCAGTCAAGAGATTTAATTCCTTCAAATCAAAACAAGTCAAGTTTCCTTCTTGTCCAGGGATTCACTCAATCCAGTAACTGTGAATAGATGCTCAATTGTCTAGTTAACGCAAGTATCTACTCCAATTCCAACAATTTCTAGCAATTCCAACAATTTCCATCAACAAAATTCTGACCAGGTATAGAATCCCTATTCTAACAATTTCTAGTAGTAAGATTTGACCATTTAGCATCAGACTGCATGCACCACAAAATTTCAGCAAAATCATGTATCAACCAAGCAAGCAAGTTCCAGCATTACAGTATCCCACTATGAGCACAATTCCCAACCATGCATTACAAACTTCCCAACAACCATGCAGGAAAAATCCACAAGTTCCAGCAATTCCAAAACAAAAAAATCCCAAAACATGTAGCAATTTCAAAAGCAATCTGATATGCACATTTTCCAAATGCTAGCTCAAAAACAAAAAGCCAAGTCCAAACCAATATTGTGTTTAACAATTTCCAACTTAAGGAGCAACATTTTTCAACCAGTATGAAGAAAAACTAATTATTTTGCAGCAAATATATAGCAGTAGATTTGAACAGCAAGCCCAAACTTAAGCAATTTTATGAAAACAATTTTGGGGGACCCACAATTTTACGAAAGAGAGCAGATTTGACTAACATGAGTTGTCAAGGAAACTGTCTTCTAGATCTGGTCTTCTAGCAGAGTAATACATAATAATTGGGGCAAAGCGTTTGAAATTTAACAACTTCTCTTGTAACTTTATCTCTCACCAAAGAATAATTATAGTACTTCATCAACAAGTTTATCGATGTTAGTAAATACATGAAAAATGAGAAAGGCGCTATCCCTATATTTAGTTCTAAAGAAATCCAGCTCAAATTTTCTTTTCTTTCATTTATTTTATCCAGCAAGTTTTTATAGTGTACAAACAAAATATAGTAATGAGCACAAAGTATTATGTGATCATCATAAAATTTGCATATATTGCAAAAATATTATCCATATTTGATGCCACAAGACAAACAAAAATTAGTAACTACAAAAGAGCAAACAAAACCTAAAAATGCATCGGGGAAACATTTAAAATGACCAAAAGCGCACAAAATGTAAAGGACAGATGATAGATAAGACCCATTGTTTTGTATCGCATACCACACAAACAACCTAAAAATATGAAAAAAAAAAATTCAAAATGAATCACAATAGTAAAAGAAAACAGTAAATATTAACAGTTATCAAACCAAAACAAAAGAGAAGGGAATTAACTTGTTTAACATCATGGCAAACAAGGTAGTCTCTCACTTTAGGCTTGTTCAAAGTACTCTATAAAAATTCCACAAGAATACAATATATAGAAGTGGTTGATTTGTACATTGCGAAATTTTTCTAATTGTATGGCTTCTAATATTCACATGATGAAAATTAGTTGAATTCTTAATTTTAAAGATTTTATCCTTCTTATAGAATTTTAAAAATTGAGAACATTTTAAAATTTTTGATAAATACTAATAAAAGAAATAAATCATGGACTTTTAAAGGTTGAAAAATAGAGTTCGAAAATTGAATTAAAAATAAAAATAAATATCATGTGGAACAAAAATGAAAGAACTTACCTTCAAGAAAGATGCATTTGTGGGATGATCCGGCTTCCTCAGAGGTCCACTTCCCCAAAAAGTAGCTTTATAGTCAAACAAAACTTCTTCAGCCTGAAGAAAGCAAAAGATGTTTCGCTAAAGTTTATGACTTCTAGCATTTCTAATTTAATTGCTATTCTTGGTCAATGTCAAATTTAACAGATAAAGGGTGCAAAAACCTATTTAGCCCTAGAATTAGACACAAATGGCCACATTCCGTTCAAAGGTACTGATTGAAGAGCTATAATAACAATTTTATGATACTTGACATATATTTTAAACTTTTCTTGTTTGAGCTGTTCTAAGCTTTCCCTCGCATAAATTTTAAATTACATGGTGTCTCAGTCTCACTCATTTCACTTGGGTTAACTCTATTGGATACCCAAACCAGCCAACTCAATTATAAATCAAGATAAGAGGTCTTTTGACGTTTCTAACCAGACCACTATGCTAAAAGCCCGTATTGTTGGAATTAAAAAAGATGAAACAAGATCACACAAATAAGTCTTTTACTAATGAGTGATTATGTACCTTTGATAACTTGACAACATTAAGCAAAGAACCCCTCAATTCTCAACTTCATCTGATGACAAAATTAAAAGCTCAAGCACCACTTTTCATCCTTCTACATTTCTTGCTCCCATTTCATCAATCTTTGAGCTCTTACGATGTATAATTCTAGGTATTAGCTGGACGGTTGGCTCAAGCAACCAAGGGAGGCAATTCAATTTAAAGGTCTATCAACAATGTTATGATATGTAAGAGCTGTTAATACATCAAGAAGTTAAGAAAAGATATCACTAACCAAATTCAAATTTTACGTAAAATTGTTGACATTCCAGTCATTCATAAAAAAATTACATACCATAATAAAGCATATAAAGTAGAGAAAATGGTTTGGAAACCTTCTCATGATGTCTTTTCAAGTGGTCATTGCCATAATTATGATGACCACTTTTATCTCTTATTTTCCTCCTTATCCTTGTCTTTGATTGATCTTTATGTTGATGTTTGTGCTTCCTATGCTCTTTATCCTTGTCTCTGTCTCTATTCTTATGCTTTTTTTTTTATGTCTCTTATCTTTGTCTTTGGACTCACTTTTAGATTACCCAAAAACAGTTCTATTGGCCCTAATTTCAAGAATAGGCCACAAAGTTGGTTTAAAAGATTAGAACTAAATGGACAAAAAATAGATGCTAAAGCTACAATACCAACTTTCTTTACAAAAAGACATTTATTACATCTCAGAAAAACTAAAACTGAAAGTATCCAAACCAACTTTCTTTGGAAACCTAAAGGGTCTCAAGCAAATGGCTCAAATTGGTCACTTACTCACTTTGGCTATTGTTTCATCTACAATTTTATAGAACCATAAATAAAACAAATATAACCCTTGGAGATTCAGGAAAGTGAAATGCTATAGATTTCTTTGGATATCTATATAGATTTTACCAATGGAATCAGCTTTATATGCTCCGAACTCCAAGGTTGATATGATCTTTCATACCTTAGTACCTTTTCCTGTAGAAAATGTACATACTGAGTAACATGCAAAAATCATTTGTCAGCCAAAAACATATGTTTAAAGCAAGAACTTCCAAGTAACAAAGCATATTGTGTTTTCTCTATAAAGTGGAACATCTTTAATTAAAACAATGTAGTATCTCGCTTCCAATCACTGTGTTGTATCAGTTCTCTTTGCATTTGAAATCTGAGGTCAAAAGAAATTTGTGTTAGTTTATGATAGAAGGTTAAAAGAAAAGCAACAACAATCATGAATGCCCCCAAACGACTCTAAGAAAATAAATTAAAAATATATTGCATCCCACATTGCAATAAGAAATTTGTTTCCTTTAGTTTGAGACAGTGGAAAAGAAAAAAGTTTGATTCTAAAAATTATCTTCTTTTCCTAGTAACTCATATATATATATATATATATATGGAGAACTATAATTATTTTGAACCCAACAAGAATTATAGTCCAAAAAAGACCATCTAACTATCATCAATCAAGGATTCTTTTCTACTCATAACTGGAAACATAACTTGATTTGGAGAACTAAAAACACTAAATGCTCTCAAAATATTTTAAAAAATATTTGATGATTTATAAGATATCGTAAAATACAAACAACCCAATTTTACTAATGCACCATATAAAAGTGAAACTGTAATGTTAGAAAGGCAATTTGATATGCCCTTTTCCCTTATTAAAGAAAAAATGGGGAAAAAAAAAAAGAAAGAAAAATAAATAAATAAATAACCCTCATCCAAACAACTCCCCAGTCTAATTGTGCAAGTAATTAACATGGTCCACTCAATTATTGTCTCTTTCCTTTTTTAAGCTTCCCAAGTTCCTTCAACTTTTTAACCTCAGAAGTTAGCCCAAGTTTTTTTCGCAAACTATCACCAGTCATGTTTCCACACATCTTATACTCCAAAATAATTATTTTAACCAATAGTTCACAATAGCAAGGAGTTCGTAACAACATACTTCCGAACAATTATGGAAACAATTATTTTAACTAATAGTTCAAAATTAAGAAAAAATAATAGAAGACAATTATGGAATCCGTGCATGTGAAAAAATTACGTAGCAAGTTAGCCACTAGCAAGGGGTCAGTAGGAGGTGAATTTTAAGCAAATATGTACTAATAGATTACATCCAAACACATCCAGCATGAACTACACCCAAATAACACCATAACTCTAGACAATCTTAATATATACATACAAATAGATACAAACTGGAATCTTTAAGTAGTAAAAAGAAAAATAACCTATTCAGTAGACGATGTAGGTCATAGTATCGACAGGTTTACCGGTGAACTGGTGCATGCTTGTCATAGCTGACCATTTATACTCTTGTTCTTACCTTCAATTACCACACGTGTCAAGAATTCTCATGTTTTCAGAAATAATAATCAAACTAAAATTAAACCCCAAAAATTTTTAGAGTAAATTTCTATGTTGAGGAAAGGAAAGCACAAAAAGATTTCTTTTTCAAAAAAAAAGTGAAAGAAAAAGTGGTGGTTCTTAGATTCGAGGATGTTTTACAAAGGTAGCCTCCAAATGTAGAATTTCTACATATTAAATCGAGAAATTGCATAAGCATAAATTTGAATATGCATGTTTATACGGAGAAGAGAGAAACTGAAAGAGAATGACCTTCAGTGGAGGTCCGGAGGAGACGTTTGCTGTCAGAGCTTCGGTGATGGAGTTTAGCGCTATAATTTTTGATTGTTTATCTCCTACTACCTCAACTCTTCTTTACCCAGCTCAAATAGCCATTAGAGATTAATTTGAGGTTGAAGAAAAAAGTTGTGTTTTCAGGGTTTTGGTTGCTCAAAACCCAATTATCTTTTTGATGTCCAAGAAAAACAATCGGAAAAGAGAGAGAGAGAGAGAGAGAGAGAGAGAGAGAGCAACTGTTTTGTTCTGACCTTCCTTTGTGGGCTCTAGAATAGGCACAAAATGACAAAAAAACATACAATAAATATAGCTTACAGTACAAGCCCACAAAACATGCAATCTACAAAACGATGCCGTTTTGACACATGGAAAAAAGAAAAAAATGAAAAGCATAGTGCACGCGCAGAAGCACTATTCATATGTGTATCTGCGCTTATATAATAAAGTAATAATGTGCACACATACAGTCTAGGATGTGATATAGGTGGTGAGTGGAACCGGTTTGAATAAAAAAATTTGAGCCAAAAATAAGTGTTCAAAGGTTTACAAGCAAATCCACAAATTTTCTATTTTTTTATTTTTTTTGAATTTTTTAACAATGATTGAATATAATAGTTTTATTATTATTCTCAAAGATAATAATGAAGATGATGATAATTAATTTATATTTATTATATCATTTTATAATAATTGTAACACCCCTAAGATTCGGGATTTTGGGAAATAAGAATTTAGAAATCAAGACTTTGATTGGTCAGATTTTAGGGCTTGAAAAATAAAATAAAAAGGACTTGATTGCAAAATTTTGAAAGTTTTGGGGTCAATTTGAAAGGCTGAGAAAACCTAATTGGACTAACTTTTAAAGGTTTTGGGGTTGCATGGCAGTTTTCAAGTCAACTAGGGTCAAGTCCTACTTCTTCAAATTGGAGGGACTCAATTGAACAGCTTACAAATTTTGGAGGGCTCAATTGCTGGTTGAGGGAAACTCTTAGGGTCAATTAGTAATTTAGCAAAAGTTGATTATATATATATATGGGGGATAATTGCATTTCAGCCCATTTCTTTTTCATCTTTCCCGCGATCACCCTCCCTTCTCCTCCCCAGCGAACTTTTCCGACAATGTCCCAAAACCACAAACCAAATCAGCCATTCTCTTCCCCTCACTCACAAGACTAGAGCCATACAATCTTCTTCCCAAAATGATCGATGAAATGATGGAAAATCGAAGACCAAGGTGGCGCATGGTAGAGAATGACGGTTTTACATTTTGGCGACTTTTGGGGGCAGACCAAGGGTGGGAATTGTAGAGCTCAGCTTAAGGAGCAATTTGGTATATTAGGCTTTGCATTTGGGCCACCACCGATGATGGAATTGGAAGAAAACCACGGTGGCGGAGGTGGTGGTGCTGGGCGGTTAAGGCTAAAATTGGGCTTCAATTCGATGGGGTTTGGTGAAATTGTTTGGGGCGTTTGCTTCGTTGAGTTGAGAGGCTTCTGTTAGTTGTGGTTTTAGCTTTTTCCAGCGACGGCAGCACGTCAGCGGTGGTTCCAGGATAGGTTTTTTCATCTCGTCGCAGTGATCATAGTGGTGTCCTTGGTTTGCGATTTTGAGGTTCCAATTGACATATATTGGGTAATGATCATGTTTGGCTTTAAGGTTTTGTATCGTTAAAATTTGTATGAATTTTGTATTTCGGAAGAAAAGTTAAGAAATATGTATCAAGTGATGATCCTAGAGTGTATGTAGCAATAATAATGTTGCATGCATAGATGATGTTCAGATTCTTGGACCCAAATTTGTATCGAATTATGATATTTTTGGATTTATTAAGTTATTGAGTAAGAAAACCCCAATTTTAGAAATTTGAGATCTAAATGGAAATAATTGGAATAATTAAGATATTTGGGCCGTTTATTTTGATTTAGTATACTGATATAAGGCTAAATATGTAATTGAGGACTAGTTTATGTTCTGTTATTAGACTTGATATGAAAACTGGGATTATTTTGGCAATAACGACTTTATTAGCTATTTTGGGCCGATAGTACTGTTTAAGCTTTAAAACTATCATGTTAATCAGTTAATTGGTGATTTCAGACTATTGATGGTTTAATTGTGATTATTAGGATTGAATGTGGATTTTAACTATAAATATACTATTTTGGTTAGGTTACGACGAAGTGGGTCCCGCAGGTCAGTAGGCAGCGAACCCTATGAAGGTCTGCCAATCTGGCGTTTTCTTATACTCCTCGGTATTTTGATAAACCCCTGTGAGGGTTACTGTTTCTATATTGATTGTGATATGTTATTGAAATATGTGATCTGTTGAGATCCCATTGATTATCTATTATTTGATCCGGACACCCCTGTGAGGGTTTTCTATTTCTGTACCGTACTGAACTATGTTTATTGAAATCTGTAAATTGTTTAGAATCTGCTTGTTATCTGTTCGATCTGTTATCCAATTGTCTGTTATTTGTTTGATCTGTTATTCAATTGTCTGTTATTTGTTCGATTTATTATTTGACTGTCTGTTATCTATCTGTACTGCTGGTATTGATTTGTTCTATCAGCAATATGGTATTTACCAACCTGTTATGCCTGGATAAGTTATGTACCAAGCTGTAATGCCTGGGTAAGTTATGTACCAAGCTAGCATGCCTGGGTAAGTTATGTACCAAGCCATGTTTGGGTAAGTTTTGTACTAGGTTGTCATGCTTAGGTACGTTTTGCACCAAGTTGTCACGCTTGGGTAAGTTTTGTACCAAGTTGTCATGCTTGGGTAAGTTAAGTACCAAGTTGTCATGCTTGGGTGAGTTTAGTTCGATTTGAATAAGGTTAAGTTTTGTACCAAGCTGTCACGCTTGGGTAAGTTTAGTCTGACTGTAATAAGATACGTCTTTGATCTGATCTGTTTTATCTGATAGATTCCTGATTGTTCGATTATTTCTTAACTGTTCGATTATTTCTTGATTGCCTATCCGTATTCTGATATGTTTCTGCCTAACTGTTGATTTATGGTCTGTTGAGTTGATTCTTCCTCAACAGATCCCTTTTGCTTATGCTTACAGTAATCCCTCACTAAGTCCTTTGGACTTACCCCCCATTTTATCTTTGATTCTCCCAGACAAGGATTAAGTGAAGAATTTGGACTCCAGGCTGGACATGAGCATATTTTGCAATAGATCTGGTGTTTGAATGTATATATGGAATCAACTAAATGCTATGCATGAACTCGAGACATTGTGATATGTCATGTGATGACTTAAGGCATGTAAATGTTTTGTTAGACATAAAGCGAATTATGGCACGCATTTAATGGTTTATCGAGTCTGTTAAGTTTGAAATTCCACTGCTTCTATTAAGATTGAATTTGAGATTTTGTGGTGTGTATTTAGTATATGTGTTGTATGCTACGGGATTATTTAAGTTGAAATCCGTTGCTATTTCTGATAAGCATATAAATTTGATTATGGGCCTATTGATTTGTATTTTGGGTTCAATTTAAAATTGAACTGAGTGGCGCTTCAGCTTAGGTGCTATTCCGAGTGGGGGTGCTACAATAATAATTAAGAATTAGATGATATAATAAACACAATTACAATTTCAGAATATTATATTTGTACGAATTTTGTAATATGAAAAATATTAATGAAGGTACAAAAATTATTTCTAAATCTATACTACTACATATAGCACAATTTTATATTTATCTAATTGCGCAATTTTGACCAAATGTCAAATTTTTAGAATTTTAAGTTTTTTAATTTAATCAAAACAATTTCATTGGTTGTTAATTTATTTTAAACTTTATTTTAATACAACTAACTTGTATGCTATAATTAAATCTCATATTATATTTATCCAAAATCACAACATTAATTTTTATCTCACAGGATAATTTCAAATAATAATAGATTTTTGTTTATTTATAAGAGTTGAAAATTTCAAAATCATAGACTTAATATTTTATGTCATCTTATACTTGATATGTATATTTTAATCAATTGATTATTTACTTACATTTATAATATTTTTATAAGAAGTCTTTCATTTCTCTATCAATGGATGAATAAACTGTACACATATTATTTATAAAAACTCATATACATAATTAGAACCTTAAAATTCATTACTAAATAAAATCATATTTTGATAAGTTATACTTTGATAATTTGAATGATTAAAAATAATCTTTTGTGTTTCGGTATGATGAAAAACGATATGCAAAGTAGATACATTAAGACTATATAATAAGCATGTGTTTAAAGTTGAATAAAATAATTAAGCAAAAATATTAAATTAATTTTCATCAACAACTATTAGATATTTTTATTTTTTCAATTTAAGTATACCATTTTACTCTAAGAACAATTTAAACTTTATCTAAAAAAGCTAATTTTTCATGTCTAATAATTTTTTTATATTTCAAATATATTATCACTTTTTCATTTGAAGTATATATTTTTGAATCATATTTATATTTTAATTAAACAATTTTCTCCACAACAACTTAATATTTTAAATACATATAATTTTTTAAATAATTTATATTCAATATATTTCACAAGTGAAAAATATTAACAACTATGATCTTCTTTCACAGATTATAATTTATTTAAAAAACTTACAGTTTAACCAATTTTTATAGGAAGGATAATATGTACACTTATCTTTATGAAATGTCAAATGATTATTTGTTTGGTGAAAGAGTTCAAACTTTGACAAATGAATAATTTTGCAATTGTTTAATATGTCAGCCCTAAACTTATCAAAAGTTTTTTAAATTTAATTACTTTTAAGATATTCTCTTTCAAATATGCAAAATATTTTTAAATAAAATCATATATCCAGAATACAATTAATAATTCGGTTAATTGGCTTAAAATCCCCAAACCCAACCTAAAGTTTGTGTTCAGTCCCCATTTAATTTTCTTTGTCTAAACTCCCCATTAAAATTTTTCCTTTTGAGTTCACTCTCCACTTAAGTGAAAGAAAAACAAAAAAAAAAAAAGCCCCCATTTGAATTGAAAATAACAAGAAATCATTCTTCACCCACTCAAATACATTTTTAGCCCCTCATTCCCATGTTTTTTCTTGACGTCTTCAAACAAAAAACTGCCTCCTCCCCACATTTTTCTTTCTCTTTTCTCCATTTTCAGAAATCAAAAAGTCATATTTGTAACTGACGACGCATCTTCAACTTCTTCTGCTGCAACGACTCACCTTCTTCTCTCTTCCCCTTCTTTTGAGCAGATATTCCTCCATTCATTTTCTTACACAAGCCAGAGGTATTTACATTTTCGCCCTCAATTCCAAAGCCTTCAAAGTAGGCTTTGTAATTTATGTTATTTTTTTTACTGAAAAAATGAAAGAATTTTCATATATTTCTTTTGTTTTCTCCTTGTTTTAGCTTGGTTTTAATTATTTTAGACCTAATTTTGATATACTAGATTAACACACAATCAGTCTCTTGTTTTATTGAAAAATCCCCTAATTTCAGTTTTTTCGTACTTGAATATTGTCAATTTATACTTCATTTGTTGTTCTAATTGTATATTTTGATTATCAATTATCTGAATTTAGTAATTATATAATTCATACAAGGTATAGTGCACATTAGTTGTTTGCAACTAAATTTTAGAGATATTATCTGAGTTATGGTGTGTACAGAGGATATAAATCATGTTTAAGCATTTGAGGGCCATTCATTCATGAAAACTCATCATTAATATGATTAGTATTATTTTCAAGTAATATGGTAGCAAAACTCAAATTTTTAGTATTTAAATTGTGAGTTGCAGTATACAAAACTTTCAATTCAGTATTGTGTGCAAGTTTTTTGACACAAAAATTCAAACTTTTAGTGTTTAAATTGTGAGTTAAAGTACAAAAAACCTCCACTTTCAGTATTTTATGCAAATTTTTTGGTACCAAAATTCAAACTTTTAGTATTTAAATTGTAACTTATAGTACCAAAACCTCTAATTCAGTATTTATGTAGTTATGTTTCTCTCTTGTCTGCAGAATAATGGTTAGGAATCGCGGACCTGCACACCAAACAAATGAAGGTAATAGAGACTGCGAGCTATATTCTTGGTGCTTCGCAAACTTGCTGCATTCTGATGTAATATAAGGATGGCTTCCCAGTACAAAAAGGGGAAAAGATAGCTTAGCTACTCAGGGAAAGCGTCGTTATGATCGGAAGCAGTCAAGTTATGGTGGCCAGACCAAACCTGTTTTCTACAAGAAGGCAAAAATAATTTAGGTTCTAACGTTTTCTCATATATTAGATTGTAGTACTAGACATTGAGCCTGTAGTGTTTATTGTAGTATTTAATAATCATGCAATAGCCAGATTAAGACAAATTCAACTTAATCTCTTATATACTAAGAATGATACTATAAATAGAGAAAAGTATACCACTTTTTTAGTTTTATGTACTTGATTTTTCAAGTTTTGTACTGAATTCGCCTTATTTTGTACTTATTTGGTGTGTTTTTATACTTGCTTTTCCTTTGGTTAATTTATCTCAATTCGATGGGTGAAACATCACAGAAGACCCTCTAATACAATAAAATTATGTTTTCTTCAAGTAATGGTCGTGATAGTACATGTGCAGATGGTTGATAAACAAATCCCACATCCAACCACTTGTGTTCTCATTTATACTAGTATAAACCATTGATTAATAAGGCAAATGTATCCTTTCGACACCACCATCGAAAATGAATGATACTCTCTCATTACTATATTAGTCCTATGACTAATAAATCATGTTTTAATAATGCAATGGCAAATTAAGAAAAATTCAACTTAATCTTTGATATACTAAGAATGATATAGTTAAATCAAGAGAAAAGTATCATTTTTTAGGTTTTTGTACTTAATTTTTGAAGTTTTGTACTTAATTCACCTTATTCTGTACTTACTTGTGTATTTTTGTGCTTGCTTTTCCTTTGGTGAATTTACCTCAATTTGATTGGTATAACAATACATAAGACCTTCTAATGTGTTCCAGGGCTAAATGATGATGTTTGAATGGTTATTATTTGGATGAATTTACTCTTTGTATGTGGATATTGAGGTGATTGTTTGAGTATTTTAGAAATTCTTGCTAGATAACATTTATTAGTTGTGTATGGATGATTAGAATGGATGGTGTTTAAAATTTATGGTGTATTTAGGAAATTTATTTATATATAGATACTGGTAAAGATATATATGTTACATGTTAGCTCAAATGCAGTACATTTGCAGATGTATATGGTATCCATATTTACATAACTAGTAAGAGATCGAAAAAGATGGTATCAAGTATAAGAAAATACGAGTACAAAAGTAAGTACAAAAACACACAAAATAAGTATAGAACTAAGGTGAATTCAGTACAAAATTGCAGAGCTTAAGTACAAAAATTCCAAAAATTTGTATTTTTTTGTGGATTTCTAGTATCACTCTTAGTACATTAGGGATTAAGTTGAATTCATCTTAATTTGGCCATTGCATGAGCATCAAACCACGATGTATTAGTCTTAGGACAAGGTTCATTAGTTCTCGATGGTGGTGTCAAAAGTATTCATTTAGTTCATGCCTTTTCAATATCATTCTTAGTACACAAGAGATTAAGTTGACTTTGACTAGTTAGAGCATTGCATGACTATCAAGCCATGATTTATCAGTCTTACGACTAATTTAGTCAAGATATGTTTATTTGCTCTCGATGATGGTATCGGACTCATACATTTACCTCTTACACCAATCATTCACACTAGTATGAATGAGAACACAAGTGGATGGATGTAGGTAGTTGTGTCCCCAATCATTTGTACACGTGCTATCACTACTATTACTTGAAGAAAATATGATATTATTGTATTGAAGTGTCTTATGTATCTTTTCAAGATTCGAATTGAGGTAAGATCAACCAAAGGAGAAGCAAGTACAAAAACATGCAAAGTAAACATAAAACCACGGTGAGTTCAGTATAAAAGTGTAGAGCTGAAGTACAAAAATCCCAAAAATAGGTATTTTTTTTGTCGATTTTCAGTATCATTCTTAGTACACAAGAGATTAAGTTGAATTTAACTAATTAAAGTATTGCATGACTGTCAAACTAAGAATGATCAATATATGACTAATTTAGTCAAGATATGTTCATTGGCTCTCGACGGTGGTGTCGGACTCATAGATTTACCTTATACACTAATGGTTTACACTATTATGAATGAGAAAATAAGTGGTTATATATAGGTAATTGTGTTCCCAACCATTTGCACACGTGCTATCACGACCATTACTTGAAGAAAACATGATTTATTGTATTGGAGTGTCATATGCTTTGTTTCAAGCTTTGAATTGAGATAAAATTAACAGAGGAGAAGCAAGTACAAAAACACGCAAAATAAGTACAGAAATAGGGTGAATTTAGTACAGAACTACACAACTGAAGTATAGAAATCCTAAAAATAGGTATTTTTTTTGTTGATTTTCAGTATCATTCTTAGTACACAAGAGATTAATTGAATTTAACTAGTTAAAGCATTGCATGACTATCAAACCATGATTTATTAGTCTTATGACTAATGTACACAAGATATGTTCATTAGCTCTTGACGGTGGTGTTGGACTTGTACATTTACCTCACACACCAATGGTTTACACTAGTATGAATAAGAACACAAGTGGTTGGATTTGGGTAGTTGTGTTCCCAACCATTTGCACACATGCTATCACTACCATTACTTGAAGAAAACATGATATCATTGTATTGGAGTATCTTATGTGTTGTTTCATGCTTCGAATTGAGGTAAATTCAGCAAAATAAAAGGCAAGTACAAGAAAGGGTTGTAAAAGTACACAACAGGGCAAATTCAGTACAAAATTGCAAAAATCCAGTACAAAAATCTCAGAAATAGGTATAAAATCCAGTGAATTCAATATGCTGCAAAATACTTGACCTGCTAACCACCTGCACTATATACCAATTTCTATAAATTTGTACAACAATTATAGACACGAATATGCACAATAACTAAAAACACATATCTACGCCAAACAAGAGATCTTGATATAATATCTAAAAATCTTCATATATTACAATAGATGCAATAGCAAACAATCCAACAAAAGTTCAACATATATTAGTACATAAAAGTCCAAACAATCTAGCATGTCCCTCTAAAAGTAAAATTTAGAAACTGCCATTGGTCCCTGCAAACCGTGTAATCCTTCTTTCATTGATTGGATCCCTTCCATGCATCCTTTTCTTACAGATTAATCATAAAAAAAAAAAGATATTAGTTACAGAGTAATGACAAGAAAGTATATTAAGTATAAATATACAACAAAATGGTAAACAAATGCATCATCAAGGTCACACTAATCTAGCTAGTCTAACTTCTTTGCATGTATGATGATTATGACCGGCTCTACCATACTATTTACACCTGATAACTCAAACATCAATTTGAGATGGAATTCTTTGTATCCTTCTTGACTTGTCTGAGGTCTCACATCAGGCACATTAATTGTTGGTTCTTCCTCTGCTTGGTAGGTGCATTAATTAAGAATAAAGTGCCGCAGTATTAGTGTGTAGGTACTCAAATGAACAAATTCAGTATTTAATGTATAAGAGTTAAATACTAAAATGACTGGTATTCAACATAGCAGAGCTAGGAATTAAAATGAATAGTTCTAGTTTTAACATGGAGGAGCTAAGTACTGAAATGAACAATTCCAGTATTTAACATAGAGAGTTAAGCACTGAAATGACCAAATATAGTATTTAAAGTAAAAGACCTAAGCAGTGAAAAACCAACAAATTCAGTATTTAACATAAAAGAACTAAGTATTGAAATGAATAAATTCAGTATTTTACATAGAAGAGCTTAGTACTAAAATAGCCTAATCTAGTATTTTACATAAGAGAACAAGTACTTGAAAATAGAAATTTCAGTATTCAGCACAGAAGATTTAAGTATTGAAATGAAGAAATTCAATATTTAACATAAAAGAGCTAAGTGCTAAAATACGTATACCCAACATTCAACATAAAGGAGCGAAGTACTGAATTCAACAATTCCAATATTTAACATAAAAGAGCAGAGTAATAATAATGCAAAGAGGTACCACTTGTGACAATGGAAGTATGTTTAATAATAAATGCAGTACAAAATTGAAGATATGAAGTATTTATCTGTTCATATAGCTACTTTACCTTCTCTGTCCACTACCTTCACTTTTCCGCACAACTGTCACGTCAACTAAGGTAATCTTTAAGCACAAATGCAAGCGAATCCTGTTGGACACATCCTTGTCAGTATCCAAAGTCACATACATTTTCTAATGGAGAGCAAGGTATTGGACTATGTTGAATTGAGGACAAATTTCACACCATTTTTTTCAAAGTTGGAAATATAGCTCCATTAGGGTCATGCTTTCAAAAATGGATATGATATAAAGTTCCCCATTGTACATACAACTCCTTAATAGTTGAATTTGATGTTCATCCCCACTGCTTAATATTTTTTCAAGCTTAAAAAAAATGAACTACTGCTATGAAAGCGTAAAATTCTGCTTTACCATGCGGTAATGGAAACAAAGCAGGCTTTCTTCCTACTAGGATATTGTAGGCGATTGCAGAAAAATTTAAAAAAAAAAAAAAGAAGAGAGAGAGAGAGAGAGAGAGATGACGGCTCGCGTTCCGATAGGAGTGAAACAAAAAACAAAAGACAGAGAGAGATGAGCTGGGAATTGGGTTCAACTTTAGGAATAAAGAAAAAAAAAAGTAAAATAAGGGCATTTTTGTCAATTTAGGTGGTTGGGGAGTTAACTCAAAATTGAAACTTGAGATGGGGAGTTCAATTAAAGAAAGTGAAGAATGGGGACTGAATCCTAAAGTAAAAGTTGAATTAGGTATTTTTAAATAAGATCCCCTTAATAATTTAATTTAAATTTAGAATATATTATAAACATGAGAGATTACTTTCTATAACTTCTATGATCTTTAAATTTTCAACTCAAAAATATTTAATTTTTCAAAAGTAACACAATAATATAAAACACTTTCTCAAATCTTTGAAATTTCCGAAAGTTTGACAAATCAATACATCAAATAGTCAGTGGCATCAATCTTTATAATTTTGAGTATATTTATTTACACAATTTTCAATATTTATGTCATGTATATTTGTTATATGTTTTGTTTAACAAGAATTTACAAAAGAACATTTTGTGTGTGTGCATATATATTATCTGGTAAAAAGTATTAGATTTTTATCAATAAAGTTTTATTGAAATTAAGAATCTTATTAAATTATTTATACATTTTGCATTTGTTGAGATATTAATATGTAACACCCCTAAAATTGCAAATTTAAGAAAATAAGGATTTAGAAATCAAAGAAATTAGTTGGTCGGATTTTAGGGCTTGAAAAATAATAAGAAGGACCAATTTCATGAAGATTTGAAAGTTTTGGGGTCAATTTGTAAATTAAAGAAACTTGATTGTACAACATTTTAAACGTTTTATGGGCCAAAACAAGAATATTTTGGGTCAAATATGCTAATGTTAGGCACTGAGGGAGCTTGGGGACCGAATTGGAAGATGGAAGAACTTTGGTGGACCCAATTGTCAAGCTGAGATGAGTTTTGGGGTGGAATTCACAATTCTAGAAAGTTGAAAATATATATAGATTCTCCCCCCCCCCCAACACAAATTTCTTTCATTTTCACCCTATATGCAACCACCATATTCTCTCTGGAGAACTCCTCCCAGCGGATGGTGAAACTTCAAAATTTACCTACCATTCTCTTTCTCTCGACAAGGTGAACATGATGGTACCCATTTCCTCCAACAGTTTTGGCCGAAACAGCAGCGGCAAATGGTACAAAAGGAGCAACCAATGACGGTGACGGAAAGCTTAGCCCTAGTGAGGATTGGGTGAGATCAAGGGGTGTAATCTGATGGATCAGCCAGAGAAACGTGTTGGTGCTTTCAATTTCAGATTTAGGTCACTGATAGAGGAGAATTTGATGTGGTGGTGAACGGCGGTGAGTTAGAGACCTAGTTGGGTTTTTCGGCAAATTGATCAGCAATTCGGTGGCAGATTTGGAAATTATCTTGGGCATTTTGCTACTCTCATTGAGACGCACCCATGGTGATGGTGGTGAGCTTCTCCGTTGGCAGTCCGATGGCTAGCGGCAACGCTTCGACGGTTCTGAGATAGAATGTTCATCTCATCAAGACACATGCATGGTGTTGGTTTGTGACAATTGAGCTTTGATGATAAGATTTGGGTATAGGTTGGAGTTTGGGGATTAAATATCTTGTACCATTTTATTATTCTTAAGATTTTGTATTATGATATATATATATATATAGTGATATGGAGGACTATGCTTTAGGAAGGAAGACATGCGACATGCATGTATGATTATATAACTTAATGGACCTAGTGGAAATAATTGGGTTAATTGGAGATGATTGGACTATTATTCTGATTTGGGCTAATGTTATGAGGTTAAATATGTAATTAAAGAACATGTTACATCCCTTCATTAGAACTGATATGAACCCCATGCCTATTTCTGTAATACCAACTTAATTAGCACGTTCCATGCTGATAGTAGCGATCGAAACCTAAAACTACTGTATTAGCGAGACTACTAATGGTGTAACTGTAATTATTAAGGATTATTAGCGTTGAATGGAGATTTCGACTATGAATATACTCCTTTGGTTAGGTGACAAAGAAGTAGGTCCCGCGGACCAGTAGACTGTTGATTGTGGTTGCATTTTCTGAGGCTACGAAAGTGAGGGTCTAACCTCTTGGGTATTTTCTTGTATGCCCTGTGAGGGTCTGCTAACTTGGCACTTCTTGTACTTATCTGTTATTGTGATAAACCCTTGTGAGGGTTCCTATTTCTGTACTATATTGTATCTTGATTGTTGAAATCTGTGAAATGCTTGAGATCTCGCTTGCTATCTATTCTCTTATATGTACACCCTATGAGGGTTATTGCTCGATATTAATCTTATTTCTTGTCTGTTCTGGCATCCAGAACTCTCGTATGTTATTGGTTATCAATCGTTACCTACTACTGTCTTGTTATTTGTATTGTCCTGTACATTATTGTTTTGCCTTGCCAGCAATTCATTATTGATATGTTATATGTACGGAGATATGTTTGGGTTGAGTGCCGATCTTATCGTAATGTTTGGATATATGAGATACATCAAGGGCTATTCCCTAGGTATCAGCAATGAGCCGGGGGCTATTCCCTGGGCCTCAACATCTATCATGGAATGCCTCGATACATGAGACATGTCAGGGGCTATTCCTTAGGTATCTGCAATACTACTAAGGGCTATTCCCTATCAGCGATGATCCGGGGGCTATTCCCTGGGCATCAATATCTGTCATGTACCGTGCTATCACACTTAGGTAAGTTCAGACTGACTGACTGATTGATCGACCGACTGACTGACTAATTGATTGGCTGACTGTCTGACTGATTGGAATAAGAAGAATTGGATATACATGTCATGTTATGATCTGTTGAACTATATATGTAACTTGGGTTTGCTTGATATCGATTGTATTTTGATTGTTTGTATTCCACTCATGGAGCAACAAGGATGGTGTAGTTTCTTGGTCTAGATCGGGTTGTTGTCCAAGCCAAACGAGTCGTCTACATTTCCTCCTGAACTGATTCGGTTAAGATAGATCATTCCTCCCGAACTGATCTGGTTGAGACAATCTCAGTTCGTGCGAGCTGACAGTCACAACTCCCGAGCTAGTACCTACTAATAACCTTGAATTGTTAATGCCTATATTATGTTATGTTCATGTTCCGATTGCATTATTTGTTAGTTTATGATCTGTTGAAATGTTTCCTCTTCAGCGGAGCCTTTATGATCTATTACTAATTGTTATCCCTCGCTAAGTCCTTTGAACTTACCCCCGGTATTTCATTGATTTTCTCAGACAGGAATAGGTGATGAACTTAAACTACAAGCTTGGAACAACGAACACATTTTGTAATAGAAAAACGGTTGTATATGCTTATAGTACTTTTGGATATTTTGTATACCCTAGAGATGTTGTGGTATGGTAGGTCTGAATTTAACATCTGCATGGTGTATATATATCATGTTGAATATTATGAGATAGTTATGGTTTGTATATAGTACTTTTGATGAGGTTTGCTTAAGATGAAATCCATTGCTGTTTAGTATGTATGAAATGATGAATAATGGGATCTATCATGGCATGTAAATTGTACTTTTGTTAAGGCTTGTTAGGTTGAAGCTCATTGCTATCTCTGATAATTTTGGAAAAATTTTCTGATGGACCTAATGTTTGTATTATGAGTTAAGATTTAAGTCTGAATTTGAGTTGCACCTCAGCTTAGAGGCTATCCCTTGAGGGGGCGTTGTATAATATGTAATAAATTTTAAGTTAAATATTGAAAATTTGTAACAATTTATATAATATGTAAATAATATTATTGGATAATTTTAAAAATTATAAAATAAATATATAAACAAAAGTAAATAAATCTTAATAAATTGACAAATAATAATATTTTAAGTCTTCAAGTATTATAGAAATTGTTACTATGGTTGCTGCATTACTAACGAGATCATACTAAGATTTTTTATAATTTGAAAAAATTTTTTTTTTTTGCTTATATATCATAATATATTTGATATAATAATTGAAAAATATATTAGTAAAAATATTTTGCTCTATCATTACTTTTACTTATTAATTCTTTTTTAAAATTTAATAATTTTAAAAACCTATATATAATCTATAAATTAAAAGTTAGCAACTCTTGATACTCTATAATTAATATAGTGGAATTACATAAATTATCTTCGAAATTTGAAATTTTCAAGTGCAATCTCCATTTTATGTTGTGAAATAATACGTTTTCTTTTTTGAAATATTAAAAAATATTTTATGTTATTCGATTACCTGAAAAAAATATTTCATGTTATTTAATTAGATGAAATAAAATGAATATTATTTAAAAATAAGAAACATTGAATAATATTTATTTTTAATGCACTTGGGACATAGTGAAGGTTTTTGTTTATATGAAGCGACATCTGAATGGTGAAACAAAGGAACAAAATTTTAAATTATTTCAGAACCTTGTTGGCAAATAAATAGTTTGCGATTCATTTAATTTCTCCATTGTCTATTCAAGTTCTTTGTCATTCATCTATCAAAATATCAACTATTTATTGGATAAGAAAATATACTTTTCAAGCCTTTGAGAGAAATAATGAGAAGGAAGTCAAGAATAAGGGAAGTATAATTTTAATTAAAATTTTACAGAAAATAGAGTTGTGTTTTGAATTTTATTTACTAAAATTATTTTCTCATATTTATTTTTTAATTTAAATATTTATTTTATTTGCACAAAATTTTCCGAACATTCATAATTCAAATACACAAAAGAATAAATAGATAAAAATCTATAATTTTCTTAAGAAAATGCAATTGGTGGTAGATATAAAGGAAAAATGCACCAAAAATAAGTGGATAAATGAAATTTGGGTAAAGGCAATAATAGTTCATAGAAAATAATAGATTAGAAATAATCAAATATATTTAGATTTTCTTGTTCCTTTTAATATTCGTAAGTAATCATAACATTTTCTTTTATTCTTGTAACCGACATTTTGACATATCAAAGTTCATCATATCATAATTGAGATTTTGAGATTTTTTTCTTTTCTTTTTGTTTTTAAGCTAGATAATTCAAATAAGAATATCTTGTGAAAAAAAAAAAAACAAATAGTGATATCTGATTATATTTTTTAGGGTCAATTACATCCACCTCCCTTGAGGTTTGGCGTAATTACCAAAAAATCCTCGTTGTTTTGAAAATTACATTTGCCCCCTTGAACTTTCAAACTAAAATGTAATTAATACTGATGGAAAGTGTAAAATGACCAAAATGTCCTTCCATTAAAAATTAAAAAAAAATGAAAAAATGAAAAAACTTATAGAAATATCAAAATACATAAATACCCTTAGACCTATTTATAATATTTTTGAATTTATGAAGGTTTATTTGATATATTTTTATCACCTTCAATTTTTTAAAAATATATTTATATATTTATATATACTCATATACATATATATTATATTATGTACAAACATATATGTAAGTATATTATATTTATGTGTGTGTGTGTGTACATATATACCACCCCACCACCAATCCCGCTGCTACCATCATGGCCACCCCCGCAATCCATCCCCACCGGCAGCGGCTTTCTGTTGCCATGGCGGCTTGCTGTTGCGGCAGTGGCAGTGACAACAAATTACTGCTTGCTACCCAAGCTGCCATGGCAGCAAGAGGAAGAAGAAGGGAAGGGGGTGAGGGGGAAGAGGTGCACCGGTTGGGGGAAGGGGGTAGGCGGGATAGGGTTTTATTTAAAAAATATATATATAATTTTTTAATTAATAATAATTTAATTAACATATATATTTAACTTTTTATTTATTTTGTTTTGAATTTATTAATTAATAAATTTATAAGTTTATTTTAGAGAGATTTATTAGTTGAATAAATATTTTAAATATTTTTAATTTAGACATGATTATTATTTTAATAAATAATATAATTAAATTTAAAAAAATTATCTTTTTTAATTACTAAATAATATATGTACTTAATGTTTATTTTTTAATTTGTAGAATGTTTATTTTTTAGAATAATTTAATACATTTTTGACCTTTCGTTTGAGTTGTTCTTCTATTATACAATAGGTTTTTATATTTTCAATATTATTTATCATTTTTTTATCTGTTCAAGCATTATATATATATATATATATATAAATATTTAGTTGCCTTAAACTTAGTGAGTTATTTTCTGCTATCGAGAATATAAGTATTTTTGTATTTTTATATTGTGTCGTCATGAATGTGATGACTCGTGATGAGCATGAACCTTCATTATCTTTTAACTAATAATTTGGGCACATTTGATATATGTGCTAAAACGTTTATATTATCTACTAAATAATTATTTTTTGATATAGTATTAAATTTTAATAGCATTTTATACTTATTTTGAGTTTTTACAGAAATAACAACAAAATTTTAAGATAACATAATAATTATGAGTATAGATTGTGTGGGTTGTGTAGATTATAAATGGTAGTTACAATATAATTGTATTTATGAAGATAAAAAAAATGAGAGCATTTCAGGTAGATCACACAAAACACACAAAAACTAAAGGGGCTAGATGCTTTATTAATAGTATAGATATTTATGATTTGTTGACAAATTTTTCAATGTTGTACTATGTTTTATTAAAACATATATCATTATTAAATTTATTTCTACACAAAATAAAAATGACTTTACATAAATTATATTTTCTATTATAATTAATCCAGTCCGTGCATAGCACACGATACATTCTAGTTATGTATAGAATAATGGCGTGGGTTCGTAATTGTGCAATTTTGACTAAATTTTGAATTCTTAGATTTTTTATTTTTTAAATTAAATTAAAATTCTCATTATTTGTTAGTTTATTTTTATTTTGTTTTAATACAAATAACTTCATAATGTATTTATCTAGAATTGTAGCATTAATTTTTATCTAATCGAATAATTACAGATATTCATAATGGTAGGTTCTATTTCATCATAAAAGTTCAAATATGTCCATAATCATAAATTTAAGGGTCAATTACATCCACCTCCCTTGAGATTTGGCATAATTATTGTAACACGTCGAAATTTCATGATTAATAGCCATTAAAATTTTATCATTTTAAAATTTATGGAAATTTAATTAATCTTTATATTATTGTTATATCCTAACTTTCTTGGGTGTCAATTCACAATTTCGCAAAATTTAATTGAATGACTAAAAAGAATTAAAGGACTAAATTGAAAAAAAAAAAAGAAAAATTTGAATTTCATAAAAGACAAAAATAGTAGCCATTTCTTCACTTTCCTTTTTCATTTCATCATTATCACCACTTTCTTCCTTTCTTCACCTTTCACCACCTTCACCAACAGCCAACACCGGTCACTATTCCCTCCACCCAACACCACCAGCTACCCCTCCGTATCTCCAACAACACCCTGCTTGAAAGCTGGACGCGGTGGAAGCAGCAGAACCGAAGGAAGAACAGGCGGGCGGTGAGAAGCAAGAACTCAAGGTGGGTTCCGACGGTTCAGGGCCTTCCCGACCTCAAAACTGAAAACCAACCAGATCGTTGGACTTGGGAGGACGAGATGCGGCCAACAGTGGTGGTTTCGCATTTTTTCGGCGGCGGACGGCTCTCAGGGCAGAATTTTCTTCTCATCGCAGTGGTCACATTGGTGCGTTCGGTTCAGTATTTCGAGGTTTTGATTGCATGTTTCGGGGTAAAAATCAATTTCGAGATTAAGATTTTTGTACATTTTCAATCGTATAACCTCTTGTTCCTTTGACTAATTGATTTTGAATTATATTAGGTAGTAAATATTCATGTATGGTTGATATTGAAATTTGGATTTAAAAATTGTATCTAAGGTGATAATTGGGAAATTATTGAGTTAATTCAGCTAGAAAAAAAATCCTAAATTTGGAAAATTGAGCTCCAAGTTGACAATAGTTAAGATTATTGGATTAGTTGGCCTATTACTACTATTTAAGATATTAATATGGGATTGAATTGTTTTTTTATCTATCGCTCGTATCGTTAAGAACCCTGTAACCAGTAGTAAATTAGATACACTATTAAGAGCACTTCTTAACGATAATTTTGGACGAAGTCTTATATATTGAATTAATTAGGTAGCTACTGATTTTAGACAGTTAATAGTAGGATTTTATTTATTAGATGTTATTCAGGTCAAATGTGAGTTTTAATAAGTAAATGATTCTTTTAGTTAGGTAATGAAGAGCAGGAAACTGCAGATCAGTAGACTGTAACCACACCCTAAGGCTTTTGAGGTGAGGATTCGACAATCTGGCGCTCTTCTACCTATCAATTTATTGATAAACCCCTGTGAGGGTTAGTATTAATTCGATTATCGTACTCTGTGAATTATTGTTATCCCTGTGAGGTCTGCCAATCTGGCACTTTTCTCGTACTTACTCGTTGTTGTGATAGACCCCTGTGAGGGTTTCAGTTCCAGTGTCGTATTTGTTGCATTCTCGACTACTGATTGTTCTAATGTGTACACCCATATGAGGGTTATTGCTTGTTTCTGTTCTGGTGTCCATAACTTTTATTATATTATTCTATTATGCCCCTGTACCCCTCAGCTTTGCCGGCTGACCCCGTATTACTTGTTCATTTCCTATCATGTTGATTGTTCAAGAAATCTTGTCAGTATATTTAAGTTCATTCTCTATATATATATATATATATATATCAGTTATTTAGCCTTGACGACATACTTGATTTTTGGTTGTACCGGCCGAGTGTTAATTCCAGCGGAATACTTGGATTATTATTTCAAAACGGCCTTATTGGCCAATATATTGGATGTTCGTATTGTATCTCGTCATATTCATGTTATTGTCTAAAGGTTAAAGTTCTTATCTGTTGGCATTATATCTTTTCAACCCATGGGACGCCATGGGCGGTTTTCACCCGGAGGGACGCCACGGGGGCTTTGGGCCTAGAGGCTAGGTTCGAAAGACGACTGGGTGGAACGGACCGATGGACATAGGTCTTACGGCTAGTACCCACCTATGATCCTAACTTACAGGCAGCTGGAGGTAGCAAACAGTTAGTAACAGGATCCGGCATACGATTGACCATGCCATATAAATTAATTATTACCTGCCGAGCTGAGTGCTCCAGCAATGGAGTGATAAGGAAATCTTATTTATATTGTACCAATGCCCAGTACTTCCAATTATAATTCGATTAAGGGGTAATAAGGACAGAATGACCAACAGTCTGTTAATTTGATATCATGTGTGTCATGTACGTTATTGATTCATATCAGAAGCTCTTGCTTATTATTGAACTGTTCATTTATTACTATATCTCCATGGTTTTCTTTCAATCATGTCATTTTCTTTCCCTCACTAAGTCCTTAAAACTTACCTTTCTTGTGTACTTTATTTTTTTTTTCAGATAAGTCTACGTGAGATGCAGGGACTCATGCTTCGGTTGAAGGGTTATTTTGTAATAGATTAGGTGTTTTGATTGTATATATAGTTTGCACCTAATCGAGATAGTTGTCTAAGAGATGTTATGAAGACGTTTGTATGAAACCTAAGATACTTTGTGGTACATATTGTGCTGTGGAATGATATTTTGGGCTAGTGTTATTTGTTTTTTTTCTTGAAATTGGTTAAGTTCTTACTTCCCTAGCTATTGTTGATTTAGATTTCAAGATTGAATTGGTGTTACCTCCGCTTGGGGGTCATCCCAAGGAGGGGCGCTACAGAGGTGGTATCAGAGCCTAGGTTTGGCGATGACCTAGGTAAATGGGTATTAAGAGATACATGGCGAGTCTGTTGGAAGTAGGGAGTTACATCTAGGATAGTCGACTAGTTTGTAATTTTACTTGCAGAAAATGAATATTGGACTTTAGATTGAAAAGAGAACTTGGATTTATTTTATGTATGATTGAGAATCTTTCTGTGGTTAAGTATGGTTTGTAGATATGATTAGAGTGGTGAAAGTTCTTATGTAGGCTTTTAATGATTTAACTTTTATCATAATAAACTTTGTTAATTTTTCAGAAATTACATATATATATGTATATATATATAGAAGATTACAATTTTGTTTTCAACTTTGGATGTCATTGGGTAATCTTGACAGTAGTGAATTAAGGAAAAGCAAGGGACGGTTTAGAAAAGGCAATGGCATCCCATGAAGTTTCCATATACCTAACCTACCTCGAGCAAGTCGGCGTGGAAGAGGGAGACCTCTTGGTCCACTGGCCACTGCATAATGTATTCCTAGACAAAGGGCACCAGCAAAATCGTAAACTCCAGTAGAATAAGAGGTTTCATAGATCCCTCATGTTAACCAACCAGCTATGGGTCAAACAATGGAGCCTATGTTTCATATGTGGCAATAGTTTATGTAATTTTGTCAGCAGTAGAGACAGGGTAATCAAGCAGGGAATTTTGAAGAGCCTACAGAAGATCGAGCTTTAGACTGATTCCTCCGATTGCAACTCCAAAAATTTCTAGGGGAACCTGAGGATTGAAAAGCGGAGATATGGATTAAAAGCTTGGAAAAGATATTTGGAACTTTGCGTTATCTAGATGAGCAGAAGATCCAATATGCTACATTCCTTTTGGAGGGTCCTGCCCATGACTGGTGGGAAATGATCGATCATATATGGAATACGGAGGGAACTCCTCGAACTTGGGAAAGCTTCACTCGGGAGTTTATGGAAAAATATGTACAGGAGGTGACCAAGTATGCCAGAGAAAGAGAATTCATTAAATTAATACAATGAGTGTCATCAGTTAGCCAGTATGAAGCCACATTTAGCCGACTGATTCGGTATACACTTCACATACTTACGGATGAGGGAAGACAGGTTCGTAAGTTTATAAAAGGGATACGACCAGAACTGAGGCGGGGACTACTCTCATGTGATCTTCCAAGCTACAGTCGTGCAGTAAGTAAGACATTACAACTAGAATCAGATATGCGGGAGATCAAAAAGATTGAAGATAAAGGATGAAATAGGTGGTTACCACCTATCTGGTAGAACAACTTAGGAAAAAAACAGCCAAAATTATAGATTGGGGGTGCTAGTCAGTGAGATTATCAAACCGATAGAGCCAGGGATCCAGCTCCAAAGATGTATGGATATTGTGGAAGATCAGGTCATGAAGAATATGGATGCTGGAGAAAATGGGTAGATGTGTAGCCTGTCGTAGTGATCAACATTTATTCAAGGATTGCTCGAATCGAGGAAAGCTAGCCTTCGCAGAAAAAGGGAAACAAGTTGCAGGAATTAGTGGAAAGCCAAAAGTCCAAGCGTGTGCATATGCTCTGATTGGAGAAGAAGCACCCGACCCTTCTAAAGTAGTTGAAGGTACGATTTCTATTCTTGGAATTAGTGGAAATATTTTATATAATCTTAGTGCTTTGTATTCTTTTTTGTTTGCAACTATGTCTGAAAAATTAAGCATGCAACCCAAAATCATGACTTACCATATAGAAGTTCAGACACCCTTGGGGATAAGGTTAATGATGGATGTCATGTATTGGGATTGCCCGATTATAATTGGGGATACAATATATCTGGCCGATATTATACAAATGCCTATATAAAGGTATGATTTGATCCTTGGAATGGAATGGCTATATAAACATCAGGCACAAGTAAATTGCTACACCAAGTGCCTCACCCTTGGGGATAAGATAATAATACCTATTCGTCATTCCACGAATAACACTCCCCCAATACCAATCGTATATGCGTTAGAAGCCAGGAAGATTTTGAGGGAAGATGGGCAAGGATATCTGGTGTATCTCATCAACAAGCCTCGAGATACAATCAAAATGGAAGATGTGAAAGTGGTAGCAGAGTATCCAGAAGTATTCCCAGAAGAATTGAGCTTGGTACCTCCTGACAGAGAGATAGAATTTGTAATTCACACTCTTCCAGGTGCAATGCCTTTCTCCAAGACGCCCTGTCAGATGGCTCCTGTTGAGCTCAAGGAATTGAAAAATCAATTACATGAGCTACTAGAAAAGAAGTTCATAAGACCTAGCACCTCTTCTTGGGGAGCCCTGGTATTATTTGTTAACAAGAAAGATGGATCCATAAGGATGTGCATTGACTATAGGGAGTTAAACAAAGTCACGGTTAAGAATAAATACCCTCTACCACATGTGGAAGAATTATTTGATCTTTTATAAGGAACCATAGTCTTTTCAAAGCTAGATTTGAGACAAGGGTATTATCAATTGCAAATGAAAGAGGAAGATATTTTAAAGACAAGATTCAACTCTTGATATGGTCACTTTAAGTTTGTAGTGATGCCGTTTGGTCTAACTAATGCCTCAGCAACATTTATAGAGATGATGCATCGAGTGTTTCGACCATGTCTGGACCAATTTGTAGTCATTTTCATAGACGATATTTTGGTGTACTCCAAGACCAAAGAATAGCACGCAAACCACTTGCACTTAGTTTTTAAAACTCTGAAGGAGCATCAATTGTATGCCAAATTCAGTAAGTGTGAGTTCTGGATGGAAAAAACGGCATTTTTGGGACAAATTATATCTCCAGATGGGATAGAAGTTGATTCCTCTAAGGTAAAGGCGGTAGTCAACTGGAAAAGACCCAAAACTGTAACGAAAGTTTGTAGTTTCTTAGGACTTACTAGCTACTACCGAAGATTTGTATAGGACTTCTCTAAAATAGCTAGCCCGTTGACTGGATTAACTCAGAAGGATTAACCGTTTATTTGGAATGATAAATGTGAACGAAGTTTCCAAGAACTAAAGAATAGATTGACAACATCTCCAATATTAGCCCTTCCAGAGGGATTAGAAGGATTCATCGTATTCACCGACGCTTCTAAAGAAGGGCTTGGGTGTGTGTTGATGTAAAAGGGATGCGTTATCGCCTATGCATCTAAAAAACTAAAACCACATGAGGAAAACTACCTAACTCATGATTTAGAGTTGGCTGCAGTAATTTTTGCCCTAACAAAATGGAGGCATTATCTTTATGGGGCTACGTTTGAGGTATACACTGATCACAAAAGCCTCAAGTATTTGTACTCTCAAAAGGACTTGAACATGCGACAGCGGAGGGGGATTATGACCTCTCTATCTTTTACCACCCAGGAAAGGCGAATGTGGTGGCAGATGCACTAAGTCGAAAGACTAAAAATAGCCCACATGTTGAAAAGAGAGACAAAATTTTAGGAGTAAATGAGGTGATCCGAATGAAGCAACGAGGTTGGATTGCAGGAGGAAAGGTACTACCAGAGCTCTATGATGAAATACGATGAGCTCAGGCCAATGATAGCGGATACTAAAGTAGAAGAAAGCAATTGAGAATCTTGGAAAACCCAAATTCAATATAGATGGTCAAGGCACTCTTTTATTCTGCCAAAGAATTTGTGTGCCTGAAGAAATAAAAGAAAAACTACTAGATGAGGCACACAAAACAAGATATGCAGTACATTCGGGAGGAACAAAGATGTATCAAGACTTAAAAAGGCAATTTTGGTGGAATGGAATGAAGAAAGATGTAACAGAATATATGGCAAAATGTTTGACCTGTCAGTTAGTAAAAGCATAACACTAGCGGCCATCAGGACTGTTACAGCTACTTCCTATCCTTGACTGGAAATGGGAGCAGGTGACTATGGACTTTGTAACTGGTCTACCAACGATTAGATGAGGATATGATAGTATCTGGGTGATAGTGGACTGTTTAACAAAGTCGGCACATTTTCTATCAGTCAGAACAGATTACAAGGTTGAGAAACTAGCGGAATTATATATTAAGGAGATTGTTGGATTACATGGAATTTCAATCAGTATTGTGTCCGACCAGGATCTAAAATTCACTTCAAGGCTTTGGAAAAGCTTGCAGAAACACTTGGGAACAAGGTTACAATTTAGTTCTGCTACCCACCTTCGAACTAACGGACAATTAGAAAGAGTTATCCAGATTTTAGAAGATATGCTACGTGCTTGTATCATGAATTTTGGTGGGAGTTGGAGTAAGCATCTTCCTTTGATTGAATTCGCTTACAATAACAGTTATCAGTTTGTTATCCAAATGGCCCCGTACGAGGCACTATATAGCCAAAAGTGTCAATCTCCGTTGCATTGGGATTTGGCAGAGTATAGAGGTACCATTAACAAGTCTTAAGGAACTATAGAACCTGAATTGATTCAAGAGACTATCGAGAAAGTACAAATTATTAAGCAACGGATGAAGGCTGCCTAAGACCAACAGAAAAGTTATGCAGACAAACGGAGGAAGGACTTGGAGTTTGAAGTTGGTGATCGAGTATTTCTCAAAGTATCACCGAGAAATGGGATTAGAAGAATCGAAAAAGGCAGAAAGCTGAGTCCAAGATATGTTGGACCTTATGAAATATGCGAAAAAGTGGGACCAGTAGCTTATCATCTTATATTACCCCAAGACTTGGCAAGGATACATGATGTCTTTCATGTATCACAACTACAGAAATACTATCTTGATCCTTCCCATATCATACCTTATAAGCTTATAGAGTTGAAAGGCAATCTGACATATGAGGAGCAACCAGTTCGTCTTTTGTATAAAAAATTCCACGAACTTAGGAATCAAAGGATTCCCTAAGTGAAGGGGTTTAACCACGATATGGAAGAAGCCACATGGGAGCAAGAAGACTTTATGCGCCAGCAATATCTCGGACTTTTTCAGTATTTAGGTAAGAATCTGGGGCCCAAATTCTCTTAAGCGGGGGAGGTTTGTACCCTGAATCGAATTATAATTGCAAGTACTGGGCATTGGTACAATATAAATGAGATTTCCTTATCGCTCCATTGCTTGAGCACTCAGCTCGGTGGGTAATAATTAATTTATATGGCATGGTTGACTGCATGCCGGATCTCGTCACTCACAGTTCGCTACCTCTAGCTACCTGTAAATTAGGATCATAGGTGGGTACTAACTGAAAGACCTGTATCTGTCGGTCCGTTCCCCCCAGCCATCTTCCGGACCTAGCCCCTAGGCCCAAACCCCCGTGGCGTCCCATGAGTTGAACAGATATAATGCTAACAGATAAGAATTTTAACCTTTAGACAATAACATGAATATGACGAGATACAATATGAACATCCAATATATTGGCCAACAAGGCCGTTCTGAAATAATAATCCAAGTATTCCACTAGAATTAACACTTGACCAGTACAATTGAAAATCAAGTATGCCATAAAGGCTAAATAACTGATATATATAGAACGAACTTAAATATACCGACAAGATTTCTTGAACAATCAACATGATAGGAAATGAACAAGTAATACGGGGTCAGCCGACAAGTCTGAGGGGTACAAGGGCATAATAAAATAATATAATAAAAGTTCTGGACACTAGAACAGAAACAAGCAATAACCCTCACATGGATGTACACATTAGAACAATTAACAGTCGAGATTCCAACAAATACGATAGAGGAACTAAAACCCTAACAGAGGTCTATCACAACAATGAGTAATTACGAGAAAAGTGCCAGATTGGCAGACCTTCATAGGGATAACAATAATTCACAGAATGCGATAATCAAATCAATATTAACCCTCATAGGGGTTTATCAATAAATCGATAGGTACAAGACTACCAGATTGATGAATCCTCACCTCAAAAGCTTTAGGGTGTGGTTACAGTCTACTAATTTGCAGTTTCCTGCTCCTCATTACCTAACCAAAAGAATCATTTACTTATTAAAACTCACATTTGACCTGAATAACATCTAATAAATAAAATCCTACTATTAGCTATCTAAAATCAGTAGCTACATAATTAATTCAATATATGAGACTTCGTCCAAAATTATCGTTAAGAAGTACTCTTCATAGTGTATCTAATTTACTACTGGTTACAGGGTTCTTCACGATACGAGCGATAGATAAGAAAAACAATTCAATCCCATATTAATATCTTAAATAGTAGTAATAGGCCAATTAATCCAATAATCTTAACTATTGTCAACTTGGAGCTCAATTTTCCAAATTTAGGATTTTTCTCTAGCTCAATTAACTCAATAATTTCCCAATTATCACCTTAGATTCAATTTTTAAATCCAAAATTCAATATCAACCATACATGAATACTTACTACCTAATATAATACAAAATCAATTACTCAAAGGTACAAGAGGTTATACGATAGAAAATGTACAAAATCTTAATCTCAAAATCAATTTTTATCCCAAAACACACAATCGAGACCTCGAAACACCGAACCGAATGCACCAATATGACCACCGTGATGAGAAGAAAAATCTACCTGAGAGCCACCGCCGGAAAAATACGAAACCACCACCGTTGGCCGCGTCTCGTTCTCTCGATTCCAAGGTCCGATTAGTTTTTAGCTTTGAGGTCAGGAAGGCCCTCAACCGTCGGAACTCGCCTTGAGTTCTTGCTTCTCGCCGCCCGCTTGTTCTTCCTCCAGTTCTGCTGGTGCCGCCACGTCCAGCTTCCAGTTAGGGTGTGGTTGGAGGTGGGTAGAGGTAGCTGGTGGTGTTGGGTGGAGGGAATGGTGACCAGTGTTGGCTGTTGGTGAAGGTGGTGAAGATGGTGAGAGGAGATGGGGTGAAGAAAGGAAGAAAGTGGTGATAAGAATGAAATGAAAAAGGAAAGTGAAGAAATGGCTACTATTTTTGTCTTTTATGAAATTCAATTTTTTCATTTTTCTTTTTCAATTCAGTCGCTCAATTCTTGTTAGTCATTCAATTAAATTCTATGAAATTGCAAATTAACCCCCAAGAAATTTAGGATATAGCAATAATATAAGGCAAAATTATAAAATCCGTCTTGTAATTTTACCCTATTTAATTTTTCGTCTTATAATTTGCATAATATCAATTCTAGTCCTATAAGTATTAAAAAATTATCATTTTTCATCCTTTTTTCTCCGAAACCGGCGGAAGTCGCCGGAAAAGCTGACGTAGCTCGTTGGGCGTGTGGCAGCTTGGAGTTTTTGCCTTGTTGGACTACCTAGTAGGCATTTTTTGTCTTTTTCTTACTTAGCTGGCAACATACATGTCTTGTCTTTTCTTTTCTTTTCTTTTCTTTTCTCTTTGTAATTTCAAATATATTATATAATTTATATATACACACACATATATATACACATCTATTTTATATATATATATATATTTATATATTATATATCGTCATTTTTCCTTCAAAACACAAATTATTTTTCCCAAAAAACCCTTTACTATCCTTCATTATCCCCAAAACTTTTTCATTTTTTAATATATACATATGTTATATATATACATCATATATATTTTATTATAATCACTCAATTCTATTTTCAACCCAAAAATCTAATAAAAAGCATTAATTTGACTTCTACAGTAAAAAATATCTTCCCCAAAATATAAACAAACATATATATATATATACACATATTTATTTATAATCTATAATTATTTACTAATTAAAAAATAAAAAAATGTAATATACCAAAATAACAATATTCTTTTAACTCGTTTAGTTGGCAAAACTTTGAATTTAAAAATATACACATATATACACATATATTTATATAAATATATATTTATATATAATTTATAATTATTTACTAAATAAAAAACAAAAATACATGGTTAAAATAATTTAAATTAAATTTAAATTTAAAAGAAAAAGAAAAAGAAAAAAAGAAAAGAGGCATAGCCATGGCCGCCATTCGCCCCTCCCCTACCCCCCCACCGCCCGCCCCCGGCCACCCACTATCCTAGCCACCACTCCCCACCCCCCCGCCCCCAGGCACCCACCATGGCCGCCGCCTGGCTAGATCTGGCCAAGCAGCCTCTGGCCATGGTTGCTGAACCGGCCAGGGCCAAGGCAGCCATGGCTAGATCCAGGCTGGTTCATGGCTATGGCAGCCCGGTGGGGTGGTGGGGGTGCGGGCGTTGGGGTGGGGTGGGGTGGGGTGGGGATGGGGATGGGGATGGGGGCATATATATAATATATATGTATGTATATGTAAATACATATATTTAGATAAATGTATATATTTAGATATATGTGTATATATAAATATATATTATATCTATTTGGTATTTTTGTTATTTTTTTTGAATTAATAAAGCCACGTCAGCTTTTCCGGCGACTTTCGCCAGTTTCAGTGAAAAAAGGACGAAAAATGATAATTTTTTAATACTTATAAGACTAGAATTGATATTATGCAAGTTATAGGATGAAAAACCAAATGGGGTAAAGTTACATGACGAATTTTGTTATTTTGTCATAATATAAAGAATAATTAAATTTCCATAAATTTTGAAATGATAAAATTTTAATGGCTATTAATCTTGAAGTTTCGGGGTGTTACAATTTTCTACTTACATAAATTTAAAGTTCAAAATTTTTCTGGTTATTGAATTTGTATTTTACTAAAAACTACTCATGTATGCTTTATATTTAAGTCTTGTACCTCAAATGGTGTGATTTTTTCAAATATATCATTTTGCTAAGTAGTTGAAATTAATCTAATTTTCTTATCAAATGAATAAAAAAATATATTTTTATAAGAGATTTACTTAATTAGATTTAATAAAATAATATTTATATTTCAATTACTTAAGTAGCCCTTTTATGTGGAATTTACTTAATTATATTTCATATGTATATTTTAATTAAATAAATATTTACTTATATTTACAATATTTTTGCAAAAGAAAAAAATTATTTCATTTCTCTATCAATAGATAAGTAAAATATATATAAATTAATTTTTAAAAACTTATGTATATATAATTAAAAATTTAAAATTACTAATAAAATAGTCTTTTTATATAATATGTGTTTATTTTGTATTTTAATATCTTATACTTTGATAATTTTAACGATCAAAAATCATTGTTCGTGTCTTGGTATGATGATAAATGATATACAAAATAGTCACCTTTACACTATCTAATAAGTGTACACTTAAAGTTGAATAATTTAATTAAACAAAATAGTAAGGTTCATTTATCACCTAAAAAGTTTAGATACTTTTATTTTTTACTTTAATATACATTTTTATTTCAAGAAGAATTTAAAATTTATTTAAATAAAATAGTTGAGAATTTAAATTATGATGAACTAACCACACTAGTTTTTCATGTCTAATAATCTTTTTGTATTTTAGATATACAATCACTTTATTTCCAATTGAAATATATATTCTTAAATTGTATTTATATATTAATTAAAAATTGTCTCCCCAAAAACTTATAATTTTAAATATATAAATATTTATTTATATCTAATATATTTCACAAATGAAGAAAAAATGACTATGCAACTGCGAATATTATCTTCTACATATTATAACTATAGCACCCCCTCTCGGGATAACACCTAAGCTTAAGGCACTATTCTAGTTCATTCCTCAAACATGCATTAATAAAATTAATAGGCCCATAAAATTTTTCACAAATTCTCAACAATAACATCAACAACATCACAATCTTACAACAGACTTAATCCAAATGCAGAATCAATATCAAAGTGCTAAATACCATAATGAAACAGTTCGACAACATTCAAACCAAAAAGGTCGTCACTAGTACCAAGATTCATACTTACAAACCACGAGTATAACAGTATTCATGACATATTACAATATCTCTAAACAAAATATCCCAAAGCGCAGTCAAACATACATATACATAAACAGGCTCCAGTACAACCATCTCTACTAGGTTTGTCAGTCCTCATGTCCTCCTGTCTCATACATGTCTAAGTAAAGACGAGTAATACGCGAGGATGAGTCATAAGGACTCACTGAGGATAGCGTAAAGCAATACATGACCAGTCGAAAGTCAAGGTACACAAATAACAATCAATAATAGCTTAGTATAAGAACGACAAGTCACTGCCAAAAGGAAACATCAAAGAAACCAAGTTACTAACAATTGCTAGGTCGGAAGTTGTGACGTCGGCTTTACGGCCTGTTTGTTTCAATCGATCCTGCGCGGGAGGTTTAGGGACATCTCAACTGATCACAATCGAGAGGTATAATGTGGCTCGTTTGCCCGGAACATCAGCCTGATCTAGACTGGGATACCACTCCAGCCTTATTGCTCCATGAGTAGAATAAAATTACAAGAATAGCAAACCAAACACATATGCAAGTCAACAAACTAAATAAAACATGCATATCGGAACATCCTTGTGCCTCCATAATAGTTCAATAACCGTTCAGTAACAATTAGTTTAGTAGCTCGAGCATGACAGCTCAGCAATAACAGTAGCTCAAGCATGACAGCTTGACAATCACAGTAGCTCAAGCATAACAACTTGGCAAGGAACTTGGCCTAACAGTTCTCCTGTACACATCTTTCAATTCGATCAATCAATCAATCAGTTGCCAACAAGGCAGAACAATAAACTTTACAATATGATTCCAATAATGCCATTATGGTAGACCACAAGACACAGTACAGGTTCAATTTGAACAATAACATACGAAATAATGAAATGTTCAAGGCGAGAATAGTAACAATCAATTAATTCAAAATAGTTCGATACACGATTGACACAGTAAGATTCTCAGGTACAACGATTAATAGTATTCTATAGACGATAATCAAGTCATTGAAACTCCACAAGGTTCAATCACAATAAACGGCATCGATAGTCAAAATAATAGAACCTCACAGGGTTCGAAAATCAACAATAAATGATAACAAGAATCAAGACAATAGAACCTCACAGAGTTCAGATAACAACAATAAACGATATCGATAATCAAATCAATAGAACCTCACAGGGTTCAGAAATCAACGATAAATGATAATGAGAATCAAGAATATAGAACCTCACAGGGTTCAGATAGCAACAATAAACGATATCGATAATCAAATCAATAGGACCTCATAGGGTTCAGAAATCAACAATAAATGATATTAATAATCAAATCAATAGAACCTCACAGGGTTCAGATAGCAACAATAAACGATATTGATAATCAAATCAATAGAACCTCACAGGGTTCAGAAATCAACGATAACATTGCTTTACTCAAACAAGTACCAAAACAGTAGATTCTCACCTTAATCACGTCAACAGTGCAGTCAGACTCTACTGATCCTCAGGGTCAAATCCTCTATTATCTATTCAAAAAGGTAACCTTCTATTAAAATCCATATTCAACCCTAACGATCACTAACACTTAGAATCATACCAACAACAACCCCAAATCTAAGCAATTATCCTATTGATACGTTGGTTAGGGTTTGATTCGATATTACTGCCCTAGACATACTATTAGTATCGAATATATAGACGTATACGAGATTCGCTTATACATATAGTTTCATAATGATGCCCGATATTGATCATAATAATCTAGTTATCAATAAAATCTAAGCTTTTATATGTTAAATCCTGATTACATAAAATTGGGGTTTTCTATATTTAGTATGCTATATAACCTATAGTTTACATGAAATAATACCATTTTGGATTCACTAGTCCCATTTAATTGATCAATGGTGTTCTATTTTTATGCATGAGTGTTCCAATCGACTAATTCCATCATAATACACAGTAATACAAGGTTTTATGATGATCAAAATGTATAAACATATACATGCAATTACATACACCAATGATATCATTATATACCAATATCTCACTAACGCAGAAGAATCTCCACGATCAGACCGCACGAATGTGTTCACTGCAACAAGGCAATGATTTTGCCAGGTCGCTGCCGCTGTCCACTGCCACCGGAGTTGGTCACCGTCACCACCAAAAGATGCTCCTCAGCTCCACGAATCAAACCCCTTAAAAAAAATTTGATTATAGCACCATTTGGCCGGTTAATTGACCGAAAAATAAAATCCCGCCACCAACCACCACCGCTCGGTTTTCTTCCAATTTCTCCATCCATGGTGGTCCATTTTGAATGCTCAAGCTGCCATTGTGATCCTTGAGCTGAGGGCTACAAAACCCACTACTCACAACCAAGGTTTAGTCACCATAGACAAGAAACCCATCAACCACCACCATGGCCGAAACTTTGAGCTTAGTTTCTGGCCGGTACACCGGAAGGTTTGGGAAGAAATTGGTATATTTGTGTTCTATGCAAGGAGAGAAGAAAATTATACCAAATTTGCTAAGGTTTGGTTGCCGGTGAGAGGTGGCTAGTGAGAGAGTGGTCACGGTGGTGTTTGGAGAAGAAAATGAAGAAGAAAGGTGAAATTGGGGGGGGGGGGATTTCAAAGTGCCAATTTATAAAATTGGATTTTCTATATTCACATATTGACCCCCAGATGTTTTAGTTAGCTTTCAATTAAGTCCCCAAAAGTTATTTCATCTTCAATTTCAGTCCCAAACTTAGTTAATCCCTTATTTTTCAAAAATTACCGAATTTTAGGGGTGTTACAATCCTCCCCCCTAAAAAGAATCTGGTCCCCAGATTCTCATCTGAGTACTATTCCAATTGGCGGCTAATATGTAGATTCTGTCAGTCGATCTACATTCTCTTTTCATTACTTTTTGCCAAAATTGCTTCTTCAAGTCCTAATACATTCTCATGCCTTTCAGATACATCCCGTATCTTATCTCGTGTGCCCTATCCGACAATCTCTCTTTCATTTCTTTGGCACATATATCACATTTGTGGAATAGAAGAATACCTTGGTTCTATATTAAACTCAGGCTCCCAAGCTTCTAATATTTTCCTTCTGTTTTAACATTCATATATATTTGGTTTATAGCTCATCGCATTTCATCCTATGATTCAGATTGCACTTATCTCTGAAATCTTACTTTGCGTTATTAATTTTGGCTCAGCACCCTTTCTTAGGTTTTTTGATGCTTTTGCTACCAATAAGTGAGCCATTTCAACCCCTCGGCGCAAGGCATTTGTTACTATATTTGTCTTTTCGGGTGATAGGTGATGGAGAAATCACAATCTTCTAGAAGTTTCCATTCTATAATATCTTTTCTTTATCTTTGTGGTCTACAATCGGTTTACGTAAAAATGAAAATCTTTATACTAGAGCTCTTTTTCTATTATTTCTATCTTAATCGAACCTCAATATATGCATCAGATTAAAAAGACATCCCAATTCTCAAACTTGATGAGTCTTGTGGAGCTCCTACTATTGTTCTACTAATCTTGTTCAGTAATGCAAGGTCCTTCCCAAAAGTAATTAGTATCCTCAATTCCTTATTCATCAAGTTTACTTGATGCTCAAAATTTTCTCGTCATTCCTTAATTCCAACCTTTACGTTTTACTTATTGGATCCTGTCAGTGATTAAGGGGGTAAAACTCTAGAAATTCCTCTAGGCTATCCTTCATATGGTTTATATATCATGCTCCCAAGATTCTTAACCCAATTCACTCATTAATAAGGTTATAAGCTCCTATGTCCCTTAGCAACAAGTTCTTATCTTCGGATCTACTAGCAGGAAAGGAAATGAGATCTAATGTCATCTTTAGTTTTTTTTCCTCACAACATGTTCCTAATTCTAGTATCCTCATTGCGGTTTTCAAGCGTATTAGTTTCAATGATTGATGACCATCTATTATGATTTAGTCGACAGAGGATCACATTGACATTTAAGGATGTTCTGGTAATATCATTTCCTACCGTATCATGATTTGGCCTTAGAAGACAAGTCCGAGTTCATTTTGCAAATAGCATTCACCTTGAATATTGATATTATCATAATGACTATTATCTCCTAGAGAATATAAGATTTATAATTGCAAGCTAAGATCCCTTAAAACTTCATTCAACATATACGAGGTATATGATACAATTAATTCATATATAAGGTTCACACGCGATACTATAAACGTACATATAAATCAGTACTTAGTAGTCCTTGAGAATATTTAAGCTATCAATCAACCTAACCGACATTGATTCATGAAGTCTTCGGTAAAATTCTCCCAAGTTTAGTGGATTCTTTCAGTCGTCCATCAACGATCGATCATCTTCCACCAACTTCGGGCAAAACTCTCCACAAAGAATGTAGCGAATCGAACCCTCTACTCATCTGAATAACATAGTATCTCAAAAGTATTTCCAAATTCTTAATCCATTCTTCGGCCCTTTTATCATCAAGGCCTCCCAAGAACTTCAGGGAATTGAGATGAAGGAACTTTTCCAACGTTCGATCTTTGGCCACCGCTTTAACTACTCATTTTCTACCACCTAGCTGTTGTCCATGTGGCACATATCTCGGTCCCCTCTGATTTGTAGGGTTTGTTGGCTGACCTACTGAAGGGTTTTACAAAACCTCTTTTTCTTGTATGATTTGAGAGTAAGCAAGTACCTCTCGCCTTGGCGCCCGTTGGTTGTTGACCCATCAACAAAGGGGTCTTCCCTACCACCTGTTCTTACCAGTGTAGGGTGTCTGTGCTTCTATAGCATGCCAGTACACCGAAAACCTCTCAAGTATTTAACCTTGGGTCATGAATTGTGAAATAATACCTAGATGCTCAACCCTTTCGAATTTCTGAAGCTTATAAAGAGTAAAAGAGGAGAAATATGAATTTAACAAGATTCTATAATCTCATAGCAGTAAAAGGAGTAAATCCGTTATCAATATTCAAGGGTAGAATTTATATATATATGTCGGATTAGAATTATACATTAGTATGTACACAGGTTCAAAATATCAAGATAGCTAAGCTAACTATCTGCCTGATCGAAACCAAAATGATAAAGTGAGTATAGGGTATCACCCCATACATCTAAATAACCCAACCAACACTATGCGTCCTACTGGTAAAAAATTACTACTACCTGATATACATCTGTACAAATGTATCTACGGATACCAAATCATCTAGCTCTAATCCTCCATATTATTGATAACAGACTCGATATCTGCCATTTAAAATTTAGGCGAAACCTTCAACCACTTGTTTTCCCTTATCCTCTTAAGCCTTTGTGGTTGACTGCTTGTTTCTAGGGCAATCCTTGAAGAAATGTTGATTGCTACCACACCCCTTGCACCTTCTTAGCTTTTCCCAGCTGTTAGATTTCTCGTGATTTAAAACTCTACAAAATCCACAACCTCTTTTTGGTATCCTAGTTTGGACCTTTTGTCGTTTCCTACCTGAACTACTTTCCTTACTCACCGCGATTTATAGTTCAGAAACTTTCCCTCGCTTGCCCTTCTTCTCATAGGTAGATACTTCAAGAGGTCCTTGTTCCACTTGTAAGGCTCTCGCTAAGCCTTTCTCAAAGTTAGATTGCTTGTAAGGCGCAAGATTTGCCGTATCTCCGATCTCAATCTCGTAACAAATTTCTCCCTTTTATATTCTTCTTTTCTTGATGTCTACGGTGTATACCGAGTTAACCTATTAAGTCTTGCTTCATATTATCCTACCGTCATATCTCCTTAGGTAAGTCTCTCAAATTCTTGTTCCCGAGTACCTCTTACTTCTCGTGGTATGAATCTATCCATAAATTCCTACACGAAGTTGTCCCAGGTACAAGGTATCTTTTTATGCTTCTGTCATTGACTTACTAAGGTCGACCATTATCTTGCAGCTCTTTCCAACAAATAGATGGTAACTATAAGTTTGAGGTTATTTGGGTAACCTAACATCTAAAAAAAATATCTTCAGTCTACCTAATCCAAGCTTCTGCTTTCTGGTGATCCAATTAACCTATAAACATTAGGGGGTAGAACTTAAAGAGATGTGCTAAAGCCCCAAACTCTGGAGGCTCTTGTCCTCTTCTCTATCTCATTCCTATCTTAAGTAATTCCAAAGTCAAGCTTAACATCCACTAACCAAGAATTTCATATTCGAGGATCATATCCTATTATACTCAAGCACCCCTCAACTCAAGTATACACGTTTAAAGAGTTTTCATAGTCAAGCTTATATCCTACAGTCCGAGAATCATATCTAAGATCAGATTCTACAATAACTCAGTTTTCCTTATCTCGAGTGTTTACATCCAAGATGATTCCTGATTCAAATTTAATCTCTACTAAATCCATCAATTCCAGTCACACAAATCATTCCCATATTAACCTAGGTCATCGACTTCTGTATGTCCATTAGTCATCCTGTAATACATAACTTCCTTTATCAATATCAAACAAATCAAATTCACCTCAAATCCATGAATCACATAGAATTTCTCAATATACGCAAAACATCTATGGGTCGTATCCTAAGATTCGGTTCCAGTATAGCTCGGGTTTCCAAATCCAAGCTCTGACACCACATGTAGTGCCCTCTCTTGGGATAACACCTAAGTTGAGGTACTATTCCAGTTCATTCCTCAAACATGCATTAATAAAATCAATAGGCCCATAAATTTTTTCACAAATTCTCAACAATAACATCAACAGCATCACAATCTTACAGGACACTTAATCCAAATGCAGAAGCATTATCAGAGTGCTAAATACCATAATGAAACAATTCGACAACATTCAATCTAAAAAGGTCATCACTAGTACCAAGATTCATACTTACAAACCACGAGTATAATAGTATTCATGACATATTACAATATCTCTAAACAAAATATCCCAAAGCGCAGTCAAATATACATATACATAAATAGGCTCCAGTACAACCATCTCTACTAGGTTTGTCCGTCTTCATGTCCTCATGTTTCATACATGTCTAAGTAAAGATGAGTAATATATGAGGGTGAGTCATAAGGACTCAATGAGGATAGCGTAAAGCAATACATGACCAATCTAAAATCAAGGTACAAAGATAACAATCAATAATAGCTTAGTATAAGAACGATAAGTCACTGCCAAAAGGAAACATCAAAGAAGCCAAGTTATGAACAATTGCTAGGTCGGAAGCTGTGACCGTCAGCTTTACGGCCTGTTCGTCTCAACCGATCTTGCTCATGAGGTTTAGGGACATCTCAACTGATCCTGCTTCGGAGTTTAAGGGACATCTCAACCGATCACAGTCGGGAGGTATAATGTGGCTTGTTTGCCCGGAACATCAGCTCGATCCAGACTGGGATACCACTCCAGCCCTATTGCTCCATGAGCAGAATAAAATTACAGGAATAGCAAACCCAACACATATGAAAGTTAATAAACCATATAAAACATGCATATCGGAACATCCTTGTGCCTCCATAATAGTTCAATAGTCGTTCAGTAATAATTAGTTGAGTAGCTCGAGCATGACAACTTGGCAATAACAGTAGCTCAAGCATAACAGCTTGACAATCACAGTAGCTCCAGCATAATAGCTTGGTAATAACAGTAGCCCAAGCATAACAGCTTGGCAAGGCACTAGGCCTAATAGTTTTTCTATACACATATCTTTCAATTCGATCAATCAATCAATCAGTTGCCAACAGGGCAGAACAATGAACTTTACAATATTATTCCAATATTGCCATCACGGCAGACCACGAGATATGGTACAGGTTCAATTTGAACAATAACATATGAAATAGTGAAATGTTCAAGGCGAGAACAGTAACAATCGATTGATTCAAAATGATTTTGATACACGATTGATACAGTAAGATTCTCAGGTTCAACGATTAACAGTATTTCATAGACGATAATCAAGTCATTGGAACTTCACAAGGTTCAATCACAATAAACGGTATCGATAGTCAAAATAATAGAATCTCACAGGGTTCAGATAACAACAATAAACGGTATCGATAGTCAAAATAACAGAACCTCATAGGGTTCAGAAATCAATGATAAACGATAACGAGAATCAAGATAATAGAACCTCATAGGGTTCAGATAGCAACAATAAACGATATTAATAATCAAATCAATAGAACCTCACAGGGTTCAGATAGCAACAATAAATGATATCGATAATCAAATCAATAGAACCTCACAGCGTTCAGAAATCAACGATAACATTGCTTTACTCAAACAAGTACCAAAACGGTAGATCCTTACCTTAATCACGTCAACAGTGCAGTCAGACTCTACTGATCCTCAGGGTCAAATCCTCCGTTACCTATTCAAAAAGGTAACCTTATATTAAAATTCATGTTCAACCCTAACGATCACTAACACTTAGAATCATACCAACAATAACCCCAAATCTAAGCGATTATCCTATTGATACGTTGGTTAGGGTTTGATTCGATATTACTGCCCTAGACATACTATTAGTATCGAATATATAGACGTATACGGGATTCGCTTATACATATAGTTTCATAATGATACCCGATATTGATCATAATAATCCAGTTATCAATAAAATCTAAGCTTTTATATGTTAAATCCTGATTACATAAAATTGGGGTTTTCTATATTTAGTATGCTATATAACCTATAGTTTACATGAAATAATACCATTTTGGATTCACTAGTCCCATTTAATTGATCAATGGTGTTCTATTTTTATGCATGAGTGTTCTAATCGACCAATTCCATCATAATATACAGTAATACAAGGTTTTACGATGATCAAAATGTATAAACATATACATGCAATTACATACACCAACGATATTATTATATACCAATATCTCACTAATGCAGAAGAATCTCCACGATCAGACCACATGCATGTGTTCACTGTGATGAGGCGATGATTCTGCCCAATCGTCGCCTCGTGCCGTGGGTCGCCGCCGTCTGCTGCCGTCGGAGTTGGTCATTGTCACCACCTGAAGATGCTCATCAACTCCACGAATCAAACCCATCAAATAATTTTTGTTTCCGACGTCATTTGGCCGATCAATTGGCGGAAAATCCAAAATCCCACTACCAACCGCCGCCACTTGATTTTCTTCCAATTACTCCATCCACGGTGGTCCGTTTTGAATGCTTAAACTACCATTGTGATCCTTGAGCTGAGGGCTAAAAAACCCACTACTCACAACTAAGGTTTAGTCACCGGAGATGAGAAACCCATCAATCACCACTATGGCCAAAACTTTGAGCTTAGTTTCTGGCAGGTACACCGAAAAGTTTGGGAAGAAATTGGTATATTCGTGTTCTAAGCGAAGAGAGGAAGAAAATGATACTAAATTTGCTAAGGTTTGGTTGCCGGTATGAGGTGGCCGGTGAAAGTGTGGTCACGGTGGTGTTTGGAGAAGAAAATAAAGATAATTATTTTAGTTAGCTTTCAATTAAGTCCTCAAAAGTTATTTCATCTTCAATTTAAGTCCCAAATTTAGTTAATGCCTTATTTTTCAAAAATTACTGAATTTTAGGGGTGTTACAATAACTCACTTAAAAATTTTACAACTTACCTAGTTACCCTTCTCTTATAAGAAGGATGTTACATATATTTTTTAGGAATACCAAATCATTATTTTATTGGTAAAATAGTTCAGAATTTGATAACTGAATTATTTGCTTTGATTGAAATGTAAGTCTTAAACTTATCAAAAGCTTTTCAAATTTAATTATTTTTAAGATAATGTCTTTTACATATGCAAAATATGTTTAGATAAAATTATATATCAAGGATATATGTGACACCCCATATTTCGGGTCCCTAGTTTCAACAAAATAAATACAAATTTCATAAATCGGGTTAGATTAATTTTGAGTTAAATTTTAAATAAAGTTTATGTGTAATTGTTGACAATTGAGGGACTTAATCTTAAATGAGAAAAATGCTTGATTGTTCAAAGTTATAAAATTTAGAGGCCAATATGGAGAAGTTAAAAGTTTAAGGACTTGAAAATAAATAAATTAGAACTTAATTGCCCATAATTAAAAATATCAGGGTCAATGTGCAATAATAAAACTTTTAAGGATTGAATTCAAAATTTTGGGGTCAAATTGAAAAGGTGAAAAGATATATTTATATATATAGATTGAGGATAGAAGTTTATTTAATTTCCAAACCTAACCCCAACTTCACCCCACCTTTGAACGACCAGAAATTGACCGCAAAACCAGAATTCAACACTGGGGTTAGCTTTCTCTCAGCTCAATGAACACAACCATACGAAAAACTCCCCAAACTAGCTAGAAAATCGACGGGAATGTAGAAGCCGGCGGAGCTCGATGATAATTATGGCGGTTTGCCAATTTTCGATGGCCGAATAGGGAATTGTTGGGTAGGTTCTGGCAGGCTCAACGTGAGGAACACGGTGATGTGATCAATTGCTAGTTTTGGCGACTAGCGATAAAGTAATTAAGGCAGTGGAGAGGCGGCATTGTTAGGACTTTGGCAGTGATTTTGGCTTAATTCATCGATGAGGAGGCGATAGAAGGAGAAATTGATTGAGGGGTTTTGATGGGCTTGGCGAGGTGCATCGGTTGGTGTTGGCGAAACCTAGTTTCGGTCACTGTGCACAACGACGGGTGGTTGAAGCGGCTTTCAGGCAGATAGTCTAAAATTCAATTTCAAACATGATAAGTTTAGTTTTGGGCTATGATTTGAACTTCTGCTTTCCAAATTGAAGTAAATTTCATAATGTACATTAATTCGATTGATTTTCATGATTCTAGTTAAATGTTCGATTAAATCAAAGTAATTAACATATAATTCGACCTAAGTTGAGTATTAAGTTCATGAAGATTGAATTAGGAATTGAGTGTAAGATCAAAACATAATAATTTAAGATTTAGAGAAATTAATGAAATGGTAACTCAATTTGTCTTGTGTTAGCTCCAAGATTTGGCTAGGAAATAAGGATGTGAGCAGTCCAAATGGCAAAGGAAACTCTTATGCATTTATCAGGTGAGGTTTATACTAAATTTCTTTGTTGGGGTAAAGAACATATATATTTGTTAATATACTCTTGTTGCTTGATCCTATTTGTGATGAGATTCGATAATCGCAGGTTATCCGTTCTATGATCTTCTTTGGCTCTTGTGTTAAATTTTGATAATATGTTATTGAGCTATTATTATTCAAAATCTCAACCTGCCTAGTAATATGATATTGCATTATGTTTTTTGGTACATGCTCGAATTCAATATATCATTATGTTTCCGTTATATTTTGATATGATTCCGCAACTCTCATTTGAACTTGATAAATTGGTTGGACACCTCATACCATGCTATTATTGATAAATCAATTCATCATCCGTACTGTTTTATTTTCAACATACTTATCTCTGAATTCCTGCACTAATTTGAGATATTAATGAAATATTCTGCATGACTCTTTTCTCTAAAGGTGGCCATTGAACATTGATTTGAAAATGTTGTTTTTTAAATAATACGTCCTTATTTGAAAGAATTTTGAAAAGTATCATTTGGACTTGGAATTTTCTAAAAACCTCACTTGAATTGGATTTTAAATCTATTGATGGCACTATGGAACTTTCAAAAGTTGAAACTATGATTGGACTAATTCATTCTCAACCTAATCGTTATATTTTATGACACTATATGTAACGCAGTCTTGCTGACTGGCCGTTGTTTATCTATACTCCCTTTGAGGAGGTCTTATTGATTAGCTGTTGTTTACCTATACTCCTTATGAAGAGGTCTTGCTGATTAGCTGTTGTTTACCTATACTCCTTATGAAGAGGTCTTGCTGATTAGCTGTTGTTTACCTATACTCCGTACATGAAGTCTTGCTAACTAGCTATTGTTTATCCATACTTGTCGCGATAGATGCAGTCATGTTTGCTAGCCTGTATTGATACATTGTGCTAGAGGCAATCTTGTTGGCTAACCCATATTAATATATTGTGCTAGAGACAGTTTTGCTGACTTACCAGTATTGATATATTGTGATAGAGACTGTCTTGTTGGTTGACCCATATTGATATACTGATGATAGAGGCAGTCATATTGACTGGCCCCCCATATTGATAGAGGCAGTCTTGTTGGTTGACCTGTATTGATATGCTGGTGATAGAGGTAGTTGTGTTGGCTGGCCCGTATTGATATGCTAGTGATAGAAGCAGTCATGTTGGCTCCATGTTGATATATTTGGGATAGAGAAAGTCATGTTGACTGACCCGAAATAACGCACCGATCAACTTGAGAGTGATTTTTGGCTTATTCTGTCTTATAATATAGCGAATGGGGTATAAAACTTAAGGTCAAAACTTTTTTATCTAGTCGAATTTGTGAAATATACTTATACAACTGATTTTATGAAATGTTCTTAAACAGTCAATTTCATAAAACTAAATGAAATCCTAGATTTTGATTTTGAGCCTTCTTACAACTTCAAACATTCATGTATATTCAGTTCTTTAAAATTGATCCAACTCCTGAGTTTTGAAATATGGGATTTCCCCATAAGATGTTTTTAAACTTGAGATGTCTCTTCGCTGGTATGGGACAGCATGGAGTCAGCTCATGAGGTGCAATACCTAACATATTGTTCCTCAACTTCAAATCTTGATACTATGAAATCTATCTATTATTTAACAACCTCTTCTCTTGGAATTTACTTATAGTTGTTTGTATGTTGAACGAATGTTGTTCTATACTGCATATTCATTGTTACTACTATTCAAGGTATATGATCATTACCTCACTAAGTCATTCGGACTTACCATCCTTGCACTATTTCTTTATGTTCTTTGCCCCAGATTGAGGATTAAAAGATACCATGAGCTTGGGCCACTTAGTGTATAATATGAATAGTGTTATCAAGGCATCTATAAATGGTAAGGATGTAATATATGTATGCTTGTAATGTAATAGTGTGTTTGTCAGTAGGCTATCATCTTTATCTTTTGATGAAGTGTAATAGGCTGGAGGTTGTGATATTTGACGAGAGTCTTTAGGCGATTGCAAAATTATGGAAACTCGGTTTTGGCTTGCAGTTTATAGCATTACTAGTTGACATAGATGTTATTCATTGATTATGATCTTGCATATTACTTGAGTTGTTATGGGATTATTTTTAAATGAGAATTTTGAAGGTGTCTTACTTTGCTTTTCAAAAATGTTTGAAAAAACCCAATCCACATAGCTTACCGGACAGAAGCGTGCGCCTCCCAGATGGGGTGCTATAATATAACTAATATTTCAAGTTGAATTTAAAGTATATTTACTAGAAATATGAGAGGATATTACTTCCCACAGCCTATATTATCTCTTAATTTTATTTTTATATTATCAAAGTTTTCAATAAAAAGTTTATTTTTCAACAGTCAACACAATATAAAAATTCCATTCTCAAAAATTCAAAGCAAATTTCTTATAGGGTATATAAATATATTATTAATATATTTGAAATTTCCAAAAGCTTGACAAATAAACACTTAAAATAGCTAATGACATCAATCTTTACATTTTGAGTATATTTATCTGCACATTTTTTAATGTTATATGCGTATACTTCTATTTACATATTTTTGTTTAATAATGATAATGCACGGAAATGGAGTAAGATCCTTTCTGAAAGACAACATTATTTCGGTTGTTTTATCTGCAGCACATAGAAAGATCTTTTATTCTTGAAAGTTCTATAGATTTGTTATTTTGTGCGAATGATTTCTTGCTCCCAAGTTTGTTTTGGGGTTTGGTATTTATAAATTTTAGTCTTGATGGGCTTAGCCCATTAGGGTTTTTCGGTCCCTTTTTTTCCTTTTGGACCATTTTACTCAGTTAATTAATTTAGGTCCGATGTCAATTTTATTTAATTTATCAAAATACCATTGTAACACCCCTCGAAATCGTATAATTGTAGAATTTATTTAACTTTAATTTTTGTGTATCTTATTAGTTAAACTTTTTATTTTAAATTTTGAGGGTTAAAATATAAATAGAAAAGACTTAATTTCACCATTATTTAAGATTCGGAGGGCCAATGTTTAAATTTTATAAGTTAGGTTGGCTAATGTGGAGGACCATTAAACTAGGTGGTCAAATTGAACCCAATTAAAAATCTTTGGACTTAATTGAAGGTAGCCCATAAATTTTGGGGGTCAATCTGTGAATAAGGAAAGATCAATTCTATAAATAATTGATTTTCAATTTCATCCTTCTATTTCTTCTTTTTCTTAACCAAAACCACCATTTCTCTCTGCAGCGATAACCTCCAGCGATGTTCGGAGTGGAAAAACTAACCCAACCAAACTATTTCCCTCACTCCCCGAATCTCATCTATACCATATGCAACGTGAAAGCACTGGCGGACAGTGGAGACGCAAATGTCCGAAACCCAGTCATGACGGAGCTTTGACGAGCACGGCATTTCGACGACCTTTTGAAGCGGCCCAGGTGTGGGTTTTGTAGCTTTTAGTTCAGGGATCACGAAGATGGCCTTGGATTGAAGATTGGCATGGCAGCAACGGTGAAATTAGAGAAAAATCGACACAACAACGGGTAGTGGTGTTGGCCTTCAAAGCTAAATTTGGAAGCCTTCCCAGTGGCAAACCTTGAAATTGACTTGGGGATTTTGTTATTTGAGCTGTAACACATCCAACGGTGGTATTGGTGACCATCTCCGGTGGTGAGGGCGAACATACAGTTTTCTCGTCTCGTCACAAGGATCACATGTATGGAAGCTGATTGTGAAAATTCCTTATCAATATTAAATATTTGGGTAATTAACTGTAATTGGGTTACTGTATTGCAGTATATGTATACATGTACCAATCGTTATAACACATTGTATAACTGAAAAGAATACTTAATATGATCGGAAAAATTGAGACATGCATGTATAAGATAGGCCAAGTGGACCCAAATTTATTATATCATGTGATAATCTATGATTAGTTAAGATAATTAAGTAATGAAAACCCTAGTTTTGGGTAACTACGACCTTAGTAACAAACTTGAATTATTATCGATAATAGACTATTATAATCGATATTATGTAATCTTTTAAGGTTAATTATGTAATTTAGGGATTCAACTATATTATCTTTTACCAGTATAAATAAACTCCAAAAATGTTTTCGTAATAATGGCGAGATTAGCATACTTGTAACGATAATATCAGACTAAGACCCTAAATTACCATACTAGCTGAGTAACTCTTGAGTCTTGATTTCAGATTATTAATCGTATAAATTATAGAGGTGAATGAGGATTTTAACAGTGAACCTACTCTTTAGTTAGGTGATGAGGAGTTGGGCCCCACAGATAAATAGGTTTTGATTTGCATTGTTGAGGTTATTAAAGTGAGGGCCTACCGCTTTGGTACTTGTTTGAGTAAAGCAATTTCAATATGTTTGAACATATTGTTAAACCCTGTGAGGTTCCACCAATCTGATACTATCTTGATTATCGTTATCATTATTTGTTGATCGTTGAACCCTGTGATGTTCCTCTAATTTGATACTTGTTTTGATTATCGTTATCGTTATTTTTCTATCATTGAACCTTGTGAGGTTCCACTGATTTGGAAATTATTTTATGCACCATGTGAGGGTTTTATTTGTCTTTTCTTGAAATTGATTGTCTCTTGTTCGATTGAACTCTATGAATTATTTGAACTCGTGAAATGTATTGATTATTGAATCGTGCGCCCTGAGCGGGCTTGTTCCTTTAAATCGTTTCTAATGACAAAATGATTTTCCCATTCTAGCGCCATGAACTTTAAATGTTTGTTCATTATCATCCAGATTGAATCAGTATTGTATATTGTTGTGTGGCAGTGTTGGCTTCCATGATCGATACCATATATTGTTGCTTGCCTTGATGGCATATTTGAAACTATTTCGAACATTTATTGTTCTGCCTTGCCGGCATTCGTTTACCATTTTTAATTATTATATGGGAATAATTAATGGGACGTTAATCCCTGTTGTGTGCATGGGACAAGCCATAAGCCCGAAACTCTTGGTTAATAACAGGACGTTAATTCCTATTGTGTGCATAGGATAAGTCGTAAGCCCAAAACTCTTGGTTAATAACGGACATTAATTCCTATTGTGTGCATGGGATAAGCCGTAAGCTTGAAACTCTTGGTTAATAACGAGATATTAATTCTACTGTGGGCATGGGATAAGCTATAAGCCCAAAACTCTTGGTTAATAATGGGACGTTAATCCCTGCTGTGTGCATGGGATAAGCCATAAGCCCAGAACTCTTGGTTAATAATGAGACGTTAATCCCTGTTGTGTGCATAGGATAAGCTGTAAGCCGAAACTCGTAATATAGGAGAATCGGATATGCATGTTGTCTTTGACTTATTTGAAATGCATATACTATTTGGGATTGTTATTCTTGATTGTACTCTACTCAATGAGCAATAAGGCTGAAGCGATTTCCCAGTCTAGATCGGGTTGTTGTCCAGGCCAAACGAGCTATCTGTATTTCCTTCCGAACTATAATCGGTTGAGACACTCTATACCTCCTAAACAACATCGGTCGAGATGATCCTGAGCTTTTTGAGTCGACGGTTACAACTCCCGACCTAGCATTTGCTAGTAACTTAAAACTATTAGTTTCTTTATTCTGGCATATTCGTATTTCTTATATCACCATATCAGTAAATACTTTGTTGAATTACTAATTCTTCGACAGACCTGTGTATTGCTTTACATTATCCCTCACTAAATCCTTATGACTCACCCTCGTGTTTTATCTTATCTCCTTTCCAGATAGGTATCAGACAGGGGACGATGACTAATAACAAGTATGACCGAAATATTTTATATTAGCATCTGGGTGAATGTATGTAATTATATATGAATTCAGCATTAGTTATGTCTAGTTTTAGAGATGTAATATGTCAGGATGAACTTTGGACTTTTGGCATGTACGTGTTGTGTTACTAGTGATGGCATTTTGGTTTTGAATATTATTAGGATATTAGTATGAATTATCGCACTTCGATATTATTGCATTGAGTCTGAAGCATGCTGTGAGTTTATGATCGTTGTGGTTATTGGAGATTTGTGAAATTTTATGGGCCTATAGGATATGATGATTGCATGTTATAGGATTGAATTGGGTGGCATCCCGGCTAGTAGGCTATCCCCGGGTAGGGGTGCTACAACCCTTACAATCAATTTTTAATAGTATCATTAAGTCCCCCTATTTTCGTTGAAAGATTTTGATTTCATATAAAAAAAAATCTTATAAGTCCAATTATTAATATTTCCTTTAATTTTTTAAAATAATGTTTATTGAATTTAATTTAATTACTTTAAAGGAGTGCAAAATTAAATTGCATGATGAAGTTCTTTAGTAGACTTAGTGAAATTTAATGCAATATTCATATAAAGACTTAGATGAATTTTGTGCCTAGAAGGTGTTGAGGTTCTAGGATGTCTTGTGTTATAGTCATTAATGGACTTAGATGAGTATTGACTATTGATTATAAGTGATGGGAAGCAGTGTTATGATCGAAATTAAATCAATCTCCATAGGAGAATGAGAGATGGGGTAAATGTTAAGGGTGTAGCCATTAACAAAGTGTCGATCGGCTGGGGGGCGCCCGAGCAGCAATGCGGTTTGGTAGGTGCTTGCTATAAGTGACCACATTGGTTGCCTGCTCTAACTGAGCATACTGAGCGTTTGTAATGGGCATCTAGTTTGGGTGCTCGTTCTAAGCACTTGCATTGGGCATTTTTATTAATGTGAGTAGACTTGGATGTTCTGCTACCAGCATTCGAATGCTTCATGAATACGAAACTCAATTTTTCCTGTAGTGATCATATGAGTGTTGCCAAATAATCGTAAAGTCATGGGGGAATTTAGAAAAATTTCTTGGGACTAAGATTTATGTCTCAAGGGATTTTGAAGATGTTTATCAAAGGTTTTACGAACAACTTAGAAAATTTTATATGTGTAGTTTTATGCTTGGGAGACCTTTTAAGATCATTTCATTAATCAACTTTAATGTTTAGGCTTACCTTTATTCAACTTTTGTCTAAATTGAGGTTTCATAGGTCTTCTTGTTTTTATCATTTTTAGGAGGCGTTTTCCAACTTGCCTTACATTCATCCAAAGACTTAGATAAATTTTTTTCCTTGTATTTGCCTAAGGACTTAGGAAGATCTTGTATTGCATTTGTCTACAGATTTCGACATATTTTCAAGTTGGATCGTAAGGATTGGAATATTGCGAAGGGATTTGATTGAAGTTGTGATTAAAGTTGAATATAACTTTGAGATTGAGGGATGAAGGAAAATATGTACATTGTGTGCCCACTAGGTGCTTATCGAGTATGGGCACTCACTGGGACCCCGAGTTGGGCGCTCACGGTAGGTGCCTATTTGGGTACCTATTGACCATCATTGCTGGGAACTTATTTAGGTGTCCTGAAGGCAAGTATCTTGGGTGCCTTCATGGGGCACCTACTAGGCACCATCGTCGAGTGCTTGTTTAGGCATCCATGTTAGGCGACTGTTAGGTGCCCATATTTAGCTCCTCGTCTGCATAGGACTAATTAGACTTTGTCGTGAATTTTTTTTCTGCTTTGAAAATTCTCTATGATTGTTGGTAGCGTTCTGCATTCTATGAAGGCTTAGATATCTTTCAAAGTTGTTTTCATGATTAGGGAAGTTTCTTGGAACATCCTATTATCTTTTCTTTCGGACATTCGCATGAGCATATCGATAACGAGAGGCAACGATGGAGTCAATCTACATGGCTTTTGTTAGAGTTGTCCTCCCGCGAGGTTGTTGCACTCTCTAAGTTTAGGAGACATTACTTGAAATGGTGGTCTTGCCTTGTTCGAATCATTTAAATCTTGATGCATTTGGCTTGACCTATAATGGTCTCAATGCCAAAAGGTTATTCTGCGTATCAAATTGAGGTTGATATACTTATGATTCTTTAGTTGAGGGTGTCTATTGATGAGTTTCATTGAGAGGGCTTCCAGCGACTGTAGTTTTCACAAGCCCCCCTGTCCTTCTATAACTGGCTAAGTACCAGCCAAATGTAGAATGGTTATTGTCTTTATCGTATTGTTGAGATTTGTTTCTCAGTTTTGGAAGTTAGAGCATTGTTTCACTTTTTCTAGCACCAAGCTACTTGGAAGACTTATTGTTCAGGAGTCTCGAAGGTCTCCAATGTCAGGCAATCTCAAAATTATATGGGCAAGATTGCCTTCTACAAGGCATGGCGAACGAGTTTAATCAAACGAAATTGGAATCATACTTGATTTCCTTACGACTGGGTAACTGCTAAAGATTTTGCACTGATAAGTGTTTGTTCTAGCACTTGGTTTATATTCACTGTTCTTTTTTTCTTTTGAATTGGTGCTAAATCATCGATAGTTGCTTTTTCTTTTGTGCAATTTTTAGTGTAGTATCAAAACCTAGTTAAGAATGTGTTGCACCATGCCAGGTGCTGGGCAGATGTTGGAGCAAATATTTTGACATGATTTTCTTTAGTATTGCTACTTATTTTTCGAGGCCAAGTTTTGTTCGGACACCTTTTTAGCCTTTTACATTTAGTTTCAATGGAGCTTTTTCTGTTTTTGCTTATTTGTATTTATGCAAACACATAGCTAGTTGGTTGACTATTAGTTCTGCATATGCGTACTTTGAATGTCGGGGCTTGGAGGTCAAGTAGATCCCGTTCCTGGGTGTTCATAGTTGCTACCCATTTCAGGTATTGACGCTAATAGCCATTTCTTTCTTCCTATTTCTTCTTTTTTTGGTAGTCGGTCTAGGTTTCGTCCAGGCCTATTGAAGGTATTGTGCCTTCATTGATCATTTGGGGACTCAAAGAATTATTTGGTAAAGTTGCATAGTCGTTTTATTAACCCTATTAGCTTTAAATGACTGTCATAGTTACGAGTGTAATGCGTAGCAAAATTGTTCTAGGGATGTATAAAGCCCCCTGTTTTATCAGCATTCATCGTTCACCTCTTGCAAGGTGAAATTCTTCAAGAAAAAAGAAATGATCTTATGCTTAAGTTGAGTAGTTATTGATATTAGAATTCAAGTTTTGAGGTGAAAAAGGCATATTTGTGGGCCTCATAGGAGACTCCATAATAAGTGTGCAGTAACTTAAATGAGTTATTAGACTTAGATAATATCCTTCATTTTTCCCTAAGCGTGGAGTTGTCGCTATCTTCCTCATTTGGAAGACTCAAGGTAGGCTTCTTTTTACTTAATTGCATAGGTGACTTCCAGAGGGCAGTATAATAGATCTTCTTCAGAGCGTGCACCACGTGCCTCCCGATGGGCCTTTAGTGGATTTTAGTAGAGCAGTTGTCATATACTTCTAAGTCAGCCTATAGTAGGCTTTTTTAAAGAGGTTGCCACATATTCTTGAGAGAGCCTATAATGGGATTTTTCAAACTGGATATCACGTATCTCCCTAGGGGCCTATAGTGAGATTATGCTAGCTACCACGTGCCTCAAGGATTGTATAGTAAGATTACGTCCTGTGATTACCACGTACTTATCGCAATCCTCAAGGAGCCTTATAGTGGGTTTACGCCTAAAGTCTTTGAAAAAACTTTGTGGCAGGGTGTGCAGTTGCTGCAAAGTTCAATTTTATGGAAGATAATTGTGAAGAAATATACATTTAATCAAGAGACTATTAGTGAAAAGAGAAAGTGTCATCTCCAAATGGGTAGGCTTTACTTGAATAAGAAAAAAAGAACTAAATTACTTAAAGATGAGAATACTCTTAGAGAAAGTAAGAAGTGATCACAAGTGTGGTTAGCAACGTGTCCGGGTGGTGCATGAGATGACTTTCATGTGCAAGCATAGCAGTAATCTCAAGGCTTCAGAGCCTATGGGGTATTATTCTCCTTTCACGATTTCATGCGGTGCAACCATTTGGTCAATCCAATTAGCAGGAAGGTTTGTGCTCCTCACTATGGTGATCTTCGGTTTAAACTTCAAATGGTGCTTTTTGAGTTGCTTTGGCTATTCCTATGATGGGAACATGTATTATATCTACTATCAGTTCAGGGTGTGGGTGTTTTTTAGGTGGACTCCTAGGTTCTTCTTTTTTGCATTACGGGACTAACCCTGAGAGAGTTTCTCTACTCATCAACATATTCATTTAGTTATCCTAGTTGAATCAATACTTCAATCTTGTCTTCCAAGTTCCAACATTATTTCTTGGTATGTTTGCTAAAGTAATGTAAGTTACAGTACTTTAAGGATCCGTGCTTTCTTGGGCCATTCGTATACATTAGGTGCAGCAGCTCACCTAAGAGGTGCCTGCTATGGGTCGAGGTGCTACTCATATCAAACCAATAGTCACATACTACGACTTAATTCCATAAGGGGAAAACCAATTCAACACAATAAGCTACTAGCAATGCATTACTCCTATTACATAACATTTACAGTCCAACATCACAACACATAACTTGGCAAACTCCGGTTTATATAATAGATACAAAAGTCCTATACAACTAGTTTCTCAAGTCATCAAAATCAAATAGAACTCAAACTTAGCATACTATAATTCACATATCAAGTCCAACCACTCTGTACAACTGGCGATCTACCCACAAAACTATGTACACTATATATAGACATTTTATCTAGGAAAAAGAACCAAGATCATATGAGATGCATTAGTCTTAAGGACTTAGTGAGGTGGTCAATAAAATAGCTTAGATATAAATATATTAAATAAGGAAAAAGGTAACAAGATGCTTTTAAAGGAACTAAAATAAGCAAGATACTCATAAACGCTTGCACAAGGTCAGGTACAACTTATTTGTCAACAAAACTATTACTGATAGACCCGAATAATAAAAGTTCAGAAATAAATTAACAACAAAAGATGAGATAATAACATATCATATGGAGCTGCTAGGGAAGGGTCTCTAACCTTTTGACTCCCAAAGATAAATATGGAAACAAATCCCTTATCCTTCTAAATTTCGAGCGCTCAGCTTGAATAAAACACGCACACACTCTTATGGCATGGTCGACGATATGTCGATCCCTTCCTCACAAATAGCTAACATCCAACTACCTGTGAGATAGGATCACTAGTAGGTACTAATTCAAGAGACCCCACCATCGGTCCGTTCCGCCCAGCCGTCTTTCCAATCCTAGTCCTGGGCCCAAACTTCCTGTGGTATCCCTCTGGTCTGAAATTCTCATGGGCATCCCCAAGTGTCTTATTAACAACTACTTCCAACAGTAATATCAATTTTCAAGTAATGATATTATGAACAAGAAATAACCGAATGCAATAAGTTTAGGGAACAATCAATCTATTCGATCGACAAGACTGTCTCAAGTGATAATAAACATATAAATGACTCAAGCATATCAGCACCATATCATATAACAATATAAGAATTATCAAATAAGTATATGATGGAAAAACGAAAATGAAAGGTCTAATAAGATTTCAAGTAATGAATTCAAGAAATTGTAAGTTAATCGATAAACAAGGCCGTCCCAATAATAATGCAAATTTTTGAGTTCAGAAAATGGTAAAATAATCGGTCGGCAAGACCATCTTGATAGCATTTCAGAAGAACAATATAGCTATCTATGGGATCAGCCGGCAAGGCTGAAGAACACATGAAGCAAGGTAATCTTCAAAACTTAACAAAAAAAACTTGAATGTTATGAAAAGGTGCGGACAAGTCAGAATACATATAAGCAAGTCGATACTCACAATATATGTACATATTCTTTTCCCCAGCAAGAAACTAATATTAACCCACTTTGAGTCTATTGCCCGCCAAAAGCCTCCTACAGGTCCGAGATGCCTAGATTGTTGTCACCTATTTTCATTTAGAATGACATATAAATATCGATACTACATTATATCATTTATTAACAGTAATCACGGCTATCTATATGCTCTAATTACACTAGCCTACTTATTTCTCGATTATCGTTCTATCTTAATCTTCTTACTAAAGTACCTCGATATATGACCTATTTTCATCGATCACCTAAGTCATATTATTAGATTCATTACACACTCAGCTCATTCAAGAGATTAAAGGTTTATTACGAACTCAATTTACCATTTTGACTTCTTATGCATGCCAACTTGGTCAAACATCATCAATTAAACACTTTATCAGTTTTAGGTTATTGTTCCACTTCCATTACTGGTATTTGATTAGTGTTCATAGTCTATAAGTAGTCCACATCTGTGAATTTAGTATATTTTTTCTATAATAGTCAATTCTTAATTTATTAATTCTTAAATGTGTCAAGTAACTTATTTAATGGTAGTTGGCTCAGTTAACCACTAATTAATGATTTAAGTCCACAATCATTTTATAATTAGAAACATATACAATCATTTTGGTCCAAAATCATAATTTAGTTTAATTAATTTAAATTTGCATCGAAAATCAACTTAACAATTTAATCGAATCGAATCGAATGAGGAAACATTTAAATCGTTCAAATGGGAATTTACCAAACCGATCGAGTTTGAGGTCAATTCACAATCTAAAACATTGTTGCATGTGTTCGAATCATCGTCCCAGAGATTTTGCCTCTCGACTACCGAAGACGTCGCCTGCCCACCCATCCGCTCGCCAGAGTTGTGCACGACCACCACCACCCCATGTGAATAGATGAGACAAGCAAAATGCCCAACTCAATTTTTCATTACAATGCCGTTAGGCTGGCCAATTTATTGAAAAATAGTGCAATACCACCATCACCCTTCGCCTCATCTTCATTGCAATTCCTCATTCATTGGTGGTCTGTTTCCAAAATTAAAAGCTCCGATGCGTTCCTGTCACCAAACCCGTCACAATCCTTCCCTTAGTTCCAGCTTTTAGCCACCGGAGCCATGCAACCCGCCACCATCACCGCTCACCTCTATTCGACCGTCAATTTCTATCATTTCACCGATGATTTTGGAGAGTTTCTCACATCAAAATGCTCACCATGATGAGAAGAGTGCTTTGGTTGGTTTACTTTCAAGTTTTGGTCGCAAATGGCTGAGGTGTGGGAGTGATAAGTTGGGCTCGCTAGTGAGAATTAGATAAAAAGAGGGGGAGTGGTTATAGTGTTGGACTTTTTAGAATTTCAATTTGACCCACAAAACTTTCCACCGCTTGTAATTCAGTCCCCCTAACTTTTGAGTGGCTCACATTCACCCCCGCACTTTCCAATTGAACCTTCCAACTTTCTTTTCTTACACTTTGACCCCCACTTAGTTTTTAATTCATACAATTAAGTCTTTGTCTTATAAATTTTTAGTCCTTGTAATTTCTAACATCACACCAAAGCCCTAATTAATTTTAATATGTTTTATTAGAGCCTATTTTGATTTTTTTGGTATTGTTATTATTTTTATTTTAAAGTCATAATATTCTAATTCAATTTGTAAATTTTTAATGTCAAAGAAAATTTCATACCCATGGTTTGGGGTGTTACATTAGGGGGAGGGGTACCCGATCAGGCCTTGTAGCGTGGCAACTTGAAGTATCTTCGCCCTTTTGGTTGTAAGGGTGTATGCCAGAGTGTTGCCCATTTGGCCTACTGCATACAAGCGGCTCACTCCCATTTCATGCTGACTCCTAAACTCGGTGCCTGAGATTCGCTAGTATCTTGGGAAGTCATTATTTCCTATTTCATTATTTACTTGTTATTTCACACTTGGGGTTTTTTTATAGCTATAAGAAAATCGTAGCTCGGGGGTCCTTATGGCTCCTAGTACTTCAATTCCCTAGAGCATCACTTGTTGTCAGGTGTTGACCTCCGGAAGTACCAAGAGTTGGGTCATTGACATGAACTCATGTGCAAACTGAAGCTTGTGCTATACCTTTTCAATGCTGGCATCACCTACCTTGGCGGGTCCTTTCAAGAACATCAAGGGTTCTTTGGCAATGGGGAGCTTATTTCTATTGTATGAATACTACTCGTTGGTAGGCTTTAGGTACTTGTCGAGCCACAAACACTACAAGAACAGACTATTTTTCAGACAAAAATTTTTAAAGAAATTTTTTTGACGAAACGCATCATTTGACAATTTTTGAAGGGACAGATTTATGAGGGAATATAATTCATCGAAAATCTGACAGAAAATCGTTCGAAAACCATCTGTTAATTTTGAGGGGATTTGGCGCGAAAAGGCTTAAGATAACCGACGAATTTTCCATTGGACAAGTGAATTTATCTTATTTTAAGAAACTTGTTTTTCAACTGAATTTCCATTTAAAAACCCAATTAAATCGGTTGTCGGCCCTTATTCTTCCCCATTTCTTTTTCCTCATTTCCCCATTTCTTTCTTCTTCCTCGTGCGTTCCTACCCTACTCCTCACCGTCCTCTACTACTACTAACACTCTCGTCGCCCTCGCACATGAATGCCCCATTGTCGCGCCATAGACGTCATCCAAGCTATTAATTAGTTTCCTTAATTTTCATATCTTTATTTATTTAATTGTAATTGTATTCAGTTTGTTTGGAAATTTATTTTGGTTTCCAATAATTAGTTGTGTAAAAATGCATGTTGGTTTAGAAATGTTTAGAGATGCATGTTGGTTTCTTGAAAGTATTTAATTAGTTTTGTATGTTAGTATGTTTAGAAATGCATGTTGATTTATTAGGATTATTTAATTAGTTTTGTATTTTAGTATGTTTAGAAAATGCATAGTGGTTTCTTGGAATTATTTAATTAGTTCTATATGTTAGTATGTTTAGAAACGCATGTTAGGATTACTTAGAATTTATCATAATAAATCCTGGGCCACTTATCAATCATGGGCTCCAAGTGTACTAACCAAGAGACTGGATTGCTTGGATTATGTATCCATCATACATAATCCTTCAAAGTAAACGAGGCCTTTTAGTTTAGAATTGAGTTTAGGATAACTTATAGGATTACTTAGACTATTCGAAATAGCCAAGGTAGCCTACGAAATGATAATTAATGTTAAGATCATAAAGAAATACTATTTAAGCTAAATAATAAAAAGATATCATATTAGATAACTTAGAACACTTGAAATATTAACCAAGGTAGCTTACAAAACTAAATTCCATCTTATTCTAAATCGTTATCTTACAAATTATTTGAAACTTTTTAACTAAAAATGATGTATATTCTATCTCAAAGATTTTCAAATCTCTAATTACAGCACAACTTATTATACCTACCAACTCCCTATTCAAGCTCACCTCAACACCATATATCTCAAAGATTTTCAAAAGTTGGAAACATAAAGAATAAAAATTTCATCATCTCAACTTCACAATACTATTCTAACAACCCCAACAAAGACAAATTTAATGACTCCTAAGAATTAATGCTAGTACTGCGGAAAATTATTCTACGATTATAAGTTGAAAATCCACTTTAGGCCGACCTCAAGTGAATTTTCAACTTATGATAGAAGAATATATAATTTTCCGCAGTAGTGGCATTTCTAGTAGGGAGTTATTACACAATTACCAAACCAAATAATATTTGTTTAGAAAAGGAGCATTATAGGAGTTTCCAAATCCTATAATCGGTCAATAGCTGAATATAGTCTCTAATAAAAATTTCTATTTGAAAACTCATCCATTCATTAGCAAATTTCTTTAGTCTTTTTGTCTACTCAAATCTATTATTGTAAATAACAACCAATCAAGGATTGGAACGTCAATGGACCAATAAAATTGTCCTCTTATTACAACAACAGATCTAGGTAGACAGAAAGACTGAAGTATTTATCCGATGAATGAATGATAATCTATATATTTAAACTTCAATTTTAACTAAAAATTTAACCAAAAATGAAGCATATTCTATCCAAGTATAACTGAATTATCATTGTCTCTAATTACAGTAGAGCCTATTATGCCAACCAACTCCTCATTTAAACTAATTTCAACCCTATCTATGTTAAAGAATTTCAAAAGTTAGAAACATAAAAAATAAAAATTTCATCATACCATCTTAATAATGCCATTTTGATAACCCCAAAAAAGACAAGAATAATGATTCCTAAAGATTAATCCCAGTGCTATGAAAATTATTCTACAATTTCAACTTATGATCGCAAAATAATTTTCCATAATACTAACATTTCTAGCAGGAAGTCTGTAGCACCCCCTCTCGAGATAGCACCTAAGCTGAGGTGCTAATTTAGACCTATAAAATTTTTCACAATTTCCCAATAATAACATCAGCAACAACATAACCTTATAGCAAACTTAACCCAAATGTTGAAGCAATATCAGAGTGCTAAAATACTATCATAAAAAGTTCAACAGCATCCAAACTAAAAGGTTGTCACTAGTACCAAGATTCAGAATTTACATCCATAAGTATAACAGTATTCATGACATATTACAACATCTTTTAACAAAACATCCCAAACTCAGTAAAACATACATATACATAAACAGGCTCCAAAATAACCATCTCTACCCAGTTCATCAGTCCTCATAATCTCCTGTCTCATACCTGTCTAAGTAAAGATGAATAATACACGAGGGTGAGTCATAAGGACTTAGTGAGGATAGTATAAGCAATGCATAACTAGCCAAAGAAAAAAAAAGAATAAGGTACATGGATAACAATCAATGATTTCTCAGTATAAGAATGAAAAGTCACAGCAAAAAGGAACATCAGAAACCAAGTTGCTAACAATTGCTAGGTCAGAAACTGTGACCGTCGGCTTTACGGTATGTTCGTCTCAACCGATCCTGCTCGGGAGGTATAGGTACATCTCAACCAATCATAATCGGAAGGGATCATCTCAACCAATCCTGCTCAGGAGGTATAGGGACATCTCAATCGATCACAGTCGGGAGGTACAAAGGTGGCTCCTTTGCTCGGAACAACAGTCCGATCTAGATTGGGATACCACTCCAGCCTTATTGCTCCATGAACAGAATAAATTTTCAAGTATAGCAAACCCAACACATATGCAAGTCAATAAAATAAATAAAACATGTATATCAGAACATCTTTGTGCCTCCATAACAGTTCAATAACTATTCAGTTCAGTAGCTCGAGCATGACAGCTCGGCAATAACAGTAGCTCAAGCATAACAGCTTGGCAATCATAGTAGCTCAAGCATGAAAACTTGCCATTCACAGTAGCTCAAGCATAACAGCTTGGCAATCACAGTAGCTAAAGCATAACAGCTTGGCAAGGCACTCAGCCCAACAGTTCTCCTATACACATATCTTTCACTTTGATAATTCAATCAATCAGTTGCCAACATGATAGAACAATTAACTTTACAAAATGATTTCCAACAATGTCGTCATGGCAGATCACAAGATAAGGCACAGGTTCACTTTGATCAATAACATACGAAATGAGGAAATGTTCAAGGCGAGAATAGTAATCAATCGATTGACTCAACCAGTTTCGATACACGATTAACACAAAAAGATTCACGAGTTCAATGATTAACAATAAACAGTATCATTAGCCAAGACAATAGAACCTTATAGGGTTCAAAAACCAACAATTATCAATAACGAAAATCAAGATAATAGAACCTCACAGGGTTCAGGTAACAATAATAATGATAACAAGAATCAAGACAAGAGAACCTCACAAGGTTCAGATAGCAAGAATCAAGACAAGAGAACCCACAGGGTTCAAATAACAACAATAACGATAACAGGAATCAAGATATTAGAACCACACAGGGTTCAGATAGCAACAACAAATGATAACAAGAATCAAGAATTAATTGAACCTCACAGGGTTCAGAAAACATTGATAACAATAACGATAGTCAAGACAATAGAACTTCACATGGTTCAGAAATCAACAATCACATTGCTTAACTCAAACAAGTACCAAAGCGGTAGATCCTCACCTTAATCAGTCAATCAGTGCAGTCTGACTCTATTGATCCTCAGGGTCAAATCCTTTATCACCTATTCAAAAGGTAACCTTATATTAAAATCTATGTTCAACCCTAACGATCACTAACACTCAGAATCATACCAACAGCAACCCCAAGTCTAAATGATTATCCTATTGATACGTTGGTTAGGGTTTGATTCGATACTACTATCCTAAACATACTATTAGTATCGGATATATAGACATATATGGGGTTCGTTTATATAAATGGTTTCATAACAATACTCAATATTAAGCATAATAATTCAGTTGTCCATAAACATCCAAACTTTTGTCGATTAATCTTGATTACATAAAGTTAGGGTTTTCTACACTTAGTATGCTATATAACCTATAGTTACATGAAATAATATCATTATGGATTTACTAGGCCTATTTAATTGATCAAAGGTGTTTTATTTTAATGCATGAGTGTTCTGATTTACCAATACCATCATAATATACGAAAATACAAAGTTTTACGAGGATCAGAATGTATAAATGTATACATGCAAATACATACACAAAAATAGCATTATATACCAATATCTCACTAACGAAGGGGAATCTTGACGATCAGACCGCATGCATGTGTTCACCGCGACGAGGCGAAGATTCTGCCCAGTCACCGCCGTCCACCATCACTGGAAAGGGAGATGGCACCACCCAGAGAATCCTCTCACTGAGAGCTTTCCAAAGGTACCCTTGGTTTCCTAAATAGCCACCGGGAAACCCCTCAAAACCTGCCCCAAAGCCTTTACGGTTTAAAGCTTCGCCGTCAATTTTTCGCCGTCTCAGTCGCATATCTCCGCCATGTAGTGCTACCGCCTTGTTCACCTCGTCAAGCACTAGCTAAATGACCCTTTAGATGCTCCGTTTGATGCCAAAAAAATGGTAACCCAGTTGCTCGCCGTGATGGGTGTTTCAACCATTCTTCGTTGCTCAGCTCTGATGGTTTTCCGCCGCGTATGGGGGTGCAGGTGGAGTTCTGGAGGTGAGGGAAGGGGTTTAGATGGTTGGTTTGGAGAAAGAAGGTTCGCCAGTAGGTGGTGGTTGGTTGGCCGCGGGAGAGTGGAAGAAAGAAGGAGAAAAAAGAAAAAGGAAAGAAAAGAAAAAAGAAGAAGGAAGAAAGAGAAAGGAAGCTGCTACCATTTTTAAAAATCCAAATTCTTCATTTTTCAATTTAGTCCTTAGGAATATTAAGTCATGCAATTGAGTACAAAATTTATAATTTTGACCACACAATTGAAAAAAAATTAATAATTAAAATTCAATAATTTAAAATATTAATAATATAACAATAAATGAAATCATAAAATTTCCTAAGGTGTTACAAAATCATTACATAATTACCGAACCAAATAATTTTTTATTAGAAAAGGAACATTACATGAGGCCTCCTATTACTGTCCTCTTATTACATCAATGGATCCAAGTAGCTCAAAAGACTGAAGTATTTATCAGATTAATGAATAATATATTCTTTCTAAACTTCTATGGAAATTAGTGTGCTTATCGAATCTAGTTCTTAACTATTCTTATGCATTTGATGTACGTAAATAATAAGTTGCTGTAATAATATTTATTATTGTCCTTATATGATGTTTGTTTTTGTTTTATAGATGGTAGATTAGTCCGGTGTTCGTCCCCCTACCATTAGCCGAGGTCAGGGTTTTGGCCGACGTAATGGGATGAATTCCTTGATCCATCAGATACACTTGCCAGGTGACCAGTCTCCCACCACATTGTCAGTTGGTCAACAATTTATACCTACCTCACGCCATCCTCCCACCAGAAGCCACAATATTCTTCTCTCATCGTCTTTTGATGCTATGAGGTCATCCGCATACTATTCACCACACATATACTCACAGTAGCATTACTCGTCCCTACTACCATCCACTGCACCCGTAGACATTCCATCCCTATCTATCACTCCACCTGGCACTCAACTATCCTCTGTTGCTCATCTCAATCATTCCACATCAGTAGCAACATCATCCCCAACACTCCATTCTTCAGCCGGCAGACATTAGACAAGGGAGGACCAAAGTCCCCGTCCCAAAATTCTGGCAGGGTATACTTGCATTTCAAGGGATGCTATAGGTGAGTTCGAATTTTACATAAATATTATTTTATTATTATTTTAATAATTATATATTAATGTTAAGAATTATTTTATACAAGTATACGCCTTCGCTTGACGATGCCAAGTTCTTGAGAAGGGTGATCAAGAGCAAGGTACAAGAGCCCTATAGGACCTAGTTGGATATTACCCAAGCCTTTTGAGACTTGATGTTTGGGGAATGGAAGGTATATGAATGCTATAAATTTGCAAATTATGTACATTTGTGTATTGTAATTACACTATCTGATTTCCTCTCATTTCATACAGATATGTCACTTGGGACCCCAGCACAAAAGCTATTTTCAGATGGCCTTCGACAGTAGAGGGAGTTACCAATTGAGTGACATATATAGCTACGCTCAAAAGATGAGTAAGAGGCAGGAGTGGATTGGTAAGGACACCTGGGCTGCCTTATGTTAGCACTGGCAGTCCCAACATTTTTAAAAAAAGTCCGCACAAGGCATGAAGAACTGGGCTTTTAAGAGGAAGTATACCCATCAGAACACATCCCAAGCATTTAGTAAGTTTCTTAACTTTTATACTTTAGTGAACTTAGTCTACAATCTTATGTTACTTTCTCTTATATTTATGATCTTTAGATGACATGGTTGATGGGGAAGGGTTGTGCCCTTCCCATTTGTTATTCGTTCATATTTTGGTTGATGGGGAAGATTTGTTGCCCTTCCCAAATGATATTATATTATCATTTATTTAATTGTTGATCAGCATTAAGTCCATATTAGTATTAATTTTAATATCATGTTTAGGACTTAATAAATAATTTTCTTGTTTAAAAAATTATAATTCCCTTGCTAATTGATGAAAATTCGGAATTATAGGAATATAAGTGGAGAAGCTACAAAAGGGGACAAATTGACATAAGTTGAGGGGAATGCTGACAGGATGACACCTCATGATCTAATCAAGGATGGGTAGAAAAATCTTTTTATTTATTCGAGTCCTATTCTAATCAGAAGACTCTTTTAATCAGTTATAAATAGGCCTTTTAGGCACTTAGTTTGGGGGGATTTTTGGGATTTGCTATTTTGGAGATTAGAAGTATCACTAGAATTCGAGATTCAGAGGAGGACAAACTGGAGATTAGATTCATCTGGGAATAGAGTTTATTCTTCTCCCTTTGATTTTGTTTCTAATTCTGGATTTTAAATGATGTTTCGTTTTATTCATGTTTTGTTTGACAATTCAATCATGAGCTAATTTGTTACTCTAGAATTATGATGGATTCTTTTGAATAAATTGATGCATGATTTTCTTCCATGAAATTAATAGCGCTTAAGGTTATTTCTTCTCTTGTGTGCTTTTTCTATTTGATTGCCTGATCAACAGTCAATTGTATCTTTAAACGCTAGAAGAGTCTTGAAAAAGAAAATCTAGGGATTGATTGACAATAGAAGACCTTAGGATTAATTATTCAAATTGATGAACTAATTAATTTGTGAGTAGGATAGGAATATACCTGCTTGCCCTAGGGAGTTAGTTGAGTGGTACAACCTCGTTCATAATTTAGTTAATTCACATAGGAATATAGTGAATTGAATAAATTAGGGATTTGATTGCGGGTAATTCGGAAGAACCTCGTAATTGCATAAGACTTAAGACTAATAACCTCTTATTAATTTCATAAGGAGAAAATTATGTAATCAACTTATTCGATTGATGAAATCATAACTCTAAGCTTCTATATCCTGATAGAAATCTTAATCAGTACTTTTTTTCTTATTTTCATTAGTTTAGTTTTAATTCTTATTTAATTGATTTTGTTTGAATAAAACAAGTGTGTGATAAATTAATAATAGTAGTGAATAATTTAGTTTCTCATGGGATTGACACTCTTCTCATTATTTTATTACTTGTTGCGACACGTGCACTTGCGTAATTGTTTGTATTATTTATTTGGCACAACACAACCAACAAGTTTTTGGTGCCGTAGCCAGGGAGCTAAAATTATTTTGTTTATGCTACTATTAATTTTAAGCGCCAAGTTTTAGTTCAATTTTTTTTACTTATTTATTTATTTTATTTTATTTAATTTTTTATTTTTTATTTTATTTTATTTTATTTTAGGAAATGAGAATATTGCAGAAATTGCAGAGGAAGATGGATATTTGAGGGATTATGTTATCCCACAAATTCAGGGCTTTCAGACAGGAATCGCTAGACCATCTGTTCAGGCTAATAATTTTGAAATCAAGCCCGTTATCATTCAGATGATACATAGTTCAGTCTAATTTGGGGGGGTCTCCAACAAAAGATCTGAATGCACATCTAGCTAATTTTTTGGAGATTTGTGATACCTTCAAATATAATGGAGTTTTTGATGATGCAATCCGATTGAGGCTATTTCCATTTTCACTAACGGACAAAGCAAAGAGTTGGCTATCATCTTTGCCATCGGGATTCATTGCCACTTGGCAGGATTTAGCCAACAGATTCTTGGCAAAGTTTTTCACACCATCACGAATAGTCAAGTTGAGGAATGAAATTACATCCTTTGTCCAATTTGATCAGGAAATATTTTATGAGGCATGGGAAAGATATAAGGAGATGCTCAGAAAATGCCCTCATCATGGATTGAAAAAGTGGCTTCAAGTGAATTTTTTTGTAGTGAGATAGCAAGATCTACTCTTTCCAACTCTCAGAGTGTCTTTAGGACTACTTGGCAATCAATCTCTCAATCTTGTCCTTTAGGTGTCTAAACCACGAGTGGTGTGATTGTAGCACTGGTGGGAGTGGCACCATCTGTCTGTATTCAGCTTCTTCGCATCCTCCATCGTCTTTTAAAGAGGATATAGGATGAGGCCACATCATAGGGCTTCATGCAGAATCTCTTCTGATGAAATGATGAGTAAGGTATAAGTGGTGGACATCCGAAACTGGTTATGTCTACACAGTTTGAGCATCTTGTCATGGTAACTTCCTCGCTCTACAACCAATGTCTCTTAATCTCTAGGTTTGCTACTGGAATAAGCCCTTGACCTTACTCGTGGATTGTAGCATTGGTGCATAAGTCCACCATCCGACGAGAGATGGCAGTAGGCGCTGACTAGAAAAGGTCTTTTTAGGTAGAGGATTGAATATCCAATTGTGGATACAGAGAAGGGAAAGCAATGCTTTGATCCAGATCGGTTCTTTTGGGTGGTCTTTCTTAGGGAAAACGAAGCTCCCGGTCCCAACAATAGGGTTGTAGTAGCTCCTCCACATGTTGAGTGGTCGAGTTAGTTAGAACTCGAGTCGTAACAGTAGTCTTTAGTAGATTCATCTATATTCTTGGAGTTAATAGTGACATAGGTTCTTTAGAAAACTGTGTCTGATTCGTGGGTGTCTCCTTTGGGGGAATAGACAGGTTGAGAGATTGCCCCTACATTGATTGCATTGGTACTTGTAGCTAGCAGCTTTCCATATCTTCAGATACTGGTGCCACTTGGGAGTTGAAGTACTGAGCTTTGGATCTCGCCTACATTTTCAGTGTTCCTTCTTCCTTTTTGAGCTCCTATTCATAGGGCCAAAATAAGGTTGCACGAAAATGGAGCAAGATTCTTTTCGAAAGGCAATAGTGTGTCGGTTTATTTTTTTTTAGAACGCGCGTAGAGAAAATTTTTCTTCTGAAAAGTTCTTTAAGTTTGTCATTTTTTACAAATAATTTCTTGTGCCCGAGTTCTTTCTCAGACTTGATATTTATAAATTATAATTTTGTTGGGTTTAGGTCCATTAGGATTTTTCAGTCCCTTTTTATGGGCATAGCTGATCACTTGGACTCTCTGACCTCTTTTACTCAATTAATTAATTTTGGGTCCGATGTCTTTTTAGTTAATTTATTGAATTGTTGTAACACCCCCTCTCGGGATAACACCTAAGCTGAGGCGCCACTCAATTCAGTCTTAAATCTTAACTCATAATACAAGCATTAGGCCCATTAGAAAATTTTTCAAAACTTATCAGGGATAACAAAAGACTTCATCTTAAACAAACCGCATCAAAATACCAAATACATGCAATCAGAGGTCTCCTAGCATTTAACGTAACATATCCATACTGCAAATATTTAATTCAAACCTAACAAGTCACCATCATTTTAACTAAAGCTTAACATTTCAGAGGAACCCATACGCATATATGAACATCTGTTCTATTACAAAACATATCTTCTCCAGTCCAAGCCGGGAATCCTTATCCATCACTTAGTCCTCTTTGAGAAAAATCAAGAATAAATGGAAGGTTAAGTCCAAAGGACTTAGTGAGGGATAGATGTAGTAATAATCACAAGGCTCTGTCAAAGAGGAAATAATTGGACAGATCATAACTAATAAAACAATGATGTCAGAACATGAACGTATCAACATATAAGCAGTAACAAATCCACAAGTATCAGAGTTTAACAAGTAGGCACTAGCTCGAGAGTTGCTACCGTTGGCTCAACGGCCTGATCATCTCAACCAATCTTGTTCAGGAGGTATAGGATGTCTCAATCAATCACAGTTCGAGAGGAATTACTATCAGCTCGTTCGACCCAGGACAACAGCCCAATCCAGACCAAGAAACTACGCCTGCCTTATTGCTCCTCAAGCGAAGTACAAGCGATCGGAATACAATCAGAACAACAAACATGAGTCATATACAGTTCAATAGATCAAACTTAACATGCATATTGGAACAACCTTATACCAATCGAACTAAACTTACCCAAGCAGGTCAATCTGGTACAAAACATACCCATATGCAGTTCAATGGATTAAACTTAATATGCATATCAGAACAATCTTATACAAATCGAACTAAACTTACCCAAGCTTGTCAACCTGGTACAAAACTTACCCATATGCAGTTTAATCAATTAGTCAATCTTACCCAAGCATGACAGCCTGGGACAAACTTACCCAAGCATGACAACTTGGTACAAAGTTACAGGATACAATTAAAGTAGAACCGACCCGAATAATAGATACAACTAACAGATTAGAACAGAACATGTATACTAGATGTTCCTTATTCCAGTCAAACCGAACTTACCCAAGTGTGATAGCCAGGTACAAACTTACCCAAGCAAGACGGCTTGGTACATAACTTACCCAAGCATAATGACTAGGTACATGGAAAAAATTCCGTCAGATAAACATATAACAGAACAGTAACTGAATGAATAAATGAGTGTGCCGGCAAGGTAACAGTTAACAGTATAGAACATTAATAGTTAACAAAACAGTCAGATAACAAAATGGCCAGATAACATACAGTCAAATAATAGAATGATCGGATAACAGACAGTCAAATGATAGAATGGTTATATAACAGACAGTTAAATAACAGAATGGACATATAATAAACAAGATGTTCTGGGCGCCAGAATAGATAGGAATCAAAATAACAATCAAGGATTAACCCTCACAGAGGTGTACGCATCAGTTAACAGATAACAAATAGGATCTCAAGCAAATCACAGATTTCAAAAATCAGGATATAGTACGGTACAGAAACATGAACCCTCACAGAAGTTTATCATAATAACAGATAAGTACAAGAAGTGCTAGGTTGGCAAACTCTCACAGGGTTGCAAAACGAATATCAGATAAGGTATACAAAACAAGTACCAAAGCGGTAGACCCTCACCTCCATAGTCTCAAAAAAGTGCAGTCACCGACTACTGGTTCACATGACCCACTTCTTCGTCACTTAACCAAAAGAGTATATTCACTATCAAATTCCTCATTCGCCCTTAATAACCTCTAATAATTTCTATTATACCATAATAGTCCAAAATCACTAGTTAATTGATAGTTCTTCATTTAATGTGATAGTTTTAGGGTTGGCTTAGCATAAATATTATGGAATCACACGAATCATGCTACTCTCAAAAGTGATATAACATCAGGTCCGTAGTTGAATAATTAACCTCGCATTATTATACCAAATCAATAATAATGGTCCAATCATCTTTAATAATCCAATTTTCCACTTAGGTTTCAATTCCACAAAATTAGAGTTTTCATCACCTAATTAACTTAATTAATCATGGTTATCATTTAATATAACTAGATCAGGGTCCACTAACTTATATAATTATATGCATATCTCAATTTCCAAATCAAATCGCGTGTTCTTCATTTGTACAATATTTCACAAGAATTTGAAGGTATATACATACACATGCACACAACTTTAAACCCAATTCCGGCCATTTACCCAATATCTTATTATTGAGGCTTAATTTCCACAATCACCTTTCGTGCATGTATTCCTTGTGACGAGATGAAGATTTTATCTCTGTACCATCGTCGCGCCGCCCCAGAAAAGATCACCACCACCACCAAAAGATGCCTTTTAGCTCAACTAAGCAAACCCCCAACTCAATATCATGAAACACATTCGAATTAACCCTCAATTGCCGCTTGAAAGTTCCAGTGCCATCATCTCCGTCGTCTTGATTTTTGTCCAATTCTTTCACCGTCGGTGGTCCATTCTGGAAGCTGAAGCTACCGATGTGTTCCTTGAGCTGAGAGCTTCAAAACCCACACTTCGGTTGTGCCAAAAACTCGTCGGAACGCCGCACCTGTCAAGCTCCGCCATAGCTGGTTTTTAGTTTAAGTTTCCTGACGGCTCACAGTCAAATTGGGAAGTTCTTAGTACCGACATGTTTGTCATGAAGAGATGAAGGGGATGATTGGTTTAGTTTTGAGTTTTGGCCATCATCGGAGGGATTTTTCCGGAGAGGGTAAAGTGGGTGCTCGGTGGAAGAATGAAGAAAATTGGGTGTGAAAATCTATATATAAACCTATTTTCTAGAATTATAAATTAACCCCCAAAACTTCTGCCCAGCGTCCAATTAAGTCCTCCAAAATATTGAGCATCTTTAATTTAGCCCCTAGACTTATTAGTGCCTCAATTCCACCCACTTGACCCAAATAATGTGGTCTAATTAAGTCTTCTCAATTTGCAATTTAGCCCCCAAAACTTTTAATTTCCAAGCAATTAAGTCATTCTAATCTATTTTTCGGGCCTTAAAATCCAACCAACCAATATCTTGATTTCAAAATCCTTATTTTTCAAAAATACCAAATTTTAGGGGTGTTACACTCCTCCTCCCTTAAAAGAATCTAGTCCCCAAATTTTTATCTGAGTACTATTTCGACTGGCAGAAAGTAGATTTGATCAATTAGTCTACATCCTCTTCTTCTTGCATGGCTTGTGGGCAAACAGGTGCCTCTCACCTTGGAGCCTGTCGATCATTGACCCGTTGCCTAAGAGGTCTTCCTCGTCATCCAGTTCTAGGCGGAATAGGGTGTACTAGAACTTCATTGCGATGCCATCAATTCTACCAATTCCTCTAAGCTTTCATGAATAAAAGAAGGAGAATTAGATAAAAGTAAACCAAACTCAAGATACACAAGTCTTAATCATTCTACGATAACGATAAGATCCCAAAGACATCCTACAATACATAAACTCAACTCACTAACATCAACTGATCAAATTCATCTTAAATCCTCGAATCACACAGAAACATCCTAATACGCAAAATACCTAAAATTCATATTCAAACTAACTCTAAACAAAAGGTCAATCACAAATCCCAATGATACCCAAATGCCTAGTTCATCAACAAACCTAGGCTCTGATACCACCTCCGTAATGCCCCTTCTTGGGATAGTACCTAAGTTGAGGCGCCACTCAATTCAGTTTTAAATCTTAACTCATAAAACAAGCATTAGGCCCATCAAAAAAAAATTTCAAAACTTATCAAGGATAACAACTGACTTCATCTTAAACAAACCACATCAAAATACCAAGTACATACCATTTGATGTCTCATAACATTTAACATAATATATCCATACTGCAAATATTTAATTCAAATCTAACAAGTCACCATCATTTTAACTAAAGCTTAACATTTCAGAGGAACCCATACGCATATATGAACATCTGTTCTATTACAAAACATATCTTCTCCAGTCCAAGCCGGGAATCCTTATCCATCACTTAGTCCTCTTTGAGAAAAATCAAGAATAAATGGAAGGTTAAGTCCAAAGGACTTAGTGAGGGATAGATGTAGTAATAATCACAAGGCTCTGTCAAAGAGGAAATAATTTGACAGATCATAACTAATAAAACAATGATGTCAGAACATGAACTTATCAATATATAAGTAGTAACAAATCCATAAGTATCAGAGTTTAACAAATAGGCACTAGCTCGAGAGTTGCTATCGTCGGCTCAACGGCTTGATCGTTTTGACTGATCCTGTTTGGGAGGTATAGGACGTCTCAATCGATCATAGTTTGAGAGAAATTCATATCGACTCATTCGACCTGGGACAACAGCCCAATCCAGACCGAGAAACTACTCCCACCTTACTGCTCCTCGAGCGAAGTACAAGCAATCGGAACACAATTGGAACAATAAACCCGAGTTATATGCAGTTCAATGGATCAAACTTAACATGCATATCAGAACAACCTTATACCAATCGAACTAAACTTACCCAAGCATGTCAACCTGGTACAAAACTTACCCATATGCAGTTCAATGGATCAAACTTAATATATATATAAAAAAAACCTTATACCAATCGAACTAAACTTACCTAAGCTTGTCAACCTGGTACAAAACTTACCTATATACAGTTCAATCAATTAGTAAATCTTACCCAAGCGAGACAGCCTGGTACAAACTTACCGAAGCATGATGGTTTGGTACAAACTTACAGGATATAGTCAAAGTAGAACCGACCCAAATATTAAATACAACCAACGGATCATAACAGAATATATATACCAAATGTTCCTTATTCCAGTCAAACTGAACTTACCCAAGCGTTACAGCCTGGTACAAACTTACCCAAGTATAACAGCTTGGTACAAACTTACCCAGGCATGACAACTTAGTACCTAAGCATGATGGCTTGGTACATAACTTACCCAAGCATAACGACTTGGTACAGGGCAAAAATGCCATCAGATAATAAGTAACAGAACAGTAACTAAACGAATAAACAAGTCTACCGGCAAGGTAATGATTAACAGTACAGAACAGTAACAGTTAACAGACAGTCAGATAACAAAATGGTCAGATAATAGAATGGTCAGATAACAGACAGTCAGATATTAGAACATCGGATAACAAACAATCAGTTAACAAAACAATCGGATAATAGACATTCAGATAACATAATGGTTAGATAACAAACAATTAACTAACAAAACGGACATACAACAAATGAGATTTTCTAGGCGCCAAAATAGATAAGAATCATAATCATAATCAAGGATTAACCCTCACAGGGGTGTATGCATTAGTTAACATATAACAAATAGGATCTCAAGCAAATCACAGATTTCAACAATCAAGATACAGTATAGTATAGAAACAGGAACCCTCACAAAAGTTCATCACAATAATAGATAAGACGAGAAGTGTTAGGTTAGCATACTCTCACAGGGTTACGAAATGAATATCAGATAAGGTATACAAAATAAATACCAAAGCACTAGAACCTCACCTCCGTAGTCTCAAAAAAGTGCAATCACCAACTATTGGTCCGTGAGACCTACTTCTTCATCACCTAACCAAAAGAGTATATTCACTGTCAAATTCCTCATTCGGCCTTAATAACCTCCAATAATTTCTATTATACCATAATAGTCCAAAATCACTAGTTAATTGGTAGCTATTCGCTTAATGTGATATTTTAGGGTTGGCTCGACATAAACATTATGGAATCGTGCTAATCGTGCCGGTCTCAAGAGCGAGATAACATCAGGTCCTTAATTGAATAATTAACCTCGCATTATTACACCAAATCAATAGTAATGGTCCAATCATCTTTTATTATCCAATTTTCCACTTAGATTTCAATTCCACAAAATTAGAGTTTTCATCACCTAATTAACTTAATTAATCATGGTTATCACTTAATATAACTAGATTAGGGGTCTACTAACTTATATAATTATATGCATGTCTCGATTTCCAAATCAAATCCCATGTTCTTCATTTGTACAATATTTCGCAAGAATTTGAAGGTATATACGTACACATGCACACAACTTTAAACCCATTTTCGGCCATTTACCCAATATCTTATTATTGAGGCTCAATTTCCACTATCATCTTTCGTGCATGTATTCCTTGCGACGAGAAACAGATTTTATGTTTGCACCGCTGCCGCGCCGTCGTCGGAAAATATCGCCACCACCACGAAAACATGACTTTCAGCTCAACTAAGCAAACCCCCATCTCAATTAACCATCAATTGCCACCTGAAAGTTCTAGCGCCACCATTTCTGCCATCTCAGTTTTTGCCCAATTCCTTCATCGCTGGTGGTCTATTTTGGAAGCTGAAGCTACCGGCATTTTCCTTGAGCTGAGAGCTTCAAAACCTACACCTAGGTTGCATCAAAAATTCACCGGAACGCTATGCCCGTCAAGCTCAGCCATGGCTGGTTATCAGTTTAAGTTTCCCGGCAGCTCACCAGTCAAATTGGGAAGTTCTTGGTACTAACGTGTTTGCCGTGAAGAGATGAAGGGGATGGTTGGTTTAGTTTTGAGTTTTGGCCATCGTCGGAGGTAGTTTTCCTGAGAGGATGAAGTGGGTTCTTGGTGGAAGAATGAAGAAAAACGGTGGTGAAAATGCTACATATAAACCTATTTTCTAGAATTATAAATTGACCTCCAAAACTTCTGCCCAGCGTCCAATTAAATCCTCCCAAATATTGAATATCTTCAATTCAGCCCTTAGACTTATTAGTACCTCAATTCCACCCACTTGACCCAAAATATTTTCATGCAAACCCCTAGAATAATTAAATGTGGTCTAATTAAGTCTTCTCAATTTGCAATTTGGCCCCAAAACTTTTAATTTTCAAGCAATTAAGTCCTTCTAATCTATTTTTCGGGCCCTAAAATCCAACCAACCAATAACTTGATTTCTAAATCCTTATTTTTCAAAAATACCGAAGTTTAGAGGTGTTACAATTGCCCTTATAGACAATTTTTAGCAATATCAAGTAAAAATTTACAAAAGAATATTTTGTATATACATAATATTTGATAGGAATAATGTTTGATCAATAAAGTTCTAATAAAACTAAGAATCCTATTAAATTATTTGTACATTTTGTATTCAATGATATATTGATATGTATTGTTTGTTAAGTTAAATACTTAATAGTAATTATTATTTTGTTACTATTCACCTAATATGCAATATAAGTTACTTGATAATCTTATAAATGATAAAATGAGTCCATAAAAAAGTAAATAAATCTTATTATGTTAAAAAATAATAAAAAATAATTAACATTTTAAAATTCTTTAATGTAATAAAAATTGCCACTATAACCACTGCATTATTAACGTGATCATAATAAAAATATTTTATATTTTGAAAAATAATTTACTTATATATCATATTAAAATATATATTTTTATATATAATTTAAAATGATATTAAATAAAAATATAAAATACTTTGCTCAATTACCTATTATCAGGTCATATTAATTTTCTAAAATTTTAATAATTTTAAGATTTACGTATAATCTATAAATTTAAAGTTAGCAAATATTTATACTCTATAATATAGACAAGTTATATAAATTATCTTCAAATTTTAATATTTTTAAATGAAATCTCAATCTAAATAGTAAGTTTCTTTTTGAAATATTAAAGAGATATTTTTTGTTATTTAATTACTTGAAGTAAAATGAATATTATCATAATAGTAAAAATATTTTAATAATTAATTTATTTTAAGTGCATCAGGTATACAGTGAAAGATTTTGTTTATATGAAGAGACTCCTCAATGATGAGACATGAGAATAATTTATAAATAATTTCAAATCCCTATTAGCAAAAAATCACTTCTCGATTCATTTAAATCTTTTGTTGTCTATTCAAAATTTTCATTATTCATCCATCAACACATTTAAATATCAACTATCTCTTGGATAGGGAATATGCTTTCAAGCCCCTAGAGAAATAATGATAAAGAAGCCAAACAAAGGTAATATATATACTAATTAAAGATTTACAAAAAATTTAGAGTTTCATTCATATTCATAATTTTATTCAACAATAAATTTTATTTTGGCATATTTATTTTTTTCTTTCTATTTTTAATTTTCTGGACAAAATTTCGATGAGCACTCATTATTCAAACTTGCCCAAAAAAAAAGGCCTGCAATTTTCTTAAATAAGAAAGTACTATTGGTGGTAAATATTAAAAAATGCAAAAAAAAAAAAATTATGGATAATTGAAAGCTGGATAAAAGTAACAATTATTTACAAAAGATAATATATTCAAAATAATCACATATATATTTATATTTTCTTACTTCTTTTAATATTCTTAAGTGAAAAATTATAACTTTTTTAATTTTCATATTTAACATTTTGACAAATCAAAGTTAATTGTACCATAAATCGAAATTTCAATCCTTTTTCATTTCATTTTTATTTTAAAATTAGATAGTCCAAATAAGAATGATTTGTGAACAAATAAATAAATAGGGATATTTGATCATGTTTTTTATATCTGTAAGTTTTTTATTTTGTCTAATGTTCACTTTTCAAAATAATTTAACACAATTTTCAAACTTTTGCTTGAGTTGATTTTCTACTTTGCAGTAGATCCTTATGTTTTCAATATTGTTCATTATTTTCCATATTTTCAGGCATTATATTTTATTATTTTGATTAAGTTACCTTAAATTTATCAATTTTTTTATTATGAGAAAATTAAGTGTTTTTGTATTTTTATATTGTGCTTTTTCATGTATGTTGTGATATAGTGATGTATAGGACTTTTCATTGTCTTTGTAGAAAATTTTTGTCTTAATTTTGCAGTAATATGTATCTTATTAAAAAATACATTGTGAATTAAATTCACTTCTACATGAAATTAGAATTATGTAATTATAATTTGTTTAATTTGTATATAGCACAAGGCGCATTCTAATAGCGAAATAATATAATTCACATTAAATTCAAATAATATAATTACTTTTCGGTGTAGGGTGAGTACAATGTAAAATAGATTTGATTGTAAGCGAGTTGAATTAGTTGAAATTGAATGTATTGTTTTATTAAGTTTAAATTTAACCCTATATTTATAGAATTCAAAAAAAAATTAAATGAAGTGAGCCAAATTGTTTAAACGCCCCATAATCTTGTGTGTAAATCCATGGTCAATGAACATAGAGCTCTTGAAATTAACAAAGAAAATATTTGTGCCGGTATTGCAATGTAAATTGGCCTGGCTATCCGTTTTCCAGCGTTCACATACAAGTATACTACCAACTACCGAGTATTGCAATGGAATAATTAGTACGTACGGAGCCCCAACGACCTATAAAATCGGAACAATGATTCCCTTCATTTGGAGTTCGTATATTTCTGCACCATTGATTAACTTTCCCTGCAGTTTGTCTGCTGGTTCTCTTCTTCATCTTTCCCTAATTAGCTTCAAGATTCTGCGCCGACTGCCGGACAACTGATGACTGATCTTGCACGGACGTACGTAGTATAAGATCGACGGCGAACGATTCTGCTTTCTTGATCGTCGGTCGCCTCAGGGACACGGGCTGAGCTAGCTCATCATATGGTGAATTCTTGCCTCTTCTCTTTTTTATTTTGACTCCTTCATTTTGGGAATTTTTTGATTGCTTCTAGCTTGTGGTTATCACATAAATGTTGAAACAAAGTTTATTTAAATGCAATACTCCAAGAGCATCTGTTAAAAAATTATATGGGTCAACAAGAAAAATTAGAAAGAATTAAGTCTGCAGCAACTGATTTCAGTGCAGGTAAATTTGACCACAGTAGAAATTAATGACAATAGATAAGATCAAAAAAGGGGTAGAATTTAAGTAGAGGACGAGATGCTCGTGCTTGGGAAATTAACCGCTGTCTTCCTCCTCTAACATCTACTCGAGAAAAAAAGAATGAAGACTAATTTTGATGGGATATTAATTACCTGTCATAGAGAAGAGAAAACGTTCACCATTCATGTCGGTGTTTTGATATAAAAGCCCTCTTTCCCTGGCAGGCCAGACGTATATATCTGATCTGAATTGGATTCAAGAAAAATGGGAATTCTGCTGAGTGTCATAAGATATTTGGGCAGTAAAACAGACAAGGAGGAAAATGGAAGGCCAAGAAGTCCATTATTCACACGAGGCAATGCCATTTCTTCGCCAAATTCATTCAGATATTATTCAAACACTGGTGAGAAATCAGAGTACCCTCGTCTGAATAATGTTTTTGCGTCCACTCATGAATTGCAGAACGGGAACTGCTTAACTCAGTCCCAGCAGAGGAAATATTTAACTATTTCTGTGCCTAACTTAGGAAACACATCATCACTTGCCCACACAATTGTGAATGGCAAGGAAACGTATTCAGCTGTTCTTACTAAAGAAAAGGCACCACGAAATGTTTCCCGTCCAGAAAGTGTTAGAATCTTGCCATCTTCAGGGGAGAAGGGTGGTGAAAAAGAAAGAGAAAAGGGGCAGGTGATGATTAACTGTATGGTGGCGCTGCCTCCCCTGTACCCGCCGCAGGGGAGGTGGATTAAGCATTACAGTAGATGCCACCGGATACTGCTGGTAGGTGAGGGAGATTTTTCTTTCTCTGCTTGTTTGGCTGCGGCTTTTGGTTGGGCTTCCAACATGATTGCAACATCCCTGGATTCTCAAGGTACGTTACATTCTGCCTCTGTTTTGGTTCTTGCTAGCTATTCTGTGGGTGATTTTGGTGATATTTTCTCAGCTTTTTTGCTGAAGAATTATCAGAATGTGATGCCCAATTTAGTGGAATTAAGCATTCGGAAGTGCAAGGTGATGCATGAGATTGACGCAACCAAAATGGCGAATCATGCGTTCCTCGGAGGAATTAAATTTGACCGCATAATTTTCAACTTCCATTTGCTGGATTTTTCAAGAATTTGTCACGAGAAGCTCAGCTACAGTCGGTTATCTCCTACATTCTTGTATTCTTTGTGCAGTCATAAATTTCAGGACTTTTTAACTACTTCAATCTTTTAAGTATGGCAGTTTCTTCATTCTTCATATTTGCAGACTTCACAGGAGACTAGTGAATCTGTTTTTAAAGAATGCAAGAGAGATGATAAGTGAAAATGGAGAGATTCACATATCCCACAAGACCAATGGTTTCCACAAGGAATGGTATCTAGAGACGATTGGTTCTTTCCAGAGTCTTAGGCTCATTGAAGCTGTCGATTTTAATCTTCTTGACTATCCAGGATACAACACCAAGTGTGGATTTGGGGGTGACAATAACTTCGATTGCAACCCAAGCGAAACCTATAAATTTGGATTTAAATGTTGAAAGGGCTATGACAAACTGAGCAGCTGGTTGGCAACAAATAAATGTATATGTTCTTACGATATGGAAAGAATGTTAATCCTGTGTTTCTGTTAGCCTGCTCTTTCCTAGCTAGTTCGCAAGTATGATATATGTGTATATATGTAAGTGAGAACTTGTGTGAAATGAAGAACTTTCTGGCAATGTATCACAAAAGAACATCAGCATCACTTGAGGCATATATATTAGATGCTGCCTATGCTGCCTTTTCTCGCACATTAATGGATAAATGCTTACCCCCTAAGCAACGCCCGTGCAATTATGTTCTCTTTCTCAGTGTTTCAAGTTCTCAATTTCATTTGTTTTTTGTTTTACATAAATTCTAAGTATTTTTTATATTTAAAATATAAAAAAACATCTGAGCCATGTTTTTTGATAAGCAATAATACATATGATGTCGATTACATGTAATTAGTGTGAATTTAAAGTGACAAAAAATCAATTACAATTGAAATTGTAGTTGAAAATCAAATAAGCAGCTGCAATAATTAGATGAAGTCATTGGAATATAATTCACTTAAAGAAAATGAATCCTACTCAAGCAATGGCCAGTTCTATTTTGATGTTTATCTAAAGTTTAATAATAACGTTATTTTAGTAAATATATAAGTTACTACACAAAAAATTAAATTGAGCTGAGCAAAATATGGCTTCAACTATTTATAATTGTAAATCTTTTTTCTTTTCCGAAAGCTTCCAAAATAATTTCATTTTCTTAAGGGTAAATGGCACTTCACCCCCCAAATTTAATTGTTTTGAAACATTCCCCTCAAAAATAACTAAAAAGTACTTCACCCCCTCAACCTAGAGTTATTGGAACACTTTGCCCCCAAATACAATTTCTGGCATATTATATGCCTGGAGAAAAATGCTATTCTTGTTATTTTCACTTTTCTCTACACTTTTCTCTACCTTCCTCAACATATTTGTGTGACACTTTACGCAATGCGTTGTATATATATTTTCTTAAGGGAGCTATTAATTTGTAAAGTGCATTTCTTGCTAAATTAATTGTTGAAATTTAGGAGGATCTATTGCGGAAATAATGAAATAATAGTAAAGTAATTCGATGTAAAGTGACAACAAGATTTAAAGTGGTTCGGAAATGTGCCTAATCCACCCAACAAAGAAAAGAAATTTTATTGATCTCAAATCAAAGTACAAGTACAAATTTGAATCCCACAAATCTCACGAAAACACCTAACACCCTCGTTTTAAACTCCATCTTGAGAGAATTACTCAAAAGCAGTAAAGAAGCCCTTGTGTTATATTCGTGATACTTTCCTAGAAGAAAAAACACTAAGTTTATACCCGAAAACGAAGCCCAAGGCCCGTGGGCCTGCGTCGCGCGCTGGGGCGCACAAAACTTGCGCCCTAGCGCACCTTTCTTGTACTAGGGCAGAAACTTTGCGCTGGGGCGCAAAAAACTTGAGCCCTGGTGCAAAGTTACTGTTCACTACATGCCATGGTGCACGATACGTCTTTTCGTGTCCTTTTCGCCCATGTATACTCCTTAGCGCATCTTACCTCGCACCCCAGCGCGCGGCGTCCTTCCAACATGCGCCGGGGTGTGTTCTTGAGCCCATTTCGACCACTTTGCTCCGTTTCGCTTCATTTCTTTCGTTCCTTGTCAATTTTACCTCAAATTTCAAGGCAAAATCAACAATTCTCCACATTGACTTGAAATTCCCATTCATCTTCTTTGTCCCTGCCCCCAATAGGGCCTGTTATCTGAGTCTGCAAACATTAACCAAATCCAAACAATGCTCGAATTTGATTCCTGGAACAGCCTTAGTCAACATATCTGCCGGATTATCCTTTGTCCCAACTTTGTCAACCAACATGACTCCTTGAGACACTATATCCCGAAAAAAGTGATACCTCACATCTATGTGCTTTGTTCTCTCATGAAATGCTTGATTCTTTGACAAGTGTATGACACTCTAACTGTCACAAAATACCTTAGTGATCTCAGAAGTCATACCCATATCATCGATCAGCCCCTTTAGCCAAATGCCTTCCTTAACACCTTCAGCCGAAACCATGTACTTAGCTTCTGTTGTGGACAATGCAACTAATGACTGCAAAGTCACCTTCCAGCTAATCGTACAACTTGATACACAAAACACAAAGCCCGTCATGGACCTTCTGCTATCCAAATCTCCTGCATAATCCGTATCCACATAGCTAATAATTCTTGTAGTAGAATTCAATTGAGTATATCTCAAACATCTGTCAGCAGAGCCTCTCAGATACCTCATGATCCATTTCACAGCCTTCCAATGAGTCTTTCCTGGCTTGTGCATATACCTGCTCACAACACTGACTGCATGTGAAATGTTTGGCCTAGTGCACACCATGGCGTACATCAAGCTACCCACTGCACTAGCATATGACACATTTGACATGTGCTCCACCTCCTCCTTAGTACTCGGTGATAGATCTAATGAGAACCTGAAATGAGCTGCAAGAAGCGTACTAACTGGCTTGGACTTATCAATCCCAAATAGCTCAAGTACTTTCTCAATGTAATGCAGTTGAGACAAGTACAACAATCCTGTGTGTCTGTCCTGGATGATCTCCATGCCCAAAATCTTTTTTACAATTCCCAAATCCTTCATCTCAAATTCTTCACTTAACTGAGCTTTTAATTGGTTGATCTTAGATATGTTTCTAGAGGCAATCAATATATCATCAACGTACAACAGCAAATATACGAGAAGGCTATTACTACAAATTTTGTAATATACACAACAATCAAATTTGCTTCTATTATATCCTATCTTGGTAATAAAAGCATCAAATCTTTTATACCACTGCCTGAGAGACTGCTTCAGGCCATATAATGACCTCTTCAAAAGACATGCTTGATTTTGTTTCCCGGGAACAACGAATCCTTCTGGTTGACTCATGTAGATTTGTTTCTCCAACTCACCATGCAAAAACGCTGTTTTCACATCTATCTGCTCCAATTCCATATCAAATAGAGCAACCATGGCAAGTAACACACGAATGGAAGTATGTTTTACAACTGGGGAGAATACTTCATGAAAGTCAACTCCCTATCTCTGAGTAAAATCCTTAGTAACCAATCGCGCCTTGTATCTAGCATCTTCAACACTGGAAATCCCTTCCTTCTTCTTGTAGATCCATTTGCAACCTACAATCTTTTGCCCTTTGGGTATATCAACAAGCTCCCATGTGCTATTCTTGTGTAGAGACTCCATCTCTTCACTCATAGCTGCAACCCATTTATCAGAATCTAGCCTGGAAATTGCCTCTTTGTATGAGACTGGATCATCTCCTACAAACTCCTCAGTTGAACTCAAAGCATAAGCTACCAGATTTGAGTAAGCATACCGCTGTGGTGGTTTGATCTGCCTCCTCTCCCTATCGCGAGCCAAGCGATAATTTTGTAGTGGTTCATTTTCATGTTGTTGGTTAGGTGGTAATGTGCTCCACCAGCTTCATCTACCACCTTCTATTTCCCCTTTGAAACTTGAAAAGGATCAATATGAATCTCCACCTTTTCCTTAACGCCCTGTTGATCGCTTTCCTGCTACTCCACCTTCTTCACCATTGCAAACTCATCAAATGTCATTTCCCTACTGATAATCATATTGGAGCCCTTGTTATCATTACACCATAAACGATAACCTTTGACTCCATCTGCATAGCCTAGAAATATGCACTTCCTAACCCTTGGCTCAAGCTTCCCATCCCGGACATGAGCATAGACTGGACACCCAAATACTCTCAGATTTGAGTAATCAGCAGGAGACCCGGACCAAACTTCCATTGGTGTCTTGCAGTCCAAAGCAGTTGATGGTGACCTATTCACCAAATAACAAGCAATGTTAATTGCTTCTGCCCAAAAATCCTTGGACAATCCGGTGTTAAAAAGCATGCATCCAGCTCTTTCCAAGATAGTAATGTTCATCCGTTATGCAACTCCATTATGTTGTGGTGTATGTACAACTGTGCAATGCCTCCCAATTCCTTCCTTCTCGCAGAATTCCTGAAATTCCTTGTTGCAGAACTCCAATCCATTGTCAGTCCCCAAGCGCTTTATCTCCTTTCTGTCTACTTCTCAATTAAGGTCTTCCAATGCTTGAAGTTGACAAATACCTCATCCTTATGCTTTAGCATGTACACCCATACTCTCCGTGAGAAATCATCTATGACTGTCAGCATGTACCTTGCACCTCATTTTGAAGGAACCTGAGAAGGCCCCCAAAGATCTGAGTGAATGTAATCCAAGGTGCCTTTGGTCCTGTAAACTGTAGTGCCGTATTTCACCCTGTGTTGGTTGCCCAGCACACACTGCTCGCAGAAATCTAGTTCTCCAATCTTCTCTCTGCAAAGCAAACCTCATTTGCTTAGTTCTGGCATCCCCTTCTCACTCATATGCCCAAGCCGCATATGCCAGAGTCTCGTAGTATCATTGACTGATGAAGAAACCGCTGCAGTATCAGAAACCATGTTTCCCTGCAATACGTAATGGTCGTTCCGCTTTTCTCCCTTCATCATAAGCAGTGTACCTTTGGAAACCCGCAGAACTCCTTCTCGAGCTCTGTACTCACAACCATTCTTGTCCAGAGTAGCTAGCAATATTAGATTTTTCTTCAGATCTGGAACATGACGCACATCTATTAGGGTCCTTACTATCCCATCATGCATCCTGATACAAACTGAGTCAATTCCTACAACCCTGGAAGAAGCATCGTTTCCCATAAGCACTTTACCACCATCATATTTATGGTATGTGGTAAACCAATCTTCTCGTGGGCATATGTGGTAGGAGCAGCCACTATCCAAAATCCATTCAGAGCTTAGTAAAGTTTCAGCAACGTTGAGAACAAGCCCACCATCAGACTCATCCTCAATAATCCCTGCGACATCATCCCATTTCTGATCAGAAGTTTCACCTGCATCCTTCGCCTTTCCTCGTTCCGGATAATTCCATTTCCAATGCCCCTTTCCACTGCACCTAAAACACTTGTCATTGTTTCTAGGCTTGGTTCGGGACTTCGATCAGCCTCTACTCCTTCCCATTTCTCTTGGCCTCTCTTTAGCCACCAATCCTTCCCCACTTTCACTATCGTTGCTGCCAAGGACATACTTTCTCAACTCATTGGAATTCAATGAGGCCTTCACATCCTCCATTGAAATCGTATCTCTCCTGTAAGCAAAGTAGTAACCAAGTGCTCGAAAGATTTTGGCAGAGAACACAAGAGAATTAAAGCTTGATCCTCATCATCAATTTTGACATCTATATTAGCGAGATCCAGAATCACCTTATTGAAAAAATCAATATGTTGAGTGATAGATGTACCTTCCTTCATCCTTAATGTGTATAATCGTTATTTCAAGTACAGCCGATTTGTTAGGGATTTCGTCATATATAAACTCTCCAGCTTCTTCCATAAATCCGCTGGCGTACTTTCCATGGCGACCTCTCTCAGTACGTTATCTGCCAATGATAACACCAGAGTATCGTAAGCCTTTGCCATGAACTCATACTTCTCCTCATCCTTCAGCGTTTCTGGCATGGAATCTTTTCCCTTTAACGCTCTTTGTAATCCTTGTTGGCACAGGAAGGCGTGAACCTTCATCTTCCACAACCCAAAGTCGTTCTTCCCATCGAATTTCTCTACCTCGTACTTCATTCCTGACATCTGATCCAACCTGCTTCGATACCAATTTGTTGAAACCCAGGAGGATCTATGACGAAAATAATGAAATAATAGTAAAGTAATTCGATGTAAAGTGACAACAAGATTTAACGTGGTTCAGCGATGTGCCTAATCCTCCCAACAAAGAAAAGAAATTTTATTGATCTCAAATCAAAGTACAAGTACAAATTTGAATCCCACAAATCTCACGAAAACACCTAACACCCTCATTCTAAACTCCGTCTTGAGAGAATTACTCAAAAGTAGTAAAGAAGTCCTTGTGTTATGTTTGTGATACTTTCCTGGAAGAAAAAACACTAAATTTATACCCGAAAATGAAGCCCAAGGCCCGTGGGCCTACGTCACGCGCTGGGGCGCACAAAACTTGCTCCCCAGCGCACCTTTCTTGTACTAGGGCAGAAACTTTGCGCTGGGGCGCAAAAAACTTGAGCCCCAGCGCAAAGTTACTGTTCACTGCACGCCGGGGCTCACGACGCGTCTTTTCGTGTCCTTTTCGCCCATGTACATGCCTTGGACACCCTAACCTCACACCCCAGTGCGCGCCGTCCTTCCAACATGCGCCAGGGTGTGTTCTCGAGCCCATTTCGACCACTTTGCTCCGTTTCGCTCCATTTCTTCCGTTCCTTGTCAATTTTACCTCAAATTTCAAGGCAAAATCAACATTAATTAATTATGTTTGTAATCAAAATGTTGAATTAGTTGTTAACATAATATATATATATATATATATAGCATGTGAGCATTTCTTCCTCTTTCCTTCCTAATCAGCATGACCACACTTTATATGAATGACAAAATTAATGATTCTAATTCTTTAAAGATGGATTAGATAATCTTAGCATTAGTAAAATAAAGCATGAGCTTTACTATTTTCCTGAAAATGTCTTTTATAAAATAAGAAAAATTTGTTTTAGAGTAATAATAAGATTAGTGATTTTGCTTCTTTAATGTGATTGGCAGAACAATCTTATTAGATAACAAAACGAATTAATCATTTGAAAATGAATTACAACACAGTCATATGAATGAAAGATTAAAAATACTTTTAACTAAAATATATGTACTAAAACTCATTCAGTTGTATTTCAATCAACAATTAATTTCCTAAATAATAGAAGGCAAACGAGCTAATTGAAAAAATAATAATAATAACCCTGGTATCCTATTGTTCTTGATAGATGAGTTTCTTTATTTTTGAGCTGAAAAAAGCAAAAATGACAAGAGTAGTTGGGTTCCTTTTTTCTAAGTGGAAAAAGATAGGGAAAAGTAAAAATGACAAGAATAGCCTTTTTCTTCAACCATATGATTTGCCAGAAATTGTATTTGGAGGGCAAAGTGTTTTATTAACTCTAAGTTGAGGAGGTGAATTGCCTATTAGTTATTTTTGGAGAATAATGTGCCAAATCAATTAAATTTGGGGGTAAAGTTATTTTCTTAATATGAATTTTCTTTTCCTCCAAAAGCGATATTCTGTTAATCCTTAATCGGGCCACAAGACTCCAAAGCGGTGAATAAAATAGACTACATAATATGAACACTTTAAGTAGTCGATGACTTCATATTTGTACCACGGAGGCATGATATGGTCGACTTTACTAACCTGAATTAGGGACTGTGCACTGTGCCAACTAATCAAAATTAAGGAGAGTGATCAGTCTTCGTCATTCCCTTTGCATCACTATTACTAAAGTCTTAAGCATGAAGTCTTTTGCGCTATATGTAAATCCACCTTACTTCCCTGCACTTTCTCTTTGATCATAATAAATCTCTCCACCTCTGACCAATGATGGAGTGCTGCGGATGATCGCTGGTCGTCGTCGACGATCATTATTAGTCTATTTGCCGATAATTAGGTAATTTCTTTTGACTATTTATATCTGTATTGATGATGCTCTTTTTACTATTTATATTTCTACCTTCGGAGTCGATGCATGGTAAATACGATGATGAGCATATGCTACTTGAAAGTATATATAAAATGAGTTACATATATATATATATAATGATGGTTGATTTAGTTTTTAATTGTTTTTTATGTGTATATATTGCTTTCTTTGTCTCTCTCCGCACACACACTATGCCTTAAACATTAATTAAGTAGCAAGAGGGGGAAGAGAGCTCAGCCTGAGATATGATGGGGATTTTCAAACACAAAATCAGATGGATTGTGTGTTTAATTTTACTTAAGACTATAGAGTTGAATACATCTCCTGCAGAAATTTTTTAAAGCAATTTTTCAAAAGTAGCAGATGATTAGTTATACTATCTTATCAATTAATTCATCGAAAATTTTTAAAACAAGGCCATGGTATCAATCTTAAGAGTTTTATTGAGTCAACTGTATTTAGAAATATGTGTGTGTGTATATATAGATATCATAACTCTATATATAGATATTTAAAAAAAGAATGAAGACTAATTTTGATGGGATATTAATTACCTGTCATAGAAAAGAGAAAACGTTCATCATTCATGTCGGTGTTTTGACATAAAAGCCCTCTTTCCCTGGCAGGCCAGACGTATATATCTGATCTGAATTGGATTCAAGAAAAATGGGAATTCTGCTGAGTGTCATAAGATATTTGGGCAGTAAAACAGACGAGGAGGAAAATGGAAGGCCAAGAAGTCCATTATTCACACGGGGCAATGCCATTTCTTCGCCAAATTCATTCAGATATTATTCAAACACTGGTGAGAAATCAGAGTACCCTCGTCTGAATAATGTTTTTGCGTCCTCTCATGAATGGCAGAACGGGAACTGCTTAACTCAGTCCCAGCAGAGGAAATATTTAACTATTTCTGTGCCTAACTTAGGAAACACATCATCACTTGCCCACACAATTGTGAATGGCAAGGAAACGTATTCAGCTGTTCTTACAAAAGAAAAGGCACCACGAAATGTTTCCCGTCCAGAAAGTGTTAGAATCTTGCCATCTTCAGGGGAGAAGGGTGGTGAAAAAGAAAGAGAAAAGGGGCAGGTGATGATTAACTGTATGGTGGCGCCGCCTCCGCAGCAGCCGCCGCAGGGTAGGTGGATTAAGCATTACAGTAGCTGCCACCGGATACTGCTGGTGGGTGAGGGAGATTTTTCTTTCTCTGCTTGTTTGGCTGCGGCTTTTGGTTGGGCTTCCAACATGATTGCAACATCCCTGGATTCTCAAGGTATGTTACATTCTGCCTCTGTTTTGGTTCTTGCTAGCTATTCTGTGGGTGATTTTGGTGCTATTTTCTCAGCTTTTTTGGTGAAGAATTATCAGAATGTGATGCCCAATTTAGTGGAATTAAGCATTCGGAAGTGCAAGGTGATGCATGAGATTGACGCAACCAAAATGGCGAATCATGCGTTCCTCGGAGGAATTAAATTTGACCGCATAATTTTCAACTTCCCATTTGCTGGATTTTTCAAGAATTTGTCACGAGTTGATCAGCTACAGTCAGTTACCTCCTATATTCTTGTATTCTTTATGCAGTTATAAATTCAAGACTTTTTAACTACTTCAATCGTTTAAGTATAACAGTTTCTTCATTCTTCATGTATGCAGACTTCACAGGAGACTTGTGAGCCTATTTTTAAAGAATGCAAGAGAAATGATAAGTGAAAATGGAGAGATTCATATATCCCACAAGACCAACGGTTTCCACAAGGAATGGTATCTGGAGACGATTGCTTCTTTCCACAGTCTTAGGCTCATTGAAGCTGTCGATTTTAATCTTCTTAACTATCCAGGGTACAACACCAAGCGTGGATTTGGGGGCGACAAAAACTTCGATTGCAACCCAAGCAAAACCTACAAATTCGGACTTATATTTTGAAAGGGCTATCAGAAACTGAGCTGGTTGGCAACAAATAGAAGTATATGTTCTTATGATAAGAAAAGAATGTTGATCCTGTGTTTCTGTTAGCCTGGTCTTTCCTAGCTAGCACGCAAGTATGATATATGTGTGTATATGTAAGTGAGAACTTGTGTGAAATGAGGAACTTTCTGACAGTCTCACAATAGAACATCAGCATCACTTGGGGCATATAGATGCTGCCTTTTCTCGAACATTAATGGACAAATGCTTGGCCTCTAAGCAACGGCCGTGCAAGTATGTTCTCTTTCTTAGTGTTTCAAGTTCTCAATTTCGTTTGTTTTTTGTTTTACATAAATTCTAAGTATTTAAATTTTTTTTTTTAAAATAATACATCTGATTGGTGTGAATTTAAAGTGACAAAAAATTAAATACCAATTGAAATTGGAGTTGAAAATCAAATAAGCTGCTGCAATGATTAGATATAATTCACTTAAGAGAAAATGAATCTCACTCAAGCGATGGCCAGTTCAATTTTGATGTTTATCTAATAAGTTTAATAACAACGTTATTCTAGTAAATATATAAGTTACTACATTCAATAAGCTTTCATAAGTGGATGTGGCTCCAGTTCCAGTACTAGACAAAAAATTAAATTGAGCTGAGCAAAATATGGCTTCTACTATTTATAATTATTAAATCTTTTTTCTTTTTGGAAAGCTTCCAAAATAATTTCATTTTTCTTAATATGAATTTTCTTTTCCTCCGAAAGCGATATTCTCTGAATCCTTAATTAATCAGGCCACAAGACTCAAAGTGGTGAATAAAATAGACTACAAAATATGAACACTTTAAGTGGTCGATGACTTTATATTTGTACGGAGGCATGATCTGGTCGACTTTACTAATCTGAATTAGGGACTGTGCACTGTGCCAACTAATCAAAATTAAGGAGAGTGATCAGTCTTTGTCATTCCCTTTGCATCACTATTACTAAAGTCTTAAGCATGAAGTCTTTTGCGCTATATGTAAATCAACCCTACTTCCCTGCACTTTCTCTTTTCCATTTGATCATAACAAATCTCTCCATCTCTGACTAATGATGGAGCGCTGCGGATGATCGCTCGTCGTCGTCGTCCATGATCAATATTGCTCTATTTGCCGATAATTAGGTAATTTCATTTTACTATTTTATATCTGTATTGACGATGCTCTTTTTACTATTTATATTTAGGTCTTCGTCGTCGAGGCATGGTAAATACGATGATGAGCATATACTACTTGAAAGTATATATAAAATGAGTTACATATATATATATATATATATACATGATGGTTGATTTAGTTTTTAATTGTTTTTTATGTGTATATATATTGCTTTCTTTGTCTCTCTCTGTACACACAATATGCCTTAAACATTAATTAAGATGATGGGGGAAGAGAGCTCAGCTTGAGATGATGGGGATTTTCAAACACAAAATCAGACGGATTGGGTGTTGAATTTTACTTGGACTATAGATTTGAATACGTCTCCTGCAGAAATTTTTTAAAGCAATTTTTCAAAAGTAGCAGATGATTAGTTATACTATCTTATCAATTAATTCATCGAAAATTTTTAAAACAAGGTCATGGTATCGATCTTAAGAGTTTTATTGATTCAACTATAGTCAACTTTATTTAGAAATATGTGTGTATATATATATATATATATATCATAACTCTAAATCTCCCAATTACCATTTTTGTCATTGTTGTCGACAATAGTCTCGGTTTATAGGTTGTTAAGTGGTGATGGTTGATAATTATCGTATATAATCTTTGTAGTTTAGTCAGTAGCCATAATATTAATCTATTCATCGAGTTAGATGGATTTAATGTAATACACTTAAATAGAATATATATATATATAAAGGAAAAAAAAGGGTTGGACAACCAATCAAAATGCCCATATTTGTAGAAGACAACAAAAAATAGCTAGTTTTTTCATAGTTAATAGTGTATGCCCCTTAATGAATTTAAAGAATAAACATCTAAGTTTGTTTCAATAAAATACATAGTGAAGTAAAGGATTTTTAACTTTTTGTGTACACCGAATTCATTAATGTTTTGTATACATTCAATTTATTCTTTGAACACATTAATTAGTTCATTAGAAGCTCTTATCGTCTTTATATATAAAGAAATTCTTTTTATGGAAAATAATGGCCAAAGTAAAGTGTACAAAAAGTAGATATATATGAATTGAAAGTGCTTTTGCCAACACCCAACAGCCGACATGTTTTATTGAACTTTCATTTAAGATTTCAATTTGGAAATTATATTAATAATACCAAAATAAATTCATAGAACATAAATAAAAACCATCTGCAAACCCAAAAATAGCTTAGCTAATACAACTACTTCTTACAACAAGGTGAGAGATCCTCATTTCTCAACAAAATATTTGTGACAGATATTTGCATGGCAATTTTCTAAAAATATTTTTAAAATTATTTTCCGATGAATGTTTTTGTCGCAAAATTACAATTGAATTGCAATTTGATTATTATTATTATTGTTGGGGATTTTGCCGGAGATTTTTTTTGATGAAAATATTCCTCATAAAATTCTTGGCAATTTGCCTAAGGATATTTTGGCTCACAAAAAAGTATATTTATATTAGCAAAAGTAGATTGCAAGGTGAGGAATAGAAGCAGAACATGATAGCAGCGCCCTTCTTCTCTTCTCTGTATTTGATACCTCAAAAGTAAATGTTATTATAGGAGCGAGGAGATGCCTTAAGCATAGAATGGATTTGTAATTGTCCTAAATTGGTTTTGTTGCTTAAAAAATATCATCTAACAAATTCGTCTTCTGAATTGCAGCATATAGCATGTACAATAGGTAAACCATTTTGGAAAAAGAGGAGTGTGAAAATGGTTAAAGGAAATTATGTAGTAATAATTTTGGAGAAGCAGAACACTTAAAACCGAACATGAAGAAAAAGATGAACACGAAATGAGAAGAAAAAGAGACCCTCGGGAACTAGCATTCGTGAGAGGCTATTCAACTATCATCCTCCATTCTCTTCGAGGACATAAATATCAACTGTAAAAATTAATTACAGTGAGAGACTCCTGTAAAAGAAAAAAACATAACAAAGTATAGTCCATTTCTCTTCTTCAGGCCTGACCCCATTCCTATGAAATGTTCTGAAGATCAAGAAAAATGGGAATTATCCATGGCGTCAAGAGATTCCTGGGCTGGAAAGCCGAAAATGAAGAAGGTGAAAGGCCAATTTATCCATATCCAGTTCTTAAGCGGAGGCAGAATCATTACCCCCGCAAAGGCGGTTCCTCCAGATCCTCTGAAAGGTTACATAAAATGTTGAACTTTCCCAGTTTAATCCACAAAGCTATAAAGAGCCTGCTGAAGAAACTCCTGCTCATCTGCTCTCTTCCGAGACCAAGAAAAACAGCAAACCCCATTCTTCCAATTCAAAAACCAGCACCAACCATAAGCAATGATCCATCATTGGTTCAACCCCTTCTCATTTCTTCATCTGGAATTAATGATTCATATCCGGACTCGACCCCGGAAATTGAGCCTACTACATTTGCCCTTCTCCCTGATTCAAACACAGATGATCTAGAGTTGCAGAGTGAAAATGTTGAATTTGTACCTTCTCAACAATGGCCGGAGGAGAACAACTCGGCCAGCAGAAAGAACTGGGATTCTGTGATAATATCCATACCCGAGTCCACATACTCGCTTTCCTACACCACGGCGAGTGAGGACATAATGGATTCGGCTGTTATTATAGGAGAAACAGCTCCACAAAATGTCTATTTTCCTGAACATAGTATGGGGATGAAGATGAACTCATCAGACGACGGGAAAGGGGAAGAAGAGAGGCCAAGAATAACAAATCTTACAATTCAAAATCCAGCACCAACCACAAGCAATGATCCATCAGTGGTTCAACCCCTTCTCATTTCTTCATCTGGAATTAATGATTCATATCCGGAGTCGACTACGGAAATTGAGCCCACTACATTTGACCTTCTCCCTGATTCAAACACAGATGATGAAGAGTTGCAGCATGACAATGTTGATGTTTTATCTTCTCAAGAATGGCCGGAGGAGAACTACTCGGCCAACAGAAAGAAGTGGGATTCTGTGATAATATCCATACCCGAGTCCACATACTCACTTTCCTACACCACGGTGAGTGAGGAGATAATGGATTCGGCTGTTCATATAGCAGAAATAGCTCTAAAAAATATCCATTTTCCTGAACGGAGTATGGGGATGAAGATGAACTCATCAGACGACGGGAAAGGGGAAGAAGATCAGAGGCCAGAAGAGGATGTGATGATAAAGTGTAATGTGGTGGTGGATGAAGGGAGATGGATTAAGCATTACAGCAGCCACCATCGGATACTGCTGGTGGGTGAGGGAGATTTCTCCTTCTCTGCATGTTTGGCTGTGGCCTTCGGCTGGGCTTCCAACTTGATTGCCACTTCTCTCGATTCTGAAGGTATGGGCTTTTCCATTTTATTTCCATTTAAGGACTTTGAGAAGTATCAGCAGAAGTTGACCGAGTAATTTAGACTAGACAATGAATAGCATTAATTAGCATGTGTAAAACAATACAATCTGAATCTGCTAATATATATATATATATATATATATATTCTACCAAACGGGTATATATGACCTTTAGCATAACTTGTCTACTTGGTGTCGCAATTTTCCCAGCATTTTTGAAGGAAAATTATAAGAATGCTCCATCCGACATTAAGGAATTAAGGAGCAGGGGTTGCAAGGTCATGCATGGGATAGATGCCACTAAAATGGCAAATCATGCAGTGCTGGGACATCTTACATTTGACCGTATAATTTTCAACTTCCCCTTCGCCGGATTTTTCAAAGAATTGCCACGCAAATCTCAACTTCGGTGAGCCACATGCAGTTTCATTTTTCGGAATAATTAAATTTAAGTACCCTCAACCGGATTAATTATGGATGTTCACTTTGGTATGTATATATGTATGTATGTATGTATGTATGTATGCAGACGACACAGGAGCCTAGTGAGCCTGTTTCTGAAGAACGCAAGAGAGATGATAAGTGAAAATGGTGAGATTCATATATCCCACAAGACCAACGGTTTTCACAAGGAATGGGATTTGGAATCTATTGCTTCTTCCCACTGGCTTAGGCTCATCGAGGAAGTCCATTTTAATCATCTTGACTATCCAGGGTACAGAACCAAGTGTGGGTTTGGGGGAGACAATAACTTCAATTGCAATCCAAGCAAGACCTACAAGTTTGGACTTTAAAGGGTCTGCTATTATTAATTAATCTGTTTGTTTGCATATGAAAAATTGTTGAGTGTGTGTGTATATATAAAAAAATAAATGGTTATCCTTTTGAACTGAGGCATGACATGATTTACCTTTTGTGCAATCCAATATCCATATCTACCTTAAGGTAATTTATGACGCGGTAAGATAAGTTCTTCAATCTTAATTTATTTTCATTTTAATTTTTCATTTTAAATGTGACTAAAGAATTGTCTGGAATTATTTCATGGTAAGGTTAGCGAAATTTTGGTGAAAAAATGAAGCTAAAAAATTGGCAATTAAATCTGGCTATTTCGGTAACACCCTAACTTAGCTATCAAAATGTTTTCCTGATTGATGAATATGTAAGAAAAGACATAAGCATATAGCATATATATAAAGGATCTTAAGCTGCTTTATAAACCAAACTACTTCTAGCATATTACCTTGATCCATCACACAGACGTTTTGGGTAGAATCAAACCTGATGAGGTAATTACTTTAATTATCAAGCCATGCCCAATGGACCGTCCTTAGGGAACTTGTGTCTTCACTCTCCTAACTCACTGTGATGTTTGTGTCTAATAACGATGGGAACTCACAAACTTGATTGAGTGGAGAGAGGGGTCAAGGACCCCTTTTTATAGGATGCCAAAATGATCCTAACCCATCAAGGATCATGAACAAGAATTAATGACATGCTCCTCCATAAATAGATATTCAGCGAATACTCTCCTCTTGTGACATACAACGAATGTGGAATAACTGATTCATGACTTTGGTCATGACTGATGAGTTTCCTTCATGTGTATAACCATTGCACATGAACCATTCCATATTCAATACAATGTATATACGTTATTAATTACTCCACATTTATATCAACTACTTAATGTGGGAGATCTTTGATATGTATACATTTCATGTGTTTATGAAGCCACATGATACAATGTATATATATATATATTTATTCCAACATTCTCCCACTTGGACAAATAAACACATAAAGGAGCTCACTGATTTCGAAAAGTGGCCACAATGTCATTCTTTGTGACTTACTCTAAGAGTTATTAGTTACGGATCATGGAGGTCATATTATTATTATTAAAACTAATATTTTCATCCATGTATCACATAAGTAACAACCATATTTAGATAAGTCATAATGAGGAGCCAAACGTAATATAAATTGAATGTATTGCCTCATAATTGTGCACAAACCATAATAGCAATGTTCAATCCATTATACAACATCAGTAAGACCCATATTACGAACATGTTCAATATACTTAATAGGGGCCAATGCTTTTGTCAATGGGCCAGCCAACATCATATTGGTACTGATGTGTTCAACTTTCACCTTTCTTTGTTGGATTCTTTCTCTAACAACATGATAATCCAACTCGATATGTTTGGATTTGCTCGAACATTTATTATTTTTCGAGAAGAAAACAGTCGTAGAATTGTCATAGTATATCTTGAGGGGCTCAGAAATGGCATTCACAATTTTAAGCCTAGAAATAAAATTTCGCAACCAAATGGCTTCAAAAGTAGCCTCATGACAAGCAATAAACACAGCTTCCATCGTAGAAGAAGCGGTAAGATTTTGCTTTACGCTTTTCCACAATACAACACCACCAACTAATAAGAAAATGTTTCAAGTGGTAGATTTCATGCTATCAGCACAACCCTAAAATCTAAATCTAAGTACCCAATGACTTCGAGTGAATCACTTCATTTATAGTTGAGCATGTAATCTTTAGTTCCTTGAAGATACCACATCACCTTCTTAGCAGCTTTCCAGTGATTCATGCCAAGGTTACTTTGATACCTTCCAAGACCAACCACAAAACTGATATCAGGTCGTGTACAAGTTTGAGCATACATCAAACTTTTGACAGCAGAAGCATAAGGGATAGCAGACATCTGCTTCCTTTCGATTTTATTTTTAGAACTTTGACTGCTGTTCAATTTATCTCCTTTAGAGATGGGAGCAGGGCTTGATGAACAATGTTGCATGTGAAATCTTTCAAGTACTTTGTTAATATAAGCCGTTTGATATAGTCCAAGGATTCCTTTCGATCTATCCTGATAAATATCAATGCCAAGTACAAAGGATGCTTCACCCATATCCTTTTATTTCGAGGTTACTTGAAAGAAATCTTTTAGTTTCATGCAATAACTACACATCATTGGTTGCAAGTAAAATATCATCCAAATATAGTATCAGAAAAATACAATGGCTCCCACTAACCTTTAGATATATACAATCATCAAGTTTGTTTTCTTGAAATTTGAAGAAAGTAATGGTATCATGAAATTTAAGATACCATTGGTGTGAAGCCTATTTTAAACCATTTATGGATTTACCCAACTTGCATACCAATTTTTCCTTTCCTTTTTCTTCAAATCCTTTAAGTTGTGCCATGTATATCTCCTCATCTAGATTTCCATTCAAAAAAGTTGTTTTTACATCCATTTGATATAGCTCTAAATCATAGTGAGCTACTAAGGCCAAAAGAATTCTAAATGAGTCTTTCTTAAAAATCGATGAGAAAGTCTCATTGTAATCGATGCCTTCCCTTTGAGTGAATCATTTGGCAATAAGCCTAGCCTTATATCGATCGATATTACCTTTAGAATCCTTTTTTGATTTAAAGACCAATTTACATTGAGTGGATACATGTCCCTCAGGCAATTCGACCAATTCCCAGACTTGATTTCTTTGCATGGATGTCATTTCATCTTTCATTGCATCCATCCATTTTTCAGATTCATCATCTTGCATGGCTTGTAAAAACATTAAGGGATCATTCATAATGCTAGAATCAACAATTTGTTCATGTAGATACACAATATAGTCATCAAAAATTGCGTTTTTCCTTTCTCTTTGAGATCTCCACAATTCTAGTGTTTCTGCGATATGTGTATCTTTTATAAGTGGTGTAATAGGAGTGTCAATGTCTCTCTTATGAAGTGGTGCAAGTTCATTAGTTGTTTCTAATGATTTTGGAATTAACACCACTTCTCCACTTCTCTTTTATCATGACTCCCACTATTAACACCATTCTCAAGGAACCTTGCATTGAGTGTTTCTACTATTCTGGTGTGGTGGTTAGGGCAATAAAATCTATATCCTTTGGACCATTCCAGATAGCCAATAAAGAAATAGCTAACAGTCCATGGATCCAATTTTCTATCATGTGGATTGTAAAGTCGTGCCTCAGCCGGACACCCCCAGAGATGTATATGATTTAAACTCGATTTCTAGCCCATCCCATAATTCAAAAGGAGTTGTTGGGATAGCTTTACTAGGAACCCAATTTAATATATACATAGCTGTTTTGATGGCTTCACCCCACAGATACTCTGGAAGAGTTAAGTCATTAATCATGCACCTAGTCATTTCCATTAAGGTGCGATTGCGCCTTTCAGCCACACCATTTTGTTGTGGAGTTCCTGGCATAGTGTACTGAGCAATGATTCCATTTTCTTGAAGAAATCTAGCAAATAGTGCCAAATTATGACTAGTCTCATTATAGTTCCCATAACATTCACCACCTCTATCCGTTCTCACAACTTTAATTTTTCTATCTAATTGATTTTCGACTTCTACTTTGAAAATTTAAAGAGATTCAAAGCATCAAACTTTTCTTTAATTAGATAGACATAACCATAACATGAAAAGTCGTCAATAAAGGTTATAAAATATTTTTCACCACTTATACATGAAGGATGAAGTGGTCCACATATATCAGAATGGATTACTTTAAGTAGTCCAGAACTTCTGGTGGCCTTTTTATTGGTACCTTTTGTTTGCTTTCCTTTAATGCAATCAATACAAGTACCAAAATCTGTAAAGTCAAGGGTATTTAAAACCCCACTCTTGACCAAATGCTTAAGCATTTCTTTAGATATATGGCCCAAGCGTTTACGCCACAACATTGATGAATTTTCATGTGTACGACTACGTTTGGTGCCAACATTCACATGCAAGGTAAGAAGATTGTGGGCAACTAAAGAATCTAAATGCAATTTATATAAACCATCACATAATGTACCATTTCCTATTAAAGTAGAATCTTTATAAATAACAAAAGACTTGTTTTTAAAACAAAAGGAGTAACCTTCCGCATCTAGTCGAGATAAAGATATTAAATTTCTAGATAGACTAGGAACATAAAAGGTATTTTGTAGATCTAAATAGATTCCAGTTTCAAGAACAAGTCTATAAGTTCCAATAGCTTCAACTTTGGCCTCCAATTTGTTTCCCATTATTATCATTTTTTCCATTATCATTGGATGGCGTGTTGAAACGAATCCCTACATGGTATTAGAAACATGAATTGTTGCACCAGAATCTAACCACCAAGTATTAGATGGAACATCAATTAAATTGGTCTCATAGCACATAAATGAAAGGAAAATACCTTTCTTTTCAAACCAGGCCTTGCATTTCTCGCAATCCTTCTTCTTGTGTCCCATCGTGTGATAGAAGTAACACATAGTTTTTTAGTTATTATTGGTATTAGCTTTTGGTCCCCTTGTATATGGTGGTTAGTAACCCTTTCCTTTGCCCTTTCTAGGTCCTTTTCCATAATGACCTTGTGATGTCATGTGAACCATTTGCAATCCTTCTCGCTGTAATCTCTCTTCCTCTTACACACACATGGAGATAAGTTCATTAATGGTCCACTTATCTCTCTGAGTGTTGTAACTTATCTTAAATGGACCATATTCTGCAGGTTGAGAGTTGAGAATGAATTGTACAAGGAAAGATTCTGAAATGACCATATTCATGGTCTTAAGTTGTTCAGCAAGATTATTCATTTCCATTATGTGCTTTCACACACCACCAACCCCATCATACTTTTTGCTAGTCAAAGTTGCCATAAGTGTACCTACCAATGCCTTTTCAGAAACTGGAGTCATGACTTGAAAACCAAAAATTGCCATGAGTTATTTACTAACAATTCATGCATTATTATATCCTACCTTTGGGTAAGACATAATATGCTCAGTCATTAAGTGATAAACAATAATTCATTTTCTTCCTTGGTTTTAATAAGACATAATGTTTTTATATCTTTGGATACAAAAACCAAGCACAACATGATTATAGAAACAAATTACCTCTAGGTTTTAAATTTCTACAATCACAAATCTCATGGCTTTGTTCTTTAAGTGTAACCATCATGATGAGTCACTTTGGTGACTATCTATAATATAATTGTACTTGAAGGCATAAGTCTTGAACCATAATATGAAGTATTGTGCAAGATCAAGTCAAATTTTCAACATGTAATATACTAAAATTAATCATGTTGAAAGCTTCTAACTATAAGCATATGGTGATTGCATATAAGTAGCCAGTTTATAAATAAGCTCAAACCTGATGCTCCGATACCACATGTAAGAAAAGACATAAGCATATAGCATATATATAAAGAATCTTGAGCTGTTTTATAAACCAAACTACTTCTAGCATATTACCTTGATCCATTTTGGGTAGAATCAAACCTGATGAGATAATGACTTTAACTATCAAGCCACACCCAATGGACCATCCTTAGGGAACTTGTGTCTTCACTCTCATAACTCACCGTGATGTTTGTGTCTAATAGCGATGGGAACTCACAAACTTGATTGAGTGGAGAAAGGGACCAAGGATGCCAAAATGATCCTAACCCATCAAGGATCATGAACAAGAATTAATGACGTGTTCTTCCATAAATGGATATTTAGTGAATAGTCTCCTCTTGTGAACATGCAACGAATGTGGAATAACCGATTCATGACTTTGGTCATGACCGATGAGTTTCCTTCATGTATATAACCATTGCACATGAACCATTCCATATTCAGTACAATGTATATACATTATTAATTACTCCACATTTATATCAACTACTTAATGCGGGAGATCTTTGATATGTATACATTTCATATGTTTATGAAGTCCACATGATATATTAATTCCAACAGAATATATATGTGAACGATTTTGTTGTTGATAATGCCATAATAAAAACCCCAATGCTAAAGCAAATTTTAGTTAATCCTTTTTCTATTAAGCCCTTTGTTGTGAATTCTCAATTTTGTATACCGTGCTCTCTATTGGTTAATTTTCCAATTCTGCTAGTTTGATTCTTTAGCATGTAAGTATGACTCTGAACTTGCAGAATTCGTTCAAACTGCTTTGATAAAATAAATTGGCCAAAAAGAAATTATGAATTTTGCAATGATCATTTTGTGTAGTTGTGTTCAATTTATCTAACATGAGGAATTGAAATTAATAATTAAATAAACAAGATAAAAAATAAATAACTAAAAGATGATACGTATGTACAAAATATAACAAGTGCATTAGACTTTCTAAAGTATGGAATCTTAGACATAAATTGTAAGCGCAAATTTTTTTATCTGCAAAATTAAAATTACAAGATAAGAAAAATTATACAAATAAAATAAAATTAAAATAAATCAACTGTGAATTCAATCTCTAATTTAATCCTCTAATTCTTCCCTTTCCAAATATGATCTTGAAATTGGATGAGCTCTATGATGAATGTCTTGAATACTGTGGGTCTCCTTGAATTTGATTTGAAATAACGCCAAATCGAGGGTTTCACACCTTAATCTCGAATCAAATGCCAAAAATTTATGAGCTCCACGAAGAATGCCTTGAATGTCGTGGATCTCCTTGAATTTGATTTGATGAAAATAATGCCAATTCGAAAGTTTCGCACCTTAATCTAAAATCAAATGCCAAAATATATGAGCTCAACAAAAAATGCCTTGAACGCTGTGGATCTCCTTGAATTTAATTTGAATAAAATAATGTCAATTCAAGGGCTCCGCACCTTAGTCCTAAATCAAATGCTAGAATATAATGAGCTCCGCGAAGAACACCTTGAACGTCGTGGATCTCCTTAAATTTGATTGAGAGAATTGCTGGACTCCTTCAAAGTTCCTCTCTCTTGTTGGAATTTGTGTTGTGTGTAGAATGAACTTTGATCACCCCCTTTATATAGATACTTGATGGGAGAATTCCAAATTCACTTGAACTTCTTTGATGGTTATCTCTTCGATAATATAATATCAAATATCAAAATATAATATCAAGTGTGAAGAGATAATATCAAATATCTTTGATTTGATTAGTCTATAAATATAGGAACTTCACCTTTAACACTTGTCAATATTTGATTTGAGCATAAAATAAATGAGTATTAATTAAAATTAGTTATTTATCTTTTAGAATTAAATTTAATAAATTTCAAAAAATAAATAAAATTTTAAATTAATATCTAGCATATTATTTTACATGTGTCACTTTTTCATTGGTTAAAATTAATATGTCTACAAATGCCTCCACTTCAACTTGAGAATTTTAGATAGTTTATACTCATATCTAAGAGCCTTATTGACAATTTAGACTCTTATCAAGGAGCATTTAGAATTTGAAGACTTGAGCTTTGGTCTTGAAGATTGGAATATTTGAATCTGTGATTTGGAGACTTAAAAATTTAAGTCTTGGACTTGGAGACTTAGAGAGTTGAGCATTTGATTTGAAGACTTAGAGACTTGAGTCGTGGATTTGGAGACTTGAAGACTTAATCCATGGATATGAAGACTTGGAGACTTGATTTTTTGGATATGAAAACTCGGAGACTTGAGAATTTTATATAGTTTATACTCTTATCTCAGAGTATTATTGATAGTTTAGTCTCATATCGAGGAGCATTTGTAATTTGAAAGCGAAAATTAATTGCCCCCAACATCATTGTCATCATCATTGGCATCACTTGAGTCTTCTTGCTCATCAAAATTCATGCTCATTTCAATATTATATGCACGAGTTGCCAAATCTTTGAAAGTTTTTTGTTTAATTCCTTAAACTATATAGTAAAGACTCCAATGCATTCCTTGGATACACATCTCAATTGCTGAAGCCTCCGACAATTGATCTTTGCAATTAACACTTAAATTTCTCCAGTGATTGATATAGTCAATGACACGTTTTTCTTTCCATTTGTGAGAGTTGATAAGTTCAATCATGTTGATTGTCCTTCGAGTGCTATAGAAACAATTGATGAACTCTTATTCCATTTGCCCCCAACTATCGATGGAGCATGCCTCCAATTCACTATACCAATCAAAAGTATTGTCCTTTGATGATCGAATAAACTGTTTGACTAGATGATCTCTGTATGTCTCAGCATTATTACAAGTTTCAATGAAATAAGCCACGTGCTGCTTTGGGTTGCCCTTGCCATCGAATTGCTGAAACTTTGGGGGTTGGTAACTAATTGGCATCTTCAAGTTGTCAATCCTTTGAGTATATGACTTGGAGTAAGTCATAGACGACTTAGAACTTCCATCAAGCTTGTCTTTGATAGTCTCCGTGATAAACTCCTTCAGTGGATCGATGTGAATTAGTCTAGTGGAAACTTCTAGTTCTTTTGTTGCAATCTCTTTATTTTTGGCTGGTTGTCTCCTTGCGGATGTTTTGCCTTCATCTTAAACCTCAATTTGCTTCTCCACCATGCAGCTAGCATCAAGATTTCCCACTTTGTTCATCAATTTGGAGATTTGAAAGTCTCGTTCTTGGATATGTTTCTTGAGTCCTTCAATGGCCATTGTCAAATTTGTAATTTGTTCTTCTAAGGTTTTTGCACTTGTCACCATCACTGTTGCCATGCTCAAGGAATTTGATGTTGAGTAGGGAATGGATGATGCAGATTCTTCTTTTGAGTCTCCACCATTTTTATTCATATCAATAAAATGCAACAACCCCTTTTCCACAACAAGCAAAGGAGCCACCTCCAAAGATGATTGCAACTTCTTAGGCATACTTCTTATGATAACGCCAACACTTTTTGCTTCATCACTTGAGAAATTTGAAGTAGTAAATTTCAATGTTGTAGTCTTATTGGCAGCCAATTGATACTTCAATCTTGATGAAACGAAGAGATGAGATGTAGAAATCGTCCTACCGGGCATGCCAAAATTTGTAAGAGCAAATTTCTTTATCTGCAAAATAAAAATTACAAGATAAGAAAAATCGTACAAATAAAATAATAGTAAAATCTATCAACTATGAATTCAATCTCTAATCTAATCATCTAATTCTTCCCTTTCCAAATATGATCTTGAAATTTGATGATATCCATGATGAATGCCTTGATCACTGTGGGTCTCCTTGAATTTGATTTGAAATTACACAAATTCGAAGGTTTCGCACCTTAATCTCGAATCAAATGCCAAAAATATATGAGCTCCGCGAAGGACACCGTGGATCTCCTTGAATTTGATTTGACGAAAATAACGCCAATTCGAAGGATTCGCACCTTAATCTCGAATCAAACGCCAAAATATATGAGATCCGCAAAAAACGCCTTGAACGTCTTAGATCTCCTTGAATTTAATTTGAATAAAATAATGCCAATTCGAAGGCTCTGCACCTTAATCCCGAATCAAACGCTAAAATATGATGAGCTCCGCAAAGAACGCCTTGAACGCCGTGGATCTCCTTAAATTTGATTGAGAGAATTGTTGGACTCCTTCAAAATTCCTCTCACTTGTTAGAATTTGTGTTGTGTGTAGAATGAGCTTTGGTCACCCTCTTTATATAGATACTTGATGGGAGAATTTCATGTTGACTTAAACTTCTTTGATGATTATCTCTTCGATAATATAATATCAAATATATTTGATTTGATTAGTTTATAGATATAGATACTTTATCTTTGACACTTGTTAATATTTGATTTGAGCATAAAATAAACGAGTGTTAATTAAAATTAGCTATTTATCTTTTAGAATTAAATTTAATAAATTCCAAAAAATAAATAGAAATTTTAAATTAATATCTAACATATTATTTTACATTTGTCACTTCTCCATTGGATAAAATTAATAAGTGTGCATAAATATTGTATACTTGCCAAAATTATTTGGCTGGTTGGATTCACAAGAGATTGCAAGTGGAGAAAAGCAAGTGGATTCCTCCAAAAAGGTCCAGTTACGAACAACAATTTTGGAATTATAGGACAAAACATATATTTGATAGAATTTTGCTCTGTCATTAGAGATTTTAGTCTCGCATATTCCGCAGCCTAACCATTTTAGTATTTTACTTACCAAAATTGGAAAAAAGAGCAAGGGGCTGTTTGCTTTCATTAGTAGGTTACTTTTCATTTTCAACATTATTTCAAAATAGAAAACTCTCAACTTCTATTTAATTATTTTCACACAAGATATTTTTTATTTTTATTTTCAATTTTTTCTTAAATTTACTCTATCATCTTATTATCACATCAATCAATTCAAATTCGATTTGATATAAAATATCCATTATCATTTAAAATTAATAATATATATATCTTTAAAAATAAATCTCTTTGAAGTACATAATAAAAATAAATCACCTCAATTTTCAGCTATATACTTAATTTGAGTCTCTTAATCATTATTTTTAGACAAAATATTCAAATATAATCTTTTTTTCAGCTTTGTTTGATTGTGAATTGGGGCATTTTGCCAAAAAAAATTGGTAAAATAGTTTTTGGAAAGTGAGGTTGGGGAATGTGATGGTTCTTTGTTTGTATTTTGGGTGGTAAGTAGATAATGAATTGAGATAAACTTGTTTGTTTGTTTGAGTTTTGGGAGGGGAAAAGATGTCATATCAATAACTTTTTTGTTGGATTGGTGAGGTGAAATAAATATTTTAAAATTATTTATATATGTGTATATATAAATTGGGTAGGAGGGAATGAGTAGGAAATGAATTAGGAGGGTATTTTGGGATTTTTTTGGGGGGGTGTGTTTTGGGAATAGGGTTAGGGAATGTGTACAATTCGTTTGTTTATATTTTGAGAGTTGAAAAATAAATTGGGAGCTGGTAACCAAACAAGACCTTCGTTTTCATAATTATAATTGACTTTTCAAATTTTAAAAATATTGAAAATAGAAAATGAAAATAAAAATGATAGATAATATATTAACAAGGGAATGTGTATAGTTCGTTTGTTTATATTTTGAGAGTTGAAAAATAAATTGGGAGCTGGTAACCAAACAAGACCTTCGTTTTCATAATTATAATTGACTTTTCAAATTTTAAAAATATTGAAAATAGAAAATGAAAATAAAAATGATAGATAATATATTAACAAGTTCTACCAATCTTAAGTTTTTCAAATAAAAAAGTATAATTTGAATTCAAAAATTTCAAAAATGGATCATTTTATAAAATTCAGCTCTTTTGTTTTGACACAATACTTTTAAATAATAAAAGCACTTTTTGATCTTCTACTTAAAGAACAACTTCAACTTTAGAATTAGAAAAAATACAAAGAAGTAAAGATAAGCTACTGGCTACTGCCTACTGCTGACTTGAACTTTGTTTTATTTGTTTTGGCTAAAATAGTTTTTAACCCGAAATATGAAAAATTAAACATCGCAATTTATTTTTCAAGAGTGTACTCAAAATATTCTCAAAACATCAATTTTATTTATTCCGTAACACAAATATACCCCTTACAATTACATATATATACATGTATCTTTTGACCAATATAAATACATTATTCTCTCCTAAGACAACTTTTAATCATCCAAAAATAAAATAAAATAAATATCATAATCCCCAACTCGCAATCCTAAAATTCTTCTCTCAAAACATCTTTTCTAAAATATCTAAAACAATACCAAACAAAACCGAATTATATAAAATCTCATAATCAATACTTTAAGATTTGCCATAGGTAAAGAAGTAGCCAATAATGGAGAGTATGAATAGATGGACCCCATGGAGGCAAAATAATATTGGTAATGTTTGGATTATATGTTTTGGGAGAATGAGTTTTGAAAGTGGGGTTGAGGAATGTGATTTATGTTTGTTTTATTTTGGGAATAGTAAGAAAATTGTTTTGAGAAAATTTGATATGTTTGTTTATATTTTGGAATGAGACAAATTCTATTATAGTAGTCAAATTATTACTTTTTTGTTGGATTTTTTTGGGTGAAAATAAAATTGAATAATATTTTTTATTGTAAAAATAATAATAAAATATATAATATGTATATGTGATGATTAGATATGATTTTTTAATTATAAAAATAATAATAAAATATTATGATATGTATATATATGTATATGAAATTTTTGGTAATAAATTAATTGATTTAAAGGAATATTTTGAGATTAATAGTGATTGTTTTGGAAGAAAAGTAAAATATATGTTTGGTTACATTTTGGGAAAACAAATTGTTTTCCCAAAATGTAACCCAACAAAGCCAATTAAGATTTCGGTGGATGCTACTATATTTTTATAATAATTTTTGAAACATTGGAGAAATGAAACAGAAAATGGTACAACCAAGTAAAGCATGCACACATTCCATTAAGAGGCAGACGGCCAACACGCGTCGTGTTGAACCAATATAAAAATGAAACTTCTCAAGTAAGCTAAAGCAAGAAGGGTCCATTCATCACCAAACACCAAAAAAATAAAAAAAAGGAAATAGGGAAAGAAGGATAGAAAGAAAAAATGGGGCCAGTCAGTATATATATGTTGCCACTACATCTATATGTTACGGTGGTGCTCACTGCTCACCATGTAATCAGAATCTCGGAATTACCCTCAGAATTTCTCCACAGCAGCAATTGAAAAAGTTAATCTGCTGATGGTACATCCGTCATTGCAGTCCATCATAAAAGAATAAAAAGACGAGTCTTTTCAGTGTTCTCAAATGATTTTGCCATAGGAAGATTAGAGAAGAGAACATTTTTCCGACAGAAATCCATCAATATGAGAGAACTGTGGGGAGGGGAAGAAAGATGGATAAAACATTATTCATCAGGCCATCATATACTGTTGGTAGGCGAAGGAGACTTCTCCTTTTCTCTGTGTTTGGCTAAGGCTTTTGGTTCCGCCGCTAACATTGTCGCCACTTCACTCGACTCTTACGGTATTATAGCCTTTTCTTTTTTAGTCGTCTTACTTCTATTATCGATCCTCTTTGTGTATGATACCCATCCGTTGTTCTTTACTTCATCCGGGATTTTTGATTTGGGGACATTAAAAACTCAAAATTTACTAGATGAAGACTCCTGTTTTCAAAAGATACTGTTATATATGCAACTTCCTGATTGTTGATTTCTTTTGATAGACTTTATTTCCGTTTCGAATAATCCTTGCAAAGTAAAGATTTTCCTGTTTCCGTATATATAATGGGAAATGGTTAAGAGCTCGAGATTTCCATGAGGTTGGAGATTCTATTAATTTCAGGGCTTGTGCCGAAGCCTGTTCTTAATCTGCAATACGGTTTACTGAATGACTAATTATTTTTTTCTTGTTAAGAGGTTAGGTACGAATGGCTGTCAATATTTCATGTTTATCATCCTCTGTCATCTTTTCTGTTCTCTGTTTTGATTCTAGATAATGAGGAATTCCTTTTACTGAACCAGATGAATTGATCAAGAAATACAAGAATGCAAAAGCAAATTTGGCGATTTTGAAAGATCTAGGGGCGTACGTGTTGCATGGTGTCGATGCTACCAGAATGAGGATTCTTCCTGATCTCTGGCGGAAGAAATTTGACCGGATTATTTTTAACTTTCCTCATGCTGGTTTCCATGGGAAAGAAAATAATCCACAGCTTATAATGTAAGCCTCTATTCTTGCAAAAAGGGATGATGAGATGAACTGCATTGTATTTGGTGTATGTCTAACTTGGTTTGTTAGGACTTGAATTTGGTGATTTAGGTGCTTTGGTGTATTTTATGTTTAAGGTAAGGCTATTTTCGTGTCACTAATATAACATGGTTAAAATTTTGCTGGGTGAGAAAAGTTTTGTTATAATGTTTGCCAACATTTTTTTTTTTCCCTTCAGCCATCAATGGACTTCCTTTGTCATGTGTACAGGATGCATAGGAATCTCGTTCACGGATTCTTATGGAATGCAAGCAGCATGCTGTGGATTGATGGTGAAATCCATGTTAGTCACAAAATCACGGCTCCATTTGACAGTTGGAGGATTGAGGATCTAGCACGTCAGTGTTCATTACTTTTAATTGGCCTAAATGATTTCAAGATTGAAGACTACCCTGGTTACAGAAATAAAAGAGGATCAGGTTCTAGACCCAATAAGCCATTTCCACTGGGTGAGTGCAGAACTTTTAAGTTCAAACTTTGCCCTGGGGTTGAAAGAACTCTGAAGACAGGGACCAAGTTGGATTTGAGACAGACAATGTCTCAGAAGTTTCAAAGTCCTGTTGACATGCAACGGCAGCAAGTTATATTTGGTAGGCAGCCCCCAGCGACACCTTTCACATTTAACGACGTCTGTCAACCTAGTGGATCAATATTGCACGTCGAGAATGCAAATGAGTGCCATAGGATATTTGGTGGATATCTTGATCATGTTGAGAAAACATTTGGAAGTAGTAGTTATGAAGTCCAACATTCTGTCTGTGAGGCTTTGAGGCTTGGTTTCGAAATGTACATGGATGCAGCTCCGGGAAGACCGTTGAGTGGATATATCAGCATTTTGGAAGAACTCCACCGGTTGAGCATTCTGAGATCTGCACAATTGAGACGGATGCTATTAGATCCTGATCAGCAACGCTGAGCAAGTGGTTGTGGAACTTGACTTCTTTTTGTGACTTGTTGATCCAGCGGTTTGTTGAACCGTTAGAAAATGTGGGCCTTAAGTCTGTCAAGAAGCATTATAAAAACATCTAATGCGTTTAACATGGTGAGCCTTCGCTGGTTTTTCATTTATTTCCTGCTATTTCTATTGAATATCATTTACTTGAAATTTCTACACGCTTCTTTGTGGTTTCTAAAACTTCGAAGGTTTGTTTCCATTTTAGGAGATGATGTTCCCTTTTGTTATTACAGTGAAGGCAGCACGTGTTGTGCATGGAAGATTGATCTTTATCTGTTACATTTTTAGAAATATGTGATTAACACTGGAAAATACTTTATTTCTTGCTTGAAATAAGAACTTAAGACTACAAACTAAAGAATAATTAAATTTATTATACTATGAGATATATCATATTCTCAAATATTAAGGCTATCTTTTTTTTTAATAAGAATTCTTTGAGAATGGTATCTTTTTCTAATAAAAATTCTTTGAGAATGGTATAATTTTGTCTACATATTCTTTCTTAAGGCAGACACTTATCTTAGTTTCGTTGAGATTTGAACCTTGGATCTTAAGTACGCAAATGTGTCAGTAATGCTATTAGATAAGAATGCTATCTTAATTAAAAGGGTTAGTTACCCAGACTCCCTGAGGTTTGCCAAATTACCCAAAAGTCCATAGGTTTGTGATAATTGCAATGATCTCTCTAATATTTCGCTCCATCTTATATATATATATATATTTTAATTTTGTTAGTTTTTGTTAAAAAATTTGCTGATGTCATCATAAAATTTATATGAAAACCTAAAAATAGCCCCGATTACTGTTTTGATTATTTTTTGAACAAAAATGCCTTTGGACTTATTTATAATATATTTTATACCATGGAGATGTAATTTTAATATTATTTAAATTATTTATAATAAATTTAAATATATTTTATTATTAATAAAATTTCATAAATATGGAATAATTTTTAAATTCTAATTGATTTAAAGATAGTTTAATTAAATTTAATTGAATTTATTTATTAATTAAAATAAAATAAGTAACAAATTAGAAAATAAAAATAAAAATTAAATGCATCCCTTTAATAATATAATTTTGTAATTTTAAAATAAATACTCAATAATATTAAAATAATAAATATAAGTAAAATTATTTAATTAGATTAAGTTGAATTTACTTATTAATTAATAAATAAAATAAGTGAAATATTAAAAAATAAAAATATATTATTTTACATAACATAAATTAATAATTTTGAGTTTAGTTGAATTTATTTATTAATTAGTAAAATTAAATATAAATAATATTAACAAACATATTTCAAATAATTTAATTATATTATCAATTATTAAAAATGTAAAATAAGTAAAAAATTAAAAATATCTATCATTTAGAACAACACAATTTTATTAATTCTAAATTACATTCTTAATAAAATTAAAATAATCAATTACTTACAAAAATAATAAGAATCTAAAATTTAGAAAAATGTTAAATTTGTCAACTTAATTATAGCAAAATAAATGAAAAATAAAATACTATGTTAATTAAGAATAAATAAGTAAAATTATTTTCAATATATATATTTAAAGTAAATTTGTATTAATATATATATATATATATATATATTACATTCCGACCTTCTCTCCACTTCTTTTTTTTCCTGCCGATCTCCTTTTTTTTTTTTTTTTTCTTCTGGCCATGGCCGGTGGTTGTTGCCCATGGCAACCACTGCCAATGGCTGCCATGGCAGTAGGCAGCTCATGACGGCTGCTATGGGGGCTAGATCTGGCTAATTGGGGGTAGGGGTGGGGGTAAGGGGGATTTTTGTATATATATACTATATATTCTTATGTTTATATATATGTTATATATATTGTGTATATATATAAATATTTAAATATTTTTAATATATATTCTTTTATGGCTTAAAGGTATTTTTGTGATGTTATTAAATAAGGTTAATTTTGCTATTTTGATATTTTTTTTCCTTTTTTTGCTGAATTTTTTTATTTTTTTAGTAAAGCGTAAAATGAACTTTTTTCAAATTCTATCAATTTTAACGGTTAAAAGTTAACATCAGGGGGGTAATTATAGTTATTGCAAACCTGTGAACTTTTGGATAATTAGGCTAAACTTTGGAGGCGTTTGGGATTAACCCTAATTAATTTTTTTTTTATTTTTTTTTCTTTTGAAAACTATATATAACATCAAAATTAATTGTAATGATATATATTAAAAAGATTTAATTTTACAAATAATACAATTAAATATTAAACAATATAAATCACATCAAATAACATGCAACAATTTTCAAACTAATCAAATTTTATAAAACTGATAGTAAAAAATTCAAATACAAGCAATATAGACCACCGAGTAATTCTAATGGCAAATAAATGAGAATTATTTGTGAACTCAAAAATTGAATGGAAGATTAAAAGAAGAATTTACAGCCAAACTTGTATATTAATCTCTATTTAGGACTTGTAAATATGAAATTAGTAACGGCTACATTCCTTTCTTTCTAATCTCATTTCCTTCTCCATTCCATGAAATAGAAACTAAACTTGAATAATGAAATATTTGTATCTTAAAAAACACAATGCTAAAATGTTCTTCACATAGAGAATTGAATAACATAACCTCAATATTATGAATTAATGAAATGCAGCTTGTGTAACTTTCAACTCAATTATGATTATACTTATAATTTTGTTGGATGTTAATATTACATTTTGAGGTCAAATTTAAATTATCCAAAAGTTGGTATCACAACTAACTAATTTGAAATTAATTTTCGTTTTCGGTGCCCTTAAAAATATAGTTGATTATGTCACTAAATCTTTTAATATTCTAATGCCTTTTAAAAGGTAAAAGTTGAAAATATGACAAAAAATATTGAAATAACTTATACTTATGAGGTATTTTTTTTTTAATATAATAGTGTGTGTGTGTGTGTGTCTATATATATATATATATTGACATGCATAAACATGATGGCCTACGAATGTATACACTAGTTTGACATTTATATTTGATTAAAAAGATTTATCCATTAACTTTTCTTGTCAATCTCCTTTTAGCATTTGTTTTCATAATGAGTATATATTTTTAGTGCATCTTTTTTACTGCTTAGCGACACATGTGGAGGAAATGTTAGATCCTAACCAAATTTTGGTTACATGCTTTGATGAGAACATGTCCTCCAATATGTGTTTTAAGTTATATATATATTATTTACATGTTACCATATATAATTATTTATTTTTCGGGTATCTTCGAGAATCATATATTTTAATTTGAAATAAATTACTTGATCACCTAAATACCCATAATTATAAAGAATTCATTCGTGGTTAGACTTAAATAAGTTCTAACAAATCTTTTATTTAATACAACTATGATTGAGTTAATTTTAGCAATAACATTGGTAGCTAGGTGTTATTAATATTGTTATTTTAGTAGTAGAAATTTGCGATTAGCAGGTAGTCAAGGTGAGAGTGGAGTTTTCTGTCTTTAAAAGGAATTATCCCTACAATGGTGTTAACAGCAACTGGCAGCACTAGAAACTGTCTGACCAATCGAACTTAAAACATACTGAAGCTCTCTTTGTTAATGGACAAGACAATGCAAAAAATGCTGAATGAAAATTGCTGGTATGTATTGATGCAAAGTCGGGAACAATTTAAAGGGCTGAGGTGCAGCTAGCAATCAAAAGTGGTAGCCATTGTTCAAAGCAGCTGCTGCTTTTCCAATGCAGGCAGGTTGAAGGATGTGGTCCAAATATATCTTCTATCTTCTGGTGGCACCAACTAGAGGAGTTATTCTACTCATTTTGAGCTTTCCCATAAGCTAAAATCAATCTCCAAAAATTTTAATAATCTAGTCATCTGGTCAAACTTGAAGAGTTTGGAGAATTATTTTGTTGGGTGAAAAATAAATTGGCCCAAATGAAATTTGATCCAAAAAGTTAATATTGGACTGAAGGCCCAATTTCAATTTAATTCGAGCCCAATCTCAATCTCAATCCCAAGCCCACAATCACACCATAACCACAACCACGCCAAGCCCAAGCCCAAGCCCAGTTGAGCTAGCTAGCTGGCTGGCCGGACAAGCTGGCAGCAGCGTGAACGCTATGGCTTGGGTTGAATCTACCATCATGTAGGCCTTCTCTCCTCCAAACACTTGTGGTACCCCAAAGGGGTCTATCCCTTACCTCCACACTTAAGTTATTTTGATCCATCTTTTGCTCATCTTTCAATATGAGATGAGTTCTTTTTTCCCAACCCACTAACTTTTCTATTAGTCTTCTTAGTCAACTATCAAGTAGCTCACTCTAACCATTAATTTTTCATTCACTTGAAATTGGTTTTGGCCAATTAATTACATTGCCAATATCTATCCACAATGTAGTTTACAATGATTAACAAGTTTTTAGAAATTAATTCTTTAAGCCTACATAAAAATTTGGTCAAAGAAGGCCAATTTCCAATAGTCCACCCCATAAATGAAAATTAATGTGAATGATAATGCAAATGCTCATGTAGACGCAGAGTTTAGGCAAACAACTATTGCATCAGGATAGGTGGCTTATGGTTTTGAATCTTTCTTAGTGAAGTACTATTGGGGTTACTTGGCTAATTAGTGAGCACGATATTTCTTAAACTATCCAGTTGTTGGTGTAAACTAAGACAATAGTACCCATACAATAGTTGTCCTTACGCTTTTTGTTCGTTTCAGTTGTGTTCATTTTAGCCATGAACACCTATCTTAGATTTATAAGTGTTTATGATGAGGCGGGCCGTCTTCACATTTATATAGGTGATCTCCCATAGAGAGTATCCTACTATACTCCTCTATACTAGCTTTGGAAATCATTATGAGTCAAAACTCAATCTTCTACCCACGTAGCATGTAGCACTTCATGTCGTTAGAATGAGTTGAAGTACGCACACGAACCGTCATGGCTTAGTTTTCCTATTTGACTAAGTTCTTGAGATCTCCAATCATCATGCTTGGGTATCTACTATGTTAGTTTTATAACTTATGGGTTTTAGTTCCATTCCTCTCGATAGTCATTTTACTTGATCTCTGGGCAGGCTTTTTTTAACAGATCCACAAAATTTTCCTTGGACTTCATAGAGTCAAGTGAGACTATCCCCTTTGAGATCAATTGCTCTAATGGTATTATGTTATCGTCTTATGTGATGAGATTTACCATTGTACATACTGTTGTGAGCTTTTCAGATTACTGATTGACTATCACAATGAATTATGATGGCAGAAACTGGTTAAGGACAACAAGGAATGTCTTCTAGAAAATTATGAAGCCATTTTGCTTCTTTTCCTACTTTATCTAAAGTGATAAATTCAGACTCCATCATAGAATGAGCAAAGCATGTTTGTTTAGAGGACTTCGAAGACACAGCAACTCCACTGAGTGTGAATACATATCCACTTGTGGACTCGATGCCTTTCACATAAGATATTTAGTTAGCATCGCTATACCCTTCTAGTATAGTGTAGTGTAGTGTAACTCGTAATCTATTATGTACTTAAGAAATCTAAGTATCCTCATCAGTGCCTTTTAGTGATCATTGCTAGGATTGCTCGTAAATCTACTTAACTTGTTTACTAAACACGCAATATTAGGCGAGTACAGTTTGTTAGAAACATCAAACTACCCACTATTCTCAAAAATTCTACTTGAGATATGGGTTCACCAATATTTTTGCTTAGATGTTGACTGGGATCTATGGGCATTTTTACAGGAGAATTGTCATACACATTAAATTTTTTGAGAATTTTCTCAACATAGTAGGATTAAGTTGAAATTAGTCTATCATATGTTCTAATTATCTTGATTCCCTAGTATGACATCAACAATACCATATCTTTCATGTCAAAATACTCCATAAGCATTTTCTTGGTAGCCAAGATGATAAGTTGATTGCTACCCATTATCGACATGTTGTTGACATACTGGCGTATTATAACAAATTCACTTTGAGTGCCTTTGATGTATGCACATTTATTGCACTCGTTTATCTTAAATCCATTTGACAACATTATTTTGAAATTTTTCATGCCATTGTTTCGGAGCTTGTTTAAGCCAATACAACGATTTAACAAGCCTACATACTTTCTTTTCTTGTCCAGGGATGACAATCCTTTGAGTTGTTCCATACAGGTTTCTTCATCTAGCTCACCATTCAGGAAGGTTGTTTTAATATCCACTTGATGTATTTCAAGGTTATTTAGGGCTGCTATTACAATGAGCACCTTGATAGATGTGATTCTTGTCATTAGTGAGTTAGTATCGAATAAATCAAGTCCTTCTTTTTGTTTGAACCCTTTTGCTACCAACCTGGCCTTGTATTTGTCTATAGAGCTATTGGCTTTATATTTCTTGCGAAGAATCTACTTGCAACCCAATGGTTTGTGGCCTACTAGGAGATCAACAAGCTCCTATGTATGATTTGGCATTATGGACTCTATTTCATTATTGATAGCTTCCTTCCAAAAAGGTGCTTTTAGATTAGATAATGCTCCACTAATTATCTGTGGTTCATTTTCTAACATATAAGTTAGAAAGTCTAGGCTAAATGTTTTTGCCATTCTAACCCTCTTGCTTTGTCTTAGTTTTTCTTTGCTTTGAGAACAACTTGTTGATTTCAGAGTTCTTTTATGAGAACTCGTTTCTTCTTTATTTTAATAAGAAAAAATATTTTTCAAAAATACAGCATTCCTGGATTCAATGATCATTCCTTCATTTATATTAGAAACTGTTGATTTATACACCAAGAAACAATAGGCACTACTATTGTGTGTATATCCAATGAATATGCAATCAATAGTCCTAGGCCCTATTTTTAGCTGTTTTAGCTTAGGTACCTCCAGCTTAGCCAAGCACCCCTACAGTTTGACATATTTGTAGGAAGGTTTGTGACCTTTCCATAATTCATAAAAGGTTTCATTTTTCTCTTTGTAGGGTATTTTGTTCAAAATGTGGTTAGTCGAAAGAATAGCTTCCCCCCACATGTTCTGAGGTAACCTAGAGTTAATCAACATAGCATTCATCTTTTCCTTGAGAGTTTGATTTTTACGTTCATCAACTTTGTTTGATTGAGGTGAGTAAAGAGCTGTCATTTGATTAATAATGCCAAAATATGAGCAAAATTCTTCAAATGGTGCACCATATTCTCCACCTCAATCACTTATGATTGCTTTTATTGTTTGCTAAGTTGATTTTCAACCTCAATTTTATAGCATTTGAATGCTTCTAGTGCTACATCTTTGCTTCGTAAAAGGAATACGTAGCAAAATCTTGTACAATCATCTATAAAAGTAATGAAATACTTTTTCCCACCCTTAGTTTGCACAAGTTTCAAGTCATAAATATCACTATGGATTAATTTTAGAGGTGTCTTGCTCCTTTCAACTGAGTAAAAAGGAGCTTTAGCCATTTTAGCTTCAATACCTATTTCACACTTATGAGGTGTGTCAATTTAAAATAGAGTCAGCAATTCCAAATGTACTAATATACGAAAAGTGTTGAAATTAACATGTCGTAATCTAATATGACATAAATAACAACAATCAATCGAGTAAGCAGAACCAAAGGATTTATTATTCACTGAAATAATTTTTTAAGACAGGCATTACATTTAAATAGCATTTTCCTAGTAACAGGCTATTCTTAAAGAGCACAAACTTGTCAAACTCAAATACAAGCTTAAAACCATTTTTCTAATAGAGAACTTGACACTAAGTTCTTGCCAATGTCTGGCGCATGAAGAACTTCATTCAGCGTTAGCTCTTTGCAAGAAGTCATCTTCATAACGACTTTGCCCATTCCAACAATGTTGCTGAATTCCCTATGTATAGTTTCTTTTCAATGACAGGAATATAGATTGAGAATATTGACTTCTCATAGAAAATGTTTCGAGAGGCACTAGTGTCAATCCACCATTTTATTGGATTATCAATGATGTTGGCTTCAAAAACTACTATTGAGAGATTCAGCTCGGATAAATTTAGAGCTATAGTCTTTTCCTTAGTCATATGGGTTTGACTTGATTTGTTCTTCTTTGAAAGCCGACAATCTTTGGCCTTGTGGCTCGACTTTCCATAGTTAGCAGTTCCCTTGGAACCTCATAGGCTTATTGCCTTTGCTAGTTTGAGCGGTCTCCTAACGCTTCCTTTTTTTGCTTCCATTTTAGCTTGGTTTGACCAAGTTAGTTTTGGCCTCGATTTTGATCTTACCTGTCTTGACATCGAACATCCGATTGTCGTCCTCAATCCTTCGTCTGACAATCAAATCCTCAAAACCCATCTCCTTTCTCTTGTGTTTGAGATACTTTTTGAAATCCTTCCATAATGGTAGTAGCTTTTTAATCATTGTAGCTACTTGAAAGGATTAGCTTAAGATAATTTTTCAGCATGAATTTTGTGAAGAATAATTTGCAATTCTTGAATGATGGATTTGGAATCCACCATCTTATAGTCCAGAAATTTGGCTACCACAAGTTTCTTCAACCCGACATCCTCAATTCAGTACTTCTTATCAAGTGATTCCCACGGCTCTTTAGCTATCTTAATAAGACTATAGACATTGTACATGAAATCATCCAATCTATTAAGGATGTAGTTTCAGCATAGAAAATCACTTTGATTCTAGGTATCAAAAGCTACCCGTTTTTAGACATCTGTGTCCTCTTTTGGTACAATAGGAGCATCTTCTTTCAAGAGCCTAACAAGACTCAAGGTCGTGAGATAAAACAGCATTTTCTGCTACCAATTCTTAAAGACAACAGTGATAGGAGCAGCGATGGCAATTGGAGGAATAGAAATCTGGTTGGATGTCATGATCACAGAAATAGTAATTCATCTTAAAATTGTTATTTTGGTAGTAGAAATCAATTATCAACAAGTAGTCGAAGCGAGAGTAGAGCTTTTTATCTTTAAGACAAATTAGCCCTGCATTGGTGCTAACAGCAACTGACTATCGTCTCCTAAGATAAAACGCTAATTTAGATGGTAACGACACTACAAATTGTCTGACCAATCGAACTTAAAGCATAATGAAGTTCTCTTTGTTACTGGACAAGATAATGCAGAAAATGATGAATGAAAATTGTTGGTATGTATTGATGCAAAGTCGAGAACAATTTAAAAGGTTGAGATGCAGCTAGCGGTCAAAAATAGAAGCCATTTTTCAAAGTAGCAACTGCTTTTCCAATGCCAACAGTTGAAGGATGCGGTCCAAATACATCTTTTGCCTTCTTGTGGCACCAGTTGGAGAAGTTATTCTACTCAATTTTAGCTTTCCCATATGCTAAAATCAATTTCCAAAAATTTTAATAATCTGGTCATCTGGTCAAAATTGAAGAGTTTGGAGAATTATTTCATTGGGCCAAAAATAAATCAAGGCCAAATGCATTTTGGTCCAAAAAGTTAATATTGGACTGAATGCCCCATTTCAATTTTATTCGAGCCCAATCTTAATCTCAATCCCAAGCCCTCGACCACACCACAACCACGCCATGCCCATCCAGACGGCCAGTAGTGCATGCATTTGTGGCTTGGATTGAACCTACTATCATGTAAGTCCTCTCCCCTTCAAATAGTTGTGGTATCCCCAAGTGGCCATCCCTTACCTCCATACTTCAATTATTTATTTTGGTCTACTTTTTATTCATCTTCTGAAGTGGGAAGAGTTTTGCTTTTCCTAACCTGTTAACTTCTTTTTTAGTCTTCTTAGTCAATTATCAAGTAGCTTACTTTAACCGTTAATTTCTCATTACTTGAAATTGATTTTGGCCAATTAATCACATTGTCGATATCTAACAGCAACATAGTTTATGATGATCACTAAATTCTTAGAACTTAATGCTTTAAGTCCACTTAAAAATTTGGTCAAAGAAAGCCAATTTCCAACAAATATAATATTATTCATTTTCACTGTGAATGCTAACATTAATTGCAAAGTTAATCTCGCAATCTACTGGCAAATTAGGACACCAAAAGAGTTAGATCATTAATTTCATTTCACAACTCATATTGATAAACTAGCCAGCATGACTGTGTGGAGGGTACCAAGAGAGGGTTATGTGAAAATGAATTTTGATGCAGCAATTTTTGAGCATGCACAAATAGTTGGCCTTGGTGTTGTTGCAAGGAATCATATGGGGTAATGTCTTGCTTGGATATCTAAGATTATTTTTTTGCCACTCTCACTAGAATCAACCGAGGTTGTAGCTACAAAGGAAGCATGCAAAATGGGATATGAAAATAGCTGGGACAGAATTTTGACTGAAGATGATAATATTTCAATTATTCAAGCTCTACATTGCCATGGGAAGAATTTATCTATTATTAGTCCTATTACTATGGATGCAAAGAATTATCTTGCTCATGTTTCCTCAGTTTCTTTTGTACATATTAGGTGTAGTGTTAATGCATGTGCTCATTTTGTTGCTAAGAAAACTCTATCTATTTACCAAAATGAGATAGACGGACATGATGTAATTTTACAGGCTCTAGACTGTGATTCTCATTAATATCAATTATTGTTTCCCTCTGAAAAAACAATTAAAATAAATTCACAGTTCATTAAATTTGACTATTTAAGAATGATTTTAATTTAAATGTCATGAGTTATAAGCTCACATCCATATGGCGTCTATCACACCAATTATTCAACTCCACGTTCAGCTTGGATACCACCGTAACAGACACTTACCATAAATTCTATGTCAAATGTTGGTCTTATCCTATACCATATTGACAAATTAAGATATAAAATCAGTTTAATCCAGTAGCCCCCTAATCCTAATACATGGATAGATGAGCAATCCTCCTCGAACACTTCAGCATTTAATTCTTGAAAAGGCGCCTAAAACAATTTCTAGCAATACAACCCACTGAAGGCTTTCTGAGTGCGTGCCAAATATAAATAATGGAGGTTCATCCAATATGGTCGATTGATACATTGGGGAAGAGTTAGATATTTGAAACTTCATATCTGAAGAAACTAAAGCTGCGTTTGTTATTATTTTTTATTTTTTGGAATAATTTTCTTTTGACAAAACTAAAAATAAATATAACCTTTCAGTTTTTTCAAAATACTCAAAAATAATTTTAGAACATTTCGAAGTATCTTTCTTCTATCATTTGCTAATTCTCTAATGTAGACGTAATTGTTATATATACATATTTATAATATCATGATATAACATTTATACATATATAAAAATGATAATATAAAAACACATGAATTCACCCTAATAAATAATCTGACCAAAAAAAAAATACTAATTTGATATTTAAAATATAATTTGTCTCCTCTCAAAATAAAATCAAATATATACTATTCTCCTCCAAAATAATTTTTAGAACAAATTAACCCAAGCATTCCAACCCTTCCCCAAAATATTTCTTCAATTGATTTCCCCCAAAACCCTTGGAATGAAACCAAACATAATCTGAAAGTTTTACTGATTGAAGAAACTTGCAAACTTCACACAATTTTGATACAAAGATGGAGCAATGCCTAACCTTAATTAATTAACTAAGACTTTGCATATACTTAAAGAATGAAAACATGCATGCACAATCAAATTGCTAACAAGTGAAGAGTCTTTGATCATAGAGTTGTTAATGCAACAAATTGTCATGTTTAAGATATATATTAATTATGACTTTGTGTATTCTTCATTCTTGGTGTAATTGCAATTTTCCCAGCTTTTCTAATGGCAAAAACATTGAAAATTTAAAGAGCAGAGGTTGGAGGGTCATGCATGGGACTGATGCCACTAAAATGGAAAATCATTCAGTGCTCGAACATCTTAAATTTGACCGAATAATTTTCAACTTCCCATTCACTAGATTGTTACGCGTGCAATTTAACTTGGGTTAGCCACGTACAATTTATTTTTTTAATGTTATCATATTCTTGATAATGCTTTAAAAACTCTAAACTATATGTTATCAGATTCTTGATAATACTTTGAAAACTCAAAACTATATATTGTTCTCTTGGGTATACTTATTCAGACTTCACAGCAATCTACTGAGCCTATTTCAGAAAAACGCAAAAGATTGATGATTGGCGAAAATGGTGAGATTCACATATCCCACAAGACCAATGATTTTCACAAGGAATGGTATGTATCTAGAGACCCTTGCTCTGTCTCGGGAAAATTGCAATTTTAGTCCATCAACTATTACCTATTTCGATTTTAGTCCATCATCATTTGGGGTTAGCAAATTTGATCCTTTGATCATTAATTTTTAGCACATTTAGTACATTTTTAAGCAATTTCAGTTCTTCGGGGCCGATTAATTTGAAATTGAGCCCGCCAATTGTGCAGTCACCAACAATCGGGCTTTGACTTTGGGCATTTTATGCCATTTGGCTCCTAGAGTCCATGTCAACCAACATGGCATTGCCACGTCATAAGAGAAAAAAGAACACTAAAATACCACCCAAAAAAAATTGCTTAAATCCCCACCCGATTTTCCCCCCATTTTCTTTACTCATTCCTTTCTCATCCTTCTTCATTTCCTTCCCTTCTCCTCGCTCTTCTTCTTTGTTCATCTACCCTTTTTTTCTCTATTTTTTTCCCTCTTGTTTCTGCTCAATGCCGTCGTCCTCCAGCTCTTCAGCATCGATAAGGCCCCTTGAATGCTCATGCGGTGAGAGATGCATGGTGAAGACCTCATGAACTAAAATGAATCTCGGTAGAAGATTTGCATCCTGCCCAAGATACAATGTAAGTGACAATGTGAAAATGGGTTTTACTATTTTGAAAGTTTCAATTTCAATTTTTGATTGGGTAATTTTTTTTCCAGAGAAATGGTTGTGGGTTTTTTAAATGGGTCAATCCATCCATGTATGCAAGGGCCAAAAGGCCCAAAACCATTATTCCATGTCTCCTTCACAAAATCTAATGCCCTCACTCGATATAGCACATAAGCCGAGGCACCATTCAGTTTAATCTTAAATTGAACCTACAATTCAATCAATAGACCCAAAAGATTTCAAACTTAACTTATTAGAGCAGCGAAAATTTTAAACTTAATAGACTCAACAAACCATCAAGTACGTACCATGATTCACTTTTCTTACATTTAACAAAACATTTATGTGCCTTAAGTCATTAACATCAACATGATTTAACATTTAAAACAATAACAATATCATATACAAATAACAGTTTGAGCAGATAGGAATCTCTTATTCCTTATTACTTTATGAACAGTATACAAATGATCAGATACGGTTAGAATAAACAAGCCCGAGTCATATGCAATTCAACCGAATTGACTTCATGCATATCAGAACATTTCTTATTCCAATCACTCAGTTATATCCAAGCATGACAGCTTGACACACAGAAGATGCTTAGGAGTATCCCTAGCATGTAAATGAGACACGATAGATACCTAGGAGTATCCCTAGCATATCACTGATAGACGGACGATACTTAGGAGTATCCCTAGCATATCACTGACAAATGGTAGATACCTAGGAATATCCCTAGCATATCACAGACAGACGAATGATACCTAGGAGTATTCCTAGCATATCATAGATAGACGGACGATACCTAGGAGTATCGCTAGCATATTACTGATAGACGGTAGATACCTAGGAGTATCCCTAGCATATCACTTACAGACGGATGACACTTAGGAGTATCTCTAGCATATCGTTGATACTTGGAGTCTCCCTAGCATATCACTAATACGACCAATATCAATCAATCGGATTTACCGACAAGGCAACAAATAACATGTACAGAAATATCAACAAGGCAATACCATAACGATTAAAAAGTACAATTAAGCCATCATGGCCATATACGAATAGATAGGTATGCTGGCAAAGCATACGATAATAAGGCAGGACAGGAACAAGTACATAACTGTAACAAGTACCGATCGAGACAAGTACAAGATAAGACAGAACGAAGTTCTAAGCACCAGAACAAATAAGAGCAAACTCATCAAAGTGCAAGAAAGCAATAACACTCACAGGGGTATACAATTCAAATAACAGATCACGAGCAAGTACACAATCAAGTACAAATCTCAATAAATATGAGCAAGTACAGTTCAAGCAATTTTAAACCCTCGCAGGAATTTTTCCACAAGAATAGATAAAATAATTAAGGCCAAAGTGGCAAAACCTCACAGGATTCGGTGATTAATAACAACAATACCGAAAATCAAAATAGGTATCAGATCAATAAAACTTAATCAGGTTCAGCGATAGCTATGGAATAAGCTCATACAAAGCAAGTGCTAATTGGCAGAACCTCATAGGAGTGCAACAATTAACAAAGTGCAACAATTAACAGAGTGCGATAATCAAATCAAGCATCAACCCTCACGAGGGTTTATCAGGAAAATTGATAGGTATAAAAAGTGCCAGATTGGCAGACCCTCACCTCCATAGTCTTGTAAATATTGCCGCCACCTACTGACCTGCGGAACCTACTTCGTCATCACCAAACCAAAATAGTATATTTATAGTCAAACATTCTCATTCAACCATATAATCGCAATTGCACAAACAACGGCCTAAAATTGATATTTAATCGGCTAAATCGACAGCCTCGATAAAGACATGCTAATAGTGTTGATATCATTAAAGAAATATATAATTAGGTCCTAAATCGTCCAATTGATCTTGCCACAACATCTCAATCGATAACGATGGTCCAATATCCCTTAAAAATCCCATTTTTTCTCAAATTTGTCACATGATAATAGAAATTTGAGTTTTTAAACTTATAATGGTACATGCATGGTCCAAATCTTGGTTCTGCCTCATCTCAATTAACCTAAGTATTGCCACTTAGGATCTATATCCATAGAATTAGGATTTAATCACTTGATTAACTTAATTATTCCAAAGTTATCATTTATATAACATGATCCCGGTCCACTAACTTATATAATTATATGCATGTCCTAGTTTTCCAGATTAAATCGCGCGTATTCTTAATTTATACAATACATTTTAATGTTTGGAGGCATGTACATTTACATGCATACAACTTTAACACAAGTTTCTTGTTTTTACCTAATATCTTTTTATCGAAGCTTCGAATGCACGATCAGCTTGCGTGCATGTATTCCTTGCGACGAGACTGAAGATTATGTCATATCGCCGCCGCCAGAGATACACACCACCACCACCACCAGTAGATGCCTTTCAGCTAGAGCAATCCAACGCCCCAACCAATCCAACCCAGCCGTGTTGTTTTCTTCCGATTCTGTTGCCGTCGGTGGTTTGTTCTGAAATTTGAAGCTACTAGCATGCTCCTTGAGTTGAGGGCTGCAAAACCCACACCTAGGTTGCATCTAACAGTCATCGAAAAGTGGAACCCGTTGAGCTCCATCGTGGCTGGATTTTCAATCACTTTTTTGGCCGTTTAGCCAATCTAACTAGGAATAAATGGGTATATTTATGTTCCTTGTTTAGAGAGGAACAGTTTGGTACCAAATATGCTAGGTTTTGGTCACCAGAGGAGAGAGTTCACTGGAAAAAGAGGAGAGTGGTTTCGATGGGGAAGATGATAGAAATGGGGGGTTGAAATGCAAAATTGCCATTTTATAGAATTGGACTTTCTTTATTTGCAGATTAACCCCTAAATATTTTAGTCAGCTTTCAATTTTGTTCTCCAAGGTTTCCCAACCTTTTATTTCGGCTCCAAACTTAGTTAGTGCATAAATTTGAACTCTTTGACCTAAAATAATCACCATGCAACCCTAAAAGTTTCCAAGTTTGGTTCAATTCAATTTCCTCAAATTGTAAATTGACCCCAAAACTTCTCATTTTCCTGCAATCAAGTCCTTTTCATCTATTTTTCGAGCCCTAAAATCCGATCAATGAAATCTTAATTCTTTCAATTCTTATTTTCTACAATGCTGAATTTTAGGGGTGTTACAATCCTCTCCTCTTAAAAGAATTTGGTCCCCAGATTCTTACTTAAGTTCTAGATGAACTTCGATTAACATCGGTACCTGTGACATTCTAGTTTCTTGTTGCCTCAATCACCTATCATTTCAATACTTAAAATATCCTTCATTTCAGTTCTGATAGAGTGCGTGCTCTTATTTAAAAGACCATAAAACTATTATAGCAACAAACAATTAACAACATCACAAGTTCATACTTCATATTATTCACATTAAAGAGTAGTCAAGTTCAAACTTAATATGCTAAATGTCATAACTTATCGTACATGCCAAAGCAACTAGATATAGAATCACAAAAATTTAAACATACTAGGTATATACATAACCCATACGCCTACTGCTCCTTAAACTCCGTTTGGGTTATGAAGCCAAAATATGCATTATCAAACTTTCCTTCGACATCCAAGAACTTAGCTAGAACCTTTAGCCAATTATTTCCTTTTTCTCGCTGATGTTGTACCTTTCCTATTAGGGTAATTTTTCAAGTAGTGTTGATCATTGCCACAGCCCAAGCATTTGCTCTGTTTCTTCCAATATTGTGATTCCTCATGGCTAGATGCTCCACAAAATCCACATTGCTTGTGTGGTCTCTTTTGAGTCAAATCTGCCATCTCGCTAGACTGAGGGGCTTATTGGGTAGTACTTCCCACCTGAAGCCTCGACTGTTTCCTTCCAACATTACTCTACCCATCAGGGTGCATCTTTTCCTTTCAGCCTCTACTCTCAATCTTTCGAATTTCCTGCAGCTCTGACTCAAGTTGCAGTGCTCTGCTTATTACCGAATTGAGATTTGGCAAATCACAAATGACCAAGTCTTGCCTAAGCTCTGGCTGCAGCCCTTGTATGAATCATTGAGCCTGTCAACCTTCATCATCTTATATATATGGAGCATATTGTATTAGTCGGCTAAAAGTAGCCCCGTACTGACTAACAGATTCTGCACCCTGTACAAGATCTATACACTCTCTCTTTCTCTCTCTTACTTGCTTCAAAACTTCTGGCATATATTTACTCATGAAGTCTCGAGTGAAATTCTCCCAAGTTCGTTGGGCTCTTTCAGCCACCCACTTTCAATCAATATCTTCCACCAACTTCGGGCAAAACCTTCCAGAAAGAATGTGGCAAATCGAACCCTTCGCTCACTTGGATAATGCAGTATCTTAAAAATATTCTCTAAACTCTCAATCCATTCTTCGGCTTTTCTATCATCAAGGTCTCCTGGGAACTTCATGGGATTGAAACGAAGAAATCGTTCCAATGGTCGATCTTCAGCCGTCTCATTAACAACTTCTGCTCTAGCACCTGGCTGTAGATCCTGTGGCAAAATTCCCTATTCTTTTAGATACACAACGTCGATTGGCTGACTATCTGAAGGGTTTTGTGACACCTCTTCTTCTTGCATAGCTTGTGGGTAAGCAGGTATCTCTTGTCTTGGAGCTTGTTGATCACCGACCCATCGCCCAAGAGGTCTTCTCCTTCGCCCGAAAGTCTTCCCCCCCGTCCAGCTCTAGGAGAAACAAGTATACTGGAACTTCCTTGAGATGCCATCAATTCTACTAACTCCTCCAAGTTTCTAAGGATAAAATAAGAAGAGTCAGATGAAATCAAACCAAACTCAAGGATACACAAGTCTAATAGTCCTACAATATATGAGAAAATCCCACAAATATCATATAGTACTGAACTCATCTCTTAATACCGACTGATCAATTCATCTTCATTCCTTAAATCACGCAGAATCTTCTCAATGCAAAACATAACTAAAATTCATACTCAAACTAACCTAATCAAAAGGTCAGTAACAAATCCTAATAATACCGAAATGCCTAGGTCATCGACAAACTTGGGCTCTGATAAGTCCATCCATTCTAATCACAACAATCCTTCACATTTCAACCTAGGTCATCAAAACTTAGGCTCTAATATCCTTTAACTCATTCATATCTTAAACATTTCCACAATCAAGCTTAACTCTACTATCCAAGAGTTCCATATTTAAGGATCATATTCTAGAGTTGCTCGGGCATTCCAAACCCAAGCTCTGACACCACCTATAATGTCCCTACTCGGTATAGCACCTAAGCCGAGGCGCCATTCAGTTTAATCTTAAATTGAACATAAAACTCAATCAATAGACCCAAAAGATTTCAAATTTAACTTATCAAAGCAGCGAAAATTTCAAACTTAACTGACTCAACAAACCATCTAGTACATACCATGAGTTAATTTTCTTACATTTAACAACACATTTGTGTGCCTTAAGTCATTAACATCAACATGACATATTACAATATCTCTAGGGTATACAAAATGTCCCAAAAGAATCCATAAGCATATATAATCATTTTCTTACAAAATATGTTCGCCCATCCATACTTGGAGTTCCAGTTCATCACTTAATCCAGTTTGAGAAAATCAAAGAAATATGGGAGGTAAGTCCAAAGGACTTAGTGAGGTATAATCTTAATCATAAGCAGTAGGGATCTATTGAGGACGAATCAACTCAGCAGATCATAATTTAACGTTTAGAACAAGAACAATATCATCTACAAATAATAGTTTAAGCAGATAGGAATATCGCATTCCTTATCGCTCCATGAACAATGTATAAATGATTAGATACGATTAGAATAAACAAGCCCAATTCATATGCAGTTCAATGGAATTGACTTGACATGCATATCAGAACAATTTTTATTCTAATCACTCAGTCATATCCAAGCATAATAGCTTGGCACACAGAAGATGCCTAGGAGTATCCCTAGCATGCAAATGAGACACGATAGATACCTAGGAGTATCCTTAGTATACCACTAATATACGGACGATACCTAAGAATATCCCTAGCATATCACTGATAGACGGATGATACCTAAGAGTATCCCTAGCATATCATAGACAGACGGATGATACCTAGGAGTATACTTAGCGTATCATTGATAGATAGTAGATACTTAGGAGTATTCCTAACATATCATAGACAAACGGACGATACCTTGGAGTATTCCTAGCATATCACTGACAGACGGATGATACCCAAGAGTAACCCAAGCATATCACAGACAGACAGGTATCCCCTGGCATATCACTAATAGATGGACGATACCTAGGAGTATCCCTAGCATATCATTGATACCTAGGAGTCTTCATAGCATATCACTAACATACGACTAATATCAATCAATCAAATTTGCCGACAAGGTAACAAATAACATGTACAGAAATTTCGACAAGGCAATACCATAATGATTAACAAGTACGATTAAGCCATCATGGCCATATACGAATAGACAGGTATGTCGGCAAGGCATACGATAACAAGACAGGACAGAAACAAGTACATGACAATAACAAGTAATGATCAAAACAAGTATAAGACAAGACAGAAGAAAGTTCTGGGCAATAGAACAGACAAGAGCAAACTCATCAAAGTGCAAGCAAGTAATAACCCTCACAGCAGTACACAATTCAAATGACAGATTATGAGCAAGTACACAATTAAGTACAGATCTCAATAAACACGAGCAAGTATAACTCAAGCAATTTTAAACCCCCACAGGGGTTTTTCCACAAGAATAGATAGAATAATCAAGGCCAAAGTGACAGAACCTCGCAGGGTTCGGTAATTAACAACAACAATACCGAAAATCAAGACAGGTATCAGATCAACAGAACTTAATCGGGTGCTATCGCCACCTACTGACCTATGGAACATAATTTGTCGTCGACTAACCAAAATAGTATATTTATAGTAAAAAATCCTCATCCAATCATATAATCGCAATTACACAAACAACGACATATAATTAATACTTAATTGGATAAATCAATTGCCTCGATAAAGACATGCTAATAGCACCGATCTCATTAAAGAAATATATAATTGGGTCCTAAATTGTCCAATTGATCTTGCCATTACATACTAAATTGATAACGATGGTCCAATATCCCTTAAAAATCCCAATTTATCTCAAATTTATCACATGGTAATACAAATTCAGGTTTACTAAACTTATAATAGTACATGCATGATCTAAATCTTGGTTCTGTCTCATCTTAATTAACCCAAATATTGCCACTTAGGTTTAATCACGTGATTAACTCAATTATTCCAAAGTTATCATATATATATATAACAAGATCCTGGTCTACTAACTTATATAATTATATGCATGTCCTAGTTTTCCAAATTAAATCGCGCGTATTCTTCATTTATATAATATATTGTAAGGTTTGGAGGCATATACATACACATGCATACAACTTTAACACAAGTTTCTTGTTTTAAACCCAATATCCTTTTATTGAAGCTTCGAATGCATGATCAGCGTACGTGCATGTATTCCTTGTGACGTCATGAAGATTCTGTCCTGTCACTACCGTCACACCGTCGTGATAGAGATACACATCACCACCACCACCAGTAGATGCCTTTTAGCTAGAGCAACCTAATGCCCCAACCAATTTCTTATTCCACCACCGAATTGACTACAAATTGTCTAAAAAACCATCAGCCCGCCACCAATGTCGCCATCCATTTTCTTCCGATTATGTTGCTGCCAGTGGGTCGTTCTGAAATCTGAAGCTACTAGTGTGCTCCTTGAGCTGAGGACTACAAAACCCACACCTGGATTGCATCTAACAGTCGTCGAAAAGTGGAACCCATTGAGCTCTGTCGTGGATGGATTTTTGGTCACTTTTTTTGGCCATTTCACTAGTCCAACTGAGAAGAAATGGGTATATTTGTGTTCCTTGTTCAAAGAGGAATAGTTTGGTACCAAATATGATAGGTTTTGGTCGCCGGATGAGGTAGTTCGCCGAGAGAGAGGAAAGGAGTTTCGGTGGGAAAGATGATAGAAATGGGGGGTTGAGATGCAAAAATGTCATTTTATAGAATTGAACTTTCTTTATTTGCAGATTGACCCCCCAATGTTTGAGTCAGCTTTCAATTGGGTCCTCCAAGGTTTCACAACCTTTCATTTCAACTCCAAACTTAGTTAGTGCATAATTCTAAACCCTTTGACCCAAAATAATCACCATGCAACCCCAAAAGTTTCGAAGTTTGGTTCAATCCAATTTCCTCAAATTGTAAATTGACCCCAAAACTTCTCATTTTCTTGCAATTGAGTTCTTTTCATCTATTTTTCGAGTCTTAAAATTTGACCAATAAAATCTTAATTTTCTCAATTCTTATTTTCTAAAATAATGAATTTTAGGGGTGTTACACAAAATCAATGTGTTGGAGGTTGAGAATGAAGAATTGAATAGGTGTATATGGAACTAGAGGAAGATTTGCAAAGTTATAATATATGGGATTTTTACTGTAATTGCGTTGGGGTTGTCTTGGTAGCAATTATAATGTAGTGCATAGCTATTATGTTGGTTTTCATTTATTTATTTATTGGTTTTTATTTTGTTATTGTAATAGTTGTGCTATTAATAAGGGAAGCCTGTATTTGTTAGTTAATATAATAGCTGCAATTTTTCCCAATTTTCCACTGTATTGTAATGCCAATATTTTGGCATATTGTATGTTAATGATGATTAGTAAGTAATTATCTCATCTTTGTAGCTAATTTTTGGAATTCTAATTTTGGATTGTGCTTTTTTTTCTTAATTTTTTATGTTGCTGGAGTTCATAATTTTCTAATGTTAGTAATGATAATGAGGATTATTTTTTAACTCTTATCATTTTTTGTTAAGTATTTGTCCATGTACTTCATAATTTTGTAATGTTACTAATGAAAATGAGGATTATGTCTGCAACAAGTATAATACAAGAAAGAGATAAGATGATAAGGTAAACACAACAATATTCCATTGGTGAATAACAAGTATATGAACAACGTGCTCCAAAAATTCAAAAATTGACAACAATCATTATATGTTTCCCAACACCATTAATCCTAAAAACTGTATGATTTAACAAAATTCATTATAAACTGCAGTATAAGCTATATTCCCCATTTCTAAAAAGCTAATTCTTAAAGCATAATCATTTTTGTTTCCCAACTGCTACAATCCTCAAAAGTTTTACCAACATAAGCAACTATTAAACCCTCTCATCCATAAAAGCAAGTATCAAACCCTCTTATTCATCAATAACAAGTATCAAACAAATTTTTTTTTTCTTCCTAAGAACAAAGTCCAACAGATAAAATATTTCATTCCCAACAGTCATCTTCCACTTGTTTTTTCCCCCATTTCTTATTCCCATTCAAAGTATCCATAGCTTGGGTGAGGTTTCTAAGATGAGCAACTCTCCTTCTTCTTTGTTGAGTTGTGACATTGCTTCTAGATTGTGACATTTGCAACTGCTGGTACATGGATAGTTCAGGTACTTTCCTTGATTGTTCAAGAGCACTTTGGTTGGTTTCCTGCACAATATAACCAATTTACTTAAACTCAGCTACTTTTGTATATCTAAAGAAATATTGAAATATGAAATTTAAGTTTATAATTTTGATTTTATAAATTTGCCTTTCCTTTGCCTCTTGGAGATCTCCTAAGTACAATAGTCCCTTCACCACTAATTGTAGCTTACAAAAAATATTTTGAATGGGAAGACAAATCTCAAAGAATACAAATATCAAAAAACCATATTTATAAATGTAATATATCTTTGATGGACCCTTAGGAGATCTTGTTGCACCACATCTTTGACTTGAGGAATCAGTAGTGCTTTTCGTTAACTATGAAGACAAATATGCCAAAAGCATGCATTTTTCTACAATGATAAATACAAAAAAATCAACTATTAATATTAACTTGTCTTGCTCAGTTTGTGCATCTTCTTGCTACTGACTTAAGGAGCCAACATTCCTTTTAACCTGTGAAACAACATGTGACATAAAAAATAGAAACTAAATTATTGAAACAAAGTATTGTAACTTGATATAATTGAAATATAATAATTAAACTAAATATCAAAACCTCTGATTGGCTTATAGTCGCTTGAGTAGGCAACAACTGCTCCATATCTTGGCCATCAACTGTCAAGTATGTTATCTCTTTATCCAAAGAATTTGTCTTCAATGGACACTTCCTTTAGTTATGAACAGCTTGTTTACATAATCCATACTTCAGGCCCTTAGATCTTTTCTTTAGTGTAGTTGGTTGCTCCTCTATCACGGGCCTTCCTCTACCTCTTTTCTTCCCCTTTTCCACAGGTTCCTCATGGCCTCTTCTTCTTACCTTTGTTGGCTTCCCTTTCATGTTTTTGAAATTTGGAGGAAGTGGAGGCATATAAATGGTCTCTCCATATAAATCTTGACCATTTAATACCCATTATGGCACTCTCATAAACTCTTTTATAGCATGCAAAAATATAGCATTCAGAGACAAAGAATTTGGGATCCTGCCTTTGATTGCATATTGCATAATAAGCATAGAGGCAAGGAATCCCTAAGTCCCATTTTCTGCTATTGTAGCTCCATGTCTCCAAATCTACACAATATTGCCCTCTATATATGTGTGTGATTTGGTAGTTTTTATCATCAGATTTTCTTAGGATGCAATCTCCTATTTTCTTCACATTTTCATTTAAGATTTCGATGATGCTAGGACATAGATCATCCCTCCAATTTTTGGCCTTATCTTTACTTTTTTTACAACCTGTCATCATGTACTCTTTTATCCACTCAAGCATTGTTAAAATGTTCTTCTCTCTAGCATTAAGAATGGCACTATTGAAGGATGCACAAAAATTATTTAGCACCATATCACACTTAGAGATTGGAGTAAAGTATGATTTACTCCATTGTAAAGGTGGTTTATCACTAAACCACTCTAATGATGCAAGATCTAGGTCAGTCATTGCTTGCATTTGCAACTTCAACTGGCCAACAATTGTGCTATTGGCTGCTTTGCACATAACATCCTTAAAATCCAATCCCTTAAACCCAGCATTCATGAAGTTCTTCCACATGTGCCTAACATAAAACCTATGTTCTGACCCTGGAAAAACCTCATCAAATGCTTGAATTAAACTCTTCTGCTTATTAGGCATAAAGGTAAATTCATGTGGCTTATCTATTTGAAGATTCTATTTCAATATAGCTAAAAACCAACCCCAAGTGTTTGTTGCTTCCTTATTCACCATAATATATGCCATAGGAAATGGTTTATTGTTAGGGTCAATCCCAACCGCAGTTAGAAGGACTCCCTTGTGAGGGAAAATTAGGTGATAACCATCTACACCCAAAATAGGCCTACAACTAGCTAAGAACTCAAATTTCAATGCCCCAAAGCAACAATAAAAGTGTGTAAAGGTGTTTTCTCCACTACTATCATCCATTCCTAAAATGACAGTTGACCATGGGTTTGTTCTCCTCAACTCAGCTGCATAATCCCAAAGTTTGGCATTTTGAACTTTAGGATCACCCTCAATGATCTGAAGTGCCATTTTCTTGGCTCTATTGGCTTGATGCCAAGACACACTCACCCTAAAATCCATTTCCAGCTCCTGCCTAAACCTCTCAATCCTTCTTTTAGTTCAATTTTCATTTGTTTACAAAACTCTCAGAAAGGTAACTAGATGTGGCATTAGAAACATCATATGTAGGCTGGCATATGTGTGTAAGATTATATGTGTTAACTTGGAAAGTTGACTCATCTAGTCATCCTGCACTCTATATGTATGTATTTTCCACCCACAACCCTCTGAATCACATTTTGCATAAACTCTGTCTTTATCATTCTTCTTTACTTTGATGTTTCTCATGCTTTGGATGGCTTCAGCATGAACAACCTTACTAAAATTAGTTTTGTTCCTAAATTTCATGCCTAACTCAAATTTAGGAGTATGGTTTTGGTTATAATTGAAGGGCTTGTGTTTCAACATCTGAGTCTACCTCACTGCATAAAGGCACATCACTGTCTCCCACAATACTCTCTTCACTCTCAATATCACTCACATTTTAATCCTCTTCTCTTCCCTTTCACTAACATGGGGTTCCTCAATCCAACCCATTCCTCATCAGGATCAAAAATGAATTATACAACACATCATCATCTTGCCTATCACTCTCCACCTTAGAAACATATAAAGGGTCACTATCACTATAACTATTATCTTCATCACCCCTAAACGTTTCAGGTAAACTGATAAACTCAATATAACTCCCCAACAATCCACTATCCTTATTAAATTGTGTTTTGGACTATGTTTGGGATTAAGATTGGGTTTGGGATTTTGTTTGGGCTACAAATTGTCTTTGGGGCTATCTTTGGGCTTTAGATTGTGTTTGGGGTTGTGTTTGGGCTTCAGAGTGTGTTTAGGGTTGAGTTTGGGCTTCAAAATGTGTTTGGGGCATTGTTGGGGATTCAGATTATCTTTAGGACCGACTTTGGGTCTGTGTTTGGGTTTTAGACTTTGTTCGGGATTGTGTTTGGGCTTCAGACTTTGTTTGGGACTGTATTTGGGTTTGCATCTGGGCTTGTCTTTGGGTTTAGGTTTAGGTTTAGGTTTGGGACTAGGCTTGTGTTTGGGTTTGGGTTTAGGATTAGGGTTGGACTTGTACTTGAGATTTGATTTTAGTTTGGTCTTGAAATTGAACTTGAGATTGTGATTTGCTTTGACACTGGGATTCTGTCTCTACATAAACCTTGACCTCATGATATTTGGCACAAAATTCACCAATTTGTTTAAACTTTGCATCAGTTGTAATTAACTTGAATGAACCATCAAATTTATGATAAACTTCCTTGGGATTTTCAACTTAACACTATCACAAAGGTAGTTTATATTCCTAAAGTTCAGAATATCCATCAAGAAGTAATCAAATTTTGCCACTTTTCCATTTTTGTACACATAAGGGGGGATAACATCACAATAACCACCATAAAATAAAGACACAGTTATATGCCAAGAAGCTACCTCTACAATGTACACAACATAATACAAAACGAAAAGAATATATAAGACCTTTGACATATGCAAAAAGTGGTTTATCACTAAACCCAAACACCTACATTCAACTCACTGGGATAGGAACCACAAACTTGACATATTACAGTGTAATGATAGAAGTCCACGCACTACTCAACGTTCAAACATTCAATAGTGAAAATAATTAAAAATTAAATGTGGTCCCCAAAAAACAATAAACAACATAAACATATCAGCTTTCATCTATATTAAAAGCAACAGGGGCCCATTTACCTAAATATTCAAATACAAGCAGCAAAAGAATAGCGTTCTAGCATGTGGTCCCATAAATCTTAAATAAAAAAATCCATAAACAGTACAAGAACATGAGTATGTAAACACATACCGCATATAGGAGGTGGCAAATGAATCTCTTCAGGCTTGCAGTCCAACATTCGGTCCAACAGCACCATGAACGCGAACGAGCACCACGAACGCAAATGAAGCACCATGAACAGGAAAGCTCACTTCAATCTGTTACAGTTTTGGGTTTTTTGTCTCAATTTTGCAGTTTGGTACTTAGATTTCTAGTTTTCTTGGTGAAAGTTTGTGATTTCTGGGTGAAATCTTATAGAAGACACCATGGGTAGGGTTTTTTTTTTCTTTTTCTTTTGGCTCTCGATTTGTTTTCTTTTATTTTGTGTTTGATTTGCTTTGATTTTGTGTTTGGAAGAGTTTTTATTATTTAGCATTTTTTTCATATTTATTTACGCATTTTTAGTTTTGTAGTTTTTATAGGTTTTGCAAGCTTATTATTAATTATTTTTCAAAATTTAACAAATTTTTATTATTCATTCCTTTTATTTTAGTTTTCTTTTTTCTCTTATGATGCGGCACTACCATGTTGGGTGATGTGGACTCTAGGAACCAAATGGCGTTAAATGCCCAAAATCAAAGCTCAATTGTTGGTTGACTAGACAATTGGCGGGCTCAGTTTCAAATTAATTAGCCCAAAGGACTGAAATTGCTAAAAAATGTACTAAATGTGCTAAAAATTAATGATCAAAGGATCAAATTTGCTAACCCGAAATGACAATGAACTAAAATCGAAATAAATAATAGTTGATGGACTAAAATTGCAATTTTCTCCTCTGTCTCACGGACTTGTGCTCATTGAGGCTGTCGATTTTAATGATGCTGACTATATATCTAGGGTACAACACCAAGCGTGGTTTTAAACTTCGATTGCAATCCAAGTAAAACCTTCAAACACTACAAAAAAAAGGGTATTAGTGACCGAAAAATCGATCACTAAATATGTAAAAATCGGTCACTAACAGGTTTAGTGACCGATCCGATCGGTCACTAAAATCATCGTCACTAATTTGTCTCGGTCACTAATTCGGTCACTAATTAGTGACCGACGTTTATCGGTCACTGATTAGTGACCGATTAGTGACCGAAATGGCGGTCACTAATTCGGTCACTGATCAGTGACCGATTAGTGACCGCATATTTCAGTCACTAATTTTAATGAGTAAAAAAAGTATTGCTCTTCAACTTTGCTTTCTCCTGGATTCGAACTCAAGACCTTTGCTATGCTCAAGTGAGTAACTGACCACTACACCACATACATTTTCATACATTTGTCTCAATAATATAATATATATAATAGTTACAAATTAAAAAGTAATTATAATATTCTTATGTATAAGTTACTATTATTTTTCATTTTAAAATTGAACAAAAATAGCAATTATTCATTTAATATTTGTGTAATATTTATTCAATATAATAACACACTGTATTTTTATTTATAACTATTACTTTTAAATTATAGGTATATTTTATCATAATATATTATAAACATATTTAAAATAGTATATACATATATATTAATATGCATAGTGATAAATAGTTTTTTTATATATAATAAATACTAATATTTATTACTATTTATAGTAGTAAATAGTTTACACATATATATGGTATATGTATATATACTTATACATACAAATTAATATATAATATTATTAATTATATTATAAATATTTATTGATAACTATTACTTTAAAATTTTAGGTATATTTTATCATAATATATTATTAAAATATTAAAAATAGTATATACATACTAATATGTATAGTAATAAATAGTTTTTTTTCTTTTTTTGTATAATAAATAGTTTATAATAAATACTAATATTTATTACTATTTATAGTAATACATAGATTACACATATATATGATAATACGTATATATGCTTATATATACGAATTAATATATATTATTATTAATTATATTATAAGTATTTATTTACTCATAATACATGTATATATATTATTGATGTGTATATATTAATTAATTCTCATTTTTTTTCTTTGTATAAGAATATCATTCTTGTTTATTTCTTTGTGTATCTATATATATATTAATAAATTAATGTTCAATTATATGGATATTATATAGAAATATTTAGTGGTTATATATTTGTATATGTACGTATATTTTTATATTTTTTATATATACATATATATTATTATCAAATATATATATGTTAATAGCAAACACAATATTTTATTACTTATATAAGTGTTACATAAATTTTATGCTTTCATATTACATGAATATACAAAAAATAAAATTTTATATTTGTGACCGTTTATTAATTAAAAAACATGGTGATCAATTAGTGACCGAATTAGTGACCGCTTAGTTCGGTCACTAATTAGTGACCAAATTAGTGACTACTTTGTGCGGTCACTAATATTAGTGACCAAAAAAAGAGTTCGGTCACTAATTAGTGACTGAATTAGTAACCGCTTTGTGCGGTCACTAAATTTAGTGACCGAAAAAAGAGTTCGGTCACTAATTAGTGACCGATTTAGTGACCGCTTTTTTTCGGCCACTAATTCAGTCACTGATCAGTCACTAATCCGTCACTAATTTTTTTAAAATATTATATTTAAATTGATCACTAATCGGTCATTAATTGGTCACCAATCAGTCACTAATTAGTGACTGATCAATCGGTCACTAAAGCTCATTTTTTTGGTAGTGAAATTTAATTTGGACGTCTTCAAAATGGTTTATTTAGCAGGTCATTGCGTGCATATGGAACAGCTTTGTTTTAATATTCTTCAGTCTCCACTCTCCAGGGTACAAAAGCGAAGCGTTGATTGATGTGGTTGGCCATGGCAGACTGGCTTCAATTGCAACCCTTTACAAAAGCAAAGCGTCGAAGCGAGCTTTTTTGTTTTTTGGACGGAAACTGGAAATTTGAACTTTCTTGCGTAGTTTGTGGTATGGTATAAGTATCGCTCTTTCTTGAAAGCGTGTGATTTATTCCACTTATTTCTGTATATCTTGTACCTTGTTAGAGTAATGTCCAAGGCCATGATAATGTCTAAAGGCCCGCCAAATCGTAGCACTTGTGATTCACTTACCTCCTCTAAACTAGCTAATTTGAGGCGAAATAATCTGTTTCCACCATTACATTAATGTCCACAGTTATCTTAGAAAATTGTTCATTTGAATGTAGAAAAGGTAATTAGCAAATTTTATAAAGAAACGAAAAAAGGATTAGTAGCTCTATAATTGGTGAACCTAGTTATTTAGATATTACATTTTTGGTGCGTAACCTAAATGCTACATATATATATGCGTGTGTTTGTGTGTATGTGGTAACAACAAACTATTGATGATATGTTTGGCAGATCACAAAGCAACAAGTCAGGTAGAAAACTTCATCTTTACAAATAAGGATAGTATAGAAAAAATTTGAGAACATGTATTTTAATTGTGTTTTCATACGTGATTAGAAAAAAACATATTATAATTTACTATTTATATATGGAAATCTTAATGTGCATGCATGTATAAATGAAAACATGTTCATGCACGATTTGCAGTACTATTTTAATTTTTGATTGGTTTCCTAAGCCTCCACATTTGGCCTATTTAGCAGAAAATTTGGAAAAAAAAAATTATAATTACTAAAAACTTTCCAAGATTTGGTAACTTCCTACAACTAGCTAATTGCAACTAATTGTGAGCACGCCTACCAATCCTCCTGGACAAAAGTTGTGATTGAAGGTGACTGCTCTCAGGTGATTCAGGACCTGCGAAGCAACGATAATAATCTTTCTTCGATTGGGCCTATCATTGCAGATGCTAGGAGTTACTCTCGTAGCAGTACCCATTGGGTTTATAGGCATGTTCATTGTAGCGGTAACAGCGTGTGCCCACCGCCTAGTTACATTTTTCGCGTGTATCTGCCACTGATGTAATCAATTATGCTTTGTGTTTGGACTCTTAATCTATAAAGTTCTTTGTTTTGTCTAAAAAATAAATAAAATGATGGAAACTAAATTTGCTCTTAATGCACTGTTCATCAAATTTGAAAAGGTAGAAATGTCCTTAAATTAATTTGTAACATTTTTCGTATCATGTGGATGTTATTTTAATATTATTTATAAATATACACAATACTGAGTAGTTTTATTTTTTTAAAAAAACATTAAAAAAAATAAAACTTACTACTATTTGAAATTACTTAATTAGTATGAATTGAGTAAACGTTTACTCAAAATTCTAATTCTACATAATTAGAAGAAGAAAAAATATTCTTAGAAAAATTAAAACTTGTTATTTTACTAAATTAGTTTAATTTTAATAACTTCAAATTATTCATAATAAATTTAAATGTATTTTAATATTAAAAAATTCATGACTATTGAATAATTTTTTAATTCAAATTTTAAATTAAAATAATCAAAAAATACAATTATAATGATTTTAAAGTATATACTTAATAATAATAAAATATTAAAGATATTTAGAATAATTTAATTGAATTAATTTATTAATTAATTAAGAAATAAAATAAATAAAAGAATTAAACATAAAAATAAAAAATTAATTACATTTTGGCAAAGCAATTTTATTTTGCCAAAATGTAACCAAACATATAAAAAATTTCCCTCCAAAATGCCAAATTAAGTTTTCCAAAATACCCTCTTCTCTCCTTCATTATCCTCAAAACTTTTCTATTTTTCAATATATACATACATATTATATATATTATGTAACATCCCCACTTGGATAGCACTTAAGTTGAGGCGTCACTCAGTTCAATCTTAAAATTGAACCCAAAATACAAATCAATATGCCCATAATCAAACTTCCAAACTTATCAAAAATAGCAGCAGATTCGAACTTAAATAAACCTGCAACCTACAACACATTACTAAATATATACCACAAAGTCTCAAATTCAATCTTAACATAAGCAACAAAATTTCAAACTTAACAAACTCGACAAACCATTAAGTAAATGCCATGATTCATGTTCTAACATAACAAAATATTTACATTCCATAAGTTATCCACATCAACATGACATATCACGACATCTCGAGTCCATACTTAGCAATCAAATGATTCCATATATACATTCAACACCTGATATATTACAAAATATATTCATGTCCATCTTGGAGTCCAAATTCTTCACTTAGTCCCTGTTTGAGAGAATCAAAGATAAACGGGGGGTGGGGGTAAGTCCAAAGGACTTAGTGAGGAATAGTTGTAAACATAATAGAAGGAATACGTTGAGGAAGAGTCGACTCAACAGACTATAATTCAACAGTCAAGCAACAACATATCGAAATATGGCTAGGCAGTCAGGAACAATCAAACAATTAGAAAAACAATCGAACGATCAAATACCAATCAATCAAACAGATTAGATTAATCAATGCTATCCAACAGATCATATCAAAACAATCATATCAGTCCCTTATTTCTGTCATTCCGAACATAACGGCACGTCCCACTTTACAACTGGGAACAACATATCGGATTGTCCCGAGCTTAACATCTAGGATCAACATAACGGATCGTCCCGAACTTAACAGTTGGGATCAACGTAACAGCTCGTCCCGAGCTTAACAGCTGGGATCAACATATTGGATCGTACAGATAACAAACAGATGGATAACAGATCGAACAGATAATAATACGAATAGATAACAGATAACAAATGAGAGCTCTGGGTGCCAGAACGGACAAGATCAAAATCGATATCAAAGATAGTCCTCACAGAGGTGTTCAAATCAGATAATGGATAACAAATTAGAATCGATATCAAGAGATAACCCTCACAAGGGTGTTCGAATTAGATGATAGATAACAAATCATAATTTCAACACATTTTAGATTTCAAGCAAACAGAGTATGGTACAGAAACAGAAAACTAACACAAGGGCTTATCACAAATAACAAAAGTTAGAAAAGAAACCAGATTGGCAGACCCTCACTTTCATAGTACCAGAAACTACAATCGCCGCCTACTAGTCCATAGGTCCCACTTCTTTGTCACCTAACCAAAATAATATTTTCACAATCAAATCTTTATTCATCTTTGATTACAATCTTACTATTAACAATCTAAAATCGAGAGTTATTTTTCAATATTAACACGGTACTAACAAAAGGCATAATCTGGTCTATATTTATATAATTAACCTCGTATCATATCCTAAATCAACAATAACAGGTCAATTAGCTTAATAACCCAATTGTGGCTATTTAGGTCCCAATTTCATAAAATTAAAGTTTTCTTTTCCAATTAACTCGATAATTCCCAATATTTCCATAAAATAATATAATCCAAGTTTACTAAACTCATACTGGCAAATGAAAATACTGAGTCTTAGTCCATAACATCTCAATTTACCCAATTATCAATTCTCAAGTTCCAATTTCATCAAATCATAGATTAATCACTTAAATAACCCAATTAATCCTTTCTTAACATCTACTAATACATAACCCAAGCCAAAAATGTGATATCCTAAACCATGCATGGGAAAAGGCATAATTAGCCATATATAATCATCATAATACAAGATTTAAGGAATAAAATACAACATGCATATATATACACACATATACATAAGCATCATCCAACTTCTATGCACACGATTTGATCAATCGGACCTCGAATTCACAAACCAAGACCACCATCACGATCCTCACAACGAGATGGAGAAACTTTCCTCAGACTGCCGCTGTGTCACCGCCGCGTCGCCGCCGCAATGCACTACCACCAGAATTGACCCAAAACACCACCAAATTGTGCCTTTTAGCTCAAATAACCAAACCCTTGAATCAATTTCACCAAACTCTGTCAAATTGAAGCTTAACTTCAACTCAGATCATCCTTCACCACCACACACTGCCGCGTAATTTTCTCCAAATTCCATCACTGGCGTCAGACCAAAACCCAATCCAAAGCTACCGTGATGCTCCCTAAGCTAAATTCTACCAGAACCACTCTTGGCCCGCCAAGAAATGTTTCCGAGAAGAGAACCCACAAAAGCCCTGCCGTTGGTCAACTTTCAAACTTAAATTTATGGTGGTTCCCCTGGTGAAAAAGGGTGTTTGAGGTATGGGTGTGGTCGCAGGAGTAAAGGGAAGAGATTGGATGGTTTAGATTTAGGAAAGCGGGCATCAATGGAAAAAGTTACCGGAGAGATAAGGGGTATGCCATGTTGAGGAAGATGATGAGATGAGGGGGGGGGGGGAATGCAATTCTTCATATATATAAACCAACTTCTCCTAAATTACCAATTGATCCCAAAAGTTTCCTTCAGTCAGCAATTTGGTCCCCAAAATTCCCACAAACTTCAATTCAGCTCAAGAAATAGTTAGTGCATAACTTTGACCCCTTTGACCAAAAATTATAGCCATGCAACCCCAAAACTTTCAAGACATGGTCCAATCAATTTTTTTGAAAATTGCAAATTTACCCCAAAACTTTCAAAATTTTTGCAATTAAGTCCTTTTTATTTCTTTTTCGAGCCCTAAAATCAGACCAATTAAAATCTTAATTTCTAAATTCTTATTTTTCAAAATACCAAATTTTAGGGGTGTTACATATTATATATATATATAGATATTATTATTCTAACAATAAAAAAATAACTCAATTCCATTTTCACTCCAAAAATTCATCAAAAAAATATTAATTTGACCGCTGCAGTAAAAATTATCTCTCTCTAAAACATAAACAAACACATCAAAATTCCCAAAATAATTTTCTCACTATATATTCCCCAAAATATAAACAAACATTCATCACATTCCTTAATATAGCTTCACATTCGCCAACCCCCACTCCCAAAACTCATTCTCCAAAAACACATAATACAAAACATACAATTTATAACCAAACATTTAGGCTTTGTTCTTTTACATTTTGGGTGTCTTCTGGAAAATATTTTGGGAGAAAATTTTGAGAATGTGCCAAGCGTTTCTTTTTGTTTTGAAAAAATAGAAAAAATAAATTAAGAATGAGTTGTTTGTTTCTTTTTGTTTTAGGAGGAGACAACTTTACTATAGAGGTCAAATCAATTGAAATTTTATTGAATTTGTAGGGTGAAAGTGATTTTTTATATAATGTATGTATATATATTTATAGTTGGATGATGTGTATGTATGTACATATATATGAGTAATGATTGATATATGGCTATAATAAAATGATGTGTAATTAGTTTAATTGGTGATTTATTCTGAAATTTATATTTTTATAAACTTAACATTAGCAAATGATGTATTACTTGGAAGAAAATACTTATTAATAAATATTAATTATTTATGAAACCATAATTATATCTTAGTTATAAAAACTTGGCTAATATCATAGTAAATATCGGCTTATATAAAAAAAAATTAATTACTGTACATTAATCATAAACTAATTACTATTTATTAATTAAATATAATTATTTAACTATTTATTATTTTTTATTTATGTACAAATAAAAATTAATTATTGATTTAAATAAAATAATGAATTTAATAACTTATAAATGTAATACTTATAACAATTCATCAAGTTAAAAAAAATTTATATTATATGAAATTAAATCATGTTAAATTATTTATTAAATAAATAAACATAATATTTAATTATTCGTGAATGAAATATAAAACATAATTAATATATAGATAACAGGTATTTAAATAATTAATTTAATAGGTTATTTAATTAATTTAGCTCATTATTTAATTAATACATTATTTAGTAAATAAATTACTTAGTAAACAATCAAATAATTTTCACTTAAATTTAATTAATTTTTTTAATTATTTAATTATATTAATATTAATTTATTAAACTTAATATATTAATAAATAATAATTAAATTTGTTATTATAATTTTAAAATAAATTTAAAGATTAATATTTAATGAAGATTAATTTTTTTGAAGAAGATTAATTATTTATTATATCAAATTAAAACATTTTAAATTATTTATTAAATGAATAAATATAATATTTAATTAATACATTAAATATTAAATATAACTAAATACATTATTTAATTAATTAATTTAATAAGTTATCTAGTAAATAAATTATTTAGTAATAATATAAATAGTATTTAATTAAATTTATTTATTTATTTGATAATAATTTGATTAAATTTTTAAAAATAAGTTTTAGAATTTTATAACTAATAAAATTTTGATATTCACACACACACACACACACACACACACACACACATATATATATATATATATATGAATGATTGAAGTAAGATAGTAACAAATGAATGAGTGATATGAAAGGTATAGTGAGAAAGTGAGGGGGTAGGTGGGAGAAGGTGTGGTTTTTAGGGTATAGGGTATTTTGATATTGTTTTGGTAGGGGTTTTTTGGATATAGAATTTTTGTATTTGTAGAGAATAATTGGAGAATGTGTACACTTTTTGGGATTGTTCTAGGAGTTGAAAATATTCTAGGAAAACATAAAATAACAAAACCTAAATCTATCAAAGAAATTGTGCGTGGATATGTAATGGTTTAAATTATTAATGTTATTTTATTTCTTTATAAGACTCTTTGGGATTGGTACCATTACTTTGGCTCTGGGTATAAGATACAAAGGTTTATATATGAAGATATATATATATATAATGTCATCAAATAATATACTTTTATATTTGTTTTAATTAAATTCTAAGCATTAGTATCTCGGATATGGCGGTTTTCTTCTTGACTTAATTTTGTGCGCTCATACATACAGGGAGATATACACATGAATGCCTACAAACATATCTACTATTTTTTTCTCATTTTCTTTTTAGTGGTTGTCGTCTTCATTATTGATTTTATAAGTATTTTTATTGTATTGTCCAAGTAAAAATATTGAAAAGTTATTATTCTAATCAAAGTTCTTTGGGTACATACTTTGGAGATAACATATCCTCTTACAAATATATATAGACACATACACACACACACACACACAAATTAAAGTACTTAAGATCATGATAAATTATATGACGTTGAAGTAATATAATAAGTTAATATAATTTTCTGATTTTTTTTTTTTTTTTCTCTCTGTGTGTGTTAGTTAATCCTTTTCTAATTTAATTTTTACTTTCACTTAATAATCTGCTTAGAATTGGTCTAAAATGCAGTATGTACAGCCCACTAATGAGGCTGACGATTAAACCAAATGGAGCTTCAGCTGGTCGATTGTTGCATTGGGGAGGCCAGAGTCGACATTTGAAGCTTCATAATTCAAGGAATTGAAGTTAAAAAAAATGTCGCTGATTGAAGAATTTCTCCAAACTTGAGACAGAACTGTGATAAACAAGATATGTATATATATATATATATATATATATTGGAGGAGCAATTATACATATATGCCTAGCGTTAACTTTCACTCATCAAACGAAACGGCAATTAAGCAATACATCAATATCAGTATATATAATCACCGACGGAGGCCAGATAAGAATTAAGAATATATGATAGATGAACTAATTAATTAGTTGGAAGTTGGAACTGTTACGTAGTCATAAATCATATATGCATGGAAATTAGGAGAATACGTATACGAGGAGTCTCTTCTTTAATTTCCAGGGCCAGAGGTACTGAACGTTTCTGGAGTGTATCAAAAACTCTTTCGAATTACGTCCAATAAATAAATAAATAGCTAGCTAGGTTATAATGATATGTATACCCTAATATGTAGACATGGTACTATATAATTAATTGGTCGTCCACGCATGCACCTTTTAAATGAATCATCAACGTCTGTCGTCTAACAATTAAGAATTAGATCTAACGTCTTTCACGATATCATTTCAACCCCTATAAATATATACATAAAAGCCTACTCAGACAATCATATCATCAAATTAAGATGCTAAAAGAATATCTCTAAGTACCATGTATACTCAGCCAACACAAACCAGACGGTTTGTATAATATAATGAAGATATATATATCCTACTCCACCATAAATATATATTTAGATATACATATATACATACTCAAGTTATTTTATACGACTGAAGATCCAATATATATATATATGGATTATGTGGTGGTGGATGAACTGGGGAGGTGGGTTAAGCACTACAGCAGCCGCCATCGGATATTGCTAGTGGGCGAGGTAGATTTCTCCTTCTCTGCTTGTTTAGCCGTAGGCTATGGTCGGGCCTCAAACAAGATCGCCACTTCGTTCGATTCTGAAGGTACGCGACAATTTTCATACTGGTTTTTGGATTCTATTCCTTGGTACCTTGCCCGTCAAAATCGATTCTGGTTTATTGTAATTTCTAGTAAGGATTTTGAAATGGATAGTACTAGCTAGCTAGAACTTGAGCAAGATTTTGCAGACATAGCAAGCATGAACAAACAACATAAATTGCTAATTATAAAATCTTCAAGACAGTTTAAATATACCCTTTTACTTACATAACTGTGTTGATTACTTAATGCATATTGTGTATTCCCTCTTGGTCTCAGCATTTTTGGATGAAAGTTATAAGAAATACCCATTCAACATTAAGGAGTTAAAGAGGGCCAATTTATAAAAATAATGCAATTTTGTAAAATTTTTACAAAACTAGCGCAGTCAGAGAGGAGTTGCAAAACTAGTGTAAGGTTTAATGTGGTGAATTTTTTTTATTTTTTTTTTCAAAATCTGGCCATGCCTCTTGCATGGCAGACCACATTACAAAGATATAATATATAGTACACACAAAATATACTATATATTATATTTATACTGTAGTACATATCATAATATAAAAATGTATTATGTAATATAATATGTATATTATATTACATAGTGCACACAATATATAATATACAATATATAAAATATTATATATATATATAGATAGATAGATAGATAGATATATGCTTTTGAGGCGCTAAAAATTTAAAACTTGATGATGGATCTTCAGATATTCTGGGCCAACCCATTTAATCGAGAACCCAGCGAACTTCTTGATGGGCCCAGAAGAGTTGACCAATCTATACAAGGAGGAAGCTGCAAGAACGGCCCAAGCTAGAGGAGTACCTCAAAGTAGGGAAAGCACATGAAGGTGGGCACACACGTGGCAACATACCTAACCATATGTGCATAATGACCAGTCATGGGCTGAATTAAAGGAACATGGGGCGGTGTCCTAGAGGTAGTGGGCTTTCTAAGGGATAAAATGTTGTTAACGACATTCAGTTTTCTTCTTTTGATTTTTTTTTTTGGGCGAGAGAGATTTTGGAGAGCATTGAGTTAAGTGTAATTGTTTTTCATTGGTGCTAATTTAATGGTTTTTTTATAAAAAAAATTGCAAAAAAAAAAAAATTACAAAAATACCATCCTTTTTGGGGGTATTACAAAATTATAGTAAGTTGCAGTTCAACAGTAACTATTAGTTACTATTGAAAGTTGTACTCACCGAATGCAACTTTCAATAGTAACAAATAGTGCTCCCCAGCCACCTTTTTTGACCAAATAAAAAATTTATGAGTACTGTTGAAAGTTGCACTCAGTGAGTGTGAGTGCAACTTTCAACAGTACCCATAAATTTTTTATTCAAATTTTTTTTTCTTTGTGTATGAATTTCTTTAGGGCTTGTTCTCCTATATTTTGGAAAAATATTTTTCAACCTTCAAAAAAATTTCAAAATGCATGCACATTTCCCAATTTTTCTCCCAAAATACTATAATTTTTTACCCAAAAAACCGCCTTATAATTTACCCAAAAAAATCCTACACTCTAAAAAGCACACCTATCCTCTCATTTTCTTACTCCATCTTTTACATCAACCATTCATTTACTTCACTTATATATACATATATATACACACATATATTTACATATATGAAAATATTAAAATTTTGCTACTTAAAAAATTCTAAAACTTATGTTTATCTAAAAATATTTAATGTATTAATTAGTTAAAAATATTAAATACCTTATTAATTTTTAAATAAAAAAGTTATTTAAAAAATTCTTTCAGAAGAAATGTTAGTTTAGTAGTAATAAAAACATTTACTTGTCAAAGATGCAACGGATTTTTTCATCGCAAGAGGGGGAATTTTTTTTTTTTTTTTTTAAATTTCAATTTTAAAGACTTAATTTGACTTCCCCCAAGACATTTTCTTTTCATTTCATATCTTTTAGGTTCACTCCCCTCTTCTTCTTCTTCTTCTTAATTAGGTACATGTTACAAGCGCACATATTTATTAGTAAATCATAATTTCACAAACTAAATGAAAACTTAAATATTTAATATAATTCAATATATAGTACCAGAAAATTTAACTCAATCATAACTCTAATAAAAAATTTAATTCAAATAAAAACATGACTCTAACAAATATAACAACATATAAAACTAACATAAAATGTAATTCAAATTTCAACTAATACATAAATCATTATTTCTGTTAAATCAAATTATTATATCAAAAATAATAAATTATTATTTGAGTTTAACCAACACGTAAATCAAATTTCAACTAAAACATGGTCAAATTTTAGCTAATCGAAACAATTAACTAAAATACAATGAAGATAACTAAAACATAATTAAAAAAATTACCTCAATCAAGGGAAATAATACACAAGTACACACCCTTCAAACGTGAAACAATAACCCAAACAACCATTTTAGTTTTTTTTTAAAATTATAACTAATTTTTGAAAAAAATAATTCCAGATCTGGTCACCGGCCGACCATTTAGAATAAACTAAAACAAAAAAAAAAAAGGGAAGAAGAAGAAAAGGAGGAGGAGGAGGAGGGGGACGGGAGTGAACTTGAGAGATATGAAATGAAAAGAAAATGTCTTGGGGGAAGCCAAATTAAGTCTTTAAAATTGAAATTTAAAAAAAAAAATATTTCCCCTCTTGCGACGAAAAAATCCATTGCATCCTTGACAAGTAAAGGTTTTCATTACTACTAAACTAACATTTCTTTTGAAAGAATTTTTTAAATAATTTTTTATTTAAAAATTAATAAGGTGTTTAATATTTTTAACTAATTAATACATTAAATATTTTTAGGTAAACATAAGTTTTAGAATTTTTTAAGTAGCAAATTTTTTATATTTTCATATATGTAAATATATGTGTGTGTGTGTGTGTGTATATATGTATATATAAGTGAAGTAAAAGAATGGTTGATGTGAAAGATGGAGTGAGAAAATGAGACGATAGGTGTGCTTTTTAGGGTGTAGGGTTTTTTTGGGTGAATTATGAGGGGGGTTTTTGGGTAAAAAATTGTAGTATTTTGGGAGAAAATTTGGGAAATGTGCATGCATTTTGAAATTTTTTAGGGGGTTGAAAAATATTTCCTCAAAATATAGGAGAACAAGTCCTAAAGAAATTTATACACAAAGAAAGAAAATTTTTTCGAATAAAAAATTTATGGGTACTGTTGAAAGTTGCACTAAATGTCTTGGAGGGAAGCCAAATTAAGTCTTTAAAATTAAAATTTAAAAAAAAAAAAAATCCCCCTTGAGACGAAAAAATCCGTTGCATCCTTGACAAGTAAAGGTTTTTATTACTACTAAACTAACATTTCTTCCGAAAGAATTTTTTAAATAATTTTTTATTTAAAAATTAATAAGGTATTTAATATTTTTAATTAATTAATACATTAAATATTTTTAGGTAAACATAAGTTTTAGAATTTTTTAAGTAGCAAAATTTTTATATTTTCATATATGTGTGTATATATATGTATATATAGGTGAAGTAAAAGAATGGTTGATGTGAAAGATAGAGTAAGAAAATGAGATGATATGTGTGCTTTTTAGAGTGTAAGGTTTTTTTGGGTGAATTATGAGGGGGATTTTGGGTAAAAAATTGTAGTATTTTGGGAGAAAGATTGGGAAATGTGCATGCATTTTGAAATTTTTTGGGGGGTTGAAAAATATTTCCCCAAAATATAGGAGAACAAGCCCTAAAGAAATTTATACACAAAGAAAGAAAAAAAATTATCCGGTCAAAAAAGGCAGTTGGGGGACACTATTTGTTACTGTTGAAAGTTGCACTTACCGAGTGCAACTTACTATAATTTTGTAATACCCCTAAAAAAGGCAGTATTTTTGTAATTTTTTTTTCACAATTTTTTTTATAAAAAAACCTAATTTAATTTTTGCATTAATTGGCGCCTTCTGTGGGAACTTTGAGGTGAGACGTGAGGAGATGAGTGAATTGAGAAGCACGGAGGGGGAGATGTTAAGAACCCCGCAAGTTGGACTGGCCGGAGCTTTGTCTGAAGGAGGACGGTCGAGCCCGCTGCAGGAAGAGGAGCCACCGGAGAGGGGATTTCCTCTCTATTCTCTAGGGTATAGGACCTTTGATGCCTGAGCAATGGAGTTTCTTGTATTCTGTAGTTTGCCCCTTTATGATTGCCTAGAAGTCAGGAACAGGGCAAGTAGTGTTTCCGGCAGTACCGCCTTTTCCAATGACCATGTCTTTCATGCCTGGGATGCCATCGCTGGGGTTTCCATTCCATGTCTCTATGCCGGCACCTCTCTCAACGCCCGCTCCTTTCTCCGCACCTCCAGGGGTCGCTGCACCCGTATCTATAGAGGGAGTCTCGCCCAAACCCGAGCTTATGCCACTAGGGGGTAGGAATTAGGTTGTTGGTTCTCCTATTATGGAACCTCACTCAGGAAGGATGGCCCAAGGCATGGTCGTCGCAGGACCCCCATTTCCTCTACTATTAGCAGGAAAGTCCCGAGGAACCTGAGCCTACGGTGGCACCTGCGAGGAAACCAGTCGATCATTTGAGGAAGATGGATGAAGTAAGCCATGCTCAGAGGGCAGGGGGTAAAGATCTAGGTAGGGTGATGGAAGAGGAAGAGGTCGTTGAGAGTCAAGTATCCATGCGCCTTCCCAAACCCTAGGAGGGGAGGAAGTTACCAGCAGGAGTGGCGGAAAATATGGAGGACATGAGGCGAGAATTGCGGGAGATGAAAAGGAAGATGATGGGTGAGGAGAAGAGAATAGTCAAGGAGTCACCTTTTGAGGATTCAATATTATCTGATCCTTTTCCCGACAATCACAAGTTGTTTGCTATGCAGAAATATGGGGGAGGTACTAACCCTCCTGATCACCTATGCGAATTTGAAAATTTATCATTGTTGTATCAATTTTCAGATACGGTCAAATGCCGAACATTCCTAACCACCCTGGGATAGGCAGCTCAGAAATGGTTTGGGCAGCTACCGCCTAGATGCATACGCACTTTTGAGGATTTCTCTTCAAAGGTTCTTGCATCAATTCATTAGTAATAAACATTACTACCGTAGTGTGCAGAGTCTACTCTCCTTTCGATAAGGAGATAAGGAAACATTGAGAGCTTTTGTTACGAGGTTTACCACAGCTGCACTGGAGGCCCCTTCAACAACCTCAGAGGTGTTGGCGAGTGCTTTCACATAGGCACTCAGGCTGAGTTCTTTCTTCAGATCACTGAGTCGGAGGCCAGCTGATAGTTATGACGAGTTGTTATATCGGGCAGAGAAATATATACACAAGGAGGAAACCTGTGATGCTAAGGAAAAGGAGTTGGGGGAGAAGAGGAAGGAGAAAAAGGACGATGGTGTAGGGAAGCGGCCTAGACAAGAGGAAAGAGCTCGGATTAATAATGTACCCCGAGGGGCACAAACACAACCTCGAGTAGCCCCGTTCACCCCTAGATTTGATCTATGCACGCCTTTAAGATTACCTAGGGAACAGGTACTTCAAGCCATTGAGCACAAGAACCAGTTGCGTTGGCTGCGTTCTGCCAGTGAGGCTCCTCGACGCCCTAAGTCAGATACACACTATCGATTTCACAACGAGTACGGGCATTTAATAGAGAACTATGAGCACTTGATGAACGAGTTGGAAGAGCTAGCAAGGGAAGGTTATTTGGGTGAGTTCTTGCAAGTCCCTACGGGGGGTAAGGGTAGCCGACCTGGTAGAACCCAACAGGGGGAGCAGGACGGTGATGGCAGGATGGGGGTGAAGGGAAATAAAAAAGATCCCCCTGCAAGGGGAGTAATACACATGATTTTAGGCAGGCCTACGAGAAGGGACACACATCAAGCTCGGAGAGCCCAAGTAAGAGCCTTACTTCACCAAAGTTATAAGGTAGCGGAGGTAGGATCAAAGGATCGTATGCCAGTAATTCAATTCGGACCCGAGGATCTTAAGACAGTACAGTTGCCTCACCAGGATGCTCTGGTCATCACTGCCTCTATTGCTAACTATGAAGTGGCCCGGGTCTTTGTCGATGGTGGGAGTTCAGTGGATATCTTGTTCTTAACAGCGCTCCAGCAGATGGAGTTGGGTAATATCACTCTGAAATCGGTGGGAACAACACTATTTAGGTTTACTGGGGAAGCAGTGCGGCCTTTGGGGCAAATCACTCTGTCTGTCACCTTGGGCTCAGGGATACATCGTAAAACATGTATGGTAAATTTTCTCATTGTTGATGCCCCTTCTATCTATAATATCATATTTGGTAGACCCATGTTGCAGCTATTCCAGGCAGTGGCTTCGCCCTACCACATGATGCTCAAGTATGTGGTGGGTAGGATTGTGGGAGAAGTCGTGGGAGATCAGAGTAAATCTAAAAAATGTTACGTGGAGGCAGTAAGGAGAGGAGACCAAAAGATAGAGGAGCCCAACTACCAACAGAGGACTAGAGGTGCCCAGACATGTAATGGCAAGGAGGCCCAAAACCGCCTTAAACCTATTGGAGAGCTCATGACTATAGAGCTAGTGCTAGAAGACCCCGAGAATAGGAGCATATTTGGATCAAGAGCAGGTAACTATACTCACGCAGGTGCTGAGAGACTACGTGGACGTGTTTACCTTCTCAGTCATGGATTTGACGGGGATTGACCCAAGCATAGCCGTGCACAAGCTTAACATAGATCCTCTGGTTAGGCCCGTCAAGCAAAAGAAAAGGGGTTTTGGGCCAGAGAAGGATCTGATAATACATAAGGAGGTCGAGGGGCTACTAGATGTCGGGCATATAGTAGAAATCTAATTCCCATAGTAGATATCTAACGTCGTGTTGGTCCCTCAGAATTTTGAGAAGTGGAGAATGTGTGTGGATTTCAGAGACCTTAACCGAGCTTGTCCTAAAGACCACTACCCATTGCCCAGAATTAATCAATTGGTGGACTCCACATCGGGCTGCAAGCTGCTAAGTATAATGGATGCATCACAAGGGGTATCATCAAATCTCTCTACACCCTGAAGACCGCAAGAGGGTGAGTTTCATCACAGCTAAAGGCACTTATTGTTATGTAGTCATGCCCTTCAGATTGAAAAATACAGGGGCCATTTATCAACGGCTGGTTGAACAAATGTTCAAGGGTCAAATCGGAAGGAATATGGAAGTGTATGTGGATGACATGCTTGTAAAGAGTGCTTGCCAAGCCAGCAATGTGGAGGATTTGAGGGAAGCTCTAGAGACCTTGAGGAGGTATGGCATGAAGCTTAACCCCAGTAAATATGTTTTCGGAGTGACTGAAGGGAAGTTCTTGGGATACTTGGTGATCGAAAGGGGTATAGAAGCAAATCCAAATAAGATATCGGCCATCTTGGACATGAGAGCTCCCCAGAACATTAAGGAAGTCCAAAGGCTCACAAGGAGGATTATAGCGCTGCACAGGTTCATATCCCGAGCTACTGATAAAAGCTTACCCTTTTTTGGGATATTAAGGAAAGCTAAGAAGTTCGAGTGGGGAGAAGCCGCCCAGAAAGCCTTTGAAGAACTCAAAACCTATTTGGTAAAGCTGTCATTGCTGACTAAACCCATAACCAGTGAGACTCTCTTCTTATATTTAGCAATTTCTGAACAGGCTATAAGCTCAATTCTGGTAAGGGAGGAAGGAACCAAGCAGGAGCCCATCTATTATATTAGTAAGATGTTGCCTACAACCGAGCTTAGGTATCCTGAGATAGACAAGTTAGCCTTAGCCCTAATGACAACTGCCAGGAGGTTGAGGCCCTACTTCCTTTCCCATACTATTGTGGTGTGAACAAATCAGCCTCTTAAGCAAACCCTAGGCAAAGCAGATGTGGCATGAAGGTTGATCAAGTGGTTAGTAGAGTTGGGAAATTATGATATTCAGTACGCGCCCATGAAAGCTATTAAGGCCCAGGCTCTTGCTAATTTTATGGTAGATGTTGTCCTATCCTCGAGGAGAGAAGATGTGTGGTCAGTATATGTAGATGGATCTTCATGCGTGAACGGTAGTGGAGCAGGTATTGTTTTGATCAGCCTGGAAGGAGATGATTTGGAATATGCACTCAAATTTCAGTTCTAGACCTCTAACAATGAAGCAGAGTATATAGCTCTGATTGAGGGGGTTAAAATGGTCGTTAACGGAGGAGCTAAACGGGTCTGGGTGTATACTAACTCTCAATTGGTAGCGAAGTAGGCAACGGGACTATATGAAGTGAAGGAGCCGAGTCTAGAGCGATACTATCAAAGGGTGGTCAAGCTGAAGGGAGAATTGATTAAGCTCCAAGTAATTCAAGTGCCTCGAGAAGATAATTGCCGAGCTAATTAGTTAGCTAAAATCGCAAGCTCATAAGAAGAGTGTGGAACCCGAGCTGTAACCATTCAGGAGTTGGGCGAAGAGGAATGTAGAGAGAGTGAAGTACATACAGTGGAAAGAATTGTGGACTGGAGAACACCAATTAGTCAGTTCCTTAAAGGAGAGATGGTAGAGGTTGACCCTAAGCTCAGAGTTCGAGTAGCGCAGTTTATCCTTATAGATGGACTACTCTACAAAATAGCTTTCTCCCAACCGTTGCTAAGATGCCTATCACCCCAAGAAGGAGAATATGTGCTCAGGGAGATTCACGAGGGGTCTTGTGGGAACCATCTTGGAGGCATGGCTTTAGCAGGAAAAGCTATCAGAGCAGGGTATTTTTGGCCCACAATCAGAGCTGATGCTGGGGCCTTGGTCCGAAAGTGTGTCAAGTGTCAAAAGAACGCCCAGGTCAATCATGTACCTGTTGAGCCATTACATACTATAAGTTCTCCCTGCCCATTTGCCAAGTGAGGGATGGACATTGTTGGACCATTCCCGGTAGCAGCAAGACAAAGAAAGTTCTTGCTAGTTGTTGTGGACTACTTCAGCAAATGGGTGGAAGCGGAAGCGCTCGCTAGGATCAGTGAAGGGGAGGTGTTGAAATTCTTGTGGAAGAACATAGTATTTCGTTACGAGATTCCTCATGAACTGGTTTCAGATAATGGGAAACAGTTCCAGGGGGCTAAGCTAAGAGATTGGTGCAAGGAAATGAAGATAAAACAAAGGTTTAGCTCGATAGCCCACCCTCAAACCAATGGGCAAGCAGAAGTCACAAATCGTACTTTGGTGCAAAGTTTGAAAACAAGGTTGGACCGTGTTGGAGGGAACTGGGTTGAAGAGTTGCCCGTTGTACTTTGGGCTTATCACACCACTTCCCGGAGGACCACGGGGGAAACGCCTTTTAGCATGGTGTATGGAATGGATGCGGTCATACCAGATGAGGTCAGGGTTGAATCCCATAGAGTGATGACCTACAATGAAGAGGGTAATGAAGAGCTCATCTGAAACCACTTGGACTTGATTGAAGAAAGAAGGGCAGAGGCGTGCCTCCGTACAGCATGATATAGGCAGAAAGTACAGATACAGTTTAATAAGAGGGTCAAGGTCAGAACGCTGCAAGTAGGAGACTTGGTTCTCAGGAGAGCTGGAGCTTATGGTAATGTGAGGAAGCTTGATCCGAGTTGGGAGGGACCGTATAGAGCTATAAAGGTGATACCTGGAGAAGCATACGAGTTGGAGACTATAGATGATAAGACGCTGGCTAGACCATGGAATATCCAAAACTTGAAGTACTTTTACACGTAAACGCTATCTATCCTACTATTCCTAGTTTAGTTTCATTAGTAGTTATTTACAGATGGTCTTTGTCCTTTTAGTACTCGTTGTTTTCATTCTCTTTAATTCTATGTCAATGAGGTTTATTTTTTGTGTTGTTGACTATAATCTAACTGGTGATGACGGAATCGCTTCAACAAGCTCAAAAAAAAAAGCTCCAATGAGCTCGGCATGGAAGGCTGCAATGAGCTGGGCCAAGAGAAGGCTGCAATGAGCGCGACCAAAGAGGCTCCAATGAGCTTGGCCAAGAGAAGGCTCCAATAAGCCCGGCCAGGAAAAAGCTCCAATGACCGCGACCAAGGAGGCTCCAATGAGCCCGGCCAAGAAAAGCTCCAAGGAGCTTGGCCGAGAAGGCTCCAATGAGCTCGACAAAGAAAAAGCTCCAATGAGCTCGGCCAAGGAAAATCTCTAATAAGCTCAAGTGGGAAAGCTCCAATGAGCTCGGTAAAGAAGGTTCCAATGAGCTTAGAAATAAAGCCCCAACAAGTCCAAGAAAAAAAAAAGAGAAAAAGAAAGCGCTCCAGCTAGATCGGCTCTCCTTGGCGGAGCTCGGCCGTATATCCAAAGGAGTAAGCTCGGCCGTCCCTCCAAGAGGAGCTCGTTTGGGAGGCCCTAGTGAAGTTTGAAAGGTTTCCAAGAGCATTAGCGCTGTACATAACTCGCAATTTCATTAACGCACTTTAATTATCATTACATATCCAAAGGAAGGCACTACTAAGGGCAGTCCATGCCACCATAAGTCCCCTTGGGTACATCAAAAAACAAAAAAAGGGGAACCCACCGCCCGGCCAAGCTTAAAAAATACTAATGAGCGATGTTCATGTGGTCCGGGGAAGAAACACCAGCAGAGTTCTCTGGAGGCCTAGCTTGGGCCATCGTGGGATCAATAGGTGTGACTGGTTCGGTTCCCTCCTGATGATCTATCCTTTCCTCATCAGAGTCTGGAAGGCTGTCGAAAGCAAGCATCTTATCCACAGCATTATGAGCGCGGCCTAACTCTGGAAAGCCTTGAGCTTCCAACTGATCAATGCATACCTCTATACCATGGTTGTAATACTTGAGAGCTTTTTGTGCTAGATCTTGTTTATAGGCCGGACTCTTCTGATACTCCAGTAAACAGGACTGCCACGAAGCTTCTAGATATTAAGCACATTCATCGGTGGCATGGAAAACCTTAAAAAATGAGTCTCGACCCTCCCTGCGACCTTCCTCTTTAGCTTTCTCAATGTCCATGTCATAGGAGGATACCAGCTCAGTTACCTTCACCTCAGCTTGGATAAAGCAGCGGAAGTCTCATTGTATTTCTCTTATAGAATGGCCAGCAGCTCTTTCAGCTTCTCAAAGTCGGTTTTCAACTTGTTTTGTTCCCCTTCCCACCTAGCCATGAGTCCACTTGCCATTATACTTGCTTGCAAAGAAAGGATTAAGCCAAAAAAAAAAAAAAAAAGGGAGGGAGGTTAGCTTACCTGAGATAAGTAGCTGGCGAACTAGGCCCTAAGATCCTCAAAGGGCATCTCATCCACTTTGTGACGATCAGAACTACCTGCCAAACCACTCAAGAAGTCCTTCCCTAGAGTAAAGGAGTGGTCTGATAAGACTGAGCTGCTTGCCACCAAATAGGTATTTGGGCGACCCCTCCTGAGCTACAGTGAACTTGGCTTTTTTGCTATCTGTTCTAATTCTTAAGGGACTAGAATTACCTCAGGATCCGTGGGAGTAGTGCGCTTTGGAGGGGGGCCTTAGGAGTTGAGCGAGTTGGGCGTTTGGAGGAAGAGCTGGCTCCATCACTTCGCTTAACCGGCCTATTATTCTTAGCCCGATCCAGTTGTTGACCAGCTAGTGCGGCCTTCAGGAAAGCCTTCATTGACATTTGCTCTGTAAAAGGCACGGTTAGCACATCCAAAAAAAAAATTAAATAAATAAATAAATAAATTTTTTTGAGAAATACCAAACGGTTCTGGGAGTTCTTCGACTTTGGGACCGATGGCGAAATGGTGAAGGAACCCCTCTTGTTTCTAATAAGGATAGCTGTAGCTGGACACTATTTAACCTATCTAGCAGGGCCTGGCGACCTACGGTAGTGCGTCTGCGACCAGAGGAACCAGTTCCGGGAGACTCATCTATCCAAGTCGTAGGGAAGGCCCAAGGCTCAGGGGAAGATATAAAAAAGTACTTCTCTTTCCATCATTTGATTGAGGTCGGATATTTGCAGAGAAATTTTACACCTTCTCGAGTGGTCATATAGAAAAGGCCTCTGTTTTGGGTCTTGGGATAAAAAAGAGAGTGGAACAAGGAAGTGGCAGGTTCTATCTGGAGGTAGCGATACTATATAAGAAATCCTACCATCAGCCTAAATGAATTGGGACTCAACTGGTTGAGGGGAATACCTAAACCTCGAGAAATTAGAACAAGTAACTCTGGTATCGGAAACCTCAACCCGCCCAGTAATTGTTCTGGATAAAAGCATAAAAACCCAGCATGAGGTAAGTGAGGGTGATCAAAATATTGGGGAATCACTATCTGGTATTCTGGAGGGATGCCCATTTTTTCATGAAGCTGAATACCCTCACTACGCATCATGCGAGAATGGTAAATCTCATAAGGAGCAGAGTTGGCTGTGGACTCGGCCATGCCTTTCTCGATCTCACTCAACACATCAGGGGGCCAACTCAAAGATGAACTAGAATATTCTGATCTAGACTTCTAGGACATGAAGTATGGAAAAAGGGGTTACGTTTCTATGAAGTTCAAAATAGAAATGCACACAAAATACCAAGACAAAGGATTAAGGAAAAAACCTGGCACCAGGAAGAAGCCGGGAGAAGTCCGCCAGTAGGGGTAATGGCGCAGCCAAAGGAGAGGGGGAAAAGAAGAGTTGAGAGGTAGAGAGATTTTGAATCTTATGAAGAGGGGAACCTATATATATATAAGGAGGATGATGAAGAGAGATATGACCATGGTCGTACAAGTGGCGTGAGGATGAGTGAGGGCATTAATGGTGATAGTGAGGTGGAAAGTGTCCTAACTCCTAGGAAAGAGGAAAAATTGCTATATTTAATGACCAAGGACACCTCAACCTTTCTTGAATATGGTAAATGCGCCATGTAGCTCGGCCATCATGACCCAGGACACCTCAACTTTGGAATATGGATAAGGGTGCTATGTGGAGTCACCCGGACAAGGTGTTAGGTAGCAACTCAGCCACGCTCTAGGTCTCTAATAAGCCCAGCCATCCATGGACTTAGCAAATAGCTCGGCCACACACTCTCGCTCCAACGAGCTCGGTCACGCGGTCACGCTCAGTATAGCTCGACTGGGCACCCACGTCCTCCAACCAGCTCAGCCGCGCCCTCGGTATCCAATGAGCCCGGCCATCCATTGCCTTGGCAAGCCACACGGCCAACTAAGCTCAGAAGCCAAGCTGCTCGGCCATTTAGGGCATTGCATTGAAGCTCGGCCATGACTGACGGTAATCGGCCAGGTCACCCATAGCATCTTGTGCGGTCAGCTCGGACATCTATAGCATCGGCAAGCATTTCGATCATGGTCATAGGTCACCTCATGCTAGTCTAAAAAATAAAATATATATATGTATTGTTTATATATATTTGATATTCATTTCACTTTTTAGATAGAAGAGGGGGAGTGATGATGGATCTTCAGATATTCTGGGCCAACCCATTTAATCAAGAACCCAGCAAGCTTCTTGATAGGCCCAGAAGAGTTGACCTATATGTACAAGGAGAAAGCTGCAAGAGCGGCCCAAGCCAGTGGATTACCTCAAAGTAGGGGAAACACATGAAAATGGGTGCACACGTGGCAACATACCTAACCATATGTGCATAATGGCCAGTCATGGGCTGAATTGAAGGAACATGGAGCAGTGTCCTAGAGGTAGTAGGCTTTTTGAGGGATAAAATGTTGTTAACGACATTCAATTTTCTTCTTCTTACTTTTTTTTGGGTGAAAGAGATTTTGGAGAGCATTGAGTTAAGTGTAATAGGTTTTTCATTGGTGCTAATTTAATTTTTGCATCAAAACTAAATAATAAAATTAATTCATATTAAGTGAAATATTTTTTAAGAAATTATGAATGTTATATATATATATATATATATATTTAAAAAAATTATATCTCTTATAAATTATATGTATTACATTTTACAGATTACTTATATATTAATTATATTGTAATTATATTAGTTTATATATGTAACACCCCAGTAATTTTATGATTTTATTATTTATCATATTATTAATATTTGAAAAATATCGAATTTTAATTACTAATTTTATTTTTCAATTGTGTGATTAAGTTATACATTTTACTCAATTGCATGATTTTAATTTGCTAGAATAATTTAAAAAAAAAAAAAAGGGGGATCAAATCGGACAATTTGGTAGCAGCTTATTCTTTCCGTTCTTTCTTTTTTCTTTCTCTTGTCTTTCTTCATTTTCTCTATTCTTCTTTCCCGTTTTCTTCCTTCTTTCTCCACCAACCGAAGCCAACTCCACATGCCACCACCGGCGAGTTTTTCTTCCATCAACCACCACACCAACTCACTCCGCGCACCACCAAAACCTCATCTCCACCACCAACCGCGGCGGCAGCTCACCGGAAACTCACGGCAAAGAAAGACCGAAAATTAGGAGCAACTGGGTCTTTCGTTTTCCTGACATCAAACTGAGCAAACGAGGAGTGTTTTAGCTATCCCTTGACGAGGAGATCACCGTGGTATAGTTTCATGGCAGAGATACTCGGCGGAGACGGTGGAAACAGGCGGCGAAGCTATTGATCGTGACTACTTCGGGCTGTATTTTGATAGGGTGTTTCGGCGGCCAAATCGAAAACAAAAGGTACCTTTGGAAAGCTCTCAACGAGAAGATTCTATCGGTGGTACTATCTTAACTTTACGGCAACGGCGGACGGCGGCCGATGGCGGCGGCGCGGCGGCGGTGAAGGGGCAGAATCTTCACCTCGTCGTGGTGATCACATGCATGTGGTCTGATCGTGACGATTCTTTCTCATTAGTGAGATATCGATATAAATTGCTAAATTCATGTATGTATTTGCATGTATATGTGTAATCGTTCTGATCTTCATAAAACTTCGTATTTTCGTATATTATGACGATTTTGATCGATCAGTACATTCATGCATTAGATTAAAACACTTTTGATCGATTAAATAGGCCTAGTAAATCCATAGTGGTATTATTTCATGTAACTATAGGTTATATAGTATATTAAGTGTAGAAACCTTTATTGGCATCACTGGGATAATTATTTAGACTTGGGATTACTGTTGATATGATTCTAAGTGTTAGTGATCAATAGGGTTGAACCTGGATTTTGATATAAGGTTACCTTTTGAATAGGTGACGGAGGAGTTGACCCTGAGGATCAGTAGAGCTTGTACTTGTTTGAGTAAGCAATATGATTGTTGATTCCTGATATTATTATTGTTGTTTCTGAACCCTGTGTGGTTCCATTGTCTTGACTCCTGTTATCGTTATTATTTTTATCTGAACCCTGTGTGGTTCCATTTTCTTGACTCCTGACATCGTATTGTTGATTTCTGAACCCTTTGTAGTTCTATTGATTCTTGATATCGATATTGTTGCTATCTGAACCCTGTAAGGTTCTATTGATTCTTGATATCGTTATTGTTGATATCTGAACCCTGTGTGGTTCTATTGATTCTTGATATCGTTATTATTGCTATCTGAACCATGTAAGGTTCTATTGATTTTTGATATCGTTATTGTTGCTATCTGAACCCTGTAAGGTTCTATTGATTATTGATATCATTATTGTTGCTATCTGAACCTGTGTGGTTCTATCGTTTTGATTCTTGATATCGTTATTGTTGACATCTGAACCCTGTGTGGTTCTATTAATTCTTGATATCGTTATTGTTGCTATCTGAACCATGTAAGGTTCTATTGATTCTTGATATCGTTATTGTTGCTATCTGAACCCTGTAAGGTTCTATTGATTCTTGATATCGTTATTATTGCTATCTGAACCTGTGTGGTTCTATCGTTTTGATTCTTGATATCGTTATTATTGATATCTGAACCATGTGTGGTTCTATTGATTATTGATATCGTTATTGTTGCTATCTGAACCATGTAAGGTTCTATTGATTCTTGATATCGTTATTATTGCTATCTGAACCTGTGTGGTTCTATCGTTTTGATTCTTGATATCGTTATTGTTGATATCTAAACCTTGTGTGGTTCTATTGATTCTTGATATCGTTATTGTTGCTATCTGAACCCTGTAAGGTTCTATTGGTTCTTGATATCGTTATTGTTGCTATCTGAACCTGTGTGGTTCTATCATTTTGATTCTTGGTATCGTTATTGTTGATATCTGAACCCTGTGTGGTTCTATTGATTCTTGATATCGTTATTGTTGCTATCTGAACCTGTGTGGTTCTATCGTTTTGATTCTTGATATCGTTATTGTTGATATATGAACCCTGTGTGGTTCTATTATCTTGAGTTCTATTATCGTAATTGTTGGGTTTTGGACCCTGTGAAGTTCTATTGTCTTGCTACTGATACTGTTATTGTTAATCATTGAACCATGAATCTTACTAAGGTAATCATGTATCAATACTGATTGAGTCAATCAAATGATTTCTGTTCTGGCTTTGAACATTTTCGTGTCTCGTATGTTATTGATCAAAGTGAACCTGTACTTGGTCTTGTGATCTGCCATGATGGCATTGTTGTCGTTTTGTAAAGTTCATTGTTCTGCCTTGTTGGCAATTGATTGATTGAACTATTGAATTGAAAGATCTGTTTACAAGAGAATTGTTGGGCCGAGTACCTTGCCAAGCTGTCATGCTTGAGCTATTGTGATTGCCAAGTTGTTATGCTTGAGCTAGTGTGATTGCCAAGCTGTCATGCTTGAGCTATTGTGATTGCCAAGCTATTATGCTTGAGCTAATGTTTGCCAAGTTGTTATGCTTGAGCTAATGTGATTGCCAAGCTGTCATGCTCGAGCTACTAAATTGAATGGTTATTGAACTGTTATGGAGGCACAATGATGTTCTGATATGCATGTGTTGTTCATATTATTGACTTGCATATGTGTTGGGTTTGTTATTCTTGTAATCCCATTCTACTCATGGAGCAATAAGGCTGGAGTGGTATTTCAGTCTTGATCGAACTGTTGTTCCGGGCAACGAGCCTTTTATGCCTCCATCTATTGAGATGATGCCTCCCGACTGTGATCGGTTGAGATGTCCCTAAACCTCCCGAGCAGGATCGGTTGAGATGATGCCTTCCATCTGTTAAGATGATGCCTTCCCATTGTGATTAGTTGAGATGAACCTAAACCTCCCAAGCAGGATCGGTTGAGATGAACAGGTCGTAAAGCCGATGGTCACAGTTTCTGACCTAGCAATTGTTAATCTTTGTTTCTTAATGCCTCTTGCTGTGATTCATCATTCTTATATTGAGAAATCATTGATCATTATTCGTATGCCTTATATTTTAGACTGGTTATGCATTGCTTACACTATCCTCACTGAGTCCATATGACTCACTCTCGTATATTATTCATCTTTACTCAGACAGGTATGAAACCGGAGATTTTGATGACTGATGATCCAAGTGCAGATGTTTCTTTTGGAGCTTGTTGTGTATATATATATGTTTTACTGAATTTGGGATGTTATATTAAGAGATGTTGTAATATGTCATGAGTTCTGCTATTATTATAGATGTAAATTTTGAATCTTGGTGCTAGTAGCAACCTTTTGGGCTAAGTTGTTGTTGAATCTATTATGATGATATTTTAAGCACTCTGATTATAGCTTCCGCATTTTGGGTTCAATCTATTATAAGGTTATATTTTGCTAATGTATATTGGGTAATTGTGAAAAATTTTATGGGTTATTGAGTTAGCGCCTCAGCTTATGTGCTAACCCGAGATCGGGGCGCTACAATATACAATCTGTAGTATATTATATATTATAATATATAGTAAATACAATATATGATATATATATCATAATATATAATGTATTATGTAATATGTTATGTATATTATAGTATATAGTACACATAATATATATAATATATATTATATATAACCCTATGTATGTATATATATTCATATATGTTGCGTCCATGCATATACATATGTTACATGTATATATGCATATGTGTGCATACCTTTTTTTTTCAATCAGCAAAACCCATTTTTGCCATCAAAAAGAAGAGGATATCTGTTTAATACATGTAACCTTCCTCAAGATCCTCCAGGCCAACAAAATTTGGATACCGTATATGTCACAAAATCAAGCACCAAGCTCTTGGTATTAATCTATGGCCACATGAGATACAAATGTTGCAGAACTTCAACAAACTTTACACATAAAACGATGCCATTTTGATTTAAAGCCAATTAAAATATTTTAAAAAAAGGACAGCACACGGGCTATAATATTGTTCACACGTGCATTCTTGTTTATATGTAAGAGTAATACATAATATTATACTCAAGTGATGATCATATAGGCGTGCAAAAAAAAACCCCAAAATTGACAGAAAGCCAAAAAAACTAAATTGAACCAAATCGAACAGAACTAATATATGTTCGGTCCGGCTTTCAGTTTTACACTTTAAAAAAATTTAGTTTTCAATTCGGTTCAGTCTTTTTAATCGGCTAACCGAAACCAAACAAAAAATTGAAAAAAATGGTTTGATTCTATTAACTAAATCGAAAATTGATTTAGTCCTTTTATTTTATTTTTCTAAGAATTATTATTCAAGTGTCTACATCAACAATATAAGTGTGGAATATCATTCATTGTATGCCAGTAATTTTAATAAATTTTATATTTTTTATTTATTTTATAAGTCTAATTATATTAATTTTATAAGTCTAAGATAAATAAATGCAAATTTTAAAATAATATAAATGTTAATGGATTTGTAAATTTTTTGATAATGAATGTAACTATCAAACATAACTAAAAATAAAATATATAGAATAAGTTCAATCAAATTACATTTTACAAGTTATACCTACGCAGAGTGATACCCCCATGTAGGTATGATGCCATTTTCCCTTTTTTTCCTTTTTCCCCCTTTTACCTTTTTTTACTCTCTCGCTCTCTCTCTTTTGGAAACTCTTTAATATTCGACTGACATCCAAACATTGATAGATGTTCAAATAAAAATATTTTTTGTTATTAATTATAACTATCAAACATGACTAAAATAAAATTTGAGGAATAATTTCATATAGCTCGTTGTTTTTCACCCATTTTTATTTTTTTAGTTTTTATTTCAGAAATTCTTTAATATTAGTTATCTTTTAATTAACACACAAATATTGATAGATAGTCACATAAAAATATTTTTTGATAAGGAACATAATGATCGAATAATTTTTTTGATAAGAAACACTAAACTCCTAACCTCCCACATTATGCAAAAGACTCATGCCACTAGGCCAAAGACCACTCAATTGGTTCAGGGCTGAGGGCTTAGGGTTTTTTTATACATATGCACACACATCATGAGCCAGTTAGGTCCAAAACTCTTGACCTCTCACATTACACTTAAGCCATTAGGCTACATGTTTAGGGTTTAAGGTTTTTAACACCAACGTAGATACAAAGAGGCAGACCCAGAAAGTCATGCTTATCGCGAATGGATGCAGTGTTTGATGCCATTAGGAGACTCATGCCACTGGGCTAAACTCCTGACCTTCCATATTATGTGGGAGACTCATGCCACTGGGCTAAAGGCCATTCAACTGGTTCAAGGCCAATGGTTTAGGATTTTTTTATACATATGCACACATATCATGAACCTGTTCGGTCCAGAACTCTTGACAAGACAACTATTTTTCATTTATCATGCTTCCTTATTCTCAACAAATAAGTCATAGAAGAAAGGCCTGAGACTACCTCTTTGGCTGAATCATAACTATATAGTGAGCGCAAATCTCTCTTCTATCTTTGGAGCTTCTTTCATAAGATTTGTTTAACAGCAAGATGTCCAACAAAAATTGCAGCCATAATACGTTCGTCTTGCTACTAAACCATATTCAATACCCTGAACCCTAGAATCCTAGAACCCTGAACTTTGAAACCTAAACACTTTCCAAGTGGCTTGTGGCCCTAATGGCACAAGTTTCCCACATAATATGGGAAGTTAGGAGTTCGAACTCGAATGGACTCCTGATATGCGTGCATGCAATATAAATAAAAAACCCTAAACCCTAAACCATTAAGTGGCCTCTAGCCCAATGGTAGATGTCAAGAGACAGGCCAAGAACGTCGTGTTTGTCGCGAATTGAGGCACTGAAAGGCACTTTTTAGTGCCTCAAAAGCAGTTGAAGACAGCGCCTGAAGGCACTAAAAAGGCACTGCCTTCTAGAAAAATTTTGCCCTAGCAGCAAAAATAGCCATGCCTTTCTTCAATTATAGCCACGCCTTTTTCAATTGATGCCACGCCTCTCGTGCAACGTTTCCCACACATTAGTTGATACTGATTCGTGCAGAGGAACATACAAAAATAAATGAATACATTAAGCGTGAAAAAAGCAAGTAATAGTCAAAAAAAGCAATTTTTCCCACAGAATAGTTAATAGTGATTCGTGCAGATGAACAAACAGAAATAAATGAATACATCAAGCGTGAAAGATGCAAGTAATAGTCAAAAAAATGGTAGAGTTGTCAATCAAAAATCAGTCTTAAACAGTAATAGAAACTATTCTTTGTACTAATCATGCGTAGTTTTCACCCAATTGAACAAAGCTGGAAAAGAGTTATACAATCTGACTCCATACAGAGGAACAAACAAAAATAAATGAATACATCAGGCGTGAAAAAAGCAATTGAAGAAGGTTGAAGAAGAGTCATTCAATCTGGTTCCGTACAGAGGAATAAACAAAAATTCATGGCAAGTGAATAGTTCAGGCATGAAAAAAGAGTGAAATGTGAATAGTCTGTCATGCAAAATGGTTGTCAATCATAAATCAATTTTACTAAGAAAGACTATTCAGTGTATTGTTTATGCATTGTTTTGTCATTCAACCTGACAAATTAAATGAATAGTTCAGGCGTGAAAAAAGAGTGAAGTGTGAATAGTCTTTCATATAGAGTGGTTGTCAATCATAAATAAATTTTATTGAGAAATACTATTCAATGTATTGTTTATGCATTGTTTCGTCATTCAACTTGACAAATTAACTTTTGTCTTTCAAGTGTGAGAAAAAGGTGAAATGTGATTCATGCAGAAAAGGGTGAAATGTAATCTTCACTTTTGTAGCTTAAATATAAGTGTTGGACCAATACTTTTAGGCATATCTCATCAACAACCCAATGTTGGTCCTTCTACTTCTCATCAAGAATATTCGGGAGGACACTAATATGAGCCTAAGAGTCGACATGCAGACCATAGCTCCCCTGAACCATAAGCAGACAGTTTTCGTGATCGAGAGCTCAGTGATTCAGAGCCCAATGATTATGACACGGATGAAGTGGCCGATGATGCTAATGAAGAGCTTATACCACCACATGGTGAAGGAACCTCTAATCAAGCACAAGTGGTGAGGGGACCAACAATGCCCTCTACGGCTGATCAATCACATTTGTATCCTCCACAATAAAAAAAGATCTACCTAGAGACTCTGTGGATATTTCATCTAGAGCGTATAGGGGTTATTATGACAGTAGTCGTGGGAAGCTTGAGATGGGCATGGTTTTTAAAGATAAGAAGCAGGTGAAGGCGGTTGTCAAGGATTTCTCCGTACGTGTTGCTAGACGAGAATATCGTGTTGTTCAGAGTACAACAAAACTATGGAAAGTGGTGTGCAAACTAGGGTGTTCATGGAGTGTCAGGGCAATTCTGAAAGAACGTATAGGACTGTGGAATATTACAAAGTATGGGGGACCCTCATACTTGTTTGATGACTGAAGTTTCGGTTGATCATAGAAACTTAAGTTAAGATATGATCGTTATGGATTTGTTGGGACATGTTCGTGATGAGCCAGCATATAAGATAAAGAGTGTGCAGCAAAATGTCAAGGATAAATATGGATACAAAATTTCATATGCCAAATCATGGAATGCATTGAAACGTGCGAAGGAGCACCTTTTTGGAACATGGGAGAATTCAGTAAGAATGTTACCCAAGTATATGGGAGTTCTCTAAAAGTGGAATCCAGGCACCATTGTTGAGTGGGAGCATCAACAAACAAGCATACCAAGACAGAAAATGTTGAAGTATGTGTTTTAGGCCTTCAAACTATGTATTGATAGGTTTAAACATTGTCGTAAAGTTATTAGTGTGGATGGAAATCATCTATATACGAAATATAGACACAAGATGTTGATTGCGATAGCTATGGATGCAAATCAATAAGTTCTGCCGTTGGCTTTTGCAATTGTCGATGAAGAAACCTTTTTATCTTGGAAATGGTTTCTGGAGATATTGTCTAAGCACATCATCAGAGGGATGAAAGGCATGTGCCTAATTTCTGATTGACACCGTGGTCTCTTATCTACTGTTGAATGCATACTTGATTTCACCGCCCCTCGTGGAGTACATCGATTCTGTCTAAGGCATGTCTACTCCAACTTCAACAAACATTTAAAAAATGTTCAATTGAAGGATTTATGTTGGAAAGCCGGCGCTACAGTCCAGATTCGAAAATTTGATAAGCATATGAGGAAAATAAGAGAAACTAATGAGAATGCCTATTCATATTTGCAAAACATTGACAAAGCTCAATAGACATTCTGTCATGATGGAGAATGGCTCTTTTAAAAGGTAAAGACACCTAACTCATTAAAATTTTAACAAAAAATTTAATTATTTTAGCCATTCTAATTATAAATTTGTCATTTATTTTTCCCAAATACTTTAAAAAATTATTTAAAAATAAGATGCAGTGTTTTATAAAACACAAAAACATCTTATAAAATATAAAAAATTATTAAATATTCAAATAAATTTAACCAAATACACCCTAACTATTTCAGTACGGATGTATCCACGTTTGCTACGATAGAGCAATATTATTTTCACTAGATTTCTTAAAACCGAATACAAGCAAGACATAATTTAAAATTATTAAACCAATGTACCAAAAATATTACATTTATACTAAAACATAAATCAAACTTAAAAAAAAAAAAAATGATGACAACTTGTACATACTTTCTGCAAACCTAGACCGTTTAGATAATATAAACAACCTCCTTGTAAGGATCTAAATTTCATTAATTAATATTTAATTGCGCATGAAACTTGCTTAATCAATATTAATTAGCAGCCAATTAAGAGTTTGAATTATGAGCAAGGATTCTTGTCAGAACATTACAAGAATTCTCTTCAACTGTACAAATAGTCCAACTGAGTTAGACAGTTTGACTATATTGTTGCAACCAATCACAAATGACAACAAATTCACGTGGAATGTAATTAATAAAATCTAACTTGTTCTTCATGCAAAGTTAGAGTACCGTACAAAATGTATATAACAAAATTATTGCATTTTATATGCTAATCACGTAGCTCGATACTTACACCATCAAAATTTAATGAGTCATTTCCATGGGAAATGTGCAATTATTGTTTTACTTGACATAATTTGGCTTTCTTTAACTAGAGAAAATAACATGCACAAGAGGCTAAATTTGAAAATTGAAAGCTGAAAATTTTTAATGGATTCAAAGATTTTCCCCAAATTTCAAAGGAAATATCTCAATTCTACTTATAAGTATCTTACATATATACACTAAAATTAATTAATAAGTTAAGTTCAAAGTAAAACATCTTGTGAAAGTCTATCCCATCACGCACGCAAATTACTTTCTTGTTCGTACCAAACACTCCAATTCACCAAACAATTTAAGTCTTTTAGTCATATCCTAAATTTCCAGCTACCCTTTTATATCCTACAAGTCAAATGTCGATTGTAGCTAAACGTGTTTTACTTTTCCACATTTACCTTAGTTTTCTTAGGGTTAGGTTTTTATGGAAAAATGTTGCATGGGAGATTGACTATATTAGTTAATTAATAATTATTATAGAGAAATTATGAAATTCTTGAATGAACCAGGTATCATTATATACAATACATCTGGATCCATATAAATCATCGGATCATCAGGGAAAGGACATCGATTTTTCACTCGTTTAATTTTTCAGTAGTTGATAGATATCCTGAGCAAAAAATTAAAAAAAAATAGTAATAATAAACATTAAAAAAAAAAAAAAACTAAAGCAAGAATGGGACATATTAAGGGCTTCTTTCGTTTTGGTTGTTGAATCATATTCGGATAGTTTATTCTTAACTAAGCAAACCTCAACTTGTGATATCACATTAATTTTGTTTAGATGTTGTGTCCCTATGGGTCATTTGCATGGGCTAATTGAAATTGTTAGAACATGAAAACAATGCCATCCATGCTTGGTGTCTCCTAAAATTCATGATAAATACATCCCCATGGTTTCATTAGCTATATTTGAACATTATAAAGCTTGTTTTCCCATGTTAAATTTTGTGGGCCCTAAATGAGGAATTGAAATATTAATTATTTGGGACTACAGGAGATAGAAGCCACTTAATTATTATTATTATTATTATTATTATTAGACAATAGTATAATTCATGTTACGCTAATGATTGTATTTGAATATACACTTTTACTCCTAAAAAGTGATACTATTAAATGCCTGATAGTAATATATGTGAAGCTTAATTCTATATTTCCATCAAATATTTGTATCAGTCCATGTCACTTTAATTAGCATCAAATTCGATACATCTTTCTTATTACTTATCTCTCTATTACACGAAAATGACAGAAAAATGGGAATTGTTATATTCTTATTGCCTGGCCGGAATAGGAATTTAGGGATCATCCAACAATATTGTCAATTATGATCAAGAAATCACTATGTACAAAGAGACATGGTCATTAATTTCACTTGTACCCTTATGGCACATCAAGGTCACTTTCTTCTTTAGAACCGGTAGATTAAGAGCCAATTCAACCGACAATTAGGTTTTCTTCCTCCCAATAATTCTAGCTTTAATGATTTTACAAACACATGCACGAATTCCCAGCTAGATCTCAGACTATGACATATACGTCAAATAAAAATTGATAATATCAAATTTTATTTCATATTAAAATTTTAATAATTTTAACACAAACACATAACTGGACTTTTTTAATAAAAAATAGTAAAAAAAAAAATTACAAAAATACGATACTGTTCAAAAGGTTTATATTTTTGTAGTAAGTTGCAGTCACAGACTGCAACTTTCAACAGTAATGAATAGTTACTGTTCACAATTTTTTTTTTTTTTCTAAAAAATTTTTATTTTTTTGTGCATAAATTCTTTTAGGGCTTGTTCTCCTATATTTTGGGAAAATATTTTTTAGCCCCCCAAAATATTTTAAAATGCATGCACATTCTCCAATATTTTTCCCAAAATACTTTAATTTTTGACCAAAAAAATTCTATCATAATTCACCCAAAAAGCCCTACACCCTAAAAAGCACACCTATCATCTCATTTTCTCACTCCATCTTTCATATCAACCATTCATTACTTCACTTATATATACATATATATATACACACACATATATATTTTACATATATGAAAATATTAAAATTTTGCTATTTAAAAAATTCTAAGACTGATATTTACCGAAAAAATATTTAATGTAATAATTAATTAAAAATATTAAATACCTTATTAATTTTTTTTTAAAATTATTTTAAAATTTTTTTTCAAAAGAAATGTTAGTTTAATAGTAATAAAAACCTTTGGTTTATTTTCATTTCATTTGATATGAGTCAAGTAACCCTTTCTCTTCCTCCCCCTCCTCCTCCTCTCTTCTTCATTTTTTTTTTTCTTTTTCTATTTTTCTTTGGTGCGGCCGGCCGGCGACCAGATCTGGTTTTTTTTTCTTTTTTCTTTTTTTAATTAGTAAAAAAAATAAATAAATAAAATGATTGTTTGCGTTATTGTTTCAGGTTTGAAGGGTGTATACTTATGTATTATTTCGCTTGATTGAGGTAAGTTTTTTAATTATGCTAAAATTTAATTATGTTTTAGTTATATTTATTATGTTTTGGTTAATTATCTCCATTAATTAAAGTTTGATTTATGCTTTAGTTATATTAAATATGTATTAGTTCGGATACAGACTGCCTGCTTGTTGACATAAATGGTGGTATAGGTGTTAATTCCGGATCTCCCGGTGGTTGACATTCGTCGCTGTCGGCAAACAAGTTATGCAGCCTATGAACAGGACCTCCCACATCACTAACACGACCTGACCTAAAAGAATGAGCATCATCATCAGTTGTGTTGTTGGATCTAATGTTGTGTCTCCTCCTTCTCGTATGTGTACTACCACTGAGTTCTTGTTGTTGAGGGACTTGGCTGGGAAAGCATTGTCTAGATGCCAACTGATGAACGTTATCAACAATTAATCGATGATCATTTCTCATCTGAATGAAGTCCATAACCTCAGCATCATCGGCAACAGAATCACAACTGATAATCAAATTGTGCATTTGATCTGTCTGAAAAAAATATAAGCGTATCATAATGTTAAATATCATTTAAATAGATGAAGGATGTATTGCATGATTACTATACATACCACATATTTCCAAGCGCGTGGATCCTCTGGATGGTACCCCGTTCGTGTGTTCTCATATGATGGACCTATTAGTCGACGTGCAATTCGATCATACCATAACATGTATCCACTTTCCATAGTGATTGATCCGACAATAGGAGGCCCATGCACAATAAGCTGCTCTCTGTTACCCCATTGAGCAACATAATACATGTGATAAATGGACCAATCTTGTCCAGGATGACCTCTACGTGATACGTCATGTAATATTGAACCTCTTTCAGCCGGTGGTGGAGGAATATGTTGTCGCATACCAAATTGCCTAAGCACTCGTTTTGGATTATGCATCTCAATTATAGCAAAGTTGATTAATGGACATGATGCAGTCCAAAGCCTCGGGGCACACTGGACTGGCAAGGTGTGAATGTCTTGGATCGGGTCATATGATTGCCATATAAACTGCATACAAATGTATTGAGTCATATTTATATAGATAAATAACTTATCAGAATATTTGATGTAAAAAGTATTATTCATACACAATTTTTTACCTCATTTGCCGACATTCTATCAAGCATATCTCTTATGATTCGTACAGAGTGACTTGCTGTTTGCGTGAAAGAATTATAATGCCACCACCTAAAAATCGATTATATGGGGTGTTAGTATAACAATTTATATTATCCATATACACAGAAAAACGTTGCATGAAAATGTTAATAAACTATAACATATATTATCTTATCGAGCACCATATGGAGGAATTGGCAGTCCATCAACTACTTCTGGAGCTTCATTATGATCGACACGAGAACTTAATCTCACCGGTGTCAATGTTGTAATGCGTGACCATGCCCAAATCTACAATTAATAATTTTTTAAGGGTCGTACCTAATTGCTAGAATTAACATAAAGGCAAAATAATATTACTTCACCTGTAACAACTGCATCGCTCCACCAATATTTGATCTTCCTCTACGTGATGCAGTGCAAAGCTCACGATACATGAACGATAAAACTGTGCTACCCCAACTAAAGTTACGGACTTCATAGATTTGCTCCATATGCTGTAAGTAAACCAATGATATTGCAAAACCTGATGAGCTTGGGCACATAAGACCTCCAAAAAGTATCAATGCACAAACACGTGCGTATTGTTGGACCTCCAAAATTGTGCTATGATCCGTAATTCTATTATTATGTACATGGTCTGTAAGAGCAGTAAGATGAAGCTGTGACCCCCTAAGGTCTCGCTCTTCCGGAATAAATCCGAGATAACGATGACAATAATCTTGCTACTGCGTGAGGTTGCGAATATAGTCTACACCGGTAACAGCAATACCGTCTATCGGTAATGCCCAAATAATTGCTATGTCTTGCAACGTAACTGTAGCCTCTCCCATACGTAAATGAAATGTGTGAGTCTCTGAGCGCCACCGCTCGACCAAAGCCGTAATCACATGAACATCAGTCTCAATATTTCTACAATTGTAGACACCATAGAATCCCATCTCATTTAATAAAGATAATACACGAGGGTGTAGAGCTTGGCGTCCTATAATTCTCCAAAATCTTCTATCTCCTCGTCTAACAAGTAAAGTATCATCTATATCTCCAGCTAATACACTCTCTAATCGATGGTCATCTTGCATGTATAAGACACTAGGATCACGTGGACCATATATATCTCTTATATCCATCCTAAAATATTTGCTGAAAAAATAAATAAATAAAATATAATTAGATACATCCAAAATATTTATTGATATATTAATGTGAATAACAAACAAATTGAGGATTGGAATCATTAACTAAAACTAATTTTTTCCACCAAGTTAAGATATCTGTTGGTATATAAATGTTCCACTAAAGTTAACACTGATAAAAGATTTCCACCAAGTCAAGATAGCCTGCATCATTAGGCACATGTTACTAGGATGGACACATATTTATTAACAAATGATAATTTCACAAACTGAATGAGAATTTAAAATTTAAAACAATTCAATATGTAGTACCACAAAATTTAACTCAATAATAATTCTAGCAAAATTTGTAATTCAAATAAAAACATAACTCTAACAAATATAACAACATATAAAACTAACATAAAATGTCATCCAAATTTCAACTAAAACATAAATCATTATTTCTGTTAAATCAAATTATTATACCAAAAATAATAAATTATTATTTGAGTTTAACCAACACGTAAATCAAATTTCAACTCAAACATGATTAAGTTTTAACTAATTGAGATATAATTCACAAAACTAAAACATAAATCAAATTTTAACTAAAAAATAAATAAATTTTAACTAATTGAGACAAATTATATAATAAATATTTAATATAACTAAAACATAAATTAAACTTTAATTAATTGAGATAATTAACCAAAACATAATGAACATAACTAAAACATAATTAAATTTTAGCATAATTAAAAAACTTACCTCAATCAAGCAAAATAATACACAAGTATACACCTTTCAAACCTGAAACAATAACGCAAACAATCATTTTATTTATTTATTTATTTAACTAATTAAAAAAAAAAAGAAAAATAAAACCAGATCTAGCCGGCCGCACCAAAGAAAAATAGAAAAAGAAAAAAAAAATGAAGAAGAGAGGAGGAGGAGGGGGAGGAAGAGAAAGGGTTACCTGACTCATATCAAATGAAATGAAAATGAACCAAAGGTTTTTATTACTATTAAACTAACATTTCGTTTGAAAAAAAAAATTTTAAATAATTTTTTAAAAAAATTAATAAGGTATTTAATATTTTTAATTAATTATTACATTAAATATTTTTTCAGTAAATATCAGTCTTAGAATTTTTTAAATAGCAAAATTTTAATATTTTCATATATGTAAAATATATGTGTGTGTATATATATACGTATATATAAGTGAAGTAATGAATGGTTGATATGAAAGATGGAGTGAGAAAATGAGATGATATGTGTGCTTTTTAGGGTGTATGGCTTTTTGGGTGAATTATGATGGAATTTTTTTGGTAAAAAATTAGAATATTTTGGGAAAAATATTGGAGAATGTACATGCATTTTGAAATATTTTGGGGGGCTAAAAAATATTTTTCCAAAATATAGAAGAATAAGCCCTAAAAGAATTTATGCACAAAAAAATAAATTTTTTTAGAAAAAAAAAAAAAAACATTGTGAACAGTAATTACTATTCACTATTGTTGAAAGTTGCAGTCGATGACTGCAACTTACTACAAAAATATAAAACTTTTGAACAGTACCGTATTTTTGTAATTTTTTTTTTTTACTATTTTTTATTAAAAAACCCACATAACTAAGTTCTCAGTCGAGATCTATGAAAGACACGTAAAATAAAAATTAATGATAGTAAATTGTGTCCCACATTGAAAGAATTAAAGATTTTGAAACAATTTATAATAAAGTATATATTTCATTTTCACTCTATTAAATACCTTTGTTATTAGGACAAAATCTTCCACAATAAATATTGGTAGAACAATATTTTATTGAGGTGGACCTTTTTATATTTAGAGACGAATTTCAACCTGGCAAAAAGCATTTTTTTTAAAAAAAAAAGAAAGAAATATATAAAGGGGTCTATCCAAGTTCAGAAGACAGAGCACTTTTTCCTCATCTGTCTTATTGATTTGTATTGTTCCATAAAAATTATTAAAGAAAGCAAGAATAAATAAATAAAATTGTCCACCAAACAATTTGGTTTGGCAAAAGGATAGTCGTACTGTACTGCAAAATGGGACAAACGTGGAGCTACGAAGGAAGCTTGATGGAAACTTCAAATTTGGTTGGCTCAGGTTTTTATACTATTTGCCTTTTTCATTTTTTTCTTTTCTTTAATATCAATTCTTCTTTTAATTTTAATTTTAATTTTTCTTCCTAGTCAAAGTCCATATAGCACACACGACTTTTGGCACGTGAAAGATTTTAGGAGCGGTGACAATTCGAGGTAGGAAACATCCTTTAATCATTTGTCTTGTTTGTATCTTGTTCACGAAATTTTATACGTGCATATATATATATATGTATATATTATTGCAAATATATTTTCCAGTCAAATTTGAATATAATTAAATGGGAAGATTTGTATAAGGGACACTTATTAAAAAGTATCAAAACTACTTTCTAAATTTATATTCAGTTTCCACTTGAATTTTTACAGAATAAGCTTCCTAGTTTTGTTAAAATTTTAGAGATCACTCCCTACCCACTTGATTTGGCAAAAATACCCTTAAGTATAATATTTTTCACTCATTTTCTTCACTTCTTTTCTATCCACACAACCAAACACCCTTTATCTCCATTCCCAAACACTAAACCCTACATTCATATTTCATTATCAGAAAAAAGGCAAAAAAATTTGAGCTTGACGGCGCGAATGAGGAGCCCGACAGCACTACATTTACAAGCAATTGTAATACAAAATATTCAACCTTTCAGTACACATTATCTGAAAGTAGGAGTATATAATTTGTTTATGTAAAGTACATTTTACAAGGAATTGTAGCACAAAACATTCAAGTTTTATACTTCAACCTAAAATTGTACTTCATTTTACCTAAAATTGTACTATATTATTAAATTTTATACTTCAAGTGTTCTACTAATTGATTATCCAAAATTGCACTGCAATTGCTAACGCCTTATACTTCAAGTGTTTTGGAATCGCATTTCTTTTTATATAAAATTGTACTTTATTTATCTGAAATTATACTTCATTTTATATAAAATTGTACTCTATTATTGAATTTTTATACTTTAAGTGTTTTATTTATTAATTATCCAAAATTGTACTACAATTACTAGGGTTTTATTCTTCAAATATTCTAAAATTGTACTTCTTTTTATATCAAATTGTACTTCATTACCTAAAATTATACTTTATTTTACATAAAATTGTACTCTATTATTTAAGTTTTATACTTCAAGGGTTCTACTAATTGATTATCCAAATTTGTACTGCAATTACTAGCGTCTTATACTTAAAGTGTTTTGGAATTGTACTTCATTTTTTATAAAATTGTACTTCGTTTATCTGAAATTGCACTTCATTTTACCTAAAATTGTACTCTATTATTGAAGTTATATACTTCAAGTGTTCGATTTGTTGATTTAGCATGAAAATGTAGCATGTGCATTTTGTCCGAGATATCAGTGCTTTTGTACTTCAACAAGGGAGATTTATACTTGATTTCTGGATATATATACTTCATTGCAGTAATTTTGTACTAGATTTAGAGTGAAAATGTAGCATGTGCATATTGTCCTAAAGCATGAACAAATGTGTGAAATATTACTTCAATAAGGGATATTTTATACAAAGTGTATTTCAATGTAACACTATATATACTTCGTTTGTTCTATATTTGTACTTCATTTATACTGAAAATATACTATCAGAGCATTAACAAGTGCTTGAGATACTACTTCAATAAGGGAGATTTATACTTGATTTCAGGACAAACGATAATCTCAAAATATTGTATTTGACCCTAACTACAATTATTAGAGACTAATTATTTAATTGCACAAAGTGTACTTTAACACAACATTATATATACTTCATTTGTTCTGTATTTGTACTTCATTTATACTGAAAATATACTACCAGGGCATGAACAAATGCATGAGATATTACTTTAATAAGGGAGATTTATACTTAATTTCAAGACATATGTACTTCATTGCGGCAATTATATACTTGATTTCTTATTTTTTGTACTAATAGTGATAAACTTGAGTTTTGTTCCATGATTTGCCTTTATTTCTTGATAATTAACAACAAAAACTCTAAAAATATGTGTAATATTTAGTATGGTATGAATAAAATAATATTAAAATATTAAAGTAATAACCACTAGTGTTCAACGAATCAGAGTTATCATTCGTAGTATGCAAAGTATACTTATGCATTGAAAGTTGTAAACATATGAGCATTTGACAATCATATCCATCTTATCACTAGTACAAATATATACTTCACCTGATTCGATAGTCTCAAAATATTGTACTTAACCCTCACTACAATTATTAGAGACTAATTATTCAATTGCATAAAGTGTGCTTCAATATAACACCATATATACTTTGTTTGTTTTATATTTATACTTCATTTCCTGCATATTGTACTGAACTTCGCTATAACGTTTCACTTTAATTGAAGTGTACTTGAACATAACACCATATATACTTCATTTGTTCTGTATTTGTACTTCATTTTTTGCTTATTATACTAAACATCGCTACAATGTTTCACTTTAATTGAAGAATACTTCAACATAACACCATATATACTTCGTTTATTCTATATTTGTACTTGATTTACCCATATTGTATTAAACCTCGCTACAATATTTTACTTTAATTGAATGGTACTTCAACATAACGTCACATACATGTATATATAAAAGGAGTCTTCTTCAATGCATCAAAATGTTTTTACCCCATCTTGGATTTCACATGCTCCAATTTCGCCTGAAAATATTAGGGGAGCAACGAGAGCAAACCTCATTATGTCTTGCCATTGTTGCAATCAAATAAAGAAAAATTAGTATATAAAGAGATTATATACTACCACTTTCAGATAATGTGTACTAAAAGATTGAATGTTAATTGCTTCTAAAATGTACTTCAGATACTCAGACTATGTACTACCACTTTTAGATAATATGTATTGAAAGGTTGAATGTTTTATACTACAGTTTCTTATAAAACGTACTTCAGATACTCAGATTATGTACTACCACTTTCAGATACTTTATACTGAAAGCTTGAATATTTTGTATTATAATTGCTACTAAAATATATTTCAGATACACAGATTATATACTACCACTTTCAGATAATGTGTACTAAAAACTTGAATATTTTGTATTACAGTTGCTACTAAAATATATTTCAGATACACAGATTATGTACTGCCACTTTTTAGATAATGTGTTTATGTACTACCACTTTTAGATAATGTGTACTGAAAACTTGAATATTTTGTACTACAGTTGCTTCTAAAATGTACTTTAGATACACAGGTTATGTACTACCACTTTCAGATAATGTGTACTGAAAGGTTGAATATTTTGTACTACAATTGCTTCTAAAATGTACTTCAAATACACATGTTATATACTACACTTTTAGATAATGTGTATTGAAAGGTTGAATATTTTGTACTACAATTGCTTCTAAAATGTACTTCAAACACCAGATTATATACTACACTTTTAGATAATGTGTATTGAAAGGTTGAATATTTTTTCGTACAGGTGTTTCTAAAATGTACTGCAGATACACAAATTATATACTACACTTTCAATTAATGTATACTGCAAGCTTAAATGATTTTGTACTACAGATGTTTCTAAAATATACTGCATGTACACAGATTATATACTATAATTTCATTTAATCTGTCGGCTTGAATGTTTTGTACTACAAATGCTTTTAAAATGTGCTGTAGTTACATAGATTATATACTACACTTTTGCTTAGTGTGTACTGCAAGCTTGATTGTTTATACTACATTTGCTTCTAAAATGTACTGCAGTTACACATATTATATACTACACTTTTGCCTAATATGTATTGTAGGTATTTTTGTGTATCCACACTCAAAAAATGGATCATCTCCCATTTTTGAGTTCAAATCTAAAAGATGAAAAAAAAAAAAAAAAACATTGATGAAGTAATGTGAATTGTGGCTCACGCATTTATTAGTGGAATAGGTAAATAAGACCGAGTACGTAACAACATTATGTGATAGTTTCACATGCCATAATAATAACCCACCTAGAAATTACAAGCATCACTTAATGATTACAAGATATGATAATTCTTGATTAATGTATTAATATATAATCATGTACTGAGGTTTTATATGCCTATTTTGGCCAAGGTTATTTACAAGCATCCTTTCACGAATTAATATATTACATCAATTGAAGTAAGCATAGAGTATAATAAATTTATAGAAATATGCCTCAATCACTTGAATTTTATCAAATAGTAAATTTGTAAAATATTTTATAAATTTATACTACATATTTAGGGCTCACTTTTAATATTTTGAAAAAAAATAATTGTTCAAATTTTAAATATAAAATAACATATTCTAAATTAAGTTTTTATAATATAGCTTTTATTACTCTAAAATAAATAAAAAAATATTTTTTAATAAATATAATATACACACAATATTAGGTCTGATGTCAACCCTAACGAATGCTGACGTCAGTCGATGAAACATCCTTTAAAAAAATAAATTCAGCAAATAAATTAAAAAAAAATAAACCAAGTCCAAGAGGACATCTTGGCTTTAAAAAAGAAAAAAAAAAAAATCCCCAAGAGCAGGCACGCCTCTTGGTAATGTGGTCCACCATGCAAGAGGTGTAGCCACGCCTCTTGTGATTTAAAAAAAAAAAAAGTTGCTTCTTCAAAAGACGTGGCTCTCATTTGCAAATTTTTCACAACTGCGCTAATTTTGTAAAAGTTCTACAAAATTGTATTATTTTTATAAATTGACCGTTAAAGAGCAGGGGATGCAAAGTGGTGCATGGGGTTGATGCCACTGAAATGGCAAATCATCCATTGCACCGACATCGTACATTTGACCGTATAATTTTCAACTTTCCATTCGCTGGATTTTTCAAAAGTTTGTCGCGCAAATCTCGAATTCGGATTTCGGATCTACTAGAGAACCTGACTAAAAACTAATCGTTAATATCAAATGGTCAAGAATCAAAATGAACCCAAGTACTCACATGACATAACTCCTATTCCTATAAGAACATCACCAATCATAAAAAACGATTTATTATATATTTTTAACTCTACTCTTTTGCTTTCAAGTTTTGTAATCTCAACTTTATATATTCTCTCCCTGCATGAGATATTATTATTATTATTATTATTATTTAGAGGTTGAAAATTTTTATAAAGAATTCTCAACTAGTCTAACTCAATTATGATTTTAGTACAGGTTGGAGTCCATTAAGCATCGTTCGAATATTCAACCAGAGGATTTTTCCTCTTACCTTCATTAATTTTATAGGGTATTTGAGGAAAAACAAAAAGATCCATGTTTAGTTTGAAGAAGATCTATTTGAAGAAATATTTACAGGGTTATTTGCATAGGGTTTGTTAGGGTCCGATATCTATAATTTTAACTTAACATTCTACATCCCTTAAAAAGTTAATATCTGTACAAATAATTTTTTTTAAATCATTAGTAATTAAGTTAATTTATTATACTAATATTTTTTAATTAAATTAAAAGTAAAATAATTTTTTATAAGTAACCCCATGTGATCATCAAAATAGGTAAAACACCCCCTTGTCAAAAAAAAAAAAAATTATATATATATACGCACACAAAAAAATACCCTTAGGTTTTTAAAATCATGCAACAAACCCCCCTTATAATGTTGGTGTAGCACACGTGCGACATGTGTATCTGGGCCTGTATTTTTTCATATAAAAAGACTATTGTACCCTTATTTATCAGCCATTGAATCCTCTTTTAAAAAATTAATGGTCCAAATTAAGCCATATTATATCATTTAATATATATAATATGTAAAATATAATATATTAACATATTTATATATAATGTGTGTATATATTATATATATATAACCACCCCCCACCCCACCCGACCCAAATCGTACACCACAGTACCACATCCTGTTGACGGTTTTTCATGGCCGCTACCGGCGTCGGTTTATACATATATATAATTTTACTACTACCTAAAAGTAGAGTTGACAATTTTCAACACAACACAATAACTCAACACGAGTTCGACACGAAAAAATTGAATTTGAGTTGATCCATTTTGGATTCAGGTCCAACAAGGTCGACACAAATAAGAACTCGAAGATAATGAGTTGGGTTGGGTTGGGTTGAATTTTAGGTTACACGAACAACCCAAACTTTGATTGGGGGTCACATGACAACTCGAACCCACCTAAACCAACTAGACTCAATTCGAATTAAACAAATAAAATTTAAATTTTTTTAGGAGTAAAAATATAAAGTAACAAAATAAAGCTTGAAATTTTGAACTTTAGTAATATCAAAATTATTACTTTGGCATTTTTCGGTCTTATTTATTTTCACAACCATATAAGATGATTTATTACAATTTTAAATTTCTTCTAATGATTATTACTGTATCCAATTGGACATGAAAATTGTACTTTAAAAAGTTAATAAAACATTACTTGAACTACTAAATTGTACTAAAAGTTTTTCTTAGGTCTTATACAATGTAATATTTTACATATATAAATAGATAAAAATTCTTTCTATTGAAAGTTTATAAAAAATTCAAAGACTTAAGCAAGTTTTGTTAATAAATTATGTGTATAATTTAAAATATTTGTTTTACTTATTTGCTTGATGATATATTTTTATTAATTTAAGTATTGCTTAATTGAATCAATATAAAGTTAAAAATAATGGCATTAATTTTAAAAAGTTAAAAGAGACAATTTAATCGACACAAAAAGATCCAAAAATTAAAGAGAGTGGATGAATAAAATTTGAAAAAGTATGATATTTTAAAAATAAGACACTTTGTGATTTCAATATTTTTATGATGCCCATAAATACTAGAAAATGAAAGGGAAAAAAAAATCTTAAAAAGCAATATATTATGTGGTTCAATTAAAATTATTTGAGTGCATTTGTGAAGTTATAATAAGAACTCGTTACTCTATTCTAATTTATTAATAATTAAAAATAGAAAAAATTAAAAAATAAAAATATCAAAAAGTTTCTAAAAATTAAAATAAATATTCAAAATAATTATTTTAAAAATCAAGTCGACCCTAATCTGACCTAATACGAATCAGGTTGGGTTATGATTGAGCACTTTCAGGTAATTATTATGTTGGATTGGGTTCAGGTTGAAAAAATTAATATTTTACCCCTATTTCAACCGAATCCAAACTCACCCAACTCACCCAAATAGCCACCCCTATGAGTTAAAAATAACTATTATCTCTCATATACTTCTTTTCTTCTTCCCCACTTTCCTTTCTTCTCTACTACAATCCACAAACCAACCATGTATTATTCATAAAATCAATCCTATAAACTTACTTTGATGTTCTTTGCTTGAATTTTAGCATGCAATAAATAGGGTTAAAAGGAGGAAAAAAATCTTAAATGCTCTACAATTGCTGATATTTTCTATAGTGGTGATAAAAGAGATAACAATAATAATTTGATAATAGATTTTCCATTATTTTTTTATTTTTGAACTAATATGAAAATTATTTATCATCATCACGTGATCATAAATTAATCAATAATTAATATTACATGTTATTTCAGAATTATTATTGTTAAAATTATAATTTTTTTATTTATATATTGACTTTTTTGTTATTTATAATTAAAGTTATTGTAGATGTTGGTATAGTATAGTATAACAAATTTATGCATGCAAGAACAATTGTACTATGACTACTAATATTAATTATCAATTAAAATAAAACAACTAGCAGTATCGTTATACCAATAATTTGTATATTATTTTTATGAAGAATTTTAATTTTGATATTTTTAACTCAAACTTGAAATTAATTTTCAGTGCTTATCATTCATCAAACTCAAAATAAATAGGAGCCTACTAATCAATCATTTGGCGACTCTTGGCGTTGGAGTTTGGACTACGGGTCTCTCTCTCTCTCTCTCTCACTCTCTCTCGCTGTCGCCCGCATCTGGTGGGATTCCCATGTGTCTTGCGGGGCGTACCCTTGCGTGTCTTGCACCCACATTTAACGTCATTATCATCGATTTTCGTTTTACCCTTTTCCTTTCTTTTTCTTTTAAATAATAACCCAAATTCCTGCTATTCATACTACAAAACAATTTGCGGTTTTTGCGCATTCTTGTGTTTTGAATCTGCAGAAGCATTTTGTGAGTATTGAAAGAGCCATCTCCATCAATCTAAGCGTGCTTTGCATATAATTCTTTCTCGCATTGGCACAATAATTAACGGCATTTTTAATTTTACATTTTTTTTAATTTAATTTTTCTCTTTGAGTTGAAGGAACTGGCCAATCGGTAATTTTGTTGAAAATTTGAGGAATAAAAAAATATAGGGGTGACAATTTTAGACACGATACGATAACACGATACGAACCGACACGATATTATTGGGTTTGAGTTGGGGGTTATTGGGTTGGGTTGGGTTGATATTGGGTCGACCCGATAAGCAACACGAAAATTATGGGTTGGTTCGGGTTGGATTTTGGGTTACCCGATAACACGATAATAACCCTATACTTTTTGTATTTTTAAATAATGACTTGTTATTTTTCAACAATTTAACTCTAAATTGATTTGTAAAAATTAAGGATTATTATTTATTACGTAAATCTTGACTATTTGATGATGTTGGGATGATTATTAATCATTGAATAGGACGAATTATACTCCTTTGTTGGAATTCCACTTCATTGTTGTTAAAATTAAGTTGTGCAAAACTTTTGATTTAACATGAAAATTTGTATATTATTGATGTTGTGGAGAAAATTAAACGAAGTCCAATTATCAAATTGCGCTATGGTATAAAAGTTGAGCTGCTAGAATATAATGTTGATTTTTTTTTTAAATTTTGGCATAAGTTGACTTTTCTTAAAATTTTGGTATAAATTGATTATTTTATTAAGATTCTAGTTGAACATAAAATGTATAAGTTTTTACATGAATTATTAATGAAAAATAATCATATGTTGAAACAGGTTAAGTTCCGATTGATACGAAAACTTTCAGTTTAGGTTCGACTTAAAGCTTATTGGGTTGAATGCTTATTGGATTGAGTTCGAGTTGAGCAAAATTTTATGATATCCCTCCTTCAATCCGATACAAAATAATCCAACACGACACGATTGCCACTCCTTAAAAAAATGGCGGTGCTTCGTAATCAATCGTTGAATTTGTGCAACTCCTCTGTATCAGCAATTTAAACTGGATTGCCAATATTTTTAAATCAAGTAGGACCACTCGCCTGATGCCTATACAGTGTAGACTGTACCTAAGGCATAAAAAAATATTATATAAACTATTAAAGACAAATTGGTATTAATATATTATAGTTAACTAGCCAATTGCAAATCGTTGACCTCATCATCGGCAGTACGTCAACGAAAATGATAGGACTGACGTAACGCATGCGAGCGCACAAGTTTCATCATTTTTTTCCTCTAATTTAAATTATTTTTATTTTTTGATCTTTTATAACGGGAGTTTGGTAATTAATGTATATTTAATGATTTTTAAATTTTGTTGTTAAATTCACACATTCGATTAAGTACATGATTCATACCATCTCTATATATGATTTCAGATAATTTTTATCTCTTAAATTAGCTTTTTAGATGAGTTCTATTAAAAGTTCAATCTCTAATATTTGTTGTATATTTAGTTTAATTTTAATTCAAAACTCACAAATTTTTTATTTTTTTTTTAATTTTAGCACATGCAATCATTTTTTTCAATCTATTTAAAATTTACCAGTAAAACTGGACTACATGTGTCAAAAATTTTGAAATTAATGTGTTTAAACAACCACACCTCCATTATAAAAGATCAAAAGTTTAAATAGAATAATTTACAAGACCAAAAATATATTTTCACTCATGTCTAATTAAATTATTTAAGTTAAACTGGAGTGTGGGCGCCTGCAACAATATGGACTAAGCAAAAATATTTTGAGAACACGTCTAATTAATAACAAATATTACTAGATTCTTATTCCAAACCTGTTGAAAGTTGATTAATTTTATTTATCCAAAACTTAATATTAAGTTTAATGTAGCTTATTCCTACAGACAAGCAAGCGCCTACAATCATCTTATTCTTTCTTAATCTAAGAATCATTTTTATATTTCAAAGTTTATATAAAAAAATTGTTTACGGTACTAAAATTTTGTAAGAAATATTCAATAGTATCTTCCGGGGATATTATAAAGTTATTATCTATTTAAATGATCTAATGAGGGTGTCCTGCAACATACACTACAAGAAAAATGGCTTTCACCGACAGAAAAATCCGTCGGTAAATTGGAAAAATCCCATTGGTAATATATTTTACCGACAATTTACCAACGGAAATTATTTGTTGGCAATAACCCCGCTGGTAAATTTTACCAACGAATTTTAAGTCCATCGTTAATAATTACCAACGAATTTTCTATTGGTAAATTTAGTATGGACATTGGTTATATTACTAACAAAAATCCGTTGGTAATCCGTCGGTAAATTTGATTTTTTTTTCCATTGGTAATCCGTTGGTAAATTTAGTCTTTTTATTTTATTTTATTTTGATTAACAATCCGTTGGTAATCCGTCGGTAAATTTAGTCCTTTTTTTTATTTTGATTAACAATCCGTTGGTAAATCCGTTGGTAATTTTCATTGAATTTTTTTTATTTTTTAAATAATTTTTCAACAAAATTTTAATAACCTATAACAATTAAATATACTAATTAATGCTAAATACAATAAAAATTAAAAATACATTAAATATAAATTCTTCATCAAATCCATCATTAAATAATATTAATCATATTTTAAACAAACCAAAATTTCAAAAATCATCACAATTTTAACAAACTAATTCAACACAACCGTAACTCAACAAATATAACCTCAATAAACTACAAAGTCCAATAAAACCACAACACAAAATCACAATTTCAAAAGCTAAAACTCCAACAAATTTCTTCTTGTTGCAATAGCCTTTCAATATCTTCATCTTTCTTTCTAATTTCTTCATCTCTTTTTCTTATAACTTCTAAAAGACTTGCCTCCCTCCTCTCAAAATGCTCAAAATAATCTTTAATTGTTTTCTCTAGCTATTCAATCCTAGAATAGACTCTACACAATCTGAATTGTTAGATGCTGACGGACCAGATACAGATGATAGGATCCCAATAACTCACCAGCAGTCCTATTGTGCCCAAATCCATACATGAAACCCTTAGATGGGCCACCAATTGGCTCCATCCATGAATTTGTGTCAAACAAAGGCTGAGAAGAAGCCTCATTGTCATGCTTCTTCAAAATATTTTCATGATATTCTTCCTATATAAATAAATTAAATGTAATCAGAAACATTTTATTTAATTAACAAAAAGATCAAAACAAAGTCTAGAAAAAACAATAAATGCATACTATTTTACTTACATGAACTCTCTTAGACTTGTTATCATAAAATCACCTAATCCATGGTTTGTCTTGTGGGTGCGGTCAAACATATCAAATTGAGTCACATTTTCAAACCCTCGTTCTCTTTTCTATGTTCAAATAAAATTAGCTCATTTCATTAACTTTTTAATTAAATTAAAATAAAAACAAATAAATATAATACAATCGATAACTTAATATGAAATATTAACTTACCATCCTTTTCTCATGCTCCCTAAATGGAATAGAACCAGAAGTATGCTTTGTGATGGATCCATCTTTTTCTGTCATCCTATTTTTCCTAGCAACTTCTCGCTTAGCTAGCAATTCTGGTGTTGCAAAAACTTCATCAACTAATTGGTTCTACTCTTCAACACTCAACCATGTGGGCCCATGGCCTTTCATTTTCTTAGGGTCTATCCAATCTCCAGCTGCAGTCATGGCAGCATTGCGAGCATCTGATAACATCCCACTCATGTTCTTTGCAGCTACATGGTTCCATGACTTCTTGATAGCTGGCTCAGCCTCAGGTAACCATGTATAGTACTCCTATAATATTGTAAGCAAGCAATAAATCAACAAACAATTAACCTTTATAAGAAGGCCTATTCTCATAAGACTCACCATGTGTAGCCCAGACAATGTAACCACGCTCAAATCCATATTTTTTTAGATGAAAATGTACATCATGTCGTCTCAAAAATTTTCTATTGCAGCATTTAGAACAAGGGCATCTTATTTGACCGTCATGCACTACTCCTAGTTGAGAATAAGCGAAATCTAAGAATACAATCACCCCATTTTGAAATTCAAATGTAATACTTCCTCTATCATCAAATCGATGCCACATCCAACTACGATCACTAGCCATGGTTGCTGCATTTTGAAAATATATTTAATGAAAAACTCTAATCTAATTTAAAAGGTAGCATATTAAATGACTTTCTCATGTAATTTTTACACAATCAAATAAATTCAATTTGTAAAGCAATCTTAATAACCATCTACAAACAATATATTGTGGATAGATAGATAGATAAATAATCAATACAAGTTCACCACCCACAAACAACATATATAACTAATGGAAAACATTAACTATATAGATACATCATCAATACAAGTCATTTTAAGCATTCACAATATGGATTGACTCATTAAAGATCCAAATCCACAGACTAAAAATAGAAGATGCTATATGCTATCAATTTTTCAAAAATTATGCCAAAACAAATATATCTAATTATTCAATTAACAATGTTGTAACACAAGCATAATTACTATATTTCTATCACCACTTACTAATATCCTAGGAGTAACCAAATTTCAGTTTCAAATCACTATAAGTCCACTACTATAGAAAAACTCACAAATTGAAATAAACCAACACAATATTTAAAATAATTGACTACATAATTCATCAATAAAATTCATATAATTATAACTTAATACTAAATAACTTACCTTATACAATGCCCAAAGATGCAAAATTTTAAACCTGCACAATTAAAAATATATATTAATAAAATAAAAACATATAAAAAAATAAAAATAAAATAAAAATAAAATTTCTGGTCTGGTGACCAGCTCACCACCAGTAGTAGCTGCTGGGCTGCTGGTCTCGCCGATCGACTGGGGAGGCCAGCAGCCGGCCTCCCACTGCGGGAGCCAGCAGATCTGCTGGCTCCCATTTTTTCATCGAGGAGGTTGGCCTCCTCGACCAGCATCTCGCCGGCGAAAGCGCTGGCGAGAATGAGGAAACAGGGGAAAAAAAAAACAAAAGAAGGAAGAAAGGAAGACAGAAAGTAGCTTGCTGGGAGGGAGGGATGGAGGAAGGAAGAGAGGAACCTACCTTGTTGTGTGGAAAGGTAAGTGTAAGTGAATTGTATATAATTAGGGTTTAATTATTTTTTATTTTTTATTTTAATAATTTATATTTAATTATACTAATTAATTTTTTTAATTTTAAAAATTTTTAATTTAAAATTTAATTATTCACTAATTTTTTATGAATAGTCAATTTTTGTTATAAAATTTAATTTTATATAATTATTATTTAATTATACTTAATATATATAACTTTTAATATTTTATTTAGTCAAATAACTATTAACAAAAATGTGTTAACGAATTATTAATAAATTATTTTTTTCAATAGTTTTACCAACGGATTGCCAACAGAGTTATATCTCTCAAAAACTTTACTAACAGATTACCAACGGAAGTACATCTCTCAAAAATGTTACCAACAGATTACCAACAAAATTATATATATTGAAAAATTACCGATGGATTACCAAAGAATATTAATTTGTTGGAAATAATACCGACGGATTACCAATGGAATTTATTTCAGTTGGAAAAAATTACCGACGGATTACCAATGGATTTTATTTCTCTTGCTAATTTACCAACCGATTACCAACGAATATTCTGTCCGTCATTGATTCTGTTGGTAATCCGTTGGTAAATTTGTCGGCAAAACTTTTTGAAATTTGATTTTGAAATTCGTCGGTAATTACCAACAGAATTTATCCGTCGGTAAAAGCCAGTTTTCTTGTAGCAATATATAGTATAGGATCCCTCTATCTCACTCTTATAAATACCTCATTTTGTGTCACTCTTTACATATTGAATCTAAATTTTTTCTATTTTTATCAAATACTAATTTTCTTTTTACACTCATTGTGTGTGGCTTGACCTTTAGTGGATTATCGTCAATCATACACTCAATATATTTTAACCGCAAATAGAAAATTTATTTACTTTTGATTGCCTCACTTGAACATTTAATTTGGAATTTATTACTGCATATCCTTTGTCGGTGTGAAACCACATCATTATGTTGACAAATGTTTTCTTTGTCAAGTTAAGTAACAAAAACAACAGCATAAAAATTTAAAAACATTTTTTTTTATTTCAAAATTTAACTTGATGAATCTCGTCTAATTAAAGAGATATTATACAAAATAGCTTCAATCTAATTATTAATTGGATCCTGTTTGGAGAATACTTGTCGAGCAGGAGTTTATATAGAATTTAGTACAATAATATATAGCAATTAATCTTAGAACTAGTAGCGATATATAGTGTTTATTTGTGACACGGTCCCAATGTTGACGTGCAATGCAGACAAGACGACAAAGCGCAAGTGACAACCAGACAATAGCTAGACAAGTAATGGAATCACTTAATTTAAGTTCCATAAGGATGAAATAATGATATTCACACACCATCTAATTAAACTTAAAATTGGACAAACCTCACTGGTCTATGCTATTTTAATTCTAATTATTAAAGATGTCAATTGTCTCACACACACACACACACACTATATATATATATATAAGAGTAATTTTAGAACATACCTACGTACTAAAATATATCATTTTTCGATTTAAATAAAATAATTTTATCAACATATTAAATATATCAAACAGGTATTCTAACATTCACCCACACTTTTATAAATAGTATAAATAAAAGGGTATTATAGCAGTTAGTAGCTTGCATATTGTCCTGGTCCAAGGTTCCATATCAGAGAGAGAGAGAGAGAGAGAGAGAGAGAGAGAGAGAGTTTGTGCCATTGCCGGTTTTCTTCCGTGTAAGCAAACTATATATATATATATATATATAGCAATGTGAGTGTGTGTGTGTCGCCGTCCAACTTCCCTCCATTAATATAAACTAGGATTCAATCTTAGAAATTCCAAATTTTATAAGGTGTTAATTAATTTCTGCAAAGGGAGAAATGAAGGTGAGCTTTGTCGATGACTATATATATATATATATATATACATGCATTTATTTATACATATTATATCAGAGTAGCAGAATTAATGTACGTGCTAATAAGGCATGCATGAAAATTCCATGATTAAATTTCCCTTAATATATCTGCTTCTTCATATATAGCTAAAGATTGTGATCAAGGTGTCGATGAACGGTGAGAAGGACAAGTCAAAGGCCATGAAGATTGCTTCCGCTACATGTGGTACGTACGTATGTCAAAATATAATTGATCACCAAATTAAACTTTAATTCAATACCTTCAGATATATATAACTAAACCCACCCGTAAAATATATATGTATCCCAGTTATATATTAATTAAGATCATTTTTTTGTGATAGTGCAGGAGTCAGCTCGGTCACTATCGGGAAAGACAATGATGGGATTGAGGTAGTTGGAGAAGGGGTTGATTCAGTTTATTTGGCCAAATGTCTAAGAAAGAAATTTTGTATTCCTGATATTATAAGGGTTGAAGAAGTGAAGCCTCCCAATCCTGGTCCGAAGCCTAGCCCGCCCAAAAGCCCACCACCGTGCCTGCTGCCATGTTGCCCGCCCTGCTCCTATTGCAGTCACCCACCACCGTGCCTGCAGCCATGCTGCCCGCCCTACTCCTATTGCAGTCACCCGCCACCGTGCCAGTCATTCTGCGACTCTAGTCCTCAGAACTGCTCTATCATGTGATTGATTCGATGATCGGTGTTTACGAGCTTGCTATTTTTGGAAGTTCTTGTCATTCCAATAAGAAGAGTTACAGCAATTAAATGTTATTGTATTTGTTATCTAAGTAATTGGATCTTGTTAATGTCAATTTTTGGGTTTGTTTTGTTTATATTAATTGTATTTGATCTTATAATTTCATGCAGAATGGAGCTAGATTTTTAAAATAATTTGTTAGTTGTTCTTTCTCATCCTTTAAAGCATGTATTAGGATAAAACTTTTAATTAATACATATTAATAGAACAATAATTTAATATAATTAATTTAAAATTGTATTAATGACAGTATAATTTAATCATCATCACTATGCAATAAAACGATTCATTTGAGTAGTAACAAAAATTTTAGCTTCATTCCTCAATTTCGGTCGTTGGAAAAATTGCTTGTCTCCACTGATCATATTTGTTTGAAAGATTATTTGCCTCTCTCTCTCTCTCGGCTCCTGTATATATTAGATGAGTGGGCAGTTGAGTCTCGTTTATTGGCAATGATTTCGGTATACTTGACAGTGCAAGTACATATTATCTGGATAACAGCTCAGCAGGGAATCCAAATATAGCTAGGCGGCTAGGCCCTTTGAACAGATTATTTTACCCTTAATATTTAGAAAAATATCTTACAAAATAAAAATCCGCATTTTTGTTCTAATTGGCCAAAATTCGACCGGACCCATCACAGGCGGAGGCGGAGGCGTAGCCATCATCTTAATTGTAGATCTGAAGGAGATCTAACCATTCATAATAAATCATGCAAGCCCTTTGTTTTCATTTTCAAACTTTATTTTTATTTTCTATTGAGAATGAAAATATAAAACCATCAACTTCTAATGATCTGTTTGTTTTCATTTTCAAACCCTATTTTTATTTTTATTCTCAAAATGAAAATAGAAAACTATCAACTTTTATCCCATTTTCTCATATATTTTCATTCTCAAAACATTATATTTTACATTTTCTCTCCATTTTTATACCTTTTTCAACCTCTATTATTATCTATATCTACTTTTTACACTCTCAATACTTCTCAAACAACATTCACCATAAAAATATTATAAATTCAAATTCAAATTATAATATTATATTTTTTTCAAACAATTAAATATCATATTATCAATTCAAATTCAAAAACTACACAACTTTTAATATAAAAAATTCAACATCCAACTACATCTCATTTTCACACTTATATAAACATATAATTTTAAACAACATATCCAAATACCTCATTTTCTAGAACACATTTTCTAACTAATTTTTCATTATGCATTTGCACTAGAAAATGAAAATGACTCCAAAAAATGAAACCAAACGGACTAGTTTTATTACTTGAGATCTCAATTTTATCTAATTTATCCTAACTTGACTCCAACTTACGCATTAGAAAATGTTAGCTAGAGATAATGCTGATTAGTTTAATGTGTACTATTGTGGATATATGGATGGATATTTATAATCATGCAGACCAAGATGAAGCATAAGGGTATCAAAATCAAACCCAACCAATAACCCGATAGCGACCCATTTGAAAAAAATCAGGTTTTGGTTTGACGTATTCGGGTTTGGGTCAAATTGAGTCAGACCCGAGAATAAAAAATAAGGTTGGGTTGATTTCGGGTCAACCTGCCTAACCTAAAAAAACAAGCGGGTGACCCAATAAACTTGACCCAACCCAACCCACCTGAAAAAAATTGGCTAATTAAAATAAAATCTAAATAATATATCCAAAAATCAAAATTTTAAAAATTCAATTACTGAACAATGGTTTGTTATTTTTTTTTGTATTTGGAGTACTCATGAACATGGCAAGTTTTAAAGTTATTATGTTTCTTAGACCTTAGTGATTATACTAAATTTTAGACTTTATTGTAGATCAAACTTCTACTCAATTATAATATTGAAATTTATAAATATGAAAAATAAAATAAATAGATCAGGTTGGGTTGGGTTGTTGAGCCTTTTGGGTTTGACATCGTGTTGGGTTAGGTTTGAATTTGGTATTTTTATGTTATACCCATACCTCAACCCAATCCGAACTCACCCTAACCCACCCGAATTGACATCCCTAATTAAACACTTAAGCTCACATGGAAACGAAGCTTGACTCGGACTTCTTCAACAAGTTAGAGGGCTCGCACAAATTACCCACATCAACATATTTTAATCCTTCTAAATTCATGTTCTCCTTGCACCAACCATAAAATTGTGAACACTTTATCCATCCCCAATGTTTGACATTTTTTGATGAGAGATCAATTAACCCAGTAGTATTACTCTCACATTTATATATGTAAAGTTTAAAATTTGAACCTTAACAAACTCTAAATATGTGTAAATAAAAAAAGAAAAATTCCCCATATTTGAGGTATTTTCTTTCTTTTATTCCCTCCCTTTTCTTATAATAAACTTCTTAATTAAGGGTGTCAATTCAGGTGGGTTAGGTGAGTTCGGGTTGGGTTGATGTAAGGGTATAACATAAAAATATTAAAGCCAAATCCAATCCAACCCAACCTAATGCCAAACCCAAAAAAGCTCAACTCTAACCTGACCTATAAAAAATTGAGTCAGGTTCGGGTTAAAAATCAGGTGATCACCCAATCCAACCTAATCTATATATTTTATTTTTCATGTTTACAAATTACAACATTATAATTGAGTAGAAGTTTGATCTACCAATAAAATCTACAGTTCTACACAATCATTTAGGTGTAAGAAAGTAAGAAACATAATAAATTTAAAATTTGTCATGTCCATAATTATTCCAAATACAGAAAAGTAATAAACCATTGTTGAATAAACAATTTTGATGACAATCACCAATGCTGAATTAACTACTAAATAATAAAAATTAAAGTCCAAATATAATTTTGATGACAACCATCAAAGCTCAAATCTTATTTGCATCAATAGCTAGTTTCCTCCATCAATTCATAGTCCAAAAATCCACACATAAATCTTCTTTAGGTATGTATTGGAGATTTTAAGATTTTTGAAATTTTGGATATAATTTTTTTTTAGTTTAGATTATTGGATATAAATTCTTGAAATTTAGATTTTATCTTTAATTAGCCAATTATTTTTAGGTTGGGTCAGGGTTATTGGGTTATTGGTCACCCGCTTGTTTTGAGGTCTAGTGAATTGACCTAAAACCAACCCAATCTTATTCTTTTTTGGGGGGTCAATTTTGGGTCTGACTCAATTTGAACCAAACCCAAAAATGTCAAATCCAACTTGAAATTTTTTAGGTGGGTTAATATTGTGTCATCAGGTTGGGTTTGATTTTGACACTTGTTGAAATCCAGGAGGATTTATTATGAAAACTATGAAATAACAGTAAAGTAATTCAATGAAAACTGGCAATAAGATTAAACGTGGTTCGACGATATGTCTAATCCACCCAACAAAGATAGGATCTTATTGATTTCAAATCAAGATAATGAGTACAATTTTGAGTCCCAAAAATATCACGAGAACACCTAACACCTTCGTTCTGAACTCCATCTCGAGAAATTAACTCAAAAGCAGTTTAGAAACCCTCATGTTTGGTCTGTCTTAATGGATCATCCCAGAAGAAAACTACTTAAATACCCGCGAAAAAGAGTCTTTGGCCCATGGGCCTGTGCACTGCGCCTTGGCGCTCGATCGCTTCAAGCCTATTCCACTTTGTTTCTTCCATTTCTCGTTATTTGTAGCCTAAATTTCAAGGCAAAATCAATAATTCTCCACATTTACTTGAAATTCACAATCCTTCTTCTTTGTCCCTGCCCCCAAGAAGGCCTGTCATCTGAGTCTGCAAACTTTAATCAAATCCAAGCAATGCTCGAATTTGATTCTTGGAACATCTTTAGTCAACATGTCTGCTGGATTATCTTTAGTCCCAACTTTGTCAACTTGAATAGCTCTTTGAGACACCATATCCCAGACCAAGTGATACCTTACGTTAATGTGCTTTGTTCTCTTATGAAAAGCATGATTTTTTGACAAGTGTATGGCACTCTGACTATCACAAAATATTGAAGTAATATTAGAATCCATACCCATATCCTCAATCAGCCCCTTTAGCCAAATGCCTTCCTTCATGCCTTCAACCAAAGCCATGTACTCAGCTTCTGTTGTGAACAATGCAACTGATGATTGCAAAGTCGCTTTCTAGCTTACCGTACAACTCGAAACGCAAAAAACGTACCTAGTCATGGACCTTCTACTATCTAAATCTCCTACATAATCTGTATACACATAGCCAATAATTTTAGCAATAGAATTCAATTGATTATACCTCAAACATCTATCTGCAGATCCTTTTAGATATCTCATGATCCATTTCACAGCCTGTCAATGAGTCTTTCCTGGCTTGTGCATGTACCTGCTCACAATACTGACTGCATCTGAAATGTCTGGCTTAGTACACATCATGGTGTACATCAAGCTACCCATTATACTAGTATATGGCATATTAGACATATGCTCCACCTCCATCTCAGTACTCAGTGATAAATCTGATGAGAGCCTGAAATGAGTTGCAAGTGGCGTACTAACTGGCTTAGACTTATCCATCCCAAATCACTCAAGTAATTTCTCAATGTAATATTGTTGAGAGAGACAAGTACAACAATTATATGTGTCTGTCTCGGATGATCTCCATGCCCAATATCTTCTTTGCACTGCCCAAATCCTTCATCTCAAATTCTTCACTTACCTGAGCTTTTAAATTGTTGATCTTAGATATGTTTCTTTAGACGTTCAACATATCATCAATGTACAACAACAAATATACGAGAAGACTATTACTACTTTTTTTATAATATACACAACAATCACAAATGCTTCTAGTACACCTTATCTTGATAATAAAAGCATTAAACATTTTATACCACTGCTTGAGAGACTAATTCAAGCAATCAAGCCATATAAAGACCTCTTCAAAATACATGCTTAATTTTGTTTCCCAAAAACAACGAATCCCTTTGGCTGGCTCATGTAGATTTGTTTATCTAACTCACCATGCAGAAACGTTGTTTTCACATCCATTTGCTCATTCTCCATATCAAACAAAGCAACCATGGAAAGTAAAACACGAATGTAAGTGTGTTTTACAACTGGGGAGAACACTTCATGAAAGTCAACTCCCTTTCTCTGAGTAAAACCCTTATCAACCAATCGCGCCTTGTATATAACATCCTCAACCCAAGAATCCCTTCTTTTTTCTTGTAAATCTATTTGCAACCTACAATCTTATGCCCTTTAGGTACATCAACCAGCTCCCATATGCTATTCTTATGTAGAGACTCCATCTCTTTACTCATATCTACAACCCATTTATCAAAATTTGGCCTGAAAATTACCTCTTTGTATGAGATTGGATCATCTCCTACAAACTCCTCCGCTGAATTCAAAGTATAAGCTAATAGATCTGAGTAAGCAAACCACTATGGTGGTTTGATCTGCCTCATCTCCATATCGCGAGCTAAGCAATAATTTTGTAGTGGCTCATTTTCTTGCTGTTGATTAAGGATAATGCGCTTTCACCAGCTTCTCTACCACATTCTGTTTTCCCTTTGAAACTTGTGGAGTGTCAAGTTCAAACTTCACATTCTCCTTAACGCTCTGTTGACTGCTTTTGGGCTGCTCCACCTTCTTCATCATCGCAGACTCATCAAATGTCATGTCCCTGTTGATAATTATGTTGGTGCACTTGTCATCATTATACCACAATTGATAACCTTTGACTCATCTGTATAGCCTAGATAGAAATATGCACTTTCTAGCCCTTAGCTCAGGCTTTCCATCCCTTACATAAGCATAGGTTGGACACTCAAATACTCTCAGATTTTAGTAATCAGCAGGAGACCCAAACCAAACTTCCATTGGTGTCTTGCAGTCTAAAGTAGTTGGTGGTGACCTATTCACCAAATAGAAAGCAGTGTTAATTACTTCTGCCCAAAAATTCTTAGACAATCCAACGTTAAAGAGCATTTCTCTATCTCTTTCTAAGATAGTCTTGTTCATCTGTTCTGCAACTCCATTCTACTATGGTGTATGTACAACTGTGCAATGCCTCACAATTCCTTTCTTGTCGCCAAATTCCTGAAATTTCTTGTTGTAGAATTGCAATCCGTTGTCAGTCCTCAAGCGCTTGATCTCCTTTCCTGTCTATTTCTCAATTAAGGTCTTCCATTGCTTGAAGTTGACAAACACCTCATCCTTATAGTTTAGCATGTACACATATACTCTTTGTGGGAAATCATCAATGAATGTCAGCATGTACCTAGCACCTCCCTTTGAGGGAACCTAAGAAGGACCCTAAAGATCTCAATGAATGTAATCCAAAGTGTCCTTGGTCCTGTGCACTACAGTGCCGAATTTCACCCTATGTTGCTTGCTAAGCACACACTGCTTGTAGACATCCAACTCTCCAGTCTTCTCTACAAAGCAAACCTCGCTTGCTCAGTTCTGACATCCCCCTCTAACTCATATGCCCAAGCCACATAGGCCACAATCTTGTATTATCATTGAATGATGAAGAAATAGCTACTATACCAAAAACTGTGCTGCCCTGCAATATGTAAACGCCGTTCCAGTTGTCTCCCTTCATGATAAGCAATGCACCTTTGGAAACCCATAGAGCTCCATCTCGAACTCTGTATTTACAACCATTCTTATCTAGAGTACCCAACAATATCAGATTTTTCTTTAGATCCAGAACATGATGCACATCTATTAAGTTCCTTTCTATGCCATCGTGCATTCTGATATAAACTGAACCAATTTCTACAACCTTGCAAGAAGCATAATTTCCCATAAACACTTTACCACCATCGTATTTCTGATAAATGGTAAACCAATTCTTGTGGGCATATGTGGTAGGAACAACCACTATCCAAAATCCATTCAAAACTTAGTAAAGTTTTGGCAACGTTGAGAACAAGCCCACCATCAGACTGATTCTCAATAATTCCCGCGATATCATCTCGTTTCTAATAAAAAGTTTCACCTGCATCCTTTGTCTTTCTTCGTTCTGAACAATTTTGTTTCCAGTGCCCCTTTCCACCACACCTAAAATACTTGTCACCGTTTCTAGGCTTGGTTTGGGACTTCGATCAGCCTCTACTCTTTTCCCTTTCCCTCGGTCTCTCTTTCGCTACCAATCTTTCCCATTTTCACCATCATTGGTGCCCAGGATATGTTTTCTTAATTCATTGAAATTCACTGAGGCCTTCATATCCTCCATTGAAATTGTATCCCTCTCGTACAGCAAAGTAGTAACCAAGTGCTCAAAAGATTTTGGCAGAGAACACAAGAGAATTAAAGCTTAGTGTTTATATTCAATTTTAACATCTATACTAACAAGATCCAATATCACCTTATTGAAATAATCAATATGCTGAGTAATAGATATACCTTCCTTTATCCTCAATGTGTATAGCTGTTGTTTCAAATACAGCCAATTCGTTAGGGACTTTGTCATATAGAGACTTTCTGGCTTTTTCCACAAATCCGTTGGTGTACTTTCTGTGGCAACCTCTCTCAGTACGTTATCTGCCAATGATAACACTAGAGTACCGTAAGTGTAATGCCCCAAATAATAATAATAATTATAATAATAATAAATTAATTTTCTAAAATTAATTAAGTGATAACAATTAGTGAGCTTTTATTCTTGAAATTATGTTTATAAGTTACAAGAGGAATATGAAGTGGCATCACTTAAGAATGAGGAAGATAGTATGTATTAATTATGAAATAGTGGAGGAATATGGAGTAATAGCCTATTTATGAAAGTATATGAAGAGGTGCATCTTATTCAAGAATGAAAAGAGTGGTATATTATTGAGGGATAGTAGGAATTAACAATGAGAAGAGTGGTATATTATTGAGGGAAAGTGAGAATTATTTGTAAGTCACAAAATTACCTATATATATATATGTTGGAAATATGTGGAAACATACAAATCTTACAAGGTTAGAAACTATTAGAGGAGGAAGAGAAAGTATTGGAGAATGAATTAGGAGAGGAAGATTCTTGAATGATGTTTTTACTTTGTTTTATAAGAATTTGCATGGTGAGTGTTTTACTTATGTTTAAGGTTTGAAATGTTCATACTTCATAATATGAGAATATATTTTGCACAGCCATGTTGACTATAACACTTTGCTATATGATATGAAATCTATGCGATACGAATTTTTGAATATGTTGGCTTGAAACTAGTTTTGAATACTTTGTGAATTTTGATATGGCAGTGATGTGTCCACCAATTTTTGGGTGTTATAGTCTCATGGTCATGCTAATTATAAGTTATTTTGAATATTTTGCATCATAAATATATGTAAAATGCTTGCTAGGCTTTCGAGCTCACTCTTTTTGTTGACATTTTCAGATATAGAGGAGAATTAGCAAGGTCAAGAGATAAAGAGCAACTTTCAAGTTGTAGTCCTTTTATTGATTTAATTTATGTATAAAAATCATATTTTATTTTATTAAGCTGGGGCTTGACAAATGGTATCAGAGCAATAGGTTAGACCTAAGTAGCAAGATAAGGTTTAATTTATCTATCTAAGTTGTTGCATTTGGAGAGATGAATATTTGAACTATTATTGTTTTAGGTTAATCACCTAGCTACTTTTGTGTAGGTATGGCATCATCTCAATCTAGATCTTATGCCGAGATAGTTCTAGGACCTCACAAAAATACATTTGAAGGCCATGAGTTCTTTAAATGAAGGAGGAAGTCCATCTAGAAAGGTAACCCCTTTATTATAAGACAAGATGGTAGTAACATTTTATATAATCATCATTCATTTGAAGAGAACATGATCAAGGAAAGAACTTAGCATTTTGGAAGGAATTAGAAAAAGTTAATCATGACAATGAAGAACTTAAGAAAACCTTTGTTTATGGGTAGTAAGGAACTCAAGCAAGTTATGAAACTTGACGCAATTGTTCTGAAATTCTTAATTCTATTGATGATATATAGTGGAGATCGCACTCGAATCAAGTAGTGAGCCAGTTTCTAGGCCACCTACTAAGTTTATTGAGATTATTGGGATTGAGTCTGATTAGTTTATAAATGTCATTGGAGTTGAGGAGTTTCAAGTGGGAAGGCATGTTTTTCTCAAGATCTTCTCTACAAAAGGGGTGTTGAGATTTGGAATTCATGGAAATTTAGGTTCTCGATTTGTGGAGCCATTTTAAATCTTCAAAAAAGTTGGAAAGCTTGCTTATAGACTTGCATTACCACCAGTGTTATCGGGAGTACATAATGTGTTTTATGTTTCTATGATACAAAAGTATGTTCCTAATTTAATTCATGTCCTGAATCACATGTGTGAGCCACCTCTTGAACTCGTAGGAGCCACCTCTACAATCCCGATGCCTGGTGACGAATTTGAATTGTGCTCACTGCGACGAGGACGTCGCGTTTTGAAGGAGGGGTGTTTCTAATGCCCCAAAGAACAATAATAATTATAATAATAATAAATTAATTTTCTAAAATTAATTAAGTGATAACAATTAGTGAGCTTTTATTCTTGAAATTATGTTTATAAGTTACAAGAGGAATATGAAGTGGTAATACTTAAGAATGAGGAAGATAGTGGGTTTTAATTATGAAATAGTGGAGGAATATGGAGTAATACCCTATTTATGCAAGTATATGAAGAGGTGCATCTTATTCAAGAATGAAAAGAGTGGTATATTATTGAGGAATACTGGGAATTAAGAATGACAAGAGTGGTATATTATTGAGGGATAGTGAGAATTATTTGTAAGTTACAAAATTACCTATATATATGTTGGAAATATGTGGAAACATACACATCTTATAAGGTTAGAAACTATTAGAGCAGGAAGAGAAAGTATTGGAGAAAGAATTAGGAGAGGAAGATTCTTGAATGATGTTTTTACTTTGTTTTATAAGAATTTACATGGTAAGTGTTTTACTTATGTTTAAGGTTTGAAATGTTCATACTCCTTAATATGAGAATATATTTTGCATAGCCATGTTGACTATAACACTTTGTTATATGATATGAAATCTATGCGATACGAATCTTTGAATATGCCGGCTCAAGTAGTTTCGAATACTTTGTGAATTTTGATATAGCGGGTGTGTTCGCCGATTTTTGGGTGTTATAGTCCCATGGTCATGCTAATTATAAGTTATTTTGAATATTTTGCATCTTAAATATATGTAAAATGCTTGCTGGGCTTTCGAGCTCACTCTTTTCGTTGACATTTTCAGATATGGAGGAGAATTAGCAAGATCAAGAGATAAGGATCAACTTTCAAGTTGTAATCTTTTTATTGATTTAATTTATGTATAAAAATCCTATTTTATTTTATTAAGCTGGGGCTTGACAGTAAGCCTTCACCATAAAATGGTCCTTCTCTTCATTTGTTAGCATCTCTGGCAAGGAATCTTTGCCCTTTAATGCTCTCTGCAAACCTTGTCGACACTGGAAGGCATGAACCTTCATCTTCCACAACCCGAAGTCGTTCTTTCCATTGAATTTCTCTACCTCGTACTTCATTGCTGACATCTTATCCAACCTGCTCTAATACTAATTTGTTGAAACCCAAGAGGATCTATTGCGAAAACTATGAAATAACAATAAAGTAATTCAATGAAAACTGACAACAAAATTTAACGTGGTTCGACGATGTGCCTAATCCACCCGACAAAGAAATGATCTTACTGATTTCAAATCAAGATAATAAGTACAATTGTGAGTCCCATAAATCTCACGAGAACACATAACACCCTTCGTTCTAAACTCCATCTCGAGAAACTAACTCAAAAGCAGTTTAGAAACCCTTGTGTTTGGTCTGTCTTAATGGATTGTTCCGGAAGAAAACTATTTAAATACCCATGAAAAAGAGTCCTTGGCCTATGGCTTTTTGGTGCTGCGGCGCTTGCAGCTGCGAGCCCGGCGCCATGGCATTGGCTTTTTGGTACTGCAGTGCTTTGTCGCTCCAAGCCTACTCCACTTTATTTCTTCAGTTTCTCGTCATTTGTAGCCCAAATTTCAAGGCAAAATCAACAACACCATTACTTCTTATAATGGGTATATATTAGGTTGTTTCATAAAAGTCTAAATGGTTTCTTCTTTGACTTAATTTATTCGACAAATCTTTAAGTGCAGTGTTTCTATTTCTCTAAGATTTTCTTTTATTAAACTTTTATTCAGTATTTTTTTAAACGTCCGACAATAATTATTTAGCTCACAGTAGGTTAGACCAACTCAGATTGAAAATTATAATTAAATATAAACCTATTCTTAATGCACAACGGTTTCGTTATTCAAAAAAAAAAAACAAAGAAAAATGAAGATATAGAATAACATATTGTAGACGGCTTAATTATTGGGCCAATTGAAAAATGACATATGTAAATAATATATTAGTTATTAATTTAAATTTTTTTATTTATATATTGGAATTTATTAAATTGATTATAAAAGATAAATAGTTAATTTTAATTAATATTCTAATGTTTATTTTATACAAATCAAATGTTGACAAGTGTCAAAATGAAGTGGCATGCCAATCAAATCAAGTTTGGTGGCCTAGCACTCTCAAGCTAATCAAGTTGGGACACGTGGTGCATCCATGTACATGGACCAATCAAGTGAATAATATTTGATATTATCTTTTAAATGCACATTAAAGAGATAATTATCAAATAAGTTCAAGTCATTTGGGGTCTCCTACTACACATCTATATAAAGGAGTGCTCATGAACTCACATTGAGATATTCTCATATTTACATATTCTTATATTCATATATTCTCATATCCAGATATCCACATATTCTCATATCCTCATATTCACATATACATATTTTCATATTCATATCCTCATATCCACATATTCTCAAGTCAAAGACTTAAGTCTTTAAGTTTCAAGTTTCTGCTGCGACGACATATTGCTACCGCGAAAGTCCTATACCTCTTCAAAGCATCAAGTCATCAAGTCCTTTGATCTCGGAATCAAGGTTCAAGTCAGAAGTTCTATAGTGTCTTTTACCAAGTCAAAGGGTACGACACCATATATCCAAGAACAAGTTTCAAGCCCTTGGATTATATATTGGAAGAAGAATAAGGGGGTTAGTTTTGTTAGAGAATTTATATTTTTCTCTAATAAATTGTAATTCTCATATATTCTTTAATATAAATTCAATTTGTCCATTATTTTTCTTTGTCTTGTAATTTAATTTTGCAGACAATGAAATTTGTAGGAATAAATTTTTGGTACACCTAGTAGGACCCGGATCTACCCCGCATCTCTTTCTCCTATTTGAATCTTGAAGATATTTGCAACCACTCAATAGCACATAAGAGGAACCAACTTGCCTTAGTCAAGAAATATGCTGCTGACACTATTGACCCTGCCGTTGAACCTATCAATCAACTTTTGACTGGGGGCAAGAATACTGACTTTATTCCATTTGATGATTTTGACTCTAGAAGTCCAAAGGGCAACAAATTCGAAGGTATTACCTTTGGCTAAACTGCTGGCTATAGCGACTGGAATGGCAACAGTGGATGAACAACTTGCTCGGATAGCTCAAGCTATAGCTGACCTCTAAAAGATTGTAGAAGAGAAAGATCTACAAATTGCACAACTCATGAGAAAACAGGAAAAGAAAGATCTTAGAGGATTTGATTACAACCATTAATCTTCCCTTGGCCATATAATGGTGCAGAAACAAGTTGAGGAAATACCTTATAAGCGAGAAGCTGATCGAAAGAATGACCAATCTACAACTTCTATTGCTACACTGTCTGTTCAACAATTACAGGACATGATCACCAATACTATTAGAGCTCAATATGGCATGCCTTCTCAAAGTTCTATTATGTATTCAAAGCCCTACACAAAGAGGATTGACTTGCTAAGAATGCCGATAGGATATCAACCACCAAAATTCCAGTAGTTTGATGGGAAGGGAAATCCAAAACAGCATGGGGCGTATTTCATAGAGATATGTAACAATGCTGGGACTTATGGTGATTTTCTTGTGAAATAGTTCATTCGTTCATTGAAAGGAAACGCCTTCGACTGGTACATTGACTTAGAAACTGAATCTATTGATAGCTGGGATCAAATGGAAAGGGAGTTTCTGAATCGCTTTTATAGTACGCGCCGGACTGTGAGCATGATTGAACTTACCAATGCAAAATAGTGGAAAGATAAACCAGTGTTGGACTATATCAACTGTTGGCATGCATTAAGTTTGAACTGCAAGGAGAGACTCTCAGAGACGTCTACGATAGAGATGTGTATTAAAAGTATACACTGGGGACTTCTCTACATTCTTCAAGGAATCAAGACTCGCACTTTTGAGGAGTTAGCCACTCGTGCCCATGACATGGAGCTTAGCATTGCTAATCGCGGGGTTGGAATTCCTATTGAAGACCAGAACAAAGAAAGGAAATATTTAAATAAGAGTGAAAATATGCCAAAGCTACTACTGAGGAATCAATGGCAATCAAGACAGCCTCCATAAAAATTCCCACAAGTGATAAAAAGGTTGCTGAGAAAATTGAAGATCAATGCATTTCAACAAGCAAGAAAACACTAAAAGAAATATAGGAAAAGGAGTATCCATTTCCAGATTCTAATATTTCTGACATCTTTGATGAATTATTAACAAGAAAGTTGATTGAACTGCAGGAACCAAAATGTCCTAAGGAAGCTAGAAAGGTGAACGATATAAAATATTGCAAATATCATTGAGTTGTCAGCCATCCAATAGAGAAATACTTCGTCTTCAAGGATAAAGTCATAGTATTGGCAAGAGATGAAAAGATAATCCTTGACAGAGAAGATGTGGTTGGATTGAACCTTACTAGTGCTATAACTGTAGCAGATACTACATGTGTTGCAAGAAAAGGCAATATCTTTTCACCTTCACTCATGGGGGCGTCAACAATGCTTCAGTTTAGAAGCTTAGATCCAGTGCTAGTGAAGACTCAATTCATTGATGAGTGACTAAGCTGGAAACAAATTCTACTACTGAAACTGAAGATAGCAGTGAGTGGACTCTTGTGATGCACCGACAAAGGAGAAGATGATATGTCAATCAATCTCGTCCATTGGTATTAAAAGTTTCGCATGTGGCCAGATGCCTTCAACCAAGGACAACGAAGAGTCTAAAGACTACAAATGGCAAGCAGAAAAATTCATTTGCAGGTTACAAAAGGAGTCAGCTGACTCTAAAAGATTATTTTCCTATAGGATTCTTTGATCAAAAAATTAAAGCAATGCATACTATATCTCGTGAAATTGAAGAGCAACACTCCACTTCCTATTGTACGACCATTGCTTTTACAGATGAGGACTTGCTGTTGGGATTGGAACCTCATAATAGGTCGCTTTTCATTTCAAGGTTCATGTAGGAGCAAAAGGTCAACCGCATACTTATTGATGGAGGATCCACCGTTAATATTATGCCAAAATCCACCATGAAGAATTTGGAAACTTCTGGTGAAGATCTATCACGCAGCCACCTAACTATTCAAGGTTTCAACCAAAGAGGCCAATGAGCTATTGGTATGATTTATCTAGACCTCACAATCGGGGAGTTGGAAACAAGTACTTTATTCATATTATTGACGCAAAGACTTCCTACCATTTGCTTTTAGGATGGCCATGGCTTCATGAGAATGGGGTGATACCTTCCATTCTTCATCAATGCTTCAAGTATTAAAAAAATGGGGAAGTTAAGAAAGTTGGCGCAGATGTGAAGCTATTTACTGAAGCTGAATCATGCTTCGTTGATGCTAAACTTTATCTGGATCCTAACTCAGTAGGTGAAGTGCAACCTACAAAGGCTCCAAGCAACCACTCCAATGAAGGGAGACAAGATTATTCTGAAAATTTCAGTAAAGTGACAATTATTGAGGTTTTGACAAGCAAAAAATGCGAGCGCAGTGATGAGTCCAACTTACCATTATTTCAATATACACCATAGTCATCTTAAGAGAAAAGGCAAATTCCACTTGGAGCATGTATTGAGGTGAATGATGCTGTTCGAAGCCAATTAAAGATGGTAGGATCAAGCAACTGTCAAACTTTGAGGAAGGATTTCACCATTCCTATTGTTGGCATTAGCTCATCAATCTATAATGGACCATATATTGTAGGAGTTTCTCACAAAGAATTTGAGGGTACATTTGATCCTAAGGTGTATAAGTTACTTGAAAAATCTGGCTATGACTTTGCTAATCCACCGAGTCTAAGTAAGCTTAAACCTGAGTTAACTGGAGAAAAAATTCATAAACTCAGTGAAACGCAACATAAACTAAGGAAATAGGGATTTTATATTGAACAATCAAGAGTTGGCTTGGAATTTAAAGTTGCAGAACCAGTCAGGATATGTGTGACATAGACGGATAAGTATGTTGATGTCCAATATATTTCTGCAGAAGATCACGTGAAGCAAGAAAAGCAAAAACAGAATAATCAGCAAGTTTCTATATTTGATCGTCTCAGTGCTCCAATTACTCGTCCTTTTATCTTTAAAAGACTTGGTGTTAAAGATCAAAGCAGGTTTAGTATAGGTCCACATCTGAGAGGTTCTATATTCAATCAACTTGGGAATAATGTTGTAAAAAGGAGTGTTGACGACAGGACTAATATGTTGGCGTTGAAAAATAAGAGTCAAACTCTTTACTTATCCCAATTGAATGGAGCAAAATCTATAATCCTAGTCATTAATATGGACAAACCTATGAAAATAAAACAGCACATTGTAGAACATTCATGTGGAAAGAATGGTGTAGATGAAGATGAAGTGGAAATCACCATCAACTCTAATTACATAAGTGTTAAAGAGGAGCTAAATCCTGCATCACATGATCCATGTCTTGAAGAATTCAATAGATTGGTGGCAAGTGGTTTTATACAAGTTACAAACTATCCAACATGGATAATGGTACCTACCCCAGTTTCAAAAGCAGATGGAACATTAAAATGGAGCATCATATTCCAGAGAATGAGAGTTGTTGAGATCGAACAACCATATGATGAAGAAAATGATGAGTTACATGCATGTAATCATATAATTATTGATGAAGAGCCTGATTCAGAAATTCCTGAAGATGAAGTCCTAAAAGCTTCTCCACAACTTGAATATGGTGGACATACGACTGTTGATGAACTCAAAGAGTTGAATCTTGGCACAATAGAAGAGCCCCATCCTATATTTGTTAGCAAGCTTTTAAATCTTGAAAAAGAATAACAATATTTCAAAATCTTGAGCGAATACAAGGGTATTTTTGCTTGGACCTACAAAGAAATGCCAGGATTAGATCTAAAAGTTGTAATTCATCACCTTGGCAGAAAGCATGGGGCTCGTCTAGTAAAGCAATCGCAGTGAGTGCTCCACTTAGAGCTCATCCCTCTAGTTGAAGCTGAAGTTAACAAGCTTATTGATACAAGATTTATTAAAGAAGTTAAATACTCGACTTGGATCTCTAGTATCGTGCCAGTCAAGAAGAAGAATGGTCAGATATGCATTTATGTTGATTTTCGAGATCTGAATAAGGTATGTCCAAAGGATGATTTTCCATTACCTATTATTGAACTCACGGTAGATGCAACCACTGGACATGAAGCTTTATCTTTAATGGATGAATCCTCCGAGTACAATTAAATCAGAATGTCAACACAAGATGAGGAGTGTACAACTTTTTGCACACCATAGGGTATTTATTGTTACAACGTGATGCCTTTTGGGTTAAAAAATACAGGTGCAACTTATCAATGAGCTATGTAAAATACTTTCGATGATATGCTACATACGAGGGTAGAGTGCTACGTTGATGATCTAGTGGTCAAGACTAAGAAAAAAAAGAATCACTTGTAAGATCTCCGCGTGGTTTTTGATTGGCTGAGAAATATAACTCGAAGATGAATTCGGTCAAGTGTGCTTTTGGTGTCATGTCTGGCAAGTTCCTTGGCTTCATAATTCGACATCGTGGAATTGAAGTTGATCCTACTAAAATTGATGCTATCTAGAAGATGACGCCTCCAAGGAATCTTAAAGAATTGCGTAGTTTACAAGGCAATCTTGCATTCATAAGAAAGTTCATATCAAATCTTGTAGGAAGATGCCAACCATTGAATCACTTGATGAAGAAAGATGCTCCTTTCGTATGGGATAAAGGATATGAGAATGCTTTTGAGAGCATAAAGAAGTACCTCATGAATCTGCCAGTTCTGGGAGCTCCTATACTTGGAAAACCATTGATATTGTACATTGCAGCATAAGAATGGTTGATCGGTGTTCTCATAGCTCAGAAAAATAAAGAAGGAAATGAGAAAGGTTTATATTATCTGAGTAGAGCCTTGTTTGAAAATGAGTTGAAATACTCTCCTATAGAGAAGATTTGTCTTGCGTTATTTTATGCAATCAGAAAGTTGAAGCATTATTTTGAGGCATATTCTATCCGACTTATCTCACGTGCTGATCTTGTCAAATTTGTGATGTCAAGACCAGTACTCCCAGGAAGATTGGCTAAGTAATCTATTGTATTTAATCAGTATGAGATCATATATGTACCTCAAAAAGCTATTAAAGGACAAGCTTTTGCTAATTTCTTGGCAGATCATCCCATTCCCACAGACTGGGAAGGATCTGATGAATTACCCAATGAGGAAGTTCTCTTCATTGATATCCTGCCAACATAGACAATATTATTTGATGGAGCGGCTTGATTAGATGGAACGAGGGTAGGGATTATATTTGTTTCACCAGAAAGAGAAGTTCTGACGTATTCTGTAGTGTTAAATAAATTATGCTCTAATAACGTTGCAGAATATCAGGCTTTGATTATTAGGCTTCAAATGGCACTTGAACTGGAAATTTTAGAAATTGAGGTCTATGGTGATTCAAAATTGGTTATTAATTAACTTTTAAATGTTTATGAAGTTATAAAGGGAGATTTGATTCCTTACTTTCAGCTAGCATCTTGTCTATTGAAGAAGTTTGAAAATGTTATCCTAAGTCACATTCTGAGGAAAGAAAATAGGATGGCAGATGCATTCGCTAACTTGGCTACTATTTTGGCCATTTCTGAAGAACAAACGACAAATATTCCGGTGTGCAATAGATGGATTGTGCCGTCACCCATTAAGCTTGATTGTGAGGATGCAAATACCATATCAATCTCAGTTGGTGAAGATGAAGATTAGAGGACACCACTAATTGACTATCTAAAGGATGCAAAATTGCCACAAGACCCTGTCGCATGACGGAGATGCGTCGGAGGTCATCTCGCTTCATTTCATACAAAGATATTTTGTATCGTCAATCTTATGAAGGTACTTATCAGTGTCGTTTAAGTGGTGAAGAAGCAACTAAAGCTATGACTGAAGCATATTCTGGAGTTTGTAGAGCTCACTAGTCGGGTCCTAAGCTTCAGTTTTAGATTAAAAGGATGGGATACTACTGGCCTACTATGGTTAAAGATTGTATGAGTTATGCAAAGAGGTATGAAGCTTGTCAAATGCATGCTAACTTTATACATCAACCTCATGAACCTTTACATCCTATAGTTGCCTCATGGCCATTTGATGCATGGGGTCTTAATGTCATAGGTCCTATTACTCATAAGTCGTCAGCTGGTCATGCTTATATATTGGTAGCTACAGACTATTTCTCCAAGTGGGCAGAAGCAATTCCCCTCAAGGAAGTGAAGAAAGAAACTGTTCTTGAGTTCATTCGTTGTCATTTGATTTTTAAGTATGGAGTGCCTCGTTACATCACTACTGATAAAAGGAAGCCCTTTTACAACAAGTTGATGGACAAACTATTTGCACAATTTGGATTCAGGCAATACAATTCTTCTATGTACAATGCAGTTGCAAATGGTCTAGCAGAGGCGTTTAATAAAACTTTATGCACCTTGCTGAAGAAAGTAGTGTCAAAATCTAAAAGAGATTGGCATGAAACAGTTGGAAAAACTCTTTGGGCATATAGAACAACTCATCGGATTGCTACCCAGGGCTACTTCGCGTTCACTGGTTTATGGAGTTAAAGTTGTTCTCCCTCTTGAAAGTCAAATACCTTCATTTCATATAGCAATTCAAGGACTTACTGCTGAAGCTAATGTTTGCCTTCCACTTGAGGAATTAGAAGTATTAGATAAGAAAAGACTTGAAGTGCAACAACAACTTGAATGTTATCAAGCACATATGACAAAGGCATTTAACAAGAAAGTTCGTCCGCGATCTTTTCAGGTTGGAGATTTGGTGTTGGCAGTAAGAATGCCCATTATCATCACCCAGCGAATGGAAAGTAAATTCATGTTAAAATAGGATGGTCCATATGTGATAAAAGAAGTTTACACTAATGGTGCTTACAAGTTGGTTGACAAAGATGGATTGTGCATAGACCCCATAAATGGCAAAATTTTAAAGCGATACTATCCTTGAGAAATGTTGCTCCTTGACGCACGAGCCTAAACTGCATGTTACTCCTGGTGCATGAGTATAAACTGTGTATGGTAACAACTAAAGTTAGTGCATGTGGTTAAACAGCTAACTTTCCCCACTAAAGGTATTTTATGTGAATAAAATATTAAATAATCCACCTAGTCCAAGGTGGTTAAGCAATGGATACTCCTGGCCCGCATAAGTATAAACTATGAATGGCACCCCCCTCGAAAAAAGAATGTTTACTTTGAACTACGTAATGACTTGACCTCTTGTTGGGGTATGTAGGCAGCTTGGGAGTTATTTCTCAAGTTCAGTCACATCACTATAAAAAAAAAAGTTTGTTTAGATGGCTTCCCAAGTTCAATCATTGGAGCAAATTTGGATGACTTACTTCCCAAGTCAATTATATCATTGGATCAAATATAGATGACTTATTTCCCGAGTTCAATCATGTCATTTGGATAAGTTTGGATTGCTTGCTAAGTTCAATCACATCACTAGAATAAGTTTTGACGACTTCCCAAGTTCAATCATATCATTAGAGCGACTTTGGATGACTTACTTCCCAAATTCAAACAAATCATTGGAGTAATTTTGGATGGTTTATCAAGTTCAAACATATCATTGGAAGAAGTTTTGATTGTTTTCAAGTTCAATTCATTAGATAGCTAGTTTTACTCATAAACTTAATTAAGTTTATTCCATTCAATTGTTGGGGGCATGAGATACAACTTTTCTTTGAAGATGGCATCAATTTGAAGAAATACTAAATAAACAAAAGAAGGAAAATGCACAAGGAGAATTTATAAAAAGAACAACTTTTTTTATTGCATATGTAGCAATCAAGTGTTCTTTTACATCAATGGTGCTAGCGAGAGAGAGAGAGAGTTAATTAGCTAAGTGCTCATGCAAGTATATCAAAAGCTACTATTTCCTTGCGAGATTCTTCAAGTAGTAACTCCATCATCTTCAAAGCCTCATCCTCTTGGTCAGTTAAAAATGGAGTGTCCTCAAGTTTTGAAATTTTATCTCTCTTGGTGGAATTTTCTTTCTGAATAATGGACAATTTCTGAATAATTTACAAAGCCTTCCTTACTACTTAACTCGACAAATCATGTCCTCAATTCCTCTTGTTGCTTGGATATTTGAAGAAGTTCATCCCTAAGGCTATTCACCTCCTCATACATCAATCCTGGATAAAAAATGAGTGCCAAGGTAGTGCTCTATCCAACTATGAACATGATGAATGGGAAAGATAGAAGAAGATTTCTGAAGACCTGGCGAAGTTGATATATTCCTTAAACCATGGTAGATGCCTGCCAATACAGAAACTGCAAGAGAAAAGCAATCACCATTTGCCATTCTACTAGCAATCTTGAAAACAGTAGCACAAATCAGATTTGCTTTACGATGTGGTAGAACAAAGCTCCATAACTAGCATGAAGGCAAAAGTGATGCATCGATTCTTCTACATGGATCGTGAGAGATCTTTGGCTCAATAGACCTCTTTCGGGAAGAGCTCAAAGAGGGCTCCGCATATCTTGTTGGTCTTTTAAACCAAGAGCCAATCTAATTAGAAATATGAATACCATCAGAGTCCTTTAGGAGCATATGATAAGCTAGGAATAGATATTGCAGCTTCGTGGTAGAGAAGCGCAATGTCTATCATCACCAAGTAGCTCTTTCACGGTGGGGATAGCTTCATCACAGAAACTTCCATGTATAGACAATCCACCAAGTACACGAAAATCCCATAAAGAAACTAAAAATGCACTAGTAGTGGTGTGCAAAGTGTTCGTGGAAGGACACCAAGCTCAAGGAAGGCTTAAAGGATGTTCTTATGACAGACATATGTGAAAAGAGAGGCATGGATTGCTGTATAGATCCTAGATTTCGAAGGACATCTCCTCTGTCCATTCCCAATAACTTGCATGAAAATATACTTCGCCAAATTTTGATGCAGGAATTCTCACTGAGCGTCCATTAATGTTGGAATGGTAACCTACAAATGAAAATTCTGAGTTATTGGCTTTGGCATCATGAAGAGAGGACTTCAAGATGAGTGTCTTAGAACAAGATGTGATGCTAGAATGTGGATCAATCGCTTCCTTGGTTGCCTCTTTGGACCACTTTTGGATATGCATGGAGTTACTAGGAGGTCGAGGTATGGAACAAAGAACATCATTGGTCGATTTATGGATAACCAATCTAGTACTTTTAACTTTGAGATTGTTTTGTCACTTCCAATGATAATACATAGAGATGGTTCCGTGTGATCCTCAATATACATCCTTATGAGTTGATTAGGAATAGGCTATGCTTCTTAACCTGCAAAAGAAAAGAGAAGGGGTGAAGAAGAAAATAAATACAAAGATATAGAAACATCCCTCAATTTGATAACTCACCTAAAGTCTTCAAAATTTGTGTATTTGCTATGTGTTGATAATGATTTTCTATTAATAAATGACGAGAGTGCTCCAGCAATCCTCTTTTGAGCCATGTTGGATGAAAAACTCTATGAATATTTTCTTTGAACAATTGGCGTGCAAGAATTAAGAAGAGGAAGATACCACTGATTAAATAGGGGAATTTTCCACAATAATATTACCAACTCAGGTTTCAACTTTACTTGGTGGTTTAGCTCTTTGGCAGCGTTCTGTTTATATAGTTTTTTTATTTTTCTAAAGTTTGAAAAATTAAGCTCTTGTTCAAATCAATCACTTAACCTTACCTGATATAATCTGATTTTCAGCAAAGTCAGACCCCATAAGAGAAAGAACTCTGCATGCACTTGGTTATCTATATTCGACAAGTCAATTTCTTTTTGTAGGATAGAAACTTAATTTGTCTTGCAAATGGGACTTGATTGGTTGCTTGGGTGTAAATTGTGTAGGCCACGTGTTCATGTATCAAGCCCTGACGTGCTTGGCGTGTTTTATGCAAATGAAGTTTGCTGGGTATAAACTTGCGTGGGCCACCGATGCATTAGGAAAAAATTATAAAGCCATTGTGTTTTTTTTAAAGTAGGTCTTTTGGCCGAAGAAACAAATAGTTGCTTGCTTGGCCACGGGCAGGAATGTGTTGGAGCTTTCTTTTTGCAACTTTGGAAACTGTCTCCCCGAAGTGGCTCATATATATATATATATATATATATAGTTTGAAAGTTCATATGTTAGTATATATATGTGTGTGTGTGTGTGTATTTAAATATATATATGTATATATTTTAAAGGATTATATGTTATATATATGTATTTAAATATATAAATATATATATAAAATAATTATCGTGACTTATTCACTCAGGAATGTATTGGAAGACACTTAATTTTTGGGTCAATTGAAAAATGACATGTGTAAATAATATATTAGTTATTAATTTAAAATTTTCTATTTATATATTGGAATTTATTAAATTGATTTCAAAAGGTAAATAGTTAATTTTAATTAATATTCTAATATTTATTTTATACAAATCAAATGTTGACAAGTGTCAAGATGAAGTGGCATGCCAATCAAATCAAATCTGGTCGCCTAGCACTCTCAAGCTAATCAAGTTGGGACACTTGGCGCATCCATGTACATGGACCAATCAAATTAAGAATGTTTGATATTATCTTTTAAATGTGCATCAAAGAGATAATTATCAAATGAGTTCAAGTCATTTGGGGTCTCCTAATGCACACCTATATAAAGGAGTGCTCAGGAACTCATATAGAGATATTCTCATATTCATAGATTCTCATATTCTCATATCCAGATTTTCATATATTCTCATATCCTCATATTCACATATACATATTTTCATATTTATATTCTCATATCCACATATTCTCAAGTCAAAGACTCAAAGTCTTCAAGTTTAAAGTTTCTACTGTGACGACGTATTGCTACCGCGAAAGTCCTATAGCTCTTCAGAGCATCAAATCATCAAGTCCTTTGATTTCGGAATCAAGGTTCAAGTCAGAAGTTCTGTAGTGTCTTTTACCAAGTCAAATGGTACTACACCATATATCCAAGAACAAACTTCAAGCCCTTGGTTCATATATTGGGACAAGAATCAAGGGATTAGTTTTGTTAGGGAATTTATATTTTTCTCTAATAAATTGTAATTCTCATATATTCTTTAATATAAATTTAATTTGTTCATTATTTTTCTTTGTCTTGTGATTTAATTTTGCATACAATGAAATTTGTGTGAACACACACACACACACACACATATATATATAAAACTATATACTGTAACATGTATAAATATGATTACATCAACATCAAATTCATCACTTGATCAACAACTAGTTGTGGAGTATGCTCAACCAATTCTTAAATATTTTATTTCAATATTTCATCAGCATGCATAATTTTGATTCAGACTATTCAATTGATTAAGCAAATATTTGATCTTGATAAATGCAAGCATCCAGTACAATAATGTCATAATCCTTCTAAACCTAGAATTTCATTATGCACACTCTAGGTAAAGTATATGTCAACGTAAATTAACCAGTTGAAACATAATTAATATTTTTTTGAAAAACTAGTTTTGATTTCTTTTGAATCATTTCAAAAAAATTAATTATCATTTCTTCTGAAACCTTTGATCAAGTTTATTTTGAGACCACCGAGGTACTTGGATAGTTTTTGAAAGAATATAGGATCCCAAAAGAGCTCTTTGGTATGTGTCACGATGTAATAAAGTGAAAAAAAAAAATGTATTTTTTACTTGGTATGTGTGATCAAGATTCGTTCTTTATTATTTTTGGATTTTGTGGTGGAATCAAATGCTGCTATATTTTTTATAATATTTAAATACTACTTTTGAGATACCTTTTATTTGTCTCTCCAAAATCACATTTGCAGAATCTACTGAAATTTTAGTCATGGCCTAAAATTTTAGAAAATTTATAAAAGTCCATTTACATGCACCGCCATAAAAGTCTATACAAGATTACAACACCATAGAGTTTGTAATATTAATTCAAATATGATTTTGAAATCCATCAATGATATTTTCTAGGAACTAGTATATTAAATCAGAAATAATTATTGTCCTTTCTATAATAAATGTATTCTTCCCATACATGAATGTGAACTTTATATATATATATGGAAAAATTGCAAATATAGGACTGTGACAATGACCAATCTGTAATGTAGGACTGAAATTTGAGGTGATATTAAAATAAGATCAAAACTCATTAAAACTCAACAAAAAAGGACAGCGGTCATGGAAAAACACAGTCAGCGTGGGTTATTGCTTGCATAGAACACTGGTGCAAGCGCCATGCAAGCAATCACAAGTGCTAATTGTATTTTTCGATGATCGCTGTCCTTTGTTTATTCAATTTTTAATAAGTTTTGATCCTACTTTAATATCACCATAAATTTCAGTCCTACATTGCAGATTGGTCATTGTCACAGTCCTATTTTTGCAATTCACCTTATTTTTTCAAGAAATTAAATCAAAGGGGTCTTACAACTTATAGCAAGATATTTTAGAAAAATGATAAACTGGAACTTGCAGCTACAATTGAAGTTCCAAAGACAACAGAAACAGAGAATAATATAGCAAATGAGGCAATTGATTTATAGTAGTTCGACAAGCCTACTCCACTACCTAAGCCACAAGACTTAGGACTTTAACATGCACTTTACTCAAAGAAAGAATTAGTAAAAAAGTACAATAGTTAAGATTGATCCTTCACCTTGCTAGCAATAATAACCAACTTGGCGAGTCTATAAAGATAATTTGAAAAGAGACTAATTTGAGAGAACACATATTTTCTATAAAGCTTATTGAGCAAAGATACTTGCCATATTCAAGTGCAACAATTCTTGGTTTAAGTACAATAACGGTTGTGAATTCTTTCCAAATGAAAGTTGCCTGAATTGATGCTAAAATTTTGCTACAAGCAATCAAGTTTCCTTGTTGCTTCCCAACGGTAACTTCCCTTAAACAAAATCTGCACAATCAAGGTAAGTTCTATGCCAACTTTCTAACGATTACTTTCCTTTATTTTGAAGATATAAAAACAATTATATCGATAGATTTAATAAAATAATTTATGCACAATAGGCATAATCGAAACCAATTAAAGAAGATATTCTAATAGTTTTATTTCTTCAAATTGCCAACTTGCTTAGAAAGATAGTTGACCTGGCACTATTTTCAATCTGTTATTTTTTAGGTGTACATGTAGCACTATATTTCTTGTAGATAACCATATCGATCCTTCAAGAAAATATAATGTCGAATTAATAAATTAAATAGGTGGACTTGTTATTTCCAATAAAGAAATTCAATTTAAAAGATTAACTATCAATTCTATTTGCAAGAAAATGATTTTCACCTATTGATTGTATATATTAGTTTCATTAATAATACTGTGGTACCGTGTTAAGATGTATATAGTAAATAACACATATACTTATATATATTAGTTTGATTGTAGTTCTTTTTATATGTTTGATTTACTATATGTAAGTACCGTAAACCACAGTATTATAAGTTCCTTTGTTACAAGTTCTTTTTTATATGTGTGATTTACTATAAACGAGTATCGTACATCACAGTATTACTAATGAAACTAATATATATAAAATTAGATGAGAACAACCACTGCTAACATAATTTAAACCCCGGCCCGGAATTGTAGAAGCTCAAAAGTTAGGTCCCGTTTGCATAATTATTGTGTTCACATAAAATTTTATTTTATTTAATTATTTCAAATGTTTATTATAAAATAAACTATAATACTTATTAATTTTAAAAATATATTATAAGATACAAATATAATTCAACACCATCTCAATGCCACAACACCTAGTTTTATAACGTCGACTGTATACTTAAATAAAATGCCATTTTTAATCAAATCTGTATGCAACTTGGACAGCACTACCAGGCAACAACGGATTGGTATAGCGTTGACAAAATTAACATTATTGAAGTAGCACTATTCTACTGAAGTTATATTTTTTTCAAGATTAGTGCCGCTTGCTTGTGCAAAAGTCTCTATGTTAACTAGTGCAGAAATTAATATTAAAGGCCATGGTCCTGTATCTGGTTGGTCTTTCAGTTTTCATACACTTCAAATAAAGAAATTAATTAAATTAGATTTAGAAAAGATAATAGTGTCAAACATTAATTGTCTTAAAGACTCAAACATGTGACAGTTTGGGTAATCTACGAAAAGTTTTGTCTTGATGAAATTTATGTCGTTTCTAATTAAAGCCACATTTAACCTTCCACCACCACTTGGACGGAAGCTAATAATTCTACTATGTATCGAGTTGGTATATTAGTCATTATCACATTTTCTGCTTGAGGTCAATGATGGAACATTATGGATCATGTTCCCCTCCCAATGTTTCGGGTACGGACCTCTTCCGCGCCCCCTGCCTTCCTTAATTTGTACCCCTCCATCTGCAGCTTCAAAAGCGCATCAGGATCCTGGTAGAATTTGGATCTTGTACTCTGTCAATTATCACGGGTAGGGCTGCACATGGATGATACATAAATTTGATTTAAACAATCCATGAGAATTGATGCTTGCAGTTTGGAGATTCGACCATCAATTTGGCCAGTAGGTTTTGAATAATACTGCTATGTACTCCATATGTTATGTAGTTCTGACCGATTCTTGGTTTTTGTTTCCCTTTTTCCCCCTTCTTTCGTGAAACAGTCGAGTGGCTTTTTTACAAGCTTGTGTGTGTACCTGCCAGTCTTCCACATTTGGCCAATCTATGAATCATTGTTTTTCTTTCATTTTCATTACTTAGCCTGTGTTTGGATTGGAATATGATCGTAAATGATCAAATTATTATTATTATTATTATTATTATTATTATTATTATTATTATTATTATTATTATTATTATTATTATTATTGTTTCTTCTGTTTTGAAATTTTTTGTTTTTATATAATTATAAGAGGTGTTTATCGAGTTATATATTTATACTATTGAATTCAACTTTTCAGTGTGCTTTTGTTCCGTTCCTCGGTTCATCTTTTTTCTCTCTCTCGCTAGAGTTCTAGTTCAGACATATAGTTAATTAGTCATTATTTTAGACATGCCAAATTTTGCATGAATTGTGAAGATCATCGTAGCAAATCAAGCAATTATCAGTCCTATAAATTAAATGGCCAAATACCTCAAATTATGTAACAATTAAAGCAATTTTGAAGTGTAAGCTAGATTGGTTCGTGGTAAAACTGAAAGAAAGGATTCTAATGTGATTATTTTACCGATGCGGTGGATCGATGCTAGGCTAGTATTCAAAATCGTCGAACAATCCTGCAAAAAAGAACCAATTAGGGGCACTGAAAAGGTTTTCGGTGAAAATCCTCCTATGCTTAAGTTAGTCCTCTTATTTTATGTTGAATTCAAGAGAAATATGCTTGTATTTTATTGTGTGTGTATATGTAAAACTAAAATTTACCTTTCTTTTATTTGGTGACTATATATGGGAGTACGAATATCTTGATTTTCAGCCACAAATCTGTGATTCTTTGCTATCTCTTTCCTTCAATCTCGCCCTTACCATCTTAAAATCCCTAAAATCCTAGGATCCTATGGGAACATGGGATAGGATACCTAACACTTAGGTCAGCTCTTCAGGCTTTGTGAGTGACTTACTGTGATGCAGAGTAGAATAGGACATGCCTGCATTGAAATAAACCCAACAGGCCGAGGTGATCTAATAACAATAGTCTACTCAGCTATTGGTTTGCCTTTAGGTTAGCTCAACTAGAGAAACCTAACCTAAAGATCCAACAAGTCTGGAGAGCCTTATCTTAAGGTCATTTTTGCTTTAGGTGAGGCTTAGGAGAGCTTACAACTCAGCTCAGCTCTCAAACCATATATTAGTAGTATCACCACTCCCCCCTAATGAGAATGAAGGCAGACAACATTTAACTATCCAATTGAAGGTGTCTTTCAAATTCATACTTAGAGCCACACATTCATAGGTTTTCGTGCTCTCTTCAAAATCCCCCCCCATTAAGACATGTGTATGGATACCAAGCCCCTATCTTTTCTATTCAATTGGTTATTAAATTCCCTTTTTCAAATCCATCCCTCTCTCCCATATATCCGTTACTTGCGTTTATTCTGAATAACTCCTCCTTACATTCATCCTTCATACCTTCTAGTTGCAATGGCTATCTCAAAGTTTTTTTGCTCTCTCCACTTACAAGTTTTTTCTCTTTTCCTCTCTTTCTTATTTTTTCACTTGAGAAAACTTCCCTATTATTTTGATTAATTCTATCAATGGCAAGTTCCTCTTTGAATTGAACCAATATGGGATGACGACTCGAGTGATTTCTTCTTCGAGTTTCCACTAAGCGAGTTTAAAGCGAGTCAAGAGAGTGTACTCATGGATTTTTTAAGGATTCCGGTGGATCATGTGATTCATATTCCCAACCCTAAGGATCGTCCTTATCCCAATTTTGCCACTTTCCATATTAAGCAACTTAGGGCAAGTCTTTTGTTTTCTATTAACCTTCTATTTTTTGACATTTTCTATGTTTATGGGATTCCCCTGTCCCAATTTAGCCCAAATTCTATAAGGATTATGGTAGGATATACCGTTCTATATGGATATTTGGATATTTCTGCTAATGCTTCATCCTTTTACATCTTTTTCCAACCAAAGTCTATAGATGTGAGATACTTCTATTTGAACTGTCCTGGTGACACTCATTTCCTAAAGGGGTCACCTAGTGTCATCAAAAGGTGTGCTATTATTTATTTATTTATTTTTTGTTTCTAGACTAGATCCCTGGAATTTTCTCTTGAAATAGATGGCTGAAACCCCAAATCAGCCTTCAAACTAAGTAATAGAGGTCTCTGCCACCAAAAGAAGCTTAATTTATTAAATACGCACAAGTTTAAGGTCGATTTGATAAAGGAAATAGGGGTTTGGCACCTCCTGGAGAAGAGTTTGGGAGGCTATTTGGTACATCTTCTAACTATATGTTTCATAATGTAGATTTAGAATAAACTAATCTATGAAGTTATGTTGCTGGGTTATTGCTTTCTCACCTCCCAGTTTTGAATTTCAATGTATATTGTAACTCTTTTCTTGCAAACGAGATAATTATGGATGCATTCACTTCAACTAAATCTAAAGAGCAAGAGGCATAGAAGAATAAGCCCAAAAAGAAGGAGACCTGCTCCAGCTTTTCTACCCCTATCAAGCATCCTGCCAGCTATGAGAGCTTCTACCCATAAAAGGAGGTCAAATGCCCCTTCTACCACCCTTCATGAGCTTCCCCCACTTTCTCAGCTCAAGAAGAATGTTGCTAAGGAGGCCATTTTTTCAGGAAGGGTGCTTATCCATTGTTCCCATCGTGCGTCCTTCACTAGCAAACCCGTCACTCCTTCAATTAACTCTTCTCTTCTATCCGGGGGCTCCGTCCTCGAAAGAGAATGTACCAGTTTAGGCCAAGACTTTCTCCTAATAGCTCCAAATGAGACTGACCGTCAATGCTTCAACAAACTTGCCCTCTTTGCACTCATGGCTCGATGGTCTTCACACGTGGCCAAGGTGATCTTAGTTCTCCCTACTGATTTTTCATTTTTTGATGAATTTATTTTATACACCTGACTCTTGTGAATTTCATGGGTTTATCCTCTCCAGCGGTGTTATTACTCAATGAGAGAAAGACAGAGAGAGGTTAGCTCAACTTACTAAGGAGAATTCCTTTCTGTCAGCTCAGTTGCAAAGGGCTTAAAACAATTTAAGGTAAGTTTATGAGCTAAAAGAGCAGTTGGTTATTGCCAAAGAAAAGTAAGATGAGGTTGTGGTGACCAACAAAAAGTTGGATGCTCAATTACTTGACGCTATTAGTCGTTTGGATGAGGAAAAAAGACTGGCAAAGGGGAGGGGCGCCATAAAGCTCAAGAGAAGTTTTTCGTTATTTTTCCTTTCACTGAGGAAGGAAAAGCTTATCTCGAATCATACTTTGAGAGCCGGGTTTCAGATTAAATATAGTCTACAAAGTTCAAAAAGGCTACAACTGATGTCGCTATGAAGTGCTACTACTACGATTTTGATTATTGTCGTGATAAGGTCATGAAGCATGGTAAGTTTGCTAAGGGAGGAGATAGGCTAAAATTTCTAAATAAAGATGAAGGTCTGCTCTACCATCTAGTGTCGGAAAGTGAAAAATGAGAGGAAACTGAAGGGGCCCCTAATGCAGAAAATGTTGATGCAGCAACTAGCTCAGCTTAGAATATTGATGTAGCCACTAGTTCAGCTCTGACTTATTCAACTCATTTTGGTTCTGGCCCACCCCCTTCATCCTGGAAAGCAAACATTCTTTTGTATCAAGGAGAACTATTCTTCTCTTTAGCTGTTTTCATTTGTTTTGTTTTTTTTTTAACTTCATCTGTATAAATAATATACATGTTTCTGGTTTTTTCCTTATTGGTTTTGTTGAAGATACTTGTTGCTTCTTGAAGAACCCTTCATAATCTCTACAGAACTTCTATTAATAGGTGTAGTCTTGCGTCCTTAGCAGTATCTCTATTGAGGTCAATCCTTACCTTAGGGCTCATTCAGAGGCCCTTCAAGATCATCATAAGTCTCAGTAGACTTTATTTTAAGGTAAGTCTTTGCCTTCTCGTCTTTAGCTTCCATAGGATGTGTAAAAAACACATTATTGAAAATATAAATTATTGAAAACATTGCAACAACAATATTATTAATTGAAGAATAGAATCAATTATTCAGAAGGTCATAAATCTGATAAACAAAAGATATAATAAAATGTGAATATCAAGAAAAAAAACTCTTTCAAGTTCTGAATATTCCAAGGCCTGGGTAGTTTCTTGCCAGGCATATTCTCTAATTCATAAACTCATTCCTTTAGTAATTTAATCACCTTGAGAGATCGTTCCCAGGTATGCTCCAATTTCCCAATAGGTATGGTAACTTAACCCTCCTGGGAACTAGGTCTCCTTCTTTCAAGATGCAAACCTTTACTTTCTTATTGAAGATAATTAGCATTTTTTGCTTATACTTAATCATAACTTGTTCAGCAACATCCCCTTTTTCTTCAATCAGATCCAAGCTATACTTAACGAGTTCTTCATTATCTTTTAGGTTAAAATGTCGAATGCTATAGGTCTCCATCCCAATTTCAACAAGGATAACAACTTCCATTCCAAACACCACATTGTAAGGTGTTTCTCCAACAGTATTCTAAGATGTCGTGTAATAGGACCAAAGTATTCCTAGCAGTTCATCAACCCATTCTCCTCGGCAACCCTCTAACTTACTCATCAAACCATCTAACAAAGTGCAATTGGTTACCTCTACCTAGCCATTGCTATGCGGATATACAATGGAGCTAAACCTCTTAATTATTTTCATTTCTTTACACTATGCTTGCACTTTTTCCCCTTAGAATTGCCACCCATTATCAAACACCAATTCTTTGGGCACCCCAAACCTTTAGACTATTTTTTTTTCATATAAACTATAGCACTTCATCCTCAGTAATATTCGTGAGGGCATATGCTTCTACCTACTTAGTAAAGTAGTCTATAACTACTAGGAGAAACTTCTTTTGGGCTACCACTACTAATAGAGGCCCTATCACATCGACCCTCCACTTAGCAAAAGGCTAAAGGGAGCTCATCACCGTGATTCACTCAGTAGGTTGATGAATAGCATAAGCTATCCTCTAGTAATTGCCACAATGCTTCACTAGCCTTTAAGCTTTAACTCGGAGTGTTGGCCAAAAGCATCTAGCTCGAAGTACCTTTATCAGCTAAAAATTCCTCCTAGATGATTACCACAACACCATGCATGCACTTTTCTTAACACGCATTCAATTTCAACTCCTGAGAGGCAACTCAACAAAGGAAAAGTAAAACGATTTCTTGTATAGTATGTCATCAATAAGTACGAACCTAGCAGATTAGATCCAGGTCTTCTTATCTTCTTAGTTTGAACTGGCGAGACATCTAATTATGGGAGTTCGCCAATCCTCTTCTTCTGAAGCATTAAGCAACTTTTCCTCAATGCTAGGTTTTCCAATCTCTGCACCTACACAATTGTATTCTCAAAACCTAACAAAGAATTGGCTATCTTAGCTAATTGGTCAGCTAAAAAATTTTCAACCTCGAGGATCTGCAAAAGTTGAAACTTCCTAAACTGACCTTTTAGTTCATTCACCTTCTAAAGATATCTTTCCATTCTTTACTCCTTGACCTCATCAACCCCTTCCATCTGCTTGACCACTGACTGCAAATTGGAGTATATTATTATCCTGATTGCTCAATTAGCCAAAGCCATTATCAACCCCATAACCAGAGGTTCATATTTTACCTCATTATTCGAGGCTCAAAAGGTAAATTTAATAGCCATGTCTATGAGATCTCCTTTAGGGCAAGTGAGAACAATCCTAACTCTACTGTCCATATTTGTAGAAAATCCATCAATATGTAAAGTCTAGCACCTCTCATTATCTGCTACGACCGCAACTTCTACTAAGAAGTCTGTAAGGGCTTGTCCTTTAATAGCAACACAAGGCTCACACCATGTGTTATATTCCCTTAACTCTACAACCTATTTAACCATCCTCCCCAATACCTCAAAGCGGCTAAGGATCTTCTTCAAGGGATGATAAGTTCGCGCTATAATAATATGAGATAAAAAGTAGGGCCTCAGAAGAAGAGTTGTGCCCACCAAGGCCAGTGCTACTATTTCTATTTTAGAATACCACAACTCAGCATCACGTAACACCTTACTTACATAGTATACCAACTTTTGAATTGTTTGCTCTTCTTTTACAAGGCAAAACTAATAGCATATTCTGAAACAGCTAAATAGAGATACAAACTCACCTAGGTTAGGTTTAGCGAGTACAGATAACTAACCCAAATACTACTTCAACGCTTCAAAGGCTTTCTAGGCATATTCTCCCCACTTGAATTTTCTTATCTTTCTCAAAACTTTAAAGAATGGTCTAAAATGTTTAACCTCACGTGTCGTAGATAGAAAAAGAGGACAATGGTCTAAACAACTCAATTAATGTGTTGAATCTTGGAATTCGTAACGCTTGAAGCCATGAACTAGAGAAAACGAACATGTCCAAACATTGCCACAATCTGGAGTGGGTCCATGTGAATAGTGAAGCCTCAAAACAAGAATCCATTAAGCCACAATTAAGTAAAGCATAGGCAAATTCTTCAATTGCTTTAGACTTGGGTGGTGCACCGCCCTATCGCTTATATACCTACGAACCACATTAAAATCTCCTCCAACTAACCAAGGGATAAAGTCTTGATGGAGATCCCTTAGTTTATCCCACAACACTCTTCTATCCACTCTTTTGTGCTTTGCATACGCCCAAGTACACACAAAACCAGCAGGAATTATATATCCTGAAACTCTCAGGTGAAGGAGTTGCTCATAATCAAGAACGAGATCAACCTAAATCCCTTCTTTCCAAAGACACTAGATTTTATTAGTTGCCTTACCAACAATGTGATCAAAACCTAATATTCACATAAAGTATCTATTATCCCGATTAATTTTTGGTTGTATAATGATCAATATAATCGATTTTGTTCTCTCGCATAACCTAAGGATATGCTTCTGTTTATTAGGGGTACCCACCCCTCTTATATTCCACATAAAGATGTTCATTAAGGGGATGATGGAATAGAGCTCAAAAAGGCTCTAGAGCGGCTTCTCATGTGAATTCTTCTCATTGATACCTATTGTTTATTTTTTGCTGGAATTCCCTTTTTGCTCTTAGGTTGCTCGTGTTCAGACCTGCTTTACATCCTCTAGTATCCTTTCTTCCCCCCCACAAGATTGATAACTCTCAGCACATGAAGAATCCAAGTCTAGGGAGGGAATAATAGTGGTGGAGAAATTCTACTCATATTTGCTAGACGATTCAAAATTAGAATTAAGTGAGTGTTTAATGAGTTGACCAGAATCAAGTTCTTTCAATTTATTTCCAATATCTTGTTGTTTTTGCATGCATGTAAGGGTCTCTACAGGTTTAGCATACATGGACATCTGTCCCCCACTATCACCTTCATTAAGTGAAAGGGTAGCCAAGATAATTGAGATGCCCTTCATTAATTCCGAAAAAGCACCATTGTAAGCACTATCTCTTTAAGCCCCATTATCTCCACAATCATTAATATCCACCTTCCCAAAGCCCAACCCTGGATCCTCAACAATCTGGTCAGTAATTTCAAGGTCATTTATTTCAAGTCATGTCTCATTGTTCGAGCCTAATACTTATATATTATCAGCACGTTCATTGAATACATGCAAATGTGAACCAACATTAGATGGTTCTCCCACACAAAATACATTATTATTTTCCTCAATAATCTTCTCCTTACCTTTACTAGGAGTAGAGTTGGGTTCCACAGCATTCTCTGTTTGAATAAAAACCTCATCCATATTCAACATCTCAAATCTATTTGGTTGAACTTCATCATTCTGTTGTGTATTAGGAGTCGACTGCCCAATAAATTAGATGAATGAATTATATCGAGGTGAACTATTATAGCTTATGATTACCATTCAAATACATTCCTTCTTCTCCTATCTCCTAAAAGAGGCCTACGACATTTTCTTTATCGGTTCTCTAGTAGCTTTGATAACTATATCTCTACATCAAATGCTATATACATCTTTATGATCTCAACTTTGGAAAACACATTTTCCAAATTGTCACTCTATCTTGCGCAAGCATTTTTTGGAATTGATTATTATAGAATACATAGGAGATGCACTTGTTCTTCACAATAATAAGGAAATGGGTCCTATCTTGGATCTCACAAACCTCTATACTTAAGTAGCTTATGCCCAATCCGATGACCTGCTGCGTGGTTAGGACAAAGTCAAAGTATAAGGACCTAAATACAATGTTACCATGGATCCTCAAACCTAAGGACTAATTATATGCACTATCGTAAGCTTTGAGAATTCATCACTACCGACATGCCACTATAGCTATTTAGTGGATTCTCAAATTGGACCTTCAGTGAACTTGTTCTCTAACAAGCACTTACTAAAATGCATTCATGTCTAACATAGATTACCCATGAAATGAAGCAATATCCAATCCCTTGGAGTATGCATCGTTAGTATAAGTCTATCCGAATCTTAAATACCCCTTCTCATAAGATTCTATGATTTAGAATATTTAAAATCATGACCATAGAGACTTATTTCATGATCACCATCATATGTGTGAACAAGTCTCATAGTCTTGGAAGATTTGAGGGCTTCAACCAAATGCTAGTGAAGAATAAAAATGACTAAGATGAAGATGACCATTTTATTAAAATATCATTCAATCAAAATTGTCTCACAAGTGAAAGAGTATATATATGCCAATCCTAATTGGTTGTGGGGCACTATTCCAATATTAATCAAATTTAATGGTATCCTTCAAAAGCATGTATCATCTTGAGAAGCTCACATCTAGATATTAAATGCATCAACTGATCAATTCGCGGTAAAGCATAAAAGTCCTTTGGGAATACCTTATTCAAAGTCCTAAAGTCTATGTAAACACTATATTTACTGGCATTCTTTGCCAGGAGCACAACATTGGATCTATTTTGGAAACTGGATTCCACTATATGCACAATATCCAACAACCTTTCAATCTCTTTCTTAATGGTCATATCTTTCTCTAGTCCAATATTCTTCTTCTTCTGCTTCACCAGCTGGATATTAAGGTGAATATTCAATTTATGTACTATGATTTCAAGGTTGATCCCCATCAAGCCTGTTGGTGAGAAGGCGAATATATCGACATTACTTCTTAAGAATGTTATTAGGTGGTTGAGCATCTCTGCAGGTAAATGAGCACCTACCTAAGTAATAGCTTCTTCTGAGCCTAGTATGAACTCCACAGTTAACAACTCATCTACAAGTTCTAGTTTATTCCAATCCCCATCTATTTTATCTATTTTTTTTATCTTTGTAGAAGTGTCAATTCAATCAATATACATGATTCTCCTAGTTCCAATCCTCACATCTTCTACATAACACTTCCTGGCAACAACCTAGTCTTCATACACTTCGTCTACATGATTTCCTATATGAAACTTGATCTTCATGTCGTACATGGATGCAACTACTTGGTAGGTGTTTAGCATAGGCCGACCTAATATCAAATTATAGACGCAGGTAGCATCCACAACCAGGAATCATATCATTTGGGTTTTCCTCACCTCCCATCTTCCTAGGGTAACGAGTAAAAAGATTTGTCCAAGGGGTTGCACAGACTCTCCAGCAAAGCTTACTAGAAAGGTATGAATAGGCTCGAGGTCTACTAGTCCCAAATCCACTTGTCCGAATACCTTTCTGAATAATATATCCACAAACTACCTCTGTCTGTAAACATCCGAGCTACATCATAATTTGCTATGTTGGTAGTGATTACCAAGGCATCCTAATGAGAAGATTGAACCTCTTGAAGGTCGTTCAGTCCAAAAGAGAGTCCAAGCCCTGTATTTCTTCCTATCATATTTACTACACTCACCTCCTTTCGCTTCCAAGAGTAACCCTTCTGGCACGATGAAAATTCCCATGAGTAGGTCTACTTGAGATCATATTGATAACTCCTTTCCTAAGAGGTAGAGAATTCTCCTCTCGATGTTCTTCTCTTCTGGGATTTCTAGAGCCTGTTGATTTCCCCAATGCCCTTTTTCCTTTCTCAGCTGTGAGTTACGCTACAGCTCCTTAACTAGTACTTTACCTTTCTCAACCAGAAACTCCTCTACATATCCCTTCTTTACCATCCTTTCTAGTTCATCTCTCAAATGAGCTTAAGAGTCCATAATGTGGCCATAATCACTGTGGAACTTACAAAATTTATCAGTTTGAGCTCTAAAAATGGCGTGACTAGCCTTGATTGGCCACTTAAGCAGATCAGTAGATTCTATCACAGCCAAAACTTGGGAGCGAGGTACTTTCAAGGGCTTGAAGTTATCCAATTTCTGAGATAAGAGTACGATTTTCTCATGCTCCTTATCCCTCTCCTTAATTTGGGATTTCTTAGGCATTAACCGCTCATCCTTATGATTATTATGTCTCTCGACTAAATTTTCTGGATTGATATATTTTTCATTTTTGATAATAGGTTGTCAAAGTCGAGAATAGGCTTCTTAACCAGGCTGTCAAAAGATGGTCCTTTCCTCAAGCTTATAGCAAAGGCATTAGCTAGAGTCTTTGTGAGGTGGTCAGTAGTTCCAAAGTCTCAGCAGTAAACCTCTTAATATAGCTACCCAAGAACTATACTTCATATTGCCATATGTTAAATAGGCTGAGTGATGTTTTTTGGTATTGCTTACCACTGGAAAATTGGTGGAGAAACATATCACTAAGCTGATCAAATGAATGGATACAATTGAGGGGTAACTAACTGAGCCATTTCTAAACTGCTCTGGCAAAAGTATTAACAAATACCCTACAATTGACACCCTTCATATACTAATACAATAGCACGAAATGCTCAAATTTGCATAACTGTTAGGCGGGATTGGACAATCATGAATAGTATTGAATATTCATAGTATTGAAATTCAATGGAATCGGCTCAACCATAATTTCATCACTAAAGGTAACTCCTTTTTGTTCATAATGTGTCTTTTTGCAAGGGCCCTGCTCATCTCCTCCATCACACGCTTGATTCTGACCATCTCTGAAGATAGATCTTACTGACCTACAGCCTGATTACCTAGTATAATAGAAAGTGAACCTTCATGCTCCCAGTCTCCCTCCTTTCCCCTCTCGAGGATTTAGGGCATCAAATCCATCCTTTGAAGCAAATCGAGATACATTTGTTTGGCAGCTTATAAAGATTAAGGTATTCTAATTGGAACTTGTCCAGGCTGAGGGATCAACCCATGTCTAGCCAATACTCCATCGATGGTAGCGGCCATCAGATTCGCGAATTATTCTAAGTTAAACTAAGCCAAATTGAAAATTCGACTGTGTCGTTCATTCGCATGAGGTTATTAAGCTTAGGGGATGGATTGAGCACCATCCTCTAAGTCGCATTGTGCGTCTTGGTTAGCCATATTTTTCCTCACTTCCTAAACTCTAAAACTTTCCCACAAACGGTGCCAATTGATGTAATTATTTTACCAATGCAGTCGATTGATGCTAGGCTAGTACTCAAAATCATCAAAAAATCCAATAAAAAAGAACTGATTAGGGGCACCGAAAAGGTTTTTGGTAAAACCCTCCAATGCTTAAGTCGGTCTTCTTGTTTCTGTTGAATTCGAGAGAAAGATGCTTGTATTTTTTCATGTGTGTATGTGTAAAACTAAAATTTACCTTTCTTTTATTTGGTGTCTATATTTTGGAGTAGGCATATCTTGATTTCGGCCGCAAATCTATGATTCTTTACTATCTCTTCCTTCAATCTTGCCTTTACCATCTTAAAATCCCTCAAATCTTAGGATCCCGTGGGAACATGGGAAAGGATAGCTAACATGTAGGTTAGTTCTTTAGGCTTTGTGAGTGACTTACTGTGCTGCGAAGCAGCATAGGACACACCTGACTTGAAATTAACCCACCGGACTGCGCTGATCTAATAATGATAGATCAACTAGGTATTGGTTTGCCTTTAGGTTTGCTCAACTGGAGAAACCTGACCCAGATGTCCAACAAGTCTAGAGAGCATTATCTTAAGGTCATCTCTACCTTAGACGAGGCTTAGGAACATACACCTCAACTCAGCTCTCAAACCAGATATTAATAGTATCATATTCTTAGACTACAAGTTGAATTTTCAAATTTTAACTAATAATAACCATTATAATTTAGTGCTATTGTAAATGTCAATTGTTATTATTAATAGTTTATAAAATTCATAATTATTTTAGTTTATTCAAATGGTTAAGAACTTATATGCACAATTATACATAACACATTCTACAACTTCGACCAAATTTTAAATTCTTAAAATTTAAAGTTTTTTAGTTAAATTGAAAAAAAAATTGGTTGTTGGTCACTCTATTATTTAATCTAATTAAGGATTTTAGATTTTTGAAATTATTTTTTAATTGAAATAAATTATTCTTTATTTATCTCTAACTAATACAATTGTGTTTTATCTATAAGAAAATTTTCTTTCATCCTAAATTCAAAATATATGACAACTTCCTTAGGTCCTTTATCGAAGTCACTTCTAATTGACCAATATATAACATTCATTTTTCAAAATCCATAATCTATGCTTGGCCAAGCCATTTTATAAAGAGTGGGCTTTGTTTTCTTTGAAAAAAATACATGAAGGGTGAAGCTTACACTGAAATATTATAACTAAAATAATCCTATAAGATAAAAAATAAATTTACATAAATTTTTAAAAATTTATCCATAACTAATGTATATGGCTCCTCCCTACTAGTTCTTCCTCTCTCCAATCTCTATAACTCCTCCCCCATTATTAACTCTTCCTCTATCCAATCTCTATAATGCCAAGGGGTGTAAATGACCTGAGCTTAGCAGAGCCGAGCTCAAGCGTAGTAGGCTCGGGCTCGGGCTCGGGCTCGGTTGAGCCTAAACAACCAAGCTTGAGCTCGAACTCAACTTAATGGAATAGGCAAAGGCTCGGGCTCAGCTAGCTAAAGCTCGATAAGGCTCGATTCGTAGATGCTTGGATGAATTTGAACTCGTATAAGGTCGGGTGTGCTCATGCTCGTATAAGTCCATATGAGCTCGAGCCTGTTTAGGCTTGAAACAATATTTATAATAACAAATATCATACCATAAATAAAATTATTATTATTATTATTATTATTATTATTATTATTATTATTATTATTATTATGAAAAGTTTGTTTAGGCTCGCTAGCCTATCGAGTCGAATAATATTGAGTTTGGCTCGACTTGCTTAGGCAAGCTCGTTTAGGCTCGCTAGCCTATCAAGTCGAATAATATTGAGCTTGGCTCAACTTGCTTGACTAGCGAGCTTGGGCTCAGCTCGGCTCATTTATGTTCGAGCTGAATTCGAGCTTTTATCGAGTCGAGCCCGAACCGTTCGCAAATAATCTCATCTCATTTACACTCCTAATAGTGTTGCCCTCCTTTCCCACCCACTATTTACTCTTGCTCTCTCCAATCTCTACAACTTTTTCCCCTACTATTAACTCTTCCTGTCTCTCCAATGTGTATAAGTGATTCTCCCACTAATTCTTCCTCTTCTTACGACTCATAACTTTTTCAATAAGTTCTATGTGCATGGTTAATTTGACTTCTTGGGCAAAATAACTAATTTTTATATATTATTATTTCAATCAACAAAGTCAGATTGACAACTAATTTCATAATTTCTCTATGATTGGGAAAAAAAACACTTGGTTATAGGAATTTCATTATGTATATATATATATATATATATATTTTCTTTAATGTTGTCTTTTGCTATAGAGTTTTATATAGCATTTTAATTGTATCGTGATGACAAAAAAAAAATTATTATTTAATTTATTAATTAACTTTTATTATACCAAATGAAAAAATTTCAAATTAAAAGTATATTGCAACTAAAAATATTTATGCATGTGGGGGACAGTGTGTAATGACCACTAGTTATTTGAAAATGAAATATCATCTTCTCCATATTCACAAAAATTACAACTCATTTTTATCTCAAATTATATTTTTCAATAACCTATATATATTCTCTTTCTACATATATTATATTCATACTATCCATCTTCGTCTGCAACCTGCCTTTTTATTTATTTATTATTTAATTAATTGAATCTTTTTAATTTATTTTTACTTTTTTTTAATCCTTGAAACTTAATTCGTCATATTAGGTACTGTTTAGCAAATGTGTTGAGACGAAAACATTCTCGAGCCTATTTTTAATGTTTTTCATATCATCAATGTATAATTTTTTACATTATTTATATATGCAGTCTTGGTACTTCGAAGTATTTAAAAATTACCAACTAAAAATAGAAACTAAAATTTAAAATTATATAGCATGAACTAAGCAAATGTTTACTTCAAATCAAACTCTAAATAATCAAAAAAAAAAAAAAACTTAGAAAAATACGACCTTTTTTTTTTTTTTTGGGCAGAGGATCGGCCCCAATCTAATATATGTACCCCCACAGCCTCAAACCCACCCCCAAAGTTTTATTATTCCTTTTTATAAGATTTCAAATAAAAGTCTCAAGAAAATAGAAAATATAATAATTAAATTATTAGATTAAAACTACAAATTTAGTATAACTTAAATTGCTTTACATGATCAAATTAACTAAATTTTATGATTAATTTAAGTAAATTTTTAACTCTTCATAGCATCATAAACTTAAATAAATATTTAAATATCAATAGAATTAATTCCTGAATTTGAATAATTTCTTCAAATTCAAACTTAAATAAGAAATAGAAAAACAAATAAAATTTTAATATTTTATGATACATATTCAAAAGATTCATGCAAGAAAATATATTTAAATTAGTTTAACTAATTAATGAATTTATTTCTTAAATAATAAATGAGATAATTACAAAATTACAGGGAAACAAAAAATCATTTTATCTTCTTCAGCCTCACCAATCCACCCGGTATGCACCGTCGTGCCGCCAACTATGCTGCCTCATAATCTCGCCACCACTAAAAATGCGCCAAGCCAACCCCCACGCTGCCGCCACGGCAGCAGCGAGTTGGAGTACAGCCACCATGACATGTTGAAAAATGAATTCTAGACCTAATTCAACCTAAAAAATTAGTTCAAGATGTGAGAATTGTCTAATACCACATATAAAAATTACAATTTATTTATTTCACTAATATGGAATACTAACATAGCAAGATCTGATCAAATCTAGGCACTTTACTATAGCAGCCATATGTATGTATGTTAAAATTATATATGTATACATGATCATATGATAATATATAAATAAACTGTTTATATATATATATATGTATAAGTATTTCTTTTTGGTATACTGTTTTTAACAATTAAGGGATTTTTGAGTTATTTAATTCTTTCTCTTTTTTGCTTTTTTTTTTTTTCAATAAATGTTAATTATTTTAGATATTTCCAAGTTCCTTTCATTTTAACATTGGATCGTTAGATTAGAAAAGGTATTTATGAATTAAACCTTTACATATATTTCCTAAAACTTAATGTCCGATCCCAAAGCTCATAAGAAGAAGTTGCAAAATTATTTTCTTTTTCAATATGAATTATATATAATTAATATTTATGTGTGAAATTGGATATATGATGAAGCTTAAATTAAAATAAAAAATTGAAATTGTCATGAATTGTAACGTATCAATTTGGAACGTCCAACCTAATTTCAGCTGCCAAGTGTCTGGTAATATGGACAAGTTCAAGTCTACAACCTACAACTACTATTGTACTATGGTAGAACGCAAAGCTGAATGATTGTTCTGATCCAATTTTTTTTCTCTTTCCCTAACTGAATTTTCATAGTAATAAATCAATTCAAGTTGCTGCCAGTGGATTATACAACACTAATTGAATCCAAATGTTGGACGATAAGTCAAATATTGACAATTCATTAATGTAGCTGATCAGCAAAGTCAAAGTCGTTCTATGCACTGTAGGCTTCTAATTAATTTTCTCTCGTGAAATTAATTAATTATAAGGTGCATGGTCTATTCCACCTTATAAGTTTCTTATTTTTAAATAAAAATCGATTTTATTCAGTGCAACATTTTTAGTGCAAGAGAAAATACAAATGAGAATAAATAGTCTTTCGACAAATCGATCAATAAAAAATATTAACAATCGTAAATATTAAAATTCATATCGAAACTTCTATGAAAATAAAATTTGATAGGCGCATTTTTTTTCATATACACCTTCTTTCAGGCGTTGTGGTAATTAATACTGGTAACATTAAGCTCTACTTCACCATATTTCGACATGGTATACATTTTTCAGTAAAAGCACCATTGCAACCCAAATTAACTTACTTTCTATATCAAATGTTTCATTTTATGGATTTCCAACAAAGTTTTTTGTGCGGAAGACTATCAGCAAATAAAATATTTATGACAACAAAATTCTCATGCAGGAGATGAAAACTCTTACTTAAAATAAAGAAATAACCGCAGAACCACTAGAATGTAGTGAACGTGACACAGAATTTAACTACTTAAATTAATACTTGATCCTGAACTATTAATTTTTTTTTTAATTACTGTTATTATTGGTTAAAATTGAATTTCCAAAATGATACAAAGGCGTGTGACAAGGAACCTAAAATCAGTTGGGACTTTTAGAATCAATGGCCCAAAAATCAAAGCAGGTTGTTGAACTACCTTTAGAAATTCTAATAATGCTGTTCAATTAATTAATTAAGGGTTGAGCTTATTCTTTCGTTTCTCAGAAAGCCAATCATCTGATGACTAATTTTTACGTGAAGTACGACATAATTTGGCGTCATTGTATCCAAATTCCAATCCAGCAGAATCATTTCGTTAATTAATTTCCTGTACGGAAGATTTGACTTGTTTAAATTTTACAATAATTCAACACATAGAATTAGAAATGATATTTCCACGTGAATAGGCATGCACCTTTCGTTGTCAACTTCCCACCGGAAACCAAACAAAGAATAATCTTAAATCTTAATGATTTCATTTCAAGATTCCGGTCCTTCCCAATCACTGCTCCGGCCTGTGAAAATATTGCTTTCGTAATCTCCAATTTGTATATGCACTGGTACGGCCCGGTGCGATGCACCAACAATAATTTTAATATTAAAATAATTTATTTTATAATAATACTTATAAATTGTAACTATTTTTAATATTTAAAAAAATATTAATTAAACAAAATAATGTGAATACTTTAATTAAAGATATTATGTTTGAAGATAATTTGTACTAAATAAGTTGTAAAATATCAAAAATTACTAATCTAAGTTTATAAATTAAATAAAAGTTTTTAAAATGATAAAAGTTAAAAAATAAATGAAAAAATAATTAAGAAAATAAAAATAAAGCAGAATATTTTACTAAATACATTTTCTAAACTTATATATATTTATACCTACACATTTTGATATGATAATTAAGCAAATATTTCTTAATGATTTAAAAGTTATGGTTACAATTTTTAGGACATTTTAGATTTTTAAATGTTAAGTATTTTTTGTTAGAGTAAATATATAATCTCTTTTGTACTTTATCTGTGAAAATAACTTATATTAGGTTATTATTTGATAACTAATCCAACAAATACTTTGTAACATGTAATTTATAAACTAAAATATCTCTTAATATTCCATATAACCCTAATGAATAAAATTTATTTATTGTTATTTATATATGCAGTTATTTTATTATTTTTGAAATTATTAAATAACATATATTATGTACATGAATAAAATAATAAATAAATTTTCAATATTCAATTCAAAATAATGTATCAATCTCTCGTAAGTTTCTTTTATAAGTATATGAAAATGTAGGAATAATTAAATATATATTTACCCTCATAAGTCGTTATCCATCATATGGTTATTCCCATAACTCTATTCTCGACTTGAATTATTCACACTGCTCAGCAGAGGCATGGTTATCTAAAGTGGATTCTCTCTTTTGTAGTAGATATCAAACCTGTTGTGCCTTGACTAAGAAGGCAGCGCAACAGCTACATGGACCTCTTTCTTTCTATTGTTGCAAGCACTTTCCCAGGCCAAGTTGGAATCTTGTAAAGGTAGGCAAAGCCTTAAGGTTGCTATCCCAATAGACTAAGGGATGACAAAGCGGGAAAAGATAGAGGGAGGGATAGCAACATCTTATTCTCTTCATGAGAACTTTCAAATTGAAGAACCATTCAGAAGAGGCTCTGCATGCATTTCGTTGGCAAAAGGGATTCAATCCATAAACACAAATATGAAATTTTATTCCCTTTCGTCAAATAGGTAAAGTAGGCATACGAACCACTTTGCATTAGACTACATTAGAACAAAGCAAAGAAGGAGGTGGAATGAAGAAAGGAAAGGGAGAAGGGCAATCCTGCAGCTTGGTGTAAAGGTTGCTAGTTTGGGGATAGAGTACAGTACTAAAGGTCTTCAGACTTTCAGGTGGTTTTTCTTTTGAGCAACGGTGAACCATTGGATCTTGCCAATATAGCCCTTATAATTTTCATTACTTTCATTGTTCCCAAGGATTTTTTGGGTAATCTACTCCTTACTGCAAACAGTCAAGTCTGAACTTTTAAACTTTTTTGATCTGACATCATTAATTCATGTAAAAATATATTTTATGAATTATTATAGGTAAAAATATTAAAATAAATGTACGTGATATGATTATAAAATTGTGTAACTAAATATATTGAAAAATATAAAAATTAATATCATTTGTTATTTAAGTGGTCATTTTTCAAACTTTTGAAAATGTTCAATTATGTCAAATGTATATATGTGCCGCACAAAAGAATTTATTTCAAATAATTGAAAATAAATTCTTCATTATTATATTGCTAAAAAATTAAAATGATTTGAACTAATAATATTAAATAAAATTAGAGTTTATAGTTGTTGTAGGAAGTAATTTTTTATATATGAAATAAATTCTTTAAATTAAATTATTTTTTATATTCTACATATATATATAATTTTATCTAAAAATTTATATATCTAAAAAATATTCTTGTAAAACTAATTAAATTTTAAAAATTTTAATAAATTAAGGACTTATATATCAATTCATTTCTGAGTATTCATTTCTCAAACTCTAACTCTTTAATAAATAAGTGATGATTTGATACTTTAAATAAATATTTGTCTAGCTTTTTCATAAGTAACAAATAATTTGTAAATTTTTTTAAGTAAGTCACGATATTATGACATACTTATGATTGTTAAATATTTTAATTTTATTTTTAAAGTATGTTCAATATAAATTATATAAAAATGATATATTTTTAAATTCTAAGTTGTCTATAAAATAATTATTTAATTAAGAAATAAAAATAATTTGTTTGATCAAATGATCGAATATTTTTATTTATTTAATATTTTTTATTAAAAATAATTGAATACTATTCTTCAGCTAAAATTAAAGTGATTATACCAATAGCGCCCCCACTCGGGATGACTCCTAAGTTGGGAAGCCACTAATTCAAGTTTGAAATCTAAATCAAATGATAACTGGGGAATCAAGAATTTAACCAACTCAAGGGAAAAACAACTTGCACTAGCCCAAAATATCACTCCATATAGCATAGTATGTACAATCAAGTTTCTTAAGTTTCATACAAATATCCTCATAACATCTCTTAGATAGTTGTCTAGATCAGGTGTAGACTATATGTACAATTATAACACCTAATCTATTACAAAATGACTTCCAACCAAAGCGTGAGCCTCTGCTTCTCACCTAGACCTATCTAGGAAAAGAATAAAGAATAGCAAAGAGGGTGAGTCTTAAGAACTCAGTAAAGGAAATACATAACAGGAGATAGAGGGAAAATATTGAATTTCAACGGCAATAAACAAGGTCATTGATAATAAATCATACAATCAGTTCATGATTGACGAAAATGATATTTAGACTCATAAAAAATATGAAACATGTAAACATTTAGGCTGCCTATTGGCATCCTTCCTTATTGCACCTTGATGAATACAGGATAACATTATAATAGCATTTAACCTAAACATGAAAATTTTCTTCTTATCTCTCCATTTGCTCAAGCATACAGCTCGGCATGTAAAAACTTATTTTTATAGCATGGTTGACGGCATGCCAGATCCCGCCACTCATAGTTTGCTACCTCCAACTACTTGTAAGTGAGGATCGTAGATGGATACTAGCCAGAAGATCTGTCACTGTCGGCCCATTCCTCCCAACCGTCTTTTCGGACCTAGCCCAAGGTTCAACTTCCCGTGGCATCCTTTCGGGTTGAACTTCCCAAGGGCGTCCCCGTAGGTTGAATGATAATGCCAACATATATCAATTCAACATTTAAAGTAATAACATAAGCATTTCGAAACTTTATAAGATTTGCAATTTACAAGACATAGCATTATTTGATAATGGCCAGCAAGGCCTATTCCAATAAACAAAGCATATGAACAAATTAGTAAGACTTCTAACACAAATAGGTCTACCAGACCATTTTACATACCACTTTCACATATCTCAAGAACATGAGGTTGCCAGCAAGGCTGGGGTATAAGGGATAGAAATCTGATAATGTAAATAAAGTTCTGGGCACCAGAACGGGCTCAAGCATATAATAACATTCAAGAATGCAAACGAGTCACAAAATTCGATAATCTAGAATCAATAAGTTTCAGAATTAAGTCAAACAAAAACCCTTACAAAGGTTCATCATGATAACATATAGGTATGAGAAAGTGCCAAAGTAGCAGACCCTCACTTCAAAAGCCTTGGAAATGCAGTTACAGTCTACTGGTTTGCAATTTCCTGCTCCTCATCACCTAACCAAAAGAATAATTTACTTATCAAAACCCACATTCAACCTGAATAACCTCCAATAAATAAAACCTAGTATTAACTGTCTAAAATCAGTAACTACTAATTAATTCGGTATAAGAATTCATCCGGAATTATCGTTAAGAAATACTATTAATAATGCCGCTAATTTATTATCAATTACAGGGCTCTTAAAAATAGGAGCAATATATATAATTAATTTTCTAATTACCAAATTAACCTCATATTAGTGTCCCAAATTCATGAAATTAGAATTTTCTTATTCATTAAACTTAATTAACCAACACTTAACATATAATAACATAGATCTGGGTCCACTAACACATATATAAAATCCGTGCATGTGTCATGCATAGTTGATTTTTCCATAAAATCCAACAATTTAATGTTTAAATCTTTGAATAACTTAATTAATCCTAGTTAGCATATAATGTGACATATCCGAGTCCACTAAACTATATAATAATCCATGCATGGAAATATATATACCAATCATATATCCATTCTTCATTATGGGCATTGTATAAGGTAAATGAGAATAACGGTACAATATATATATATGTATATTCAATATCTTCGAACCAAATTCTTTACCCAAGATCCGATTATAGAAGCCTCGCAATCATAAACCGAACACACCGCAATGATCATTGCAACAAGCTAAAGAGATTGTCTCTTCATCGCCGCCATTGGAGCAGGCCAATGTTACCACCAAAATACTCATTTCAACCTCCTAAACCCAATGTCACAGCAAATTTCAAGTTTTGCTACCCAAATAGTCCTCAAATCAAGCCTTGAACCCTCAACACCACCTCCCGCCATCATCTCCGACTTCCCAATTTTTGTCACCGTCCAACGCTCAAACTGGAAACCGAAGGTACCTATCTACACCTCGAGCTGAGTTCTACAAAACTCATACCTCAGAAACCAACTTGGTTACCAAAAAATGGACCCATCAACCTCCACTATTAGCCAACTTTCAACTCCAATTTTTGGTGGCTCCGTGGTTCAGGTTTGCTATGCATGTGGTGTCGCCAGTTTGCTAGTGAGGAGGAGAAGTTGATAAATAAGTTCATTTTAGGAGATGGTGAATGCCGGTGAAGTTCGCCAAAAGAGATGGAGAAGGCTCTCGGTGAAGGAAGAAAGGAAAAATGGAGAATAAGAAAGAAAAAATGGAGAAGAAGAAAGAATTGGTCAACTTTGTAAAATTTAATTTTCCTTATTTAGAATATAACCCCTCAAGTTTTGTTTTTATTTTAATTAAGTCCAATCAAAAATTTGTTCTTTTAAGCTCTATCACCCAGACTTATTAGAATCGACGAAGAAATTCTACCAATTAAATAATTTCTACAAGTGTTACAATACCTATATAAATACAAAAGAATTTATTAAATATTAAAAAAAAATCAATTGTTGTTTTGAAATAATTTAGTTATCAACTATTTTATTTGAATAAATTTTGAACTTTTTTGGATAAAAATATTAATTAAGTTAAAAGGCAAAAATATCAAACTCTTTAAATGAAAAACTAAATCAATATAAATTAAAGTTCATATTTGCTAGATAATTTTATTACTTCGTATATTTATTTAATTTTTTATAATTAATATTATCTGTAACACCCCGACTCGGGACAGCACCCAAGCTGAGGCGCTACCAATTCAATCTTAAATATAATTCAAATAATAACTAGAAAACATATAATTTAACCATCTCAGAGGAGAACAAGTCATCCTAGCCTAAAAGAACATTTCATAGAGCAAAATATATACATATCAAGTGACTTAAGTTCCATACATACATTCCCATAACATTTTTCAGGTAGTTGTCTAGATCAGGTGTTGACTATATACACAACCATGACACCTAATCTATTACAAGATAATATCCAAACCCAAGGGCATGAACTCAAGCTTCTCACTAGGTCCTGTCTGGAAAACAAATAATAATAAAAGAGGGAAAGTCCTAAGGACTTAGTGAGGGAAAAGAAAATAATAAGATTGAAAAGGAAAGTTAATGAGGTGCAACTATTGATGAACAACAAGAAGGGAAATGATAGACAACAATCAAAGATAGATCGGTAACAATAAGAATTCTAACATAAATCAACATTGTACTAGGTACACATGATATCAATTTAACAGACTGTATAGATACTAGAACCGAACGTCGGTACAGTAGGAATAATACTTCCTTATTGCTCCATTGCTCGAGCACTCAGCTCGGTAGGTAACTTGTATTACGGCATGGTCGACAGCATGCCAAATCCCAACACTCACAGTTAGCTATTTGTAAGTCAGGATTTTTTTGGAGGGTTCTAGCTGGAAAGACCTGTGTCCGTTGGTCCGTTCCGCCCGGCCATCTTTCGGAGCTAGTTCACGGGCCCATACCCCCCATGGCGTCTCTCTAAGTGAAAACCACCTATGGCGTCCCATGAGTTGGAAACCGCCCATGGCGTCCTATGGGTTGGAAGACATAATACCAACATATATCAATTCAACTTTTCAAGCAATAACATAAATATTTTGGAACTTTACTAGATTTGCCATTTACAAGGCAAAACATTTATCAATAACGACCGGTAAGGCCCATTCCAATAAACCAGGTATATGAACAATTTAACAAAACTTTTGACACAAATAGGTCTAGTACTGAAATCCAGAGGTGCTAATGAGGATAGACTCAAGAGGAGCCCCCACTGGAGATGCACCATCAACTAGTGTGACTCTTTTCTCTGTAATAGTTCAAGAGGAGCCTCCCATTGGACATGCCTTGTTAATTAGTGTGGCCCTTTGCTCTGCCTGGCACATATTTTATAGTACTGACCGAACAAGATTTAAAAGGGTTAAGATTTTCAACGTTCAATTTCCAACAGGGCAGAACAATTTAACAATTTTGCCAACAAGGCGATCAACAATACACTTGAACAATCAACTTCAAATAGAGTTTACAAGTTCAGAAAGATTCATAGAGTTCGATTGAAAAATGGTTATTTTCAATAAAATGGATCAAATATCAATCAATTTCAAATTAAGAGAACCTCATAGGGTTCGAGAATCAATAACAAATCACGATATATATCAACCAGCAGAACCTAACAGGTTCAACGATGACTATAGATTAGGTTCACGCAAATCAAGAACCAATGGGTAGAACCCTCACATGGGTAACAATAATCAATAGAGTATAATAATCAAAGCAATAATAACCCTCATAGGGATTTATCAAGGAAACGATAGATACAAGGGTTGCTAGATTAGCGGATCCTCACAGGGGTAACAACAATCATCCAAGTACGATAATCAAAGCAGTAATAACCCTCACAGGGGTTTATCATGGAAACGATAGGTTCAAATGTTAGCAAATTGGCGGATCCTCACCTCTTGTAATCTCAAAATGCAAATCACGATTTGCAGCCTATGAGTCATTGGGTTCCAATTCCATGTTACCTAATCCAAAAGAATATGATCAGAATCAAAATCCCCATACAACCCTAATAACCCGTAATAATTACTATCATGCTTATCGTTAATCTAAAATTACTAACATCTCGATTTCATATCAAGTCTAATAACTAAGCAATAACTAGTTCTTAATTACATAATCGTTCTCGTCATATCATCCAAAATTCACAATAATTGTCCAATTACTATCACTTGGATCTAAATCCATAAATCCACAAGTTAAGGGTCAAATCCTTTAATCGACTCAATTAATTCCAACATAACAAATATTTGGGTCTACAACTTATAGGTACTCCTTGCTTAGGAATTATACTCACATGTGTGTATATATATATACACATCAATCATCCCAACATTCTCATTCTTGTCATATATATGTATATATATATATACACATCAATCATCCCAACATTCTCATTCTTGTCATACATACATGGCTTTAAATGGAAGGTACAACATATGCATATATATCAAGGTACAACCAACTAAAGCTTATTCCATAACTCTTTATTACCCAAAATGCTTATCTAAGCCTCAGAATCACAAACCAAGAACACCACTGCGATCATTAGAATGAGGAGAAGAAATTGGTCTCGGGTCGCCGGAGCGCCGTTGTCGGAAATTTTCATTGTCACCACCAAAATGTTCCTCTCTAACTCCTAAATCCAACCCCTTAATCAAATTTTAGTTTCTCAACCTCGAACACCCTCAATCGAGCTCCTCAACCACCAAATGGGTTTCTCACCACCACCAATTTCTCTCTAATTTTCGCCCTAGTTGCTCCAATCCCCCATGCAAACATACTACCGTGATCCCCTCTCTCAGCTATTCCCAAACATAGACTTAAAATTGGATTTGGCCACCGGAAAATCACAAACCCACTTCCCACCATGACACAATCTCTCTCGGTCTCTCTCTCTCACTGAAAATTTCAATGGGATATGGTGGTGTTGTCGTGAAGTTGGTAAGAAGGAGAAGAAGATGGTTGGTTTAGCTAGGGAGTTTGGTTGCCGGAGGAAGCTCACCATGGAGGAATGGTGATTGCGGTGAAATGAGGAAATGAAAGAGAAAGTGAATAGTGAAGAATGAAAAGAATTAAGAAATAAGTTGTTCTTCTTAAATCTAACTTTATCAAATTGCAATTGAGTCCTTAGTCTAATTAAGTTAATCAATTAAGTCCTAAAGTAATTAAAATAGCTTATAGGTTCTAGTTGACTAGAAAAATACCATGCAAACCCCTAAGCTTTCCAAGAAATGTTCAATCAAGTCTTCTCAAATTGCAATCCAACCCCAAAACTTTCTAATTTCTTGTAACTGAATCCTTTTGATTATTTTTTTTTAGTCCTAAAATTCGATCAATAAATCTCTAAATTTCTAAATCCTTATTTCTGAAAATACTGAATTTCAGGGGTGTTACATTATCAAAGTGGATATAAATTACTAAATTTGAAATATATCAATTATGTAAAAGGTATTTATTTAGCGATGAAATTTGATTTAATTCTATTTGTATATACAAGATTTTTTTATAAATAATTTATTTACTGAAATAGAAATAAAATAATATTCTTATAAAAAATATTTATATAATACAACATGCTAATATTTTTAGGTGATAAAAATTACAATCACAATTTGGCCTTAAAATTTTAAGTTTTAACCTATATTGAGGAAATAATAAAATAATGATATTGACAAATATTTAAATATATTCGAAGAATATCTAATTAATTTAGAACAAAAATAAAACAAAAATAATATTAAAAAAAATATCAAAAACTTTCTTGGAATAAACTTTAAATTAAAAAAAAATCATTATATTGTGCTAATCGGAGAAAGAGATCCTATAATTAAAAATATAGAATTATGTAGAAATAAAATGTAAAAAGAATAATTATAAAATAACAAAATTTATACATAAAATTAATAAAATATTTATCTATAATCTTGTGACAAGTTAAATTTATAAGATAGAATTTTGTGATAAGAGTACTTTATATGGTCTTTATAAAATATTTTTTAAATTATAAACTTATTAAATGAGATAAAAATATGATTATAGATATTTTCAAAATTATCATATGAAATAAAAATTAATATTGCAATTTTGGATAAGATAACATGATATTTTAGCTGTAATAGATAAGTTGGGTTATGCAACGCCCCCATTCGGGATAGCATCTAAGCTAAGGTGCCACTCAATTCAGACTTAAATCTCATCCATAATTCAAACAATAGGCCCATCAGAATTTTTTTCAAAATTATCAAAGACAGCAACAAGGCTTCAACCTAAGCAAATCCTAATGAAAGTACAAATTACAAGCCATGACAAATCCCATCATTCATCATTTGATACGTACTACAAACCATAAGTTCAAGTCTTGACATATTACAACATCTCCAAGTTTCAACGTAACATAAAAGTGATTCGTACACATGTCTAAACACATGTTCTATTACAAAACGTATATACTTCAATCCAAGCCTAAAGTTTATCTTCATCACCTATTCCTGTATAAGAGAATCAATGAAATACAGAGGGGGAGGGGTAGGTAAGTCCAAAGGATTTAGTGAAGGATTATCGTAATAGTAAGCATTAGGATTCTGTCAAGGAAGAATCAAATCAATAGATTAACATTTAACAATCAAAACAATAGCATGTCAAGTGATTACAGTCAAGATATAATTAGGTAAAACAGATTAGATTACATGCAAATAGGATACAGTTAAGCAAAACAGACGTTATAAAATTCAAGGTTATCAGTAAGTACTAGCTCAAGAGTTGTGGGCGTCAGCTCGAATGACCTGGGATCATCTCGATCGGATTAGTTTAGGAGGAATGGTTCATCTCAACCAAATCAATTCGAGAAGAAATGCAGACGACTCTTCTGGCCTGGACAACAACCCAATCTAAACTAAGAAACTACACCATCATTGTTGCTCCATGAGCAGAATATAAACAATCAGGATATAATTAGAACGAAACAAACCCAAGTGTCATATGCAGTCCAACGGATCAGAACAGAACGTGCATATAAGATGTTCCTTATTCCAATTGAACAGTCAATCAGTCATACCTAAGCATGACAGCTTGGTAAATGATAGATGCACATGCAGACCGTATGGCACATCAGTGATACCTAAGTAAGTGGCTTAGCGTATTGTTGACACCCAAGCGGGCTGCTTGGAGTGTCCCAGGAAATCTAAGCATTCCGCTAGGATTGGCACTCGGCCCAATAGTCTTCAAACATAGATCAAGAATCAAATAACAGATTACCAGCAAGGCAAAACACTGATAGATAAGTAGATAATCGAACAGTAATCGATGCAGAATGGTCAGATAACACGATAGCCAAATAACAGAATGAACAAATAATAAAGTAGTCAGATAATAGAACGAACAGATAACAGATAGTCAGATAATAAACAAACAGATAAAAGAGCAGTCAAATAATAGAACAAAAGGATAAAAGATAGTTAGATAACGGAACGAATGGATAAAAGATGAGATGTTCTAAGGTGTTTTTCAGTCAGAACAAGACATATCAAGAAACAGGCTGTAGAGCAATACAGATAACAAGCAAGAGTTCTAGGCGCCAGAACAAACATAATTCAGAATCGATAACAAATGATAACCTACACGGGGTAAACATATTAGACAATAAATAACAATCGAGAACTCAAACAATTCTCATATTTCAATAAAACAGATACAGTATAGAAATAAGAACCCTCACGGGGGTTTATCATAATAACAAATAAGTATGAGAAAGGACCAAATTGGCAGACCCTCAGAGGGGTCATTCCATAAGAAAATATAAGTATAAGAAGTGCGAGGTTGGCAGACCCTCACCTTTGTAGTTCTCATATATACCAACCACAGTCAGCAACACTACTGGTTTACAGGACCCACTTTGTCGTCACCTAAACAAAAGGGTATTTAACATTACAATCCTCATTTGATTCTTAATATGCATAATTAAACTATTAATAGTCCCCAAAACCTCTAATTAACCAACTAATACAATCATCAGGATCCGATCAAATCTATCGGTACGAGGTATGTTAATTAAGATTATTACTATAGAAATAATTACGAAATTATTTCGATCCTAATAACAGAATGTAAGCTAGCCTTTGAACAATATAATTATCCTCATACATTGTCCCAAATTAACAACAGTCCATTTAACAACATTATCCTCAATATCAATACTTAGATCCTAAATATATATAAAATCCTCGAGTTAGGGTTTAATCCTTTAATAAACTTTAATTAATCCAAGTTACCACATAGTGCTATATATTTGGGCCCACTACACATGTACATATATATATATATCCAAGCATGAGGTATATGTCTAACTTCATATCTCACATCCTCAATTGACATATTACAAGATTTGTGGGAGAAATAGTAAAATATACATGTATATGTACATATATATATATATATTCCAATATCATTCCCAACTTCCAACACAAGATGTGATTGTGGAGTTTCTAGAATCACAAACCAAGCACATGAATGCAATCGTCGCTTCAAGGAGGCAAAACTGTCTCTCTGCTGCCACCATTTGCAGTCGCCGAAAAATTCAACGCCGCCACCTGGAGATGTCTCTCACTAAGAGCTATCCAACGCTCAGCTTAGTTTTCCATTTATCCATTGGAAAAGGTCTCAAATGTCACCCTAAAGACTCAAAACCATCTTGCTTTGTCGTGAGGTTTCCGTCGATGTTTGCCCTCGTCGACGCATCGATTGGTCACGTAGTGGCACCACCTTATTTCTCTAACTGCGGGATGTCAAAAATGCTGCCCAAAACCTCAGTTGGCTAGCGTCCGCCATGCCCGTCGAAAGTGGGTTTCTCGAGCTTTCGATTCTGGTGGTCTACCGCCTAGAACGTCACTTGCAAGGTGTCGGACAATTGCTGGTGAAGTAAGGAAAAAGATAAACAAATGGCTTTAGGGAAAGGGCTCACCGCAAAAGAAATCACTAATGGGAATGAGGTGGTTGGTCTCGGTGAAGAAGAAGAAGAAGAAGAAATGGGGAAGAAAAATGAAAATAGTATATTTATATAATCAAATTTTCCTAAATCACATATTGGCCCCAAAAGTTCTCTCCAGTTAGCAATTAAGTCCTCCAAAAATTTCCCATTCCTCAATTCAATCCCTAACAGAGTGAATGCTTCATTTTGACCCCCTTTGACCTAAAATATTATCCATGTAAACCCCAAAACTTTGAAATTGTGGTCAAATCAAGTCTTGTTTAATTCCATTTTGACCCCAAAACTTTCAAAATTTTTACAATCAAGTCCTTTATTATTAAATCTGAGCCCTAAAATTCAATTAACTTAAAATCTTATTTCTAAATTCCTATTTTCCAAGATATCAAATTTCAAGGGTGTTACACTTGTCCTCCCTATCTAGTCCCAAATTCTCATCTTCGATTGGATGAACTGTGATTAACACTAGCACACATAACATTCTTGTTCCTCGTTGCCTCAATCACATGTTATTTCAATACTTAAAATATTCTTCATTTCAGTCCTCATAGAGTGCATGCTCTTATTTAAAAGACCATAAATCCATTATAGTAAACAATTAACATCATCACAAGTTGACACTTACATAATATTTGCATTAAAGAGTAGTCAAGTTCAAACTTAACATGTTAGCCTTCACAACGAGTCATAAATTCCCAACAGCTAGATACAGATTCAAAAAAACTTAAACACACTAGGTATAGACATAACCTATATGGTTGTTGCCCCTTAGACTCCATCTGGGATATGAAGCCAAAATATACAGTGTTGGATTCTTTTCTGTCAATTAAGAACTTAGACAGAACCTTCAGCCACCTATTTTCCTCTCCCTACAGGTGTTTGGCCTTTCCGTCTAGGGAAATCTCTCACAAAGTGCTGGTCGCTACCACAACCCACACATCTGCCATGTTTTCTCCAACAGCTAGACTCTTCATGGCCAAATTCCCCACAGAATTCACATGTCATTCTTGGCGTCCCAGATTGAAGCTTCAATCATTTCCTACCTGAAATAATTTCCTTATCGACAATGATTTTAAGTTTAAACATTGTCCCTCGTTTATCCTTTCCCTCATTCGTATATACCTCAAGATGCTCTTGTTCCACCTTCAAGACTTTCCCTAAGACTTCCTCAAAGTTAAACTATATGGAAGGCATAAGGGCTTGTCGTATTTCTGATCTTAATCCTTTAACAAATTTCTCAATTACATCCTTTTTTTCTCTATAATTGTAGGGTATACCGAATTAATCTACTGAATCTGGCTTTATACTACCACACTATAATATCCTCTTAGGTAAGATTCTCAAATTCTTATTTTTGGGGGCATTTCGTACTTCTCATGGTATGAACCTATCCATAAATTCCCATACGAAGTTGTCCCAGGTACAAGGCACCCTCTTATATTCCCATTGTTTTCTTACCAAGGTCCACCATTGACTTGCAACTCATTCTAACGGGTAGATGGAAAGAATAAGTTTGAGGTCATTTGGGTAACCCAATATCTAAAAAATATCTTCAATCTCCCTAATCTAAGCTTCTAACTTTTGGTGATCCGATTCACCCGTAAACATTGGGGGATGGAACTTAAGGAAATGTGTTGGGCTAATAATAATTTACCCCCATGTGAAATATTAAATGTTCAAAACACCCTCCTGTGAAAAATAAACGTACAAAAAAACACCTTGTCATTTTTAAAACTATGCAACGAATCCCCTGAGAGCATGGGTGTAGAACATGTGCCTATGCGTGCATCTGAGCTTAAATTTTTGCATACAAAAAGATAATTACCCTTATTCATCAACCATTGGATCTCCTTTTAAAAAATCAACGATTTAGATAAAATCATGTTATATTTTTTAAAATATATATAAAAAACATAAATATATATACATAATATAATATATTATCATATATATAATGTGTATATATTATATATACAAATGTATATATATACATATTATCATTTATATATATATACAACTATATATATATACAAATGACTACAACTAGCAACCGACAACCACTGTCGACAACTGACAATAATATTAAAAAAAATCAAAAGTAGATGGCAGCCGTTGGCCCCCATCAACATAGCCACCATGGCTACATTAGCCATGGTGGCCAGTGGCCGGATCTAGCCTAATTTAGCCACAATGTTGCCATGGCACTGTAAGGTTTGGGGAGATGGGATGGGGTGGGTAGATGGGTGGGTAGGATTTTGTAATATATATATATATATATTACGTTATATGTATTATTTATTATTATATTTATTATCATATATATGATAATAAATATATAAATATAACTATCTTATAAAAAATATATATGTATATAAATATATTATATATTTTCATAAATATATAAAATATTTAATTTGAAATAGATAATTAGAAAAAATAGATAAATTTATATAAAGATGATGTTATTAAATAATTATATATAGTATCACTATATATATATACAACAATAACATCATATATACTAATATATATGTAAAAATATCTTATCAAAAAAATATATGTATATAAATATATTATATATTTTAATAAATATATATAATATTTAATTTGGAATGAATAATTAGAAAGAAAAAATATATAAATATAAGTTATTTAAATTTTATAGATAAATTTATATATCTGTGTATATATATATTATATATGTATTCAAGTATAAATAAAAAAATATGTTATATATTTTTATTAAATTTAAATTTTATTTACTTTGGAATGAATTAATAGAAAGAAAGATTAATATAAATGCTAAGGTAAAAATAAAAGTGATTTTAATTTTATAAATAAATTTATACATGTATAAAATGAGAATATCTGAAATAATAAGAAATGCGAAGTAGTAATAAATTTATATATATGTATCAAATGAGAAATATATGAAATCATGGAAAAAGAGAGAAATGAGAAATAAAAAGAAAAGAAAAGAATGAAAGAAAAGGAAAAAAATGATAATAAAAGGTTATTTAAATTGAATTAAAAATATATTAAATGATTAAGGGTAAATTAGTCTTTTCCTATAAAAATTATGTTAGATGGGCAGCAAATGAGAAGGAATGGGCAATGAGCATGGTTTTAAAAATGACAAAGTGGTATTTTGCATGTTTGTTTTTCACAAGGGATGTGCTGAACAATTCATATTTCATAGGGGGGTAAATTATTATTAGCCCAAATGTCCTAGAGTTCCAAACTTCACAGGCTCTTCGCTTCCCTCAGGGCTATCCATCTGACCTTGCTGCTGATGCGATTGCGAGAATTTCGGCTGCATTGCACTCATCTGCTCTATAACCTCTTCCCTTGCTGGTAAATGTATCTGTGGTTCTCGTGCCCTTTGCTCAACATATATTGAGCATCTTCATTCTGAGGTATCCTCTTCTAGACTTTCTCGACCAAGGGAATGCATTGGGGTTAGTTTTGGTGAGGCCATCAACTCTTCCAAGCTTCCAAAATGAAAGAAAGAGAAGAAGTTTAACAAAATTAGATAAACTCATGACAATAAAAATCTGTTATCTAATATCCAAGGATAAAATTCAATTATATATAATAAGTTAGCATCAACAAGGATACATGAGCATGTACAGAGTCAAAGTTTCCAAAGTTAACTGACCGACTATATGCCCCTCGTAATCAAAATGATAAAGTTGCTATCAAGTTATCCCCTATACATCTAGGCATCCCTTTATCCTTGGATATTTCCACAACCACATTATCATTCGATGATTCATCGGCTAGCAACTCCCTATGGGATCCTCTTCAGGATTCTCATTGTTCTCTAGATCCTCTCTAAAAGCTCTACATGGTCTCTAATAGGTATCTCCTCAATGTGAACACCATGTCAATGCCCTGGCTCATGAAAAGGCGAGCCCTAGATGGTCCTATGTCGGTATCAATCTCTATACCAACTCTGATAACCTGATCGATGGCATGGCCATAATGATCTATCATCCTCCTAATCTCATCCATCGCTATGTGGGTCATATCTAATGATCGCCTATGGTCAGAGTCCAATGCTTGAAAATTCTCCTCCATCTGAGCTCTAATGGCACGGAGTTCTTCAACCTGATTTTGCAATCCTCATACGGATCTCCTTTCTCTCCACACTCTCCACTACTCCTTACCCCAAGTACTGATTTTAAATGACTTGACTCTGCCTTTCTATCTATTAAAGCCCTATGCATATCATGCAGCTTCTCCTCAAGACCTTAGCATAATCACAGAAGGTTTTCCTTTTCCTCTTTTAGGACATCATTCTCGTTCTTCAAATCTTCCATGCTATCCTCGTCCACTAGTCCCTTTACTTTAGTTATATGTTCATATGTCTAACATACCAAAAGTAAGAGGTTATACAATAATTGTCCAACTCGGTCATAACCCGTCATTTCCTTAATACCAAGCCTTATCCCAAAAGTTCATGTCTCATTCAATTCTACGTTCAATTCCACAATCAAACTTTGTATTTTCCTACCCCAATATCCACATTTCAAGAATCAATCCCTACATAGCTTAGATATCCCTTAACTTAAGTGTTTACATCCTAGATGATTCCCAATTCAAGCTTAATCTCAAGTAAGTCCATCAACTCTAACTCCTCCAAACATCCAAGAATAAAAGAAGGAGAATAATTAGATGAAAGTAAACCAAACTCATAAATGTACAAGTCTTAATCATTCTACAATATCAACAAGATCCCAAAGATATCCTGCAGTACATAAATTCATCTCACTAACATCAACTGATCAAATTCATCTTAAATCCTTGAATCACACATGAACTTCACAATACGTAATATACTTAACTTCATGCTCAAACTAACATATACAAAAGGTCAGTCACGAATCCCAATGATACCCAAATGCCTAGGTCATCGACAAACTAAGGCTCCGATACCACCTCTATAGCACCTCCACTCGGGATAGTAACTAAGATAAGGCGCCACTCAATTCAGACTTAAATCTCATCCATAATTCAAACAATAGGCCCATAAGAATTTTTTTCAAAATTATCAAAGATAGCAACAAGGCTTCAACCTAAGCAATTCTTAACGAAAGTACAAATTACATTCCATGACAAATCCCATCATTCATCCGTTCATACGTACTACAAACCATAAGTGCAAGTCTTGACATATCACAACATCTCCAAGTTTCAACTTAAAATAAAAGTGATACATACATCAGTCTAAACACCTGTTCTATTACAAAACGTATATACTTCAACCCAAGCCTGAAGTTCATCTTCATCACCTATTCCCATCTGAGAAGATCATTAAAATACGAAGGGGGTTAGTCCAAAGGACTTAATGAGGGATAATTGTAAAAGTAAGCAGTAGGGATCTATCGAAGAAGAATGAACTCAACAGATTAACATTTAACAATCTAAACAATAGCATATCAAGTGATTACAATCAGGTAAAATAGATCAGATTACAAGCAGTCAGGATACAGTTAGGCAAAACAGATGTTATCGAATTCAAGGTTATCAGTAGGTACCAGCTCGAGAGTTGTGGCTATTAACTTGAATGGCCTGAGATCGTCTCGATCGAGTCAGTTCGAGAGGAATGGTCTATCCTAATCGAATCAATTCGGAAGGAAATGTAGAGCTCGTCAGGCCTAGACAATAGCCCAATCTAGACCAAGAAACTACATCATCCTTGTTGCACCACAAGCAGAATACAAACAATCAGGATATAATTAGAATGAAACAAACCTAAGTGTCATATTTAGTCTAACGAATCAGAACAGAATGTGTATATAAGATGTTCCTTATTCCAATCGGACAGCTAATCAATCATACCTAAGTGTGACAACTTAGTACATAGTGGATGCCCATATAGACCGTATGGTGCATCGGTAATACCTAAGTAAGCGGCTTAGCATATCATGGATACCTAAGTGGGCGGCTTAGCGTATCGCTAACACCCAAGCGAGCTGCTTGGCGCATCCCAAGAATTCTAAGCATTCCGCTAGGATTGGCACTCGGCCCAATAGTCTATATCAAGAATCAAATAACGGATTGCCAGCAAGGCAAAATACTGATAGATAAATAGATAACCAAACAGTAAGTGATGCAGAACAATCAAATAACATGACAGTCAGATAACAGAACAAATAGATAACAGAGCAGTCAGATAATAGGATGAATGGATAATAGACAATCAGATAATAGAACGAACAGATAATAGAGTAGTGAAATAACAGAATGAACAGATAACAGACAAGATGTTCTAGGCTGTTCTTCAATTAGAACAAAACATATCAAGAAACAAGCAGTAGAGCAATACAGATAACAAGCAATAGTTCTAGGCGCCAAAACAGACATGATTCAAAATCGATAACAAACAATAACCCACATAGGGGTGAACATATCAAATAACATATAACAATTGAGAACTTAAACAATTCTCATATTTCAACAAAACATAATACAGTATAGAAACAAGAACCCTCACAGGGGTTTATCACAATAATAGATAAGTATGAGAAAGTGCCAGATTGGCAGACCCTCATAGGGGTTATTCCACAAAAACATATAAGTACAAGAAGTGCCAAGTTGGCAGACCCTCACCTTTGTAGTTCTCAGATATAGCAACCCTACTGTTCGGCAGGACCAACTTCGTTGTCACCTAAACAAAAGGGTATTTACCATTGCAATCCTTCTTTGATTCTTAATATGCATAATTAAACTATTAACAGTTCCCCAAAACCTCTAATTAGCCAACTAATACAATAATCAGGATCTGATCAAACCTATCGGTACGAGGTATGCTAATTAAGATAATTACTATAGAAATAATTACGAAATTATTTCGATCCCAATAATAGAATGTAACCTAGCCCTTGAATCATATAATTATCCTCACACATCATTCCAAATTAACAACAACAATCCATTTAATAAGATTATCATCAATGTCAATACTTAGGTCCCAAATATATATAAAATCCTCAAGTTAGGGTTTAATCCTTTAATAAACTTTAATTAATCCAAGTTACCACATAGTACTATACATATGGGCCTATTGTACATGTACACATATATATCCAAGCATGAGGTACATGTCCAACTTCATATATCACATCCTCAGTTGACATATTAGTAGATTGGTAGGAGAAATAGTATAATATACATCTACATATACATATATATATATTTCAATATCATTCCCAACTTCCAACACAAGATGCAATTATGGAGTTTCTAGAATCACAAACCAAGCACACGAGTGCAATCATCGCATCGAGGAGGCAAAATTGTATCTCCGCCGCTGTTGTCCACCATCGCCGAAAAATTCAACGCTGCCATCCAAAGATGCCTCTCGCCGAGAGCTATCCAACGCTTAGCTTGGTTTTATGTTTATCTTCCGAAAAAGGTCTCAAACGTCGCTCCAAAAACTCAAAACTACCTTGCTCCGCCACAAGGTCTCTGCCTATTTTCTCCTTCACCATTGCATGGATTGGTCATGTAGTGGCACCACATTGTTCCTCTAGCTGCGAGCTCTCAAAAATGCCACCCAGAAACATTGTTGGCCGTCGCTCCACCGACATCCACCATGCCCGTCGAAGGTGAGTTTCTCAGGCTTTCGATTTCGATGTTACGCTGCCTAGAATGCCTCGTGCGAGGTGTTGAATGGTTACTGTTGAAGTAGGGAAGAGGATAAATGAAGGGGTCTGGGGAAAGGGCTCGCCGGAAAAGAAATCACTGGTGGGAAATGGGTGGTTGGTCTCGGTGAAGAAGGAGAAGAAATGGGGATGAAAAATGAAAGTAGTATATTTATATAATTAACTTTACCTAAATTACAGATTGGCCCTAAAAGTTCCCTTCAGTCAGCAATTAAGTCCTCCAAAATTTCCCATTCCTCAATCCAGTCCCTAATTGAGTGAATGCCTCATTTTAACCCCTTTGACCCAAAATATTAGCCATGCAAACCCCAAAAATTTGAAATTATGGTCCAATCAAGTCTTGTTTAATTCCATTTTGACCCCAAAACTTTCAAAATTTTTGCAATCAAGTCCTTTATTATTAATTTCGAGCCCTAAAATCTTATTTCTAAATCTCTATTTTTTGAAATACCAAAATTTAGAGGTGTTACAGGTTATATTAAAATAAAATATAAAAATAAAAAAACGACTGATGAAAAATTTTCAATTGAATTAAAAAACTCAAAATTCTAAAAAATTGATATTTGGCCAAAATTGCGCAATTAGGATAAACACAAAACTGTGCTATATATAATAGCACTAGCATGTGCCTGGTGCAATGCATTAAAAATAATTATATGATTGAATAATTTATTTTACAATATTGTTTATTTTACTTCATGTAATTAAAAAACATGAATTGTAATTATTTTTAGCATTTAATCAAAGAAAATATATTACTAATTAAATAAATTAATATGAATATTTCAATTGAAAATATTGTATTTTAAGAAAAATTATACATAAATAAGTTGTAGAATGTCAAGAATTGCTCGCTTAAGTTTATAAATTATACAAAATTTTATAAAATGATAAACTTTTAAAAGATAAATCAAACAAAATTTAAGAAACTAATAGGGCAAAATATTTTATTAAATGCACTTTTTAAATTAAATATATATATACACACACACAAACATATTTTGATATGATAAATAAGCAAATAATTATTTTTATAGTATAAAGCTTTTTTGTTCGATTTCTTAATAATGTGGAGGTTTTAGTTACAATTTTCATGACATTTGAAAATTCTAAATATTAAATATTTTTTGTTAGACTATATATGTAATATCTTTGTACTTTATCTATAAAAACAGGTTACGTTAGGTTATTAACTGTTTGATAAGTAACACAATAAGTAGTTTGTAACATACAATTTTTATAAGCTAAAATATCTCTTAATGTTCCATATAACTCTGATAAGTAAAATTTATATATTTATATTTATACATGTAGTTATTTTATTATTTTATAATTTATCAATTAACATATATCATGTACATTCACAAAATAATAAGTAAATTTTTAATACTCAGATTAAAATAAAATATCAATCTCTCATAAGTTTCATTTATAATTAGAATATAAAATTTACAAAAAATTAAATGGATACTTACTTTCAATCGGGTTTTTTTGATCTCACATCATTAATCCATGTAAAAATATTTTTATGAATTATTATAATAAAAATATTAAAATAAATGCACACAATATAATTATAAAATAGTGTAATTAAATATATTAAAAAAATATAAAATTGATATCATTTGCTATTGAAGTGGCCATTTATCAAACTTTTGAAAATTTTTAGCTATATCAACTATATATATGTCCCATATTAAACGAATTTATTTCAAATAATTAAAAATGAGTTTTCCATTATTATATTGCTAAAAACTTGAAATGATTTAAATTAATAATATAAAAATAAAGTTCAAAATTTATAGTTGCAGGAAGTAACTGTTTGCATTTGAAACAAATTTTTCAATGAACTTATTTGTTATATTCTATATATATAATTTAAAGACGTTGATAAATTGAGAACTTGCATGTCAATTAATCTATAATTATTCATTTCTCAAACTTCTAACTCTTTAAAAAGAAATGATGATTTGATATTTTACATAAATATTTGTTTGTCTCTTTCATAAGCAACAAATAAATTGTAAAAAATTTTAAATCATGACGTTAAGAAATAGTTATGGTTGCTAAGTATTTTAATTTTACATTTGAAGTTGTGTAGAAAATAATTATTTAATTAATAAATAAAAATAATTTATTTGATTAAATGATTGAATATTATTTATTTATTTATTTATTTATTTTATTAGAAATAATTGAATTTTTTTCCAACTAAAAATAATGTGATTGTATCTATATAAATAAATAAAAAGTTATTAAATATGAAAAATTGGTTGTTCTTTCGAAATAACTTAATTATCAACTACTTTTTTGGAATACATTTTAAGCTTTTTTGCATAAAAATGTAAAAAATCTCATTCTTTAAATAAAAAATAAGTTAATAATTATTGGAGCTCATATTTATTAGATAATTTCATTACTTCATATATCCATTTAATTTTTGGTAGTAATATTATTAAAGTGAATATAAATTATACTGAACATGAAATATATCAATTGTGTAAAAGTATTTACTTAGCAATGAAATTTTAATTTTTTAGCTATATATACATAATTTTTTATAAATAATTTATTTATTGTAGAGAAATAAAATGATTTTATCATAAAAATATTATAAATAAGTAAAGATTCAACCAATTGAAATAGACGTATAAAAATACATGATATTATATAGAAAAAAAAATCTTTCTTATATGTACGCAATTAGAAATGAGTAAGTCAAGTGTTAATAAATTTAATGAATTTTTTTATAGAAAAATATATAGTATGCCTTCATCCATTTGATAAGAAAATTGGAATAATTTCAACAACTTAATAAAATTATAAATATTTTTAAATATTCATAATATCACATTATCCGAGGTACATTATTCAAATATGAAGTATGTACAATTTTTTTATTCAATATCAAAGATACTTTCTTATACAAACATGCAAAAGTATTTGAAATTTGTACTATTTAAAATAAATAATGTAATTAATTGAAATAAAAAAGTATTGCATGATGATACTTTTAAGTAATATAAAAATTACAATCCTAAGTTGTCCATAAGAACTTTAATTTTAAATAAATATTGAGAAAATAATAAAGCAATAACATTGATAAAATATTAAAATATATTGGAAAAGCATTTAATTAATTTAGAATAAAAACAAAACAAAAACAATATAAAGATGTGTGCCAAAAAATATTAAAAACTTTCTACAACATGAACTTTAAATTAACTAAAAGGAAGAAAGAAGCATCATTATATTATGCATGCTAATCAGGGAAAGAAGTTATGCAATTAAAAATATAGAATTGTACTACGAATAACGTAGAAATAAAATATAAAAGAATAATGGTAGAATAATAAAATGTATATTGTGATAAATTAAATTTACAATATAGAATTTTATGATAAGAGTACTTAATACGATGCTTACAAAATATTTTTTAAATTATAAACTTATTTGGTGAGATAAAAATATAATTATAGATATTTTTTTAATTATCTTATGAGATAGGAATCTATATTGTAATTTTAGATAAACACAACATGGTATATTTTAGTGATAACAAATAAGTTGATCCTATTAAAATGAAATTTAAAAGTAAAAAAATAAAAAATGGAAAATTTTCAACTGAATTAAAAAAACTCAAAATTTTAAGAATTTGCTATTTGACCAAAATTGCACAATTAGAATCAAAACTACATAATTATGAGTCCTACATTGTTGTGCTATATATAATAGTACTAGCATGTACCAAGTGCAATGTATCAAAAATAATTTTAAGATTAAAATAATTTATTTTATCATAATATTTATTTTACTTCATCTGATTAAAGAATGAATTGTAATTATTTTAACATTTAACGAAAGAAAATTTATTATTAATTAAATAATATAATATAAATATTTTAATAAAAAATATTATGTTTGAAGATAATTTATACTTAAATAAGTTACAGAATATTAAGAATTGTTAACTCTGAGTTTATAAATTATATAGAAGTTTATAAATTGATAAAATTTTAAAAAATAAATAAAGAATTAAGAAATAAAAATAGTGCAGAATATTTTACTAAATACACTTTTTAAATTATATGTGTGTGTATGTGTGTGTGTGTGTGTGTGTGTGTGCTTATATATTTTGATATGACAAATAAGCAAATGGTTCATTTTTTTAAATATAAAGCTTTTTTGTATGATTTCTTAATAATTTGGAAGTTATCATTACATTTTCATGACACTTGAGAATTTTAAATGTTAAATGTTTCTTATTAGAGTAAATGTATAACATCTTGGTACTTTATGTATGAAAATAACTTACACTTGGCTATTAATTATTTGATAATTAACTAATTCAATAAGTAGTTTGTAACATATAATTTTATAACTTAAAATATCTTTTAATATTCTATATAACTCTGATAAGTAAAATTTATTTATTTTTATTTATATATGCAGTTATTCTATTTTTTTTGAAATTACTAACTGATTAACATATATTACGTACATGAATAATGTAATAAGTAAATTTCTAATTTTCAATTCAAAATAAAATAAAATCTCTCATAGGTTTCTATTATAAGTATATAAAAATTTAGAAATAATTAAATGGATACTTACTTCAGTCAAACTTTTTTAATCTCACATCATTAATTCATATAAAAATATTTTTATGAACTATTTTAAGTAAAAATATTAAAATAAATATACTCTATATAATTAAAAAATAGAGTAATTAAATATATTAAAAAATATAAATGATGTGATTGTTATTTTAATTTTACTTTTTGAGTATATTTAATATAAATTATGGAAAAATTATATACATACATATATATATATATATATAAATTCTAAGTTGTCTAGAAAATAATTATTTAATTAAGAAACAAAAGAATTTATTTGATCAAATGATTGAATATTTTTTATTTATTTAATAATTTTTTTATTAGAAATAATTGAATATTGTATTGCTTCAACTAAAAATAAAGTTATTATATCTATATAAATATAAAAAAATTTATTAAGTACGAAAATTGGTTGTTGTTTTGAAATAACTTAGTTAGATAGATTTCAAGTTTTTTTTGGATAAAAATGTATAATTAAATTTAAAAAAAAATCTAACTCTTTAAATGAAAAAATAAGTTAATATTTATTAGAGCTCATATTTATTAGATAGTTTCATTACTTTGTATATCCATTTCATTTTTTATAGTTAATATTATCAAAATATATCAATTGTAAAAAAAGTATATACTTAGCAATGCAATTTTTATTTTTAGCTATATGTACATAATTTTTTTATTAAAGAGAAATAAAATAATTTTCTTATAAAAATAATATAATAAGTAAAGCTTCAACCAACAGAAACAAACTTATCAAAGCACATGACATTATATACAAAAAATAAAAAAGTCTTTCTTATATGCACATAATTAGAAATTGGTAAATCAAATGTTAATAAATTTAATGATTATTTTATAGAAAATATATAGTATTTCTTCATTCATTTGATAAAAAAATTGAAATAATTCTAACAACTTAATAAATTTATAATATTTTTAAATATTTCATAACATCACATTATTCAAGGTACATTACTCAAATATGAATTATATATAATTTTTCTACATAAATAAATTGAGAGAGCTACAAATAAAATAATGGTAAAATAAAATTTCAATATCAAAGTTATATAAATTCTTATATGAATATAAATGAATATTTGAAAACAGTATTAAAAATAAATGATTAAAATATTAATTAATTGAAATAAAAAAGTATTGCATGCTGATATTTTAAGTAATACAAAAATTACAATCTTAAGTTAGCTATAAGAACTTTAATTTTAGATAAATATTGAGGAAATAATAAATTAATGACATTGATAAAATATTTAAATATGTTAGAAAAGTATCTAATTAATTTAAAATAAAAATAAAATACAAAATAATATAAAAATATATTATCAAAAAAAATATTAAAAAAATCTACGAAATGAACTTTAAATTAATTAAAAAGAAAAAATATTATTATATTATTCTAATTGGGAAACACTACAAAAAAAAAATGGTTTTTGTGACCGTCAAATCGGTCACAAATTCAATAAAAAAGAGGGTCACTGATAGTATCAATGACCGCATTTGGTACTGCTCACAACGATTACAAAAACCCTCATCACAAATTGAAATTTGTAACCGCTGGAGCATGCGGTCACAAATTAGTGGCTGCCGGCATGGTCACTAATTTTTTAAATTCCATCACAAAATAATTGACAAAAGAGTGAACAAACGGTCACTAATCGTGACCGCTTAGTGACCGATTTTGGGGGGTCACTGATGGGCGGTCACAAAGTAATCATTGATCAGTAACCGCTTAGTGACCGATTTTGTTGGGGGGGTCAATGGTGGGCGGGCACTAAGCGGTCACTGATCAGTTACTGCTTAGTGGCCAATTTTGGGGGGTCACTAATAGTTGGCCATGTGACCAACTACTCTATTTGTTACCAATTAGTGACCGCTTTGGGGTCACTAATCGGTCAAAGATTTATTTATTTATTTTTATAATGCTTAATTTAATATATTTATCCAACCTATTTTTCGTTCTCAATAATAACAATTTAAAACCACATCATTTAAAACATAAATCACATTCCAAATAACACCAAACAATAACACAAATTCAACAATATTGTATCCAAATCCATTAACAAAACAAATTTTTTCAAACATAAGCAAGTTCATGAAATCCAAGAATACCAAGTTTAATTTAAAGAAAGTTATTTGTCTTTCCCACCATTACCGTCTTCCCTATGAGAGTAAGAAGCACCTTCAATTGAATTTAATTTTTCCATCATCACTCCCAATGTCCTCATCAAAGCCTCTTCTCTCGCCTTTGCTTCTTCAACTAGCCTCAATGCTTCCTCTCTCACCTTCATAGTCTGCTCAATAATGCTCGCTTCTTTGGCTGCTACTTCTTCTCTTTGCTTAGCTAATTCTTGATCAATTGCTTTTGCAATTGCATCTTGTACTTGCTTTTGACTCAAAAAGGTGGGTGAAGATGTTGTGGATGGTGAATCTGAGAAAGTCCCGATAGCAACAAGCTCACGGCAGTGGTAAGTGTTCCCAAATCCATACACTCTGCCCTTGCCTCGACCACCGCTAATCTCAAGCCATTTTTGAGCATCAAATGAGCTTTCAGGAGTAGAATTGCTGCCATGTTGACTAACGTATTCTTGACACTATTCATCCTATTTGAACATCCAAATATTAAAAACAAAAATTTCATCCTTAACTCCAAATACATAGACATTCTAGATGTTTTCTAATGCATATGAAACTCAAAAACAAAGTTAAATATATATAGCATGAAAGGTAAATAAGTACAGCAGTAACATATAAATTCCTAATCAAAAATTAAAAAATATAGATTTTCTGAAGTTTCTATAGTAGCAGTATGTCGATTGGAATATTTGCAGATTAATGTTCCTTTCATCTTCTCATATTAAGACAAAGAAAGAAAAAGAAAAAGAAATGTAAGGCAACTATAAACTAGCATATGCGTACATAGAGCATGAAGAGAACAAAAAAACATGTAGGATTTCATTTTATTTTGTAACACCCCTAATTATTTATCAATTATGTTAATTGTTAATTTATTTATTATTGATTTTTGAAATTTCATCAATTTAATTAGTTTATAAAGTTTGGGGGTTAAAGTTAAAATTTTTAAAGGATTAAATTGTACATTTCTTGGAGTTGAGGGGTTTACATGGTAGATAAAAAAATCAACAGGAACATATGAGAGATTTTAAAAACTTCATGGACTCAACTGAGGAAAGTTCATTATTTTAAGGGTTAAATTGCAAATATGGAAAGTTTGAATTTTTAAAAACCAAATCGAGCAGCATTCTTTCCCTTTACTTTTTCTTCTTCCTTCTTTCTTTCTTTCTTCTTTCCATTTTTTCCACCCACAACCATCATCTCCTATCTCCTCTCCGGCGACTTATTCCCAGTCACCTTTCACTACCATCCAACCTCACTAACCATCTCTCCTACCTTTCTCCCTTCCTTCCCCAACAACCAACACACACACACAAACCCAGTTAGGAAATCCATGATCGACTAGAAGCCAATTCACGTTGGTGAAGTGAGTCTTCAACTTTTAGGCATCTAACCTCACTTCTCAATACTGGACTAGGTAGTACTCAACCCAGAGAATACTAGGGAGGTGTTGCATGGTTGATCGGAGCAATGGCAGCAGCTAAAAATAGAGGTACAGTCATGGCGATGGAAAGGTGGTTTCATGGCTGTGATCCTCGATTGAAGGCTTTCCCAGCCTCGAATCTGAAAACTGAGCACACCGTTGGACTTAGAAGGAGGAAAGGAAGCCGACAGTAGTGGTTTTGATATTTTCCAACAATGGTTGACAGTGGTGGCTCTCAGACAGTTTCTTTCCCTTGTCATGGTAGTCGCAGTAGTGCGATCAATTTCTAATTTTGAGGTCTCAATTGTGCGATTTAGGGCAAAGATCAGTTTTGAGATTAGGGCTTCTGTACATTTTCATTTTCTCATAACTCTTGGATCTTGAATAAATATTCCTAAGCTATATCTAGTTGCAAGATTGTTATATGCATGTGCCATGTTGGATTTTTGGACCTTAGAGGAGTATCAAATATGAGAATTTGGGAAACTATTGAGTTAAATGAGTTAGAAAAACCCCAAATTTTGGAATTAGGTGTTAAATGACAATAATTGAGTTATTGGATTAGTTAGCTTATTATTACTAATTAGAACACTGATGTGGGATTAAGTTGAATATATCTATTATTTATGTCATTAAGAACCCTATAATCGATAGTAAATTAGCCATATTTTTAAGAGTGTTTCTTTTACTATAATCTCGGATGAAGTCTTTTATGGAATTAATTAGATGGTTACGGTTTAGACAGTCAATAGTAAGGTTTTAATTATTGAGGGATATCCTATTTGATTATGGGTTTTGATAAATAAATCACTCTTGTGGTTAGATGACAAGGAGCAGGAAACTGTAGGTCAATAGGTCATTAACTGTAGCTGACTTTTGAGAGTTTTGAGGTGAGAGTCTCCCACTTTGGGTTATTATTTTGGTTACAGCTATTCGTTAATTGTTGAACCCTGTGAGGGTATGCTAATCTGGCCCTTTTCCTAACTATATGTTATTTGTGATAAACCCCTATGTGGGTTTTCTATTTCTATATCGTACTTTAAATATGCTTGAAATCTAATTTGTTATCTATCATCTGATTGGAGCACCCCTATGAGGGTTACATTTGATATCGATTTCATTTTATTGTTTGACATCTTATTTGAACACCCCTGTGAGGGTTATTCTTTTTCATTGAATCTGTTTTAGTTGTTCCAATGCCTGGAACTTTCTTCATGTTGTCAATTTTTGTTCCTTGTACCCCATAGCCTTGCCGGCTAACCCTGTATTTGTTGAATCTATTTTGTGTGTTGATTATTTGGCCTAGAAGACATACTTGATTATTGATTGTAAAGGCTGAGTGCCAATCCCAGCAGAATGCTTGGTTATTATTTCAAAAAGGTCGTGCTGGCCAGTATATTGATTGTTACAAATTTGTACCTTATTATATTCATACTGCTTGTTCAAAGGTTAAACTCATATACATTGGCATTACACATTACTAACCATGGGACATCATCAGGGAACCCACCCGGAGGGATGCCACGGGGTAGGTTCGAAAAGACGGCCGGGTGGAACGGACCGACGGTGACAGGTCTACCAGCTAGTACCCACCTATGATCCTGACTCAACAAGGAGCTAGAGGTAGCGAACTGTGAGCGGCAGAATTTGGCATGCGGTCAACCATGCCTTACAAACAAGTTATTATATGCCGAGCTGAGTGCTCGAGCAATGGAAAGATAAAGAAGTTCTATTTATACTATATTAATGCCCAGTACTAACAACCATAATTTCATCTGGGAGCAATAAGGAAGGATGCAACAGTCCATTAAACTTTGATCTTCTGAGTAATATATACCTTGTTGATTCATATGGGCATTCTTGTTGTTATCACCTATTCACTGATAATTGCACCCGATTCCTTTTCTTCGAATCTTTTTAATCTCTCTTCCCTCACTAAGTCCTTATGACTTACCCTCCATCATTATTTTGACTTTTCTCAAACAGATACAGATGATGAGCAAGGACCTCAGGCTTGAATGTGTTTTGTAACAATATAGACTTTTGATTGTACGTATATGAAGTTCCATGCATGTCAGGGTGAATTTAGATCTTGAAAATGGTCATGATTGGCGGTTATTGCCTGAGACCAGTACATGTTTCATTGAATGATATATATTATGTAATTATGTCTAGGATATATGAAGTTAATATTCTGTATGGCTTGAAGGATTTAGAAGCAAGTTTTAAGGATCTATTGTTTGCTACATGAAAAATTTTAAGACTAAATTATGTAGCATCTCAGCTTGGATGTTGTCCCGAGAGGGGGTGTTACATACTTCATCCTATAAAATTTAACATCTGTTTTGGATTTAGTAAACTAATTTCTATTTAGTGAAGAACTTATTGTCTAACGACTGCTTTCACTATGAAGCAATATATAATTAAGCTCAACCTTTTAAAATTTATAGTATAATTTGATAGATATGATAGTATCACTACAAGTGGGTGAAAAAATTGTTGGACTTTGCACCTTACAATAGTCAAACACTTAACCTATTGTTCATGCAATGACTTATTAATCACTAGACCAAAATGTTCATATATTTATTCCAACAATATAATATAATATATATCACATATATCACAATAATCCTAATTTGATGCTATTTATGAATTATAAATCTACAATCAAATTTAATTCTACAACTACAAATTCCATAAAATATTTCATGTTACTCACTTTGAAATTGTTAACTAACTGGAATCCACAAAATAAAAATATTGACTACATAATTTATAAACATAATTCATATAAATATAAACATATGAATATAACTTAACACTAAAATAATTTTGCATTCTTATTGTTGTTGACGTTTTACAATGCCCTAAAATGCAAAATTAGAACTACAATTCATAATAAAAATATTGATTACATAATTCATAAACACAATTCATATAATTCATGTGTAATTTATTGTAATAAACAAAATATTAACTACATAATTCATAAACACAGTTCAAATAATTATAACTTAACACTAAAATAAATTACCTCTTTATGATGCACCCAAATGCAAAATTTCAAACCTGCAAAATTAAAATAAATAAATAAATTTAATTATACAAACTTCACATAATTCATATATACAATTCAAATAATTATAACTTAACACTAAAATAAATTACCTCTTTACGATGCCCCTAAATTCAAATTTTCGAACATGCAAAATTCAAAAAAAAATAACAAAAAAACTTTATTTAAAAAAAATGGAATGAGAAATGGTTCTAGAGAGGTCAGTAGCTACTGGCTTCTCCAGATGCTGTTGGGTCTAGAGGGGGTTAGCAGCTGGCCCCCTTCACACCAATGGTGAGACCCAACAGTAGTCCAGCTGCTGCTAGGTCTGCTGGCTCTCGCTCCCCGGGAGGCCATCCTTTGCTGGTGGCTCCCAGTCATCTCGCCAGCACCTTTGCCGGCTAGAAGTCTGGTAACAAAAAAAAAAAAAAAAAATAGAAGGAAGAAGGAAGAAGAAGGGAGGAAAAGTACCCAATATACTTTGTTAGTAAATGTGAGGGAAGAATAGAAATTGAAATGTAAATAGGGGTTAGGGTTTAGTCACTTGGTCATTTGTGGTTTTAGGATTTTTTATTATTTTAAATTTTATCTTGATAATTTTTATTAAATTATAGTAATTAATTTTCTTAATTTTTAAATTCAAATTTTAATTTTTCACTACTTATTCATATATGATTTGATTCATATCTTAGTATTTAATATTTTACATATTATATTTTAATATAATTTTAAAAAATTAGATTTTATGATAACTACTAAATATTAACATGTAGTTTTAGATATGTAGATATAATAATGTTAATTAATAAAAATATTCTCTGTTATTATTATATTGGGTATTAAAATTTATAGAGTTGTGAGATTTTAGAATTTAAAGTTTAAATTTTATATTTAGATAAATTTTATTATAGTTTTCTAAATTAATAATAGTACAAATCTACAAAATAAAGTTATGAAATAATATATTTATTTTATATTATATGTATAGAATATCATTAGATATTGTAAAATATTTAAAAGTTGTTTGAGTGAGTTTATAATCTTTTCAAAATATTTTATAAGATGCTTGGTAGTTTATAATTAAGATGTCAAAAAGTATTTTATAATCTTTTTTAAGAAAAGAGCTTATAAAGATTTTAAAATAAGATGTTAAAACTTATAAACTTTTTTAACAAGCCCGATATCTTATCCTAAAGTATTAGGATTATGTATCCCACCCACTTGGTGTGATTGATAATCCTAAGATTAAAACCATTGGGATTAATATCTCAAATGATGAAATTATCGCTAGGTATAATTCAACGAAGCTAGTTTAATTGTTAAAAGAAGATTAGGGATAAAATTAATATTTTACACTTATCATAAGTTACAATCCAAATTAGTAATCCAAACAAGCAAGCAAAATATTGATATATTTTCTAAATAATGAATCATACACTTATCAATCACATCTAATCTTATCATACCAAGCAAATGAGCCATATATGTATGTATATTAGAAGTTTGATGATGTGTATGTATATGTATGTATATGTAAAGATTGTAAAGAAATTATGTGTAATTAATTTAATTCATAATTTATTTTGATTTTTATACTTTTAAAAATTATAAATAACAAATGATGTATCACTTTAAAGAAAGCATTCGTCAATTAAAATTAAATATATATGAAATCATAATTATATGTTAATATTATTAATATCAACTTACATTAAAAAATTATTAAATTATAACATAATTACAATTTTAATTAAAATGAACTATTTTAACTATTTATTATTCCATATTTATGTGTATATAAAACTTAATTAAGTATTTAATAAATAAATTCATATATGAATATTTAGTAATAAACAAAATAATTATTTAAATTAATTTATTATTATATTTAATTTTATATGTAATCGATTATTAAATGAAGTAGATTATTAACTAATATATCATATTAAATAGATTAGTAAATTAAATATATTACTAGAATATTTAATTATATATGTAATTTTTTATCTGCATAAAATATAATTTATATAAATATAACAACTCATTTAGATAATTAAATAAATTAATTTTTATTAATATAATAAGTTATCTAAATAAGTTAAAGCATTAAAGAATTAATACATTATTTGCTAGATGAATTATTTATCAATAAATAAAATAATTATTTAAAACTAATTTATTAAATTAATAGATTATTATGTTAATAGTAGATGATAATTAAATTTTTATAATTTTAAGAAATGGCATGATTAATAATTCATAGGTATTACTATTTTCATATTATAACTTCATATTACATGTTACTGTAACATGTGGCGTTATTTATTAAATTAAAAAAGTATTATTTACTTGTAGCTAAAATTTATTTGACTGTATATACAAATTACAATAACTTATTTAAATGTATTATTTAATTATATGTGTAATATTTATCTATTTAAATTATAATTTATAAAAATATAATATAATTAGACAAATTAATTTTATTAATATAATAAGTTATATAATTAACTTCAAGTATTATATAATTATTTAATGACCGCTTTTGTGACCCAAGAAAAATCAGTCACTAATTTAGTGACCACTTTTGTGACCCAAGAAAAATCAGTGACCGCTTTTGTGATCCAAAAAAATCAATGACCACTTTTTTGACTCAAAAAAAATCGGTCACTAATTTAATGACCAATTAGTGACTGTCAGGTTTGGGGTTACTAATTCTGTCACAAATTGGTCACTAATCCGTTACTATTTTTTTTTCAAAAGTTTCAAATAGAATCGGTCACAAATCAATGACCGCCGAGAGCGATCACTGTTTAGCGGTCACTAAAGCCAATTTTTTTAGTAGTGAAAAAAGGTCCTACAACTAAAAATGTAGAACTCTAGTACGAATAATGTGGAAATAGAATCCAAAAAGAATAATTATAGAAGGACAAAATCTATATATAAAATAAACAAAATATTTATCTATTAATCTTGTCATATATTAAATTTGTAAGATAGAATTTTTGTGAGAAGAGTACTTAATATGGTGCTTATAAAATATTTTCAAAATTATAAACTTATTTAGTGAGATAAAAATATGATTATAAATATTTTTGAATTAACTTATAATATAGAAATCTATATCACAATTTTGGATAAACATAACATGATGTTTTAGTTATAATAGATAAGTTGATTGTATTAAAATAAGATATAAAAGTAAATAAAGAACCAATGAAAATTTTTCAATTGAATTAAAAAACTCAATTTAAGAATTTGACATGTGGACAAAATTTCACAATTAGAATGAAAAATGTACAATTAGATAAGCACAAAATTGTCCTACATATTAGTACTAGCATGTACCGGGAGCGATACACCTACAATAATTATAAGATTGAAATAATTTATTTTATAACAATATTTATTTTACTTCATGTGATTAAAACATGAACTGTAATTATTTTTAGCATTTAATGAAAGAAAATCTATTACTAATTAAATAAAATAACATAAATATTTTAATTAAAAGCATTATGTTTGAAAATAATTTATGCTTAAATAAGTTATAGAATATCAAGAATTGCTAATTCTAAGTTTATAAATTATATGAAAACTTATAAAATGATAAAATTTAAAATAAATAAATAAAAGTATTAAGAAAATAATAATAGCACAGAATATTTGACTAAATATAGTTTTTAAATTATATATATATATATTTATACTTATACTTATACATATTGATATGATAAATAAGTGATTTTTTTTTTAAAAAATTATATATATATATATATATAAAGCTTTTTTGGTATGATTTCTTAATAATTTGGAAGTTACCGTTACATTTTTATGACATTTGAGAATTACAAATGTTAATATTTTTTGTTAAAGTAAATATATAACCTCTTTGTACTTTATCTATGAAAATAAATCACATTAGGTTATTAATTATTTGATAACTAATTCAATAAGTATTTTGTAACATACAATTTTATAAGCTAAAATATCTATTAATATTCCATATAACTCTGATAAGTAAAATTTATTTATTTTTGTTTACATATGTAGTATTTTTTTTTTTAAATTACCAATTAATATATATTATGTACATGAATAATATAATAAGTAAATTTATAATATTCAATTCAAAATGAAATATTAATATCTCATGAATTTCTTTTATAAGTATATAAAATGTAGGAATAATTAAATGAATACTCACTTTCAGTCAAACTTTTTTTTTATCTCACATTATTAATCCATGTAAAAATATTTTTGATGAATTATTATAAGCAAAAATATTAAAATAAATGTATGCTATATAATTATAAAATAGAGTAATTAAATATATTAAAAATATATAAAAGTTAATAGCATTTGCTACTTAAGTGGTCATTTATCAAGCTTTTGAAAATTTTCAACTATGTCAACTATATATGTCATATATAAAAGAATTTACTTCAAATAATTGAAAATGAGTTCTCTATTATTATATTGCTAAAAAACTAAAATGATTCAATTAATAGTATAAAAATAAAATTTAGAGTTTATAGTTGTTGTAGGAAGTAACTATTTATATTCGAAACAAATTCTTCAATGAAATTATTATATTCTATACATAGCTTTATCTAAAATTATTTTACATATCTAAAAAATATTATTGTAAAAATAATTAAATTTTAAAATTTTGATAAATTAAGGACTTATATATCAATTAGTTTATAATTATTCATTTCTCAAACTCCTAACTCTTTAATAAAGAAGCAATGATTTAATATTTTATATAAATATTTATTTATCTCTTTCAAAAGCAACAAATAAGTTGTAATTTTTTTTAAAATAAGTCACAATATTAAGAGATAATTATGATTATTAAGTATTTTAATTTTAAGAAATAAAAGAATTTATTTGATCAAATATATATAACTTTTATATATAATATATATAGCACTGGGTACATACTAGTTGAAATGTACTAAAAAAGTATTTAATTAATTTAAAATAAAACAAAACAAAAATAATATAAAAAAATATTATAAAAAATATTTAAAAAAATTTCTATGAAATGAACTTTAAATTAGTTAAAAAGAAAAAAAATTATTATATTATGCTAATTGGGGAAATAGGTCCTACAACTAAAATATAGAATTGCACTACGAATAATGTGGAAATAAAATTGTAAAAAATAATTATGGAATAATAAAGTTTACATATAAAATAAATAAAATATTTATCTATTTAACATGTAATGCCCCCATTCGGGATATCCCTTAGTTAAAGAGCCACTCAGTTCAAGTTATATTGAACCTACAATTTAATCAATATTTTGACACAAAAACAAGTAATAGGCCCAAAACATTTCAACTTAACTTATAAAAGCAACGGAAATTTCAAACTTTAACACGACAAGCACTTAAAGAAGTTCTAGTTCACCACCTATTCCTGTCTCAGAAAATTAATGAAATACAGGGGGTAAGTCCAACAGACTTAGTGAGGAATATTCATAATAATAAGTAGTAGGGAGATCGTCGAGGAAGAATCAACTCAACATATCATCAAATAACACACAATACAGAAACATATCAAGAAAACAACTAATAATAAGTTTGGTAAACAAGCATTATCAAATTCAAAACTTCAAGTAGGTACTAGCTCGGTGTTGTGACTGTCGACTCGACAAGCCCAAACCAACTCTACTTGGGAGGAATGGTCCATCTCAATCGATCATAATTCGGGAGAAAATGCAGACGACTCGTTCAGCTCGGACAATAGCCCAACCTAAACCAAGAAGCTACACCAGCATTATTGCTCCACGAGCAGGACACAAACAATCGAGGAACGATCGAAACAAAACAATCCAAAATATGATATGTTGTCCAACAAATTAGAACATAACAGACATATTAGGTTCTCCTTGTACCAGCCAGTCTTAGTCAGTCAGTTGGTCAGTCAGTCAATCGGTTAAGCAATCAATCAGTCAATTAGTTGGTCTATCAGGTAATCAGTTAGATAATCAATCAGTTAATCAGTGTGGCACCATCACTTGGGATAGCACCTAAGTTGAGGCTCAACTCCAGTTCAGACTTAAATCTTAATCCATAAATAAGCAATATAGTCAATATCCCATCAGAAAAAAAATTTCAAGACTTATCAGAGACATATAGCAGCGGATTTCAAACTTAAACAACTTCATCAAAATACTAAGTACATACCATCAAAGGTGTAACATCCCAAAATTTTATGGTTATAGAAGTTGAAATTTTATTATTTTTAATATTTGATGAAATTTAATTATTCTTTCATATTATTATTTTATTTAAATTTTGTTGGGGATAAATTGTAATTTTTGAAGACTTAATTGAATAAAATAGAAAAGCTTAGGGGCTTGAATGGTATTTTTCTAGGACCTATAGGCTATTTTAATTTCTTAAGGATCTAATTGAATTAACTTAAGTAGATTAAGGACTCAATAGCAATTTTAAAAAAACAGCATGTTTTCTTCATTCTTCTCATTTTCTTACTATCCATCATCTTCTTCCCCCTTAATTTTCTCCAACCATGCCATCTCTCTCCTTCACCAACTACAGCTACCAACCAAACCAACTCAACCATCATCTTCTCCTCCTCACCAACTCCATGGTAACACCACCATAACCGGTTGAAACTTCCAGCGAAAGAGAGAGAGATTGAGAGAGAGAGTGATCACGGTAGGTAGTGGGTTTGTGACTTTCCGATGGCCAAATCCAATTTTGAGATTGGAGCAACGGTAGTGACGAAAATTGGAGAGAAACTGGCGGTGGTGAGAAACCTATTTGGTGGTTGAGGAGCTTGATTGAGGGTGTTCTAGGCCGAGAAATTGGAATCTGATTAGGGGGTTGGATTCAAGAGCTCAAGGGGAACATTTTGGTGGTGACTACAAGATTTGGTGAGAAACCCATTTGGTGGAAAATATTTTGCCTCGTATAAGGCAAGTCAGGTAAAGATCCAAAATGTTCATATTATTACTTGAAAAGTTGAATTGATATCTGTTGGCATTGTATCATGCAACCCATGGGGACACCCTTGGGAAGTTCAACCCAGAGGGACGCCGCAGGAAGTTAGGCTTGGTGCTAGGTCCGAAAAGACGACCGGGCGGTACGGACCAACAATGATAGATCTCCCAGCTAGTACCCACCTACAATCCTGACTTACAACTAGTTGGAGATAGCAAATTGTGAGTGGCGGAATCGGGCATGCTGTCGACCATGCTATAAAAGCAAGTTGTTACACGTCGAGTTGTGTGCTCGAGCTAATGGAGATATAAGGAGAAATTTTTAATGTTCAAGTGAAAGGCTATTGTAAATTTATAGATAAAGAGAAACGTTCTCAGGCTCAAATTAAATGCTAATGAAAAAGTTATCTTGTGTTCATCAAGGAGCAATAAGGAAGGATGCCAGCAGGCCAGCTAAATGTTTACATGTTCCAAGTTTTTATGAGTATAGATTTTGATTTCCAGCAACCATAAACTGATTACTATCAATAACTTTGTTCATTGTTATTGTTTGAGAAATGTTCATTATCTTCATTCTGGCTTGTTTTGAGCTTCCACAATTTCATGTTATCGAGCTTCATTATTATTATTAACTCTAAACTACCATCCATTGCTTTGCCTTATTCCTCACTGAGTCTTTAAGACTCACCATCTTCGTCATTCCTTATTTTTTTCATACAGGCCTAAGTGAGAAGCAATAGCTAGGCTTTTGTTGGACAGTTTATTTTGTAATAGATTAGGTGTTGCGATTGTACATATAGTCTACACATGATCAAGTTAGTGATATAAGAAATGTTATGGGAATGTGATATTGAACTTAAGATACTAGATTGTACATATTTCATTCAAATAAGCGATCTTTTGGGTTAGTGTAAATATTTGCCCTTCTATTGATTGTATGTTAAGCTTGAACAGAGTAACGCTTCGATTTAGGTGATGTCCCGAGTAGGGGCGCTCCAGAGGTGGTATCAGAGCCTTGGTTTGGCAATGACCTAGGTAAATGGGTATCAAGAAGATACATGGCAAGTCTATTGGAAGTAAGGGATTACATATAGGACAATCGACTAGTTTGTAGTTCCACTTGTAGAAAATGATATTGGACTTTAGATTAAGAGGAGAACATTGATTTATTCTAGGTATGATTGAGAATCTTTCGATGGTTAAGGATGGTTTGTGGACAAGATTAATATGGTATAAGTTCTTATGTAGACTTTTGATAATTTAACTTTTATTGTACTAAACCTCGTTAATTTGTCAAAATTTCATAATTATATATAAAGGATCACAATCTTGTTGTTAATGTGAGATGTCCTTGGGTAATATTGACAGTAGCAGGTTAAGTAAAAACAAGGGGTAATTAGAAAGCAATGGCATCTCATGAAAGTTTTCATATACCTGACCCACCTCGACCAGGTCAGCATGGGAAAAAGAGACCGCCTGGTCCACGGGCAACCGCACAGCGTATTCCTAGGTAAAGAGCACCAGTTGAGCAACCAACCCTACTCGAGGAAGAGGTCTCACAAATCCCATAGATTAATCAACCCACTGTAGACCAGCCAACTGAGTCTATGTTCTAGATATGGCAACAATTTATGCAGTTTTTCCAGCAACAGGGATAGGGTAACCAAGCAAGAAATGTTGAAAAGCCTGCACAGGATCGAGCTTTGGAGCGGTTTCTCCGATTACAACCCCAAAAATTTCTATGGTAACCCAATGACAGAAAAGCCAAAATGTGGATTAATAGCTTGGAAAAGATAGTTGGAACACTACAATATCCAGATGATCAGAAGATCCGATATGCCACATTTCTACTAGATGGTCCTACACATGATTGGTAGCAACTGATCGATCGCAGGTGGACTACGAAGGGAACTCAGCAAACTTGGGAAAATTTCATCTAGGAGTTTATGGAAAAATATGTACCGAAGGTGACCAAGTATGCTAGGGAAAGAGAATTCATGGAGTTAATCTAAGAGACGTCTACGGTCGGCCAATATGAAGGTACATTTAGCCGATTGATTCGGTATGCACCCCATGTACTGGGTGATGAGAGGTGACAGACTCACAAATTTATGGAAGGGTTACGACCCAAAATTAGACAGGGCCTTCTCTCATGTGATTTTTCAAACTACAATTGTGTGGTGAGTAAAGCACTAGAGGTAGAATCGAATTTACGGAAAATTAAGAAGATTGAAGAGAAAGGAAAAAAAGGGAAGATTAGCACCTGGTAGGTAGAACTACTCTGGGAAAAAGTAGCCAAAGTTACAGATTGGGGGTGCCAATCAGCGAAGTTATCAGACCAATGGAGCCATGAATCCAACACTTAAAACATGTGGTTTTTGTGGAAAATTAGGCCATGATGAATCAGAATGCTAGAAAAAGCATGGTAAATGCATAATTTATGGCAGTAATCAGCACCTTATCAAAGACTGTCCCAATCTAAGAAGGCCAGCCACTGTAGAGAAAGGGAAGCAAGTTGCAGGAACGAGCGAAAAGTCGAAAGTCTGAGATCGTGCATATGCTCTGACTGGAGAAGAAGCACTCGACCCCTTTGAAGTGGTTGAAGGTACAATTTCTATTTTTGGAATTAGTGGAAATGTTTTATATGATCCTGGTGCTTCGTATTCTTTCATATCTGCAACTATGGCTAAAAAATTAAGTATACAACCCAAAATCATGACTTACCGGATAAAAGTTCAGATACCCTTGGGAACATGATTAATGATAGATATCATATATTAGGATTGCCCGATTATGATTGGGGATAGAGTATATCTGGCTGATCTTATACAAATGCCTATACAAGGATATGATTTAATCATTGGAATGGATTGCTATACAAACATCAGGTAAAAGTAAATTTTTACACCAAATGCCTCATCCTTAGGGATAAGATTCCAGTATCGACACGTCATTCCACAAATAACATTTTCCCAATACCAATTATATCTGTGCTAGAAGCTAGGAAACTTTTGAGGGAAGGTTGACAAGGATTCTTGGCATATCTCATCAATAAACCCCAAGAAACAGTTAAGATTGAAGAGGTGAAAGTGGTAGCTGAGTACCTCGAAGTATTTTCAGAAGAATTGAATTTGTTACCCCCTAATCGAGAGATAGAATTTGTAATTCACACTCTTCCTAGGGCAATGCCTTGACTCCTTATCAAATAGCTCCTGCAGAGCTCAAAGAATTGAAAAATCAACTCTAGGAGCTATTAGAAAAGAAGTTCATAAGACCCAGCACCTCTCCTTAGGGAGCCCCAGTGTTATTTGTTAAGAAAAAAGACGGACCCCTAAGGATGTGCATTGATTATAGGGAGTTAAACAAAGTCACAATCAAGAATAAATACCCTTTATCACATGTGGAAGAATTATTTGATCTTTTACAAGGAGCTACAGTCTTTTCAAAGCTAGATTTGAAACAAGGGTATTGTCAATTGAAAATCAAAGAGGAAGATATTTTGAAGACCGGATTCAACTATCGATATGGTCACTTTGAGTTTGTTGTGATGCTGTTTGGTTTAACTAATGCTCCAGCAGCATTTATAGACCTAATGCATCGAGTGTTTTTACCATATCTAGACCAATTTGTGGTCATTTTCATACATGACATTTTGGTTTACCTAAGAACTAAAGAAGAGCACATAGAACATTTGCACTTAGTTCTCAAAACTCTAAAGAGCATCAGTTGTATGCTAAATTCAGTAAGTGCGAGTTCTGGATAAAAAAGGTACCGTTTTAGGGACACATTATATCTCAAGACGAGATAGAAGTCGATCCCTCTAAGATCGATGTGATAGTCAACTGGAAAAGACATGAAACTGTAATGAAAGTTCGTAGTTTCTTAGGACTTGCTGGCTATTACCGAAGATTTCTACAGGGTTTCTCAAAAATAGTTGGGTTGTTGACTAGACTAACTCAGAAAAACCGTCCATTTAACTGGGACGACAGTTGTGAAGGGAGCTTCTAAGAATTGAAGAATAGATTAACGACAGCTTCAATTTTAGCCCCTTCCAGAGGGATTAGAAGGGTTCATCGTGTTCACCGATGCTTCTAAAGAAGGGCATGGGTGTGTGTTGATGTAGAAGGGGCGAGTTATCGCTTATGCATCCAGAAAACTAAAACCACATGAGGAAAACTACCCAACTCATGATTTGGAGTTGACTGTAGTAATTTTTGCTTTAACAAAAATAGAGACATTACCTTTATGGGGCTACATTCGAGGTATACACTGATCATAAGAGCTTCAAGTATTTGTACTCGCAAAAGGACTTAAACATATGCGAGCTCAAGCTAATGATATCTAGATATTGAAATAGAAAGAAGCAATTGGGAATCTTGAGAAGTCCGAACTTTGTATAGATGGTTAAGGCACTCTTTTATTCTGCCAAAGGATATGTGTGCTTGGATAGATAAAAGGAAAACTACTAGATGAGGCACACAAGGCAAGATATGTCATACATCCAGGAGGAACAAGGATGTATCAGGACTTAACAAGGCAATTCTGGTGGAATAGGATGAAGAAAGATGTATCAGAATATGCGCAGAAATGCTTGACCTGCCAATTAGTAAAAGCAAAACACCAGCAACCATCAGGATTGTTACAGCCGCTTCTTATCCCTGACTGGAAATGGGAGCAAGTGACTATGGACTTTGTGACTGGTCTACCAACGGTTAGAGAAGGATATGATAGTATCTATGTAGTAGTAGACTGTTTAACAAAGTCAATGCATTTTATACTAGTCAGAACGGATTACAAGGTTGAAAATTTAGCAGAACTGTACATAAAAGAGATTGTCAGATTACATGGAATTTCAATTGGTATTGTATCTGATCAAGATCTAAAATTCACCTCGAGGCTTTGGAAAAGCTTGCAGAAACACTTGGGAATAAGATTACAATTTAGTTCTACTACCCATCCTCAGACTGATGGACCGTCAGAGAGAGTTATCTGAATCTTGGAAGATATGCTACGGGCTTGTATCATGGATTCCAGTGGGAGTTGGAGCAAACATCTTCCTTTGATTGAATTTGCTAATAATAACAGTTATCAGTCTATTGTTCAAATGGTGCCGTACAAGGCACTGTACGATAGGAAATGTCAATCTCCGTTGAATTGGGATTTAGCATAATATAGAGGTACTATTGATAAATCTTAGGGAACTGTAATACCTAAACTGATTCAAGAGACTATCGAGAAGGTACAAATTATTAAGCAACGGATAAAGGCTGCCCAAGACCGACAGAAAAGTTATGCTGACAAACAAACAAAGGACTTGGAGTTTGAAGTCGGTGATCAAGTGTTTCTTAAAGTATCACTGAGAAAAGGGGTTAGAAGAATCAGAAAAGGTGGAAAATTGAGTCCAAGATATGTTTGACCTTATGAAATATGTGGAAGAGTGGGATCAATAGCTTATCATCTTGTATTACCTCAAGAATTGGCAAGGGTGCACGATATTTTTCATGTATCTCAACTTCATAAATACCATCCCGATCCTTCTCACATCATATCACTTGAGCACATACAGTTGAAAAGTGATTTAACTTATGAGGAACAGCCAATTTGTCTTTTGGATCGGCAGTACCAAGAGTTGAGATACCGAAAGATTCCCCAAGTGAACGTGTTATGGCGCAACATCATTGTGTAAGAAGCCACATGGGAACAAGAAGATATCATGCGCCAACAGTATCCCAACCTTTTCCAATATTCAGGTAAGAATATGTGGACCCTATTTTCTTAAGAGGGGGAGGTCTGTAACATCCCAAAATTTTTTGGTGATAGAATTTAAAATTTTATTATTTTTAATATTTGATGAAATTTAATTATTCTTTCATATTATTATTTTATTTAAATTTTGTTGGGGATAAATTGTATTTTTGAAGACTTAATTAAATAAAATAGAAAAGCTTAGGGGCTTGAATGGTATTTTTCTAGGACCTATATGCTATTTTAATTTCTTAAGGACCTAATTGAATTAACTTGAGTACATTAAGGACTCAATTGCAATTTTACAAAAATGAAATTTACAAAAACAGCATGTTTTCTTCAGTCTTCTCATTTTCTTACTATTCATCATCTTCTTCCCCCTTACTTTTCTCCGACCATGCCATCTCCCTCCTTAACTAATTACGGCTACCAACTAAACCAACTCAACCATCATCTTCTCCTCCTCACCAGCTCTACGGTAACACCACCATAATCAATTGAAACTTTCGGCAAGAGAGAGACCAAGAGAAAGAGTGTTCATGGTGGGTAGTAGGTTTGTGACTTTCGGCAGTCAAATCCAATTTTGACGCTATAGTTGGGAAGAGCTGAGAAAGAGGATCATGGTGGTATGTTTACATGAGGGATCGGAGTAACGGCAGCGACAAAAATCGGAGAGAAATCGACGGTGGTGAGAAACCCATTTGGTGGTTGAGGAGCTCGATTGAGGGTGTTCTAGGCTGAGAAATTGGAATTTGATTAGGGAGTTGGATTCAAGAGCTCGAGGGGAACATTTTTGGTGGTGACCGCAAGATTTTTTGGTGGTGTTCGGGCAACCCGAGACCAATTTCTTCTCCTCATTTTGATGATCGTGGTGGTGTTCTTGGTTTATGATTCTGAGGCCTAGATAAGCATTTTGGGTAATAAAGGATTATGGATTAAGCTTTAGTTGGTTGTACATTGATATATATGCATATGTTGTACCTTCCATTTTAAGCCATGTATGTATGATAAGAATGAGAATGTTGGGATGATTGGTATATATATATATATATGTATGAGTATATGTCTCATGCAAGGAGAATAATTAAATTTGTGGACCCGGACATGTCATGCCAAATGCCAAAATTGGGAATTAATTAATATTAACTAAGGATTTCATAATGTGAGACTAAGTGGCATTTGATCAGGATTAATTGTGCAGGATTGGACTATTTTGTATGGAATAAGATTATGATATCATGACCTTGTAATTTAGATTGAGACCATGCTATTTTGGAACTGATATAGACTATCGTAACTAATTCAGGAATAGTGATATTGGGATGATTGTGTAGATAGCACCTATTGAACTTATATCATCATGTTGATTTATAAATTAATAATGTTAGAATGCTTGATGCAATTCTAGAAGGCATAGCGTTGAATAAGAATTTTGACTATGGGATTATTCCTCTGATTAGGTGAAGAATAAATAGGTCCTGGCGATCAGTAGGTTGCTAGCTGAGATTTGTTTTGCTAAAACTACAAGAGGTGAGGATCCGCCAATCTAGCAACCCTTGGACCTATCATTTCATTGATAAACCCCTATGAGGACTGGTATTGCTTTGTTTATCGTATTTTGTTGATTATTGTTACCTCTATGAGGGTTCTATCGATTCGCTCTTAATTTGTTTGAGCCTGATCTATATTCATTGTTGAACCCGTTAAGTTCTGCTGATTTGATATTTGTACAAATTATTGTTATCATTATTAATTGCCGAACCCTATGAGGTTCTTCTAATTTGAAACTGCTTGATAAGTTCCTTTTTCTTGAAAATGATCCTGATATTTATGAAAATGACATTTGAAATGGTCTAGTAGACCTATTTGTGTCAAAAGTTCACTTAAATTATCATGTACCTTGTTTACTGGAATAGGCCTTGCCGGCCATTATTGGAAAATATTTTGCCTTGTATATGGCAAGTCATGTAAAGTTCCAAAATGTTCATGTTATTGCTTGAAAAGTTGAATTGATATCTGTTGGCATTGTATCATGCAACCCATGGGGACACCCTTAGGAAGTTCAACCCGAAAGGATGCCACGGGAAGTTAGGCTGGGGGCTAAGTCCGAAAAGATGGTCGGACAGTACGGACTGACGATGACAAATCTCCCAGCTAGTACCCACATACGATCCTGGCTTACAACTAGCTAGAGGTAGCAAATTATGAGTGGCGAGATCGAGCATGCTGTCGACCATGCCATAAAAGCAAGTTGTTACACGCCAAGTTGTGTGCTCAAGCAAATGGAGAGATAAGGAGAAATTTTGCATGTTCAAGTGAAAGGCTATTGTAAATTTATAGATAAAGAGAAACGTCCTTAGGCTCAAGTTAAATGCAAGTGAAAAAGTTATCTTGTGTTCATCAAGGAGCAATAAGGAAGGATGCAAACAGGCCAGCTAAATGTTTACATGTTCCAAGTTTTTATGAGTATAGATTCTAATTTCCAATAAGCATGAATTGATTACTATCAATAACTTTGTTCATTGTTATTGTTTGAAAAATGTCCATTATCTTCATTCTGGCTTGTTCTGAGCTTCTACATTTTCGTGTTATCGAGCTTCATTGTTATTATTAACTCTATACTGCCATCCATTATGTTGCCTTATTCCTCACTGAGTCCTTAAGACTCACCATCTTTGTCATTACTTATTTTTTTTAGACAGGCCTAAGTGAGAAGCAGGAGCCAGGCTTCTGTTGGAAAGTTTATTTTGTAATAGATTATTTGTTTTGATTGTACATATAGTCTACACATGATCGGGTTAGTGATATAAGAAATGTCATGGGAATGTGATATTAAACTTAAGATACTGGATTGTACATATTTCGTTCAGATAAGCAATCTTTTGGGTTAGTGTAAATATTTGTTCTTCTATTAATTGTATGTTAAGCTTGAACAAAGTAGCACTTCAGCTTAGGTGTTGTCCTGAGTAGGGGCGCTACAAAAGGTCTCATAATATCCAACATAATATTTACATGCCTTGAGTCATAATTCCATTTTTCATATTACAACATTTCTAATATAAGGCTTAGCATTCAAGGAAACCCATATACATATACAAATCTATTCTATTGCAAAATTTCATTCACCGATCCAAGACTGAAATCTAAGTCCATCACCTGATCCTGTATGAGAAAATAAAAGATAAATGGTGGGGTAAGTCGAAAGGACTTAGTGAGGGATAATTGTAATCACATGCAATGGGGATCTATAGAGGACAAATCAACTCAACAGATCATCGTTTAACAGTTCAAACAGAAACATATTAGGACACAGCCAAATATTCAAGAAACGGTCAGACAGTCCGACAATAATCTATCGGTCAGGATACAGTCGAACGATCAGGAAACAATCAAACATCCGAACAATCTTATATCAATCAGACCAAACTAAACTTACCCATACATGACAACCTAGTACAGAACTTATACCAATCAAATCGAACTAAACATACCCAATCAAACCAAACTAAACTTACCCAGTGATGACTACCTGGTACAAAACTTACCCAAGTATATCGACTTGGTACAAAACTTACCTAAGCATATTAGATCAAACTTATACTAATAAAACTGAACTTACCCAGGCATAGCCACGTGGTACTAAACTTACCAAACAAACTGAATTTACCCAGGCATGACAACCTGGTACAGAACTTACCCGACGTGACAACCTGGTACAAAACTTACCCAAGCAGAGCTTGGTACATAACTTACGCAGATATATCAACTTAGTACATAAATTACCCAGACATATCAACTTGGTACATAACTTACCCAGATATATCAGCTTGGTACATAACGTATTTTTGACAGAATAAATCAATGGCATATCAATCAAACTAACTTACCCAAGCACAGCTTGATACATAACTTACTGAGGCATATCTTCTTAGTACATAACTTATGATTGACAGAATAAACCTATGACATACCAATCGAACTAACTTACCCAAGCGTAACAGCTTGGTACACAACAAATTACTGACAAAACAAATCCATAATACCAATCAAATTCAAATTGACCGACATGGTCACCTAACGCTGTAACGTATAAACAAGTTACCGGCAAGGTAACAGATAATGATACAGATAACAAGACAGTAACAGGCAATCTAGCGATACTGAATGCAGACAAGAGTTTTGGGGAACCTCACAAGGTTCAGTAATCAATAGCAACGATAATGAAAATCAAGACAGATATCAAATCAATAGAACTTAACTAGGTTCAACGTAGCTATGGAATAAGCTCATACGAACGAAGTGTTGATTGGCAGAATCTCATAAGAGTACAACAAATAATAGAGTGCAATAATCAATCTAATATCAACTCTCACAGGGTTTTATCAAGAAAATCAATAGGTACAAGATGTGCCAGGTTGGCAGACCCTCACGTAGTCTTAGAAATGTTGCCGCCGCCTACATACCTACGGACCCACTTCATTGTTGCCTAATCCAAAAGATTAGGTCCAAAGTTAATATCCTTATTCGATGATATAATCATATTTGTACAAATTAACGACCTAAAATCGATACTTAATCAGCTAAATCGATTGCCTCAATAAAGACATGCTAACAGCATCGATCTCGTAAAAGGAATATATAATTGGATCTTAAGTCGTCCAATTGATCTTACCACAATATACTAAATCAATAACGATGATCCAATATCCATTAAAAATCCTAATTTATCTCAAATTTTTCATATGATAATACAAATTCGCGTTTATTAGACATAAAATAATGTTAAATCTTGGTTTTGTATCATCTCAATTTACCCAATTATCGCCACTTAGTTCCAAATTCATAAAATGAGGGTTTCTCTACCTACTTAACTTAATTATCAAGATTATTACGCAACATGACAAAATTTGAATCCATTGACTTATGTAATTCTATGCATATCTCAATATTTTTTATCAAATTATGTGTATTCCTCGTTTATACAATACATCATAAGGTTTGGAGGCACATACATACACATGCATACAACTTGGACACAAGTTTGTCTTTTTTACCCAATATCTTTTTATTGAAGCTTCAAATGAACGATTAGCTTGCATGCATGTAATCACCGTGATGAGATAAAGATTCTGTCCTACCACCGCCACGGTCTGCTACCGCCGGAGATGACTAATGACACCACCAAAATGTTCCTTTCAGCTTACCTAACAAGAGCCCTTAACCAATTTTAGATTTCACTGCCGTTTGGCCTGTCAATTGGCCGAAAAATCAAAACTCCGCCACCAATGCCGCCGCGCCTTTCCACCTCAATTCCACTCGCTCCGGTGGTCCATTTCCAAAATTAAACCTACTCACATGATCCCCAAGCTAAACCCAACATGATCCATATTTCAAGCCTAAGCTTAAATCGCCGAAATGGAGAAACCCATCACCACCACCAAAGCTGCGACTTTGAGCTCTAATTCCAACCCCCTCATCAGTCGGTTTTGGGAAAGAATGGTATTTTTAAATTCCTTGTGAAGAGAGGAGAAGATTAGTACCAAATTTGAGGGGTTTTCGTCGTCGGAAAGGAGTAGCCGGTGAGATGGTGGTGCACGATGGTGTTTGGCAAAATGAAGAAAAAAAGGGTGAAATTGCTATATATTTACCAACTTTCAAAAATTGGGTTTTCATCCCCAAAACTTTATTCCAGCCTTCACTTAAGTCCTCAAAAGTTATTTCATCTTCAATTTTAGTCTCCAACTTAGTTAGTGCCTTATTTTAGCCCATTTGACTAAGAATTATTCCATACAAACCCATAAAATTTATAAAAATGGTCCAATCAAGTCTTCTCAAATTACGATTCGACACCAAAACTTTCCATTTCCTTACAATTAAATCCTTATTTTGCAAAATACCAAATTTTTAGGGGTGTTACAATCAGTCAGTCAGTCAATCAATCAGATAATCAATTAGTCAATTAGTCATTCAATCAAACATATTGGCACTTCCTAAGCATAACAGCTAATCTACTTAATGGCTCATCCCGAGCTTAACAGCTGGGATCCATATAATGGCTTGTCTCGAGCTTAACAGCTGGGATCCACATATCAAAATGGTAACAAGTACAAGATAATAACAAGTACAGTTCGAGAACAAATGTAGTAACAATTATAGTTGGGAGTTTTAGGCACCAGAACGGACAAGAACAATTCACATCAGAATACGATCAAGAAATAACCCTCACCGGGGTATACAAGTTAGTTACAGATATCAAACAAGATCTTAAGCAAGTAAGATTTCAATAAACAAAAGAAAGTACAGAAACAGATAACCCTCATAGGGGTTTACCATAACAATAGATAAGTAAAAGAAGTACCAGGTTGGCAGACCCTCACAGGGTTACGAAAGGAATATTAGATAAGGTATACAAAACAAGAACCAAAGCAGTAGACCCTCACAGGGCATACAAAAAATAACACCCGAGAGGTTAGACTCTCACCTCCGTAGTCTCATAACTACAACCTCAGTCAGTAGTCTACTGGTCTGTGGGACCCACTTCTTCGTCACCTAACCAAAGGAATAAATTCCAAGTCAAATTCCTTAATTAACCAATTAACATGATAATTTTAGGGCTTAAATGTCCTATCGTCACGAAATGACTAATAACATCGTTATTACCAAAATAGTCTTAGTTTTCATATCAAGTCTAATAATAAAACATAAAATCCTCAATTACATATTTAACCTTATATCAGTATCCTAAATCAAAATAAATGGTCCAGATATGTTAGTTACCCTAATCATTCCCACTTAGGCCTTAAATCTCCAAAACTAAGGTTTTCTTACTTAAATAATCTCAATAAATCCTAAATTTAACATATATCAATACAAATCCAGGTCCACAGATTCAAATAAGGTCCATGCATGTATATAGAGATCATCACTTGATACATATTTCTTAACTTTTCTTTCAAAATAGAAAATTCATATGAATTTTAACGATACAAAACCTTAAAGCCCAAACACGATCATTACCCAATATTTCTCTGTTGAAACCTCAAAACCACGAACATGAATCACTGCCGAAAAAGCCCTCAATTGAAGCCTCAAAATTTCAATGCCACCGTCCGCCGCCGCCCTCGTTTCGTAGTCGCTGGTGGTCGAAACCCAAAACCAACCTTACCAAATGCTCTGTTGAGCTAAACTCATCACAAAACTCCTTTGGTCTGCCCCCAGAAGCTATCAGAATGCCATGACTGTCAAACTCCACTGTGGCCAAGTTTTGGACCTCTGCGTCTCCGCCATTCGCAATATTTCCATGCTACATGGAGTACCAGCTTGTTCGCCGTGAGAAGGGAAAAAAGGTGGCTGGGTTAGTTTTCCATTTTGATCCGCCGCCGGATGAGTTCGTCGAAGAGGGTGAGGATAGGTTTTGGTGGAGAACAAAGGTGAAAATAGAGGATCCAACTTTGGCCCCCAAAACATTCCTCTAACCTGCAATTTAGCCCTCCAAAATTTGTTAGTTTCTCAATTCGACCCCCAGACTAAGGGATGTCCTAACTTAACCCCTTTTGCCCCAAAAGTTTCCATGCGGACCCCCTTTAATTAATATTTTGGTCCAATCAATCCTTATCTAATTGCAAATTAACCCCAAAACTTTCAAAAATTTTGCAATCAAGTCATTTTTGTTTATTTTTCAAGCCCCAAAATTTGTCAAACCTAATATTTTAATTTTCAAAACTTATTTTCTAAAATACCAAATGTTTGGGATGTAACAAATCTTGTGATAAATTAAATTTGTAAGATATAATTTTGTGAGAAGAGTACTTAATATGGTTCTTATAAAATATTTTTTAAATTATAAATTTATTTAGTGAGATAAAAATATGGCAATAGATATTTTTTGAATTATCTTATGATAACAAAATTTATATTGCAATTTTGTATAAATACAACATTATATTTTAGTTATAATAGATAAGTTAATCATATTAAAATAATACATAAAAGTAAATAAACAACCAATGAAAATTTTCAATTGAATTAAAAAGCTCAAAAGTCTAAGAATTTGACATGTGGACAAAATTAGACAATTAGAATCAAAATTTTACAATTAGATAAATATAAAATTGTGCTATATATAATAGTATAGATGGATAGATAGGTAGGTAGGTAGGTAGGTAGATACATTTTAAATTTCGAATGAAAGAAAATTAGAGATAAGATACAATCACATTGGTTAGAGATAATAATAAACAAATAATGAAAAAAAATTAAATGAATTAAAATGCTCAAAATTCTAAGAATTTGACATTTGGTCAAAATTGCACAATTAGAATCAAAATTGCATAATTATGGGTCCTACATCATTGTGCTATATATAATAGTACTAGCATGTGCCCGGTGCGATGCACCAAAAATAATTATATGATTGAATAATTTATTTTACAATAATATTTATTTACTTCATGTGATTAAAAGATGAATTGTAATTATTTTTATCATTTAATGAAAGAAAATCTATTTCTAATTAAACAAAATAATGTGAATATTTCACTTAAAAATATTACGTTTGAAAATAATTTATACTTAAATAAATTGTAGAATATCAAGAATTGCTTACTCTAAGTTTATAAATTATACAAAAATTTATAAAATGATCAAATTTAAAAGGATTAATAGAAGAATTAAGAGAATAAAAATAGCTTTGTACTAAATGCGCTTTTTAAATTAGATATATGTACATATATATACAAAAATATTTTGATATAATAAACAAATAAATAATTATTTTTATAATGTAAAGCTTTTTTGTATGATTTCACAATAATGTGGAAGTTATAGTCACAATTTTCATGAGATTTGAGAATTTTAAATGTTGAATATTTTTTGTTAGAGTAAATATATAATATCTTTGTACTTTATTTATGAAAATAGCTTACATTAGGTTATTAATTATTTGATATATATATATAACTAATTCAATATGTAATTTATAACATACAATTTTTATAAGCTAAAATATCTCTTAATGCTCCATATAATTCTGGTAAGTAAAATTTATTTCATTTTATTTAGATATGTGATTATTTTTTTATTTTTGAAATTACCAATTAACATATATTATGTATATGAATAAAATAATAAGTAAATTTTCAATATTCAGTTTAAAATAAAATATCAATCTCTCATAATATTTTTTTATAATTAGAATATAAAAATTATGAATAATTAAATGGATACTTACTTTCAATAAAAAAAATTTGATATCACATCATTAATCCATGTAAAAATATTTTTATGAATTATTATAAGTAAAAATATTACAATAAATGTACGCGTTATAAGTATAAAATAGTTGCAATGCCCTCCCCCCCCACCCCACTTGGGATAGCACCTAAACTGAAGCCGCTCCTCCGTTCAAACTTAAATTGAATCCACAATTCAATCAGTAGGCCCACAGCGAACTTTTCAAACTTATCAAAAATGATAGCAGATTTCAACTTAAGCAAAACCTCCACAAAACATTAATTGCAAGCCTAAGATAATCCCATAACATATAGCATAGGTATTAACTACCAACCATCAGGATCCTATCACATTCAACATACCATATACATATCGCAGATGTTTAATTCAACCTAACATATCACAACATCTCTAGGGTATACAAAATGTCCAAAAGAACCCATACGTATATATAATTGTTTTCTATTATAAAATGTGTGCCAATCCAAGCTTAGAGTTCAAGTTCATCACTTAATCCTATCTGAGAAAATCAAAGAACTATAGGGATAAGTCCAAAGGACTTAGTAAAGGATAATCACAATAGCAAGCAGTAGGGATCTGCCAAGAAAGAATCAACTCAACATATCTCAAATTATAGTCAAAACAGAACATATCAAGAAACAGGCAGTAGCAAGTTAAGCAAATAGGAATCTCTCCTTCCTTATTGCTCAATGATAATTTACAAAAGTTCAGAAACAGTTAGAATAAACAAACTCGAGTCATATGCAATTCAACGGAACAACTTAACATGCATATCAAAACAACCTTATTGCAATCAGTCAAACATATTCAATCGCGACAACTTGATACACGGTAGATGCCTAGGAGTATCCCTAGCAGACTGTTGATGCCTAGGAGTATCCCTGGCACACCGCCGATACCTAGGAGCATCCCTAGCATGTTACTGATACCCAAGCATTCAACTAGGATTGGCACTCAGCCCAAACATATCTCCGTACATATAACAGATATCAATCAGTCGATACATATTTCTAAGCATATATTCATATAACAAAACAGTGAAATAACAGAATGAACAGATAAAAAATGAGATGTTCCAGGTGCTAGAACAGACAAAATTCAGGATCAACCAAAAGATAACCCTAGCAAGGGTATACAAGTTAATTAACAAAAACCAAGCGAATTTTGAACAATTTACATATTTTAATAAACACAGTTCAGTATAGTACAGAAATAGAAAACCCTCATAAGGGTTTATCACAATAGTAGATAAGTAAAAGAATGTCAAGTTAGTAGGCCCTCACCTCCGTAGTCTCAAAAAACTACAGTCACCGACTACTGGTTCGTAGGACCCACTTCTTCGCCACCTATCCAAAGGAATAAATCCACAATCAAAATCCTTAATAATCTCCAATAATTACAATCTTGCTATTAGTAGCCTAAAATCAATAGCTATCCGCTTAGTATAGTAGTTTTAGGGTTCGATTAGTGTTATCATTATGGTACGGCTAATTATACTGTTAATACATGAATATTTATGGAAATTATATCAATATTAGCAAAATGGCATAATCGGGTCATTATTTATATAAACCTCATTTCATCATCCCAATGTCAAAATAACAACCTAATTATCTTAATTAACCGAATTATTGTTACTTAGATCTCAAATCCATAAATTAGGGTTTTCAACACCTTATCCACTTATTTAACCAAGAACATCACATAATATACTAAATTCGAGTCCACTAAATGGTTAAAATCATACATGCATGGTTATAAGTCCAATCCCCATATCAATTCTTCAACATTTTTGACATAATATAGAATTTAGGGTTTTCTCCTCCGATTTACTCAAGTAATCCCAAGATTATCATTCAATAGCACGAATTCGAGCTCGCTATGATAACATAGATTCACATGCATGGAGCGGATATCCAAGTCCTATATCCATTTTTCATTTTTCTTAACATGATACAAGATTCGGCAAGGAAATAAATGGTACAAAATTATCAATTCCAACTCTGATCATTACCTAAGATGCTTAACCAAATCTCAAAATCAGAAACTAAGGGCACCACTAGAATCACTGTGACGAGACAAAAACACTATCTTGGAACCACCACCACCACGCTGCTGCCAAAATAAGCCAACTCCACCACCAGTCGAAGCCTTTCAGCTCAACTAAGCAAATGCCCAAAATAATTTTCCCAAACGCCATCAGATTAGAGATCAATTGCCGTCTGAAACTTACTGCACCACCACTCACTGCTGCACGATTTTTTCTTGATTTCGTCACTATTGGTGGTCCGTTCTAGGAATTGAAGCTACTGATCTAATCATTGAGCTGAGCCCGTCAAAACAGTACTTGGGTCCGCCACAAAAAGGTCGCCAAAATGGCAAACTTGCCAACTTTCACTGTGAGCTCTCGTTGGGCTTCGATTTTTTATTATTTCTCTTATCAAACTGGGTTGTTCTTAGTGCCTCCGTGAGGAGAGGAAGAAGACGGTATGGTTGGTTTGGTGTTTCGTCGATGGCTAATGAAGAATTGCCTAAGAAGGTTGGTAGGTGGCCACGGTGAAGAAGAAAGGTGAAATGGGAGGGATGCAAATCCATTATTTATAGAATTGATCTTTCCTTATTCACAGATTGACCTTCAAAATTTATGGTCAGCTTTTAATTAGGTCCTCCAAGGTTTTAAACCATTCACTTTGGCCCCAAACTTAGTTAGTGCCCTATTTTGGCCCCTTTGACCAAAAATTCATTTCACGTAAACTCTAAAATTGTGATCCAATCAAGTCTTGCCTATTTGCAATTCGACACCAAGACTTTCAAAATTCTTACAATTAAGTCCTTTTCATTTATTTTTCGAGCCCTAAAATCCGACCAATCCATATCTTGATTTCTTAATTCCTATTTTCCAAAATACCAAATTTTAGGGGTGTTACAATAGTGTAATTAAATATATTGAAATATATAAAAATTGTATCATTTGCCACTTAAGTGGTCATTATCAAATTTTTGAAAATTTTCAACTATATCAACTACATATATGTCCCACATAAAAGAATTTATTTTAAATAATTGTAAATAAGTTCTCCATTATTTTATGGCTAAAAAACTAAAATGTTTTAAATTAATAATGTAAAAATAAAGTCAAGAGTTTATAGTTATTGTAGGAAGTAACTATTTATATTTGAAATAAATTCTTCAATGAAATTATTTGTTATATTCTTTATATATATATATATATATATTATTGTAAAAAAATCAAATTTTAAAAACTTTGATGAATTGAGGACTTGCATGTCAATTAATTTATAATTATTCATTTCTCAAACTTCTAACTCTTTAATAAAGAAGTGATGATTTGATATTTTACATAAATATTTATTTATCTCTTTCATAAGAAACAAATAAGTTGTAAAAAACTTTAAGCCAGTCATGATGCTAAGAGATAATTATGATTGTTAAGTATTTTAATTTTACTTTTGAAGTTGTCCTGTGACACCGCACTCCAGGGTAACCCAAAGCTAAGATATCAAGCATTCCAATCAATAATTTTGAACCCAAAAATACAAGCAATAGCCCATAATTAAACTTTTCAAGCTTATAAAAAATAGCGGAATATCAAACCAAAACAAACCTTAACAAAAGTATATCTTACATACTGCAGCCTCAAGGTCATCATCTTATATATCAAACATCTCTAAGCTTGAAACTTAACATACGAGTGGTCCTTTAACAGATAACATAATATTTACATTCCATATGTTAGAATTCAGATTTAATGTGGAAATTTCTAATATGTTACAAAGCAGTCACTTATCCATGCCTGAAGTCCAAGCTTAGCACTCAGTCCTGTCTGAGAAAATCAAGATAAATAGGGCAAATAAGTCCAAAGGACTTAGTGAGGGATAATTATAAACATATATAATGGGGATCTATTGAGCAAGAAATCGACTAAACAGATCATCAATCAACAATTAACAGAAATACAACAGAATACGTTCAAACAGTCAGAATACGATCAGACAAGACAATTTTGAATAACATTTACATTGCAGTTAGTCTTATCCAAACGTGATGGCTTGATATACAATAGATGCCCAGGAGTATCCCCAGCACATCACAAACAGACGAAAGATACCTAAGAGTCACCCTAGCATATCACAGACAAACGGTAGATACTTAGGAGTCTCCCTAGCATATCACAGATAGACAGTATGCCTTGGAGTATCCTTAGCACATTATTGATGCTTAAGAGTATCCTTAAAACATCGCTGATACCTTGGAGTCTCCCTTGCATATCACTTATAAATGATGGATACCTAAGAGTATCCCTAGTATATCACAAACAGACGGTAGATACCTAGCAGTCTCCCTAGCATATCACTTACAAATGATAGATACTTAGGAGTATCCCTAGTATATCACAAACAGACGATAGATATCTAGCAGTCTCCCTAGCATATCATAAACAAATGGTATGCCTAGGAGTATCCCTAGCACATTACTAATGCTTAGGAGTATCCCTAACCATCGCTAATACCTAGGAATCTCCGTAGCATATCACTAACAAATGGTATGCCTAAAAGTATCCCTAGCACATTATTGATGCTCAAGAGTATCCCTGACACATTGCTGATACCTAGGAGTCTCCCTAGCATATCACTGACAAACGATAGATACTATCCGTAGCATATCACAAACAGACAGTAAATATTTAAGAGCCTCCCTAGTATATCACAGACAAACGGTATGCCTAGGAGTATCCCTTGCACATTATTGATGCTCAGGAGTATCCCTGACACATCGCTGATACCTAGGAGTCTCCCTAGCATATCATTGATAAAAGATAGATGCCTAGGAGTCTCCCTAGCATATTACTAACACAAGGTATGTCTAGGACTATCCCTAGCACACTACTGATGCTCAAGAGTATCCCTGACACATCACTAATATCTAGGAGTCTCCCTAACGTATCACTAACAGATAGTAGATACCTAGGAGTATCCCTAACATGTCACAGATAGATGGTATGCCTAGGAGTATCCCTATCATATTATTGATGCTCAAGAGTATCCCTGACATATCACCGATACCTAGGAGTATCCCTAATATATCACTGACAGACGATAGAGACCTAGGAGTATCCCTAGCATATCACAGACAAACAATAGATACCTAGAAGTGTCCCTAGCATATCACAGACAGACAGTAGATACCTAGGAGTATCTCTAACATATCACAGACAGACGGATGTTCCAGCGTGGAAACTAACAGTATAGAAAGTCAAACAGTACAGACAGTATAGATAGATCAGGCAGGTAGCAGAACAGTCGAATAACAAGAGAGTCGAATATCAAACCAGTACAGATAACAAGATAGATAACAGAACGAATAGATAACATATATCAGATAAACATTTTGGGCCCCAGAACAAACAGGAAACAGAATCATCACAGAAATAACCCTCACAAGGGTGTCTGGGTCAAATAATAGAATATCAACGAGATCTTAACAGATCATGAATTTCAATAATAGTACAGTCAGTATAGAAACAGGAACCCTCACAGGGGGTTTATCACAAATACAGAAAAGTGAAATGAAGTGCCAGATTGGCAGACCCTTACATCCATGTCTCAGAAAACTACAATCGTTGGTCCCAGCTTACTGGTCCATAGGACCCACTCCTTGGTCACCTAACCAAAAGAATAAATTCACAATCAAATCTTTATTCAACCTCAATGACCTTCAATATTACAATCTTACTATTAACCTCATATAATATCCCAAATCATCAATAATAGACCAATTAGCTTAAAACCCCAATTATTGTCATTAGGTCCCAAATTCATAAAATTAAGGTTTTCTCATCTAATTAACTTGGTAATTCCCAATACTTTCATAAAATAATATAATCCAAATTGACTAAGCTCATACTGGCACATGCATACACCGAGCCTTAGTCTATAACATCTCAAATTGCCCAATTATCATTTCTTAAGTTTCAATTTCACAAAATCATAAATTAATTACTTAAATAACTCAATTAATCCTTACTTAACATCTACTAATACATAATCCGGGCCAACTACGCGATATCCTAAACCATGCATGGCCAAAGCATAAAATAACTATATAAATCCTCTAAATACAAGGTTAAGGAATATAACACAACATATGCATATATATATATACATAAACATTAACCCACTTCTATACCCTCGATATGATCAACCGAACCTCAAATTCACAAACCAAGACCACCACCACGATCCTTGCGATGAGCTGGAGAAACTGTCCAAGCTCTGTTGTTGTGCACCACCATCGAAAAAGCCCAAATAACCACAAAAAGATACATTTAAGCTCAACTAAACAAATGCCCAAATTAATTTTGCCAAACACCACCTAATTGAGTTCCAATTTCAGCATCAACCGTGTAGCTCCACCACTCGTCGCCATGTGGCTTTTTCTTAATTCCTCTTCCTCCGCCGCACAAAATTGAAAACCAAGGGTACCAAAATGCTCCTTGAGATGAGAATACAACGCCCACTACTCACACTTGAGCTTCATTTGCTGGGAAAAGAAACCCACCAACCACCACCAAGGCCAAAACTTGGAGCTCAAATTTTGGCCGATGTACCGGTGGATTTTAGATGAAAGTGGTATGGTTGTGTTCCTTGTTCAAAGAGGAATAGTTTGGTGACCAAATATGATAGGTTTTCGTGGATGGAGTTGTTCAACGGAAAAGTAAGAAGGAATCGGTGCATGGGGAAGAAAAATGGAGAAAAAATGGGGAAGAAGGAGTTGACCAAGATTTTTAAATCCAATCTTTTGGAAATTGTGATTTTCCCCAAAACTTAAGTCAGATTTTCCATCAGGTCCTCCAAAGTTTCCTCCAATCTCAATTTAGCCCCAAGAAATAGTTAGTGCACAACTTTGACCCCTTTGACCAAAAATTATAGCCATGCAACCCCAAAACTTTCAAGATATGATCCAATCAAGTTTCTAAAAATTGCACATATACCCCAAAATTTTCAAAATTCTTGCAATTGAGTCCTTTTCATTTTATTTTTGAGCCCTAAAATTCGACCAATCAAATCTTGATTTCTAAATTCTTATTTTCTGAAAAACCAAATTTTGGGGGTGTTATGTGTCCAAAAAATAATTATTTAATTAATAAATGAAAATAATTTATTTGATAAAATAATTGAATATTTTTTATTTATTTATAATTTTTTAATTAGAAATAATTGCATATTGAATTACTTCAACTAAAAATAATTTGATTGTATCTATATAAATACAAAGAAAAATTATTAAATATGAAAAATTGACTGCTGTTTTGAAACAACTTAGTTATCAACTTCCTTTTGGGGATAAATTTTAAACTTTTTTGGATAAAAATGTAAAATTAAATTAAAAAGAAAAAAATTCCACTCTTTACATAAAAAATAAGTTAATATTTATTAGAGCTCATATTTATTAGATAATTTCATTACTTCATATATCCATTTAATTTTTGTTAGTTAATATTGTCAAGATGAATATAAATTACTAAATATGAAATATGTCAATTATGTAAAAGTATCTACTTAGCAGTGAAGTTTTGATTTTTAGCTATATACATAATTTTTTTATAAATATTTTATTTATTGAAGAGAAATAAAATGAATTTCTTATAAAAAATATTATAAATAAGTAAAGATTCAACCAATCGAAATAAACCCATCAAAGCATATGGTACTATATAGGAAAAAAATGAAAAAGAAATCTTCCTTATATGCACATAATTAAAAATGGGTAAATCGAGTGCTAATAAATTTAACAAATATTTTTTATAAACAAATATATAGTATTTCTTCATGCCTTTGATAAGTAAAGTGAAATAATTTCAACAACTTAATAAAATTATAATATTTATATATATTTCATAACATCACATTATTGAGGTACATTATTCAAATATGAAGTGCATATAATTTTTTCTTCATCTAGATAAATCGAGAGAGATGCAATTAAAATAATAGTAAAATAAAATTTCAATGTCAAAGATAAATTCTTATATGAACGTACAAAAATATTTAAAAATAGTATTGAAAATAAATATATAAAATATAATTAATTGAAAAAAAAAGTACTATATGACATTACTTTTTTAAGTAATACAAAGCCATAAGAACTTTGATTTTAAATAAATATTTAGAAAATAATAAAATTATAATAATGATAAAAATATTTAAATATATTAGAAAAGTATCTAATTAATTTAGAATAAAAATAAAAACAAAATAATATAAAGGTGTGTTTCAAAAACATATTAAAAATTTTCTACAAAATGAAGTTTAAATTAATTGAAAAGAAAAAAGAAACATCATCATATTATGCTAATTGGCGAATGAAATCCTACAATTAAAAATATAGAATTGTACTACGAATAATGTAGAAATAAAATGTAAAAAGAATAATTGTAGAATAGTAAAATTTATATATAAAATAAATAAAATATTTATCTATTAATTTTGTGATAACTTAAATTTATAAGATAGAATTTTGTAATAAGAGTACTTAATATGACGCTTATAAAATATTTTTTAAATGATAAACTTATTTAGTGAGATAAAAATATGATTATAGATATTTTTTGAATTATCTTATGAGATAGAAATCTATATTACAATTTTGGATAAACACAGCATATATTTTAGTTATAATAGATAAGTTAATTGTATTAAAATGAAATATAAAAGTAAATAAACAACCAATGAAAAAAATTTAGCTAAATTAAAAAACTCAAAATTCTAAAACTTTGACATTTGGCCAAAATTGCACAATTAAAATTAAAATTGCACAATTGCGAGGCCTACAAGGTTGTGCTATATATAATAGTATAGATGTATTTTTATTCTGGTATGGAAAAAAAATTAGAGATAAGATACAACCATATCGGTTAGAGATAATAATCAACAGCCAATGAAAAATTTTCAATTGAATTAAAAAAATTCAAAATTCTAAGAATTTGACATTTAGACAAAATTGCACAATTAAAATTAAAATTACACAATTAGATAAACACAAAACTGTGTTATATATAATAATATAGATAGATAGATAGATTATTCCAAAAATTAAACATGCATTGGCTAATCTTTTTCTTTTCCCTGTTGTTTCCCAATCTAGCAAGATTATTCATCCGATCCCTTTTTCAAGCGGATTTAATACTAAATATAGAGATGAGAAATTGCCTATTACACTAGCTAGATGTCAGGTTTTTGGAATTAGAAAGAAAAAATAAAAAAAAATTGAATGCACCAAATTGAGGTACCTTTTTTGTTATTGCAATGGTCTTAAAAATTATAGTCTTACGTTGCAGATAATTCTCAAAATATTTTTAAATTTTGGTAAACTCAATATATTTTTTAGGTTCAATTGACTTAAATATTAATTAATTTGATGTGGTGCAAATTATACATCGTGAATAAATTAATTATGATCACAATTTAATTAGATAATTTTCAAATTAACCACATACAACACACTCCATCCGTTTAAGAATTTGTTGGGAACGTCATACTCCTTGCTCAACTCAAGTGAAGAAAGCGGCCAACCAACTAGAGAAGCACGTAATAGACCTAGCTTGGTTGGTAAGGTGATTCATCAAAACTAAAGAAGCTGGAGAAATAGATTAGACATGTTGATGATGTGTGGATTAAGGACGTAGTCATTTCAAGGCTTCTTTTTCTTTTGGTCTTTGATGTGTGGATTGTGAATAAATCAAATTTGAATTTGAATTTGATTTGAATTTTAAGATTTTTATTTGATTAAAATATTTGATTGCTCAGATTCGATTATAAATATCTGTAATTCAAAATAAGTGGATTGGATAGGAATTAAGCAATTTGATCCGTTAAAGATTCAAATTCGAATTTTAATAAATACATTTTATTAAATTAATATTCTTACATATAATATTGATAAAGATTTTAAAATAAAATTTATATATTATACTGACCTAATATTTATATTAATATATATATATATTATGTTGTTAATATTGAGCCTTTAGCTTAAAAAATAAGAGGAATACTAATAAAATATCAAAAATGATATTGTATAATAGTTCATCTATTCATTAATATAATATAAAATATGGTTTAGTATTCAAATATTTAATTTTTGGACTAATATATAATAAAAAGTTGTTAAAAATTCAAATATGATGTAAATTTACTTTAAAAAGACAATATTTTTATTAGGGATGTAAATGAGATGAGATAATTCGTGAATAGTCTGAGCTCGTCAGTTAAATAAGTTAAGTCGAACTCAATAGGTTCATAAAGATAAGTAAATAATAATAATAATAATAATAATAATAATAATAATAATATTTCATTTGTTATTTTTGAGAAAATAACAAAAAAAAATTGAAAATTTTATAATTATTGATTTTATTTTGAGCCTAAATGAGCTCAAACTAATCTAGACCTATACGAGGTTGAGTTCATCCGAACTTATACGAATCGAATTCTTCTACTTACTTGTGACAAGTCTTATCGAGTCGAGCTCAATAAGGCTCGCCCAAGCATTCATCTATTCAACGAGCCGCACTTGAGCTTGCTATATTCAGGCTCGGCTCAGCTCAGCTCAGCTCAATACACCCCTAATTTTTATACAACCCAAAAAGGAAAAAGAAAAAAATATTAAATTGGGTCAGATTTTTTTATCGAATGTCGGATATCCATTGTGTAACACCCCTGAAATTCGATATTTCAAAAAATAAGAGTTTAGAAATCAAGATTTTGATTGGTCGGATTTTAGGGCTCGAAAATAAAATGAAAAGGACTTGATTGCAAAAAAATTTAAAGTTTTGCAGTAAATTTGCAATTTCAAAGACTTGATTAGACCATAACTTGAAGGTTTTGGGGTTGCATGGCTATATTTTTTGGTCAAAGGGGACAAATCTATGCATTAACTATTTCTGAGGGCTGAATTGAAGTTTGTAGGAATTTGGAGGACCCAATTGCTGACTGAAGGAAACTTTCACCCTCAGCTCTTCATCGCCACCACATGCACCCACATCACACTGGCTAGTCACCATTTTCATTGTAACTGGAAACCCAATCACATCAGTATATAGCGAGCAGCGATGGAGTCTCATTTTTTGGTAGAGTTTTGGACAACTCTCAGCTCAGAGATCATATTAGCAACCTTGCATGGCAGTTTGATGTGATGGCGGTGATGGGAACTGAAGTTACAGATATGGCAGCGCAAAAGTAGTGTTGAAGCTTTGGGCCACTATTGAGGACTATTCTAGCAACAAAAATTGAAAATAGTGGTGATTTTGGACTCAAGAGGGTGAGAGGAACAAATTGGTGGTAAGATTGATCTACTCCAGCGGCAACGGCGGGAGTACAGTTTTCTCCCCTTGACGCGAAGAACACAATCGTGTAATTAGTTTGTGATTCCAGCATCTCGATAACAAGATCTTGGGTAAAGGAAAGGGAGTTGGATTGTTTATATGTGTGTGTATATATATACGTGTAATGTGCCGTTATTTCCATTAGATGTTGTAATATGCCAAGAATGAAGAGTTGAGATATGATATGGAATATTTTTCCCCATGCATGGACTATAGTGTAGCTAGTGAGCCTGGATGTGTATTATGTTATGTAATGTTTGGATTAATGGAGTTGATTAAGTGATTAATCTACGATTTTATGAAATTGGAACTCGAGAATTGATAATTGGGTAATTTGAGATGTTATGGGACTAAGACTTGGTATATGCATGTTCCAGTATGAGTTTAGTCAACCTGGATTATGCTATTTTATGAAATATTGGGAATTATTGAGTTAATTGGAGGAGAAAACCCTAACTTTATGGATTTGGGATTTAAGTGGAAAGAAATGAGCTAATTAAGATAATCAGACTACTATTATTGATTAGGGATGACATTATGAGATTTTATATGTAATTAGGAACCAGGATATTTTGGTCATAACGACTTTTTTAGCCTTTTTGGGCCGATAGTACCGTTTAAACTTTAAAATACCATATTAATCGTTAAATTAGTGATTCTAAATTATTAATGGTATAATTGTGATTAATAGAATTAAGTATGGATTTTGATTATAAATATTCTTTTTGGTTAGGTAACAATGAAGTGGGTCCCGCCGATCAGTAGGCGGCGACAGTTTTCTAACAATACGGAGGTCAGGTTCTGCCAATCTGGTACATTTTCTAACTATCTATTATTTGTGATAAGCCCTGTGTGGGTTTTCTGTTTCTGTACCATACTCTATTTATTTGAAATGTGAAATCTATTGAAATTCTGATTTGTTATCCGTTATCTGATTTGAACAACCCTGTGAGGGTTCTCTTTGATATTGATTTTGTTCTTGCTCGTTCTGACTCCCAGAACTCTTGTTTGTTATCTGTTATATGTCTGTATTGTTATCTGTTCGATCTGATATACGTCTATATGTTATGTGTACGATCTGATATGTTGATCCCAACTGTTAAGCTTAAGATGAGCCGTTATGTTGATCCCAGCTATTAAGCTCAGGACGAGCCAATATGTTGTTCCCAACTGTAAAGCAGGACGTGCCGCTATGTTCGGAATGACAGAAATAAGGGACAGATATGATTGTTTTGATATGATCTATTAATTGCATTGATTGATTTGATCTGTTTGATTGATTGATATATGATCGTTCAATTATTTTTTTGATTGTTCGATTGTTTACTGACTGCCTGACCGTATTTTGTTATGTTCTGCTTGACAATTAATCTACTATCTATTGAGTTGATTTTTTCTCAACAGATTCTTTCTGTTATGCTTACATTTATCCCTCACTAAGTCCTTTGGACTTACCCCCCATTTATTTTGATTCTCTCAGACATGGACTAAGTGAAGGATTTGGACTCCATGCTGGATGAATACAATTTGTAATAGATCAGATGTTGAATGTATATATGGAATCATCTTATTGCTAATTATGGACTCAAGATGTCGTGATATGCTATGTTGATATGGATGACTTATGGGATGTAAAATTTTGTTGTGTTAGAACGTGAATTAGGGATGGCACCCGCGCGGGGCGGGGGCGGGGAGATACTCCCCCGTCCCCTAGCCCCATTTGTTCCCCCGTCCTCGATCCCCGTCATAGGGAATTTTTTGCCCCTGTCCCCGTTCCCCGAACTCCCGCGGGGATCCCCAAAATTAGTAGAGATAATTTTTTTTTTTTTATTGTGTGTATACAATGAACTAAAAAATAAAGAATAACCTCTATGCACATGATTAAAGCATCTCTAAGTCGTAACTTCAAGCACAATCAATTTTCAACAATAACATATTTCTAACAACAAATTTGAAAATTTTGTATATTTCCAGCAGCAAATAGCAAATTAAGGCCAACAAGCTATCATCTCCTAAAATAAAAACAAGTGAACTTTAGTCCTAATTAAAGCAAAAAGTCACACTTGATTTGTTCATCGATAATATCCCAACTTAATAATCAATTCCAACATTCAATAGCTTCATACACACTAATTGACTAATTGTTCAACAAAACAGAAATCCAAACACAAGAGGTAATACAAGAAACTTGACAAGCTTCAACAACATAAGCAATCATCAAAAGGGTGAAGTCTTCATTTTGTTCATCTTCATATGCCACTTGCCTATAAAATAAACACAATAAAATGAGTGAATCATGAAAAATATTACAAGAATTTATGATCTATAAGTAATATATATATATATATTCTCTTACCATGATATCATTCTTCATCAACATCTTTGTCTTCAACAATTGTAAAATATTGAGCCTTTAGTTTTTCAGAACCTAACAATTATAAACTCAAATTTAACTTTCAAAAAACAAAACCTTTCTTGAAGGAAAACAATATTATAAATTAATATTACCTTTTGTTGTACTCCACAACCAATCTTGACAACACATCAATGCTTCAATCGTTTCTGTGTTTAACCTGCTACGGTGAGGACTCAGAAAACGACCACCGGTGCTAAAAGCAGACTCTGAAGCAACTGTAGATATGGAGATAGCCAAGAAGTCTCTTGCAATTCTTTGCAAAGTCGGGTATTTCACTCCAATTTTTTTCCAATAGCCCAATATGTCAAATTCTTCTTCATTTGATTTATCAAGCAAGACTGGCTCTTCTAAATAGCAATCTAATTCAGATTTTACATTATTGTCTAAAGAAGTTTCTTGCACATATTGAAAATAGTTGCATTTCCACTTTGCTTTCTTTGCAAGAGAACCTACTTCTGCCGAAGTCGCAGTTGTAGTGGAATCACAACTAAAAACACCACTTCTCTTCTCCTTAGCTTGATATTCAACAACTAAATCCTCACATAATTTTCTCACCTTCAGCAATTCTTGTATGCTTTCTTCTTTATACATAAGAGGAAAGAAATAATTCAACAACTTCATTTTATATCAAGGGTCCAAAACAGCCCCTGTTGCCATCACCCCATTAATCACACCCCAATACTTGTCAAACTTGAAAATCATTTTTTCAGCCATAATTTGGACAGTGCCATTAGAAGAGAAAAGCCACTCAGTTAAAGACAACCTAATTTCACAAACCTTTGGAAAATAAACATTTGAAGTTGGATATTGAGTACCTGAAAACAACTCAGTAACACTATAGAAAACCTCCAACTTATCACAAATTTCAACTGCCATTTTCCAATCTTCATCACTTGGAAAACACTTAAATTGAGACTCACGTTGCCTTAAACGATCAAAAACTTCTTGGTATGGTAATGCAGAAGCAAACATCAAATACGTAGAATTCCACCTAGTTCTACAATCAAGTGCAAGCTTTTTTGAATAATTAATATTCAACTGACGACAAGTATCAACAAATTTCTCCTCCCTCTTTGGTGTTGCAACTCAATAACCCACGCTTTCCCTAATCTTTTCAATGGAATCATATATTACTGACAATCCATCTTTCACAATTAAATTTAATATGTGAGCACAACACCGCATGTGGAATAAAGCCCCTCCCAAAATAAATGAAGATGCTGGAATCTTATCAAAAACACGCTCAATCATAGCATCATTAGTGCAGCAATTATCAACAGTTAAAGTTGATAAGTTCCGATCCAAATTCCAATCAAACATACATTCAACCAAAACATCATAAAGAACCTCAGCAGTATGTGGAGCAGGCACATAAATGAACCTAAGACATACAAATATATATATGTATATATATCACAAATCATATAAATCTTAACACTTAGAAGACAAAGCTAAAAAGCAAAAAGTAAAATGTGTTTAATTAAGTAGTTACCTCACAATCCGACTTTGCAAAATCCAATTATCATCAATGAAATGGGCTGTAATAGACATGTGGCTCTTGTTTTGATGGCTTGCAGTCCACATATCGGTAGTGATTGCAATACGACTTGAGTTTTTTTCGAGTAATTTTAATGTGATGGACTTCTCACTCTCATATATCTTCATTATGTCACTCTTCATTGTATTTCGAGAAAGCAATTTAAACAAAGGTTGAAGAGAACCACAAAACCTCCTAAACCCGGTGTGATCAACCATTAAGAGAGGATACTCATGCAATATCACCATTTTTGCAAGTTCCATTCTTGCAATATCTTGATTAAAAGAGTAGTTACCAACTACAAAAGATTCACCCCTCGCTCCTATTGAGCTTGATGCAGTGTCCCAAGTTTTTATTATTGATTGCTTTGGGCCCCTCACTGTGCGAAGCTTACAAGTCCTAATGTGGTCGTGTAAGTGTTTCATACCTTGTTTAGTATCACCACCGAGTTTCCTTTCACAATGCTTGCATATAGCCTTCCACTTGCCATCAATTTTTTGTCTTTTAAAGTGTTCCCAAGCTTTTGAAGTTAATCCTCGCTTATTAGGACTTGAGCCTTTGTTGACATCTTGTGTTCCTGAATTTGTTGGGCTTGTTTCATTAGCCAAAGATTGACTTTGTTGTGTTTCTTCCACCGAATTTAGAGATGGTGGTGGAACTTGATCGCATCCTACGAGTGTATTAGATAGTTGATCTCCACTAGTCATTCTACAAAAGAACAAGAAAATCATCAAATAATTTACAAATTGACGTGATAAGTTGTTGGTTACATGCATGAAGCTATAATTTTCAAATAATTTTCCTCACTTACTACATTAGAATCCATAGAAAAAGTTCTTGTGAAAGAGATGGAATCTCAAATCTGGCATGAAAGGATGAAAATTTGATTTCACGGCATGATTAAGGTTGGATTAGGATACATGCATGAAGCTGTAATTAGGTGAATAATATAGCAGAGCACGTGTCCCTGGTTTCAATTATACAATATTCCTAATATGGTATAATTTACTGTAAGGATGTGGGATGGAAGCTTGAAAGGAAAAGAATACAAGTACCACCCAGAGCAGCTCAATAAAAACTGAGTTTGACCTGCCTAATCGACTGTCTTCCAGGGCACAAGGAGCTTGAACTCCTGCAGACCCTCCACAAGCTCCCAGTTTTTCCATATTACTATTAGATTCTTATATTTAATATTTTAATTTCTCAACTATCTTTCCGATCAGACTCGTTAGAGAGTACAGAAAATGCAACAAGATGTCAAGACCAAACAATTCAGCACTTCCAACAAGTTTACAATCTCATGCAGCTGCCTACTAAAAGAGAACAGGCACACAAATAATTGGATAGTAGATGTTCTTGTGACCTTCTCTAAAATTAAAAAATAGAAACAATCTCCTCACAAGTTTGCACTTATCTTACTTCAAAAGAGAATGACAAATCAATTCCACGTAGATGAAAATGAGAAGGAGATTCCAGCCCTGGCCTTGCAAGCTAATAGCAGATGAATTATCAAGTTGTAGCCAACATTATAATTTAAGCTTAATTTAAACCAACTCGAACCATTCAGGAAACATGATTGATTAGGTTTGATCAACTTGATATAATTAATTAGACAAAATATATTCTGTTTTTAAAATTACTTATGAGTATTTATGAATTTCTGCTCAAATTTATGGCAGAAAATTAGGCCCTGAGTACTCTTATCCATACTTTTGAGTTCTTTCAAAAGTGACCTTACATTAAAATTCCTTTTCTTTTCGCTACAGTTGCAAAAGATTAAATGAAATCGCCGAGGATAGATATGTCTGTCAACACGTATCTATGGAGAAATTTCCTATAACACCTTGGTGGCCTTTAAATGAGAAGCAAGAGGATTTTTTGAATAAATGTGAAGAGTGCGGAAAAGTCAACAAGAGATACCCAATTGAGATTTCAATCCACCATGTCCTTCTCAACATCATTTCAAACAAAAATTTTCAATCTTTATTTCCACGTCAAGAACAACAAATAGCCTTGAGCAAAACAAAAATAAAAAGATCCTAAAAAATAGCCAAATATATATTTATAGCTAAGAATAAGAAAAGTTCACCTGGAGATGACGACTGATGGTATGGTGCAGCTGCCACTGGAAAGAGAGAAAGAGAAAGAGTGCGAGCTGAGGCCTGAGTTTGATGGTCTGAGAGAGAGGGGGGATGGGAGAAAGAGTGAAAGCCGAGGTAACACAGTGCCGATGGTGAATCAGTGATACGTGAGTGAGACAGAGAGAAGGGGGAAATGGCCAAATGGGTATGAATTAGGGTTTAGGAGGGAGCAAGCAAATAAAATCTGGAAATAAAAATAAGGTGTCAATTAATATATTTTATTTATTGATATTTTATAACTAATAAATTTTTATAAATTATATGAAATTATTAAAAAATATAAAACAATAATATATATATATATACACATATATTAATTATTAAGAGTATTTAGTTATTTAGTGGGGTCGGGGAATCCGCGGGGTGGGGAGTATGTTCCCCGTCCTCGTCCCTGAACTAGCCTCGGGGGGCATTTCTTCCCCATCCCCGTCCCAGCGGGGAAAAATTCCCCGAAATTGGGGATTATTTTGCCATCTCTAACGTGAATCATGGCATTTACTTAATGGTTTGTCAAGTTGGTTAAGTTTGAATTTTTGCTGCTTCTGATAAGTTGAATTTGAAAAATTTTGTGGTATGTATTTAGTATATGTGCTATATGTTATAGGTTTATTTGAGTTGGAATCTACTGCTATTTGTGATGAGCTTGAATGTTTGATGATGGGCCCATTGCTTGTATTTTGGGTTCAAAATTATTGTTTGGAATGTTTTGATATCTCAGCTTGGGTTACTCTAAATGGGGCGTCAGACATTAGATTCGGATATATTACTGACTAACAAAGATCCCATTGATTTTAATAATCTTATTCATTTACCATTCGCATTCATATCCATTTACACAAAATTTATCTGCATCAGTTTAAAGCGGATATTATCCATATTTGATTAGTAGATATTTGATTATAAATGGGTATGAATATGGTAAATGCGTATCCAATCCGTTTAATATTCACTCCGAATATATATTTATTAAATAATATATTATTTATATTTTTTAATAAAAATCTCATAATCCATATATGTACATATATATATATATATATTATAATTGAAGAATTGTGAAGAAAAAAGAATAAATTTAAAAATTACTATAATATAGAGAAAAAATTGAAGAATAAAGTTAATCATCATAATTATTGTTGGTTGACATTATAATTAATATACTTAAATGTCATTATTATTATTATTATTATTATTATTATTATTATTATTATTATTATTATTATTATTATTATTAATATTATTAATAATAAGTATAATAATTAATTATAAGGTCAATTATTAATTAGAAATTATGTTATTTGTTTGATTGCTTTCTTTTTAATGAAATTATATAGTTCCTTCTATTAATTAAAATATATATTTATTATAAGTTCATAGATTCATGTATATGGATATTTGTAAATAGATATCTAAATAATTATCATCAAATATGAATATAAAAAAATAATTCGAATACGGATAAGTTTAATAAAATATGAATAAATTTGAATAATTATAATCAAATATGGATATATGCAAATTCAACCGATATCTAACGGATATGAATTCTGATATCATTTTTAAATATCCATCATATCCAAATCCGTATCTGAATATTCAAAAAGTTAAACGAATATGAATATAAAAACAGTGTATCCGATCTGTTTAATATTCATTTATACCTCTAATATTCGATCCAAATCCAATGCGGTAACAGCCCTACTTTATTTTTTACTCCCGCCCTTTCGTAGTCCTCAATGAATGTTTATGATTGATGCAGTCCAAACTTAAATGCAGGGATTTCTTCAAAAATTAATTACGTAGAACTAAATATTGTGGGAGTTTATTTTGTGAATGGACTTGCTTAAAGAATTTTATCCAAGTATAAAAGTTATTGAATGACATTTTTTTAACTAATGGCAATATTTATAATTATAGAATTTTGGAGCTTGGATAGTTTGTGCGAAGGTCCATGTGTTGCATCTATTTTGTTTTTACTGATATGTATGTAAGGCTTATTAGTGATCCATCATGGTACCCTACCCCCCCCCCCCCAGCTTTTTCAATGAAAATTGATGGTTTCGAATTGGAAGTATTTGTGACTTACTTTGTTTTGTATTTCTTTTATGCATACTTTTATTTTTCATGCTTTACCATTAATTTTAGTGATACTTTATGAATTTCTCTTTTTCTTTTTCTTTTTCATTCTTTTTTTTTGTAATTTTTTTGTTGGGTTTTTTCGTTGGAGTTGGCACAATGAGTTCAAGTAGTATGTTTCACCCTTACTTTGCACTTCTAGTTTCCTTCCTTATCTTAGTTTGAGAGAAAACTTTGAAAGAGCCTTATGAGGGAGGAAACTTTACGAGAGGCTTGTGAGAAATGTGGAGTAAGGGTTCGAGAATTGGGGGGAGAGTCTTTAATAAGTGTCTGCCCATAGGTGATCGACCAAGGCATTAGGTCGATTAGGCTAATTGACCTTAGGGTCGATTGGTTAATGTCCATTGCTCTCTAATAAAGATAGTGCAATCATGTTCTAGTTACCCGCGGCAGTTGACCTTAAGGTTGGTCGGCTAGATGGCTTTTCTTCTTTCATGGGTGACCTTAGTATCGACTGCGTGGACAAACAATCGCTTGAGGTGGTTGAACTATCAACCACTTGGGAAGCCTTTCTTCTTTCACAGCTGACCCTAAGTTTGGTCACTTGGACGAATTGGCGCTCAAGTGGTCTACCTCCTTTCTCAGCCAACTGTAGGGTCAGGGGCATACTTGTTGGGTGATCACAGTAGTGGTTATTGGGATTTCGAGGTGGGCAACCCTCCCTCAGTGTCGTCTTATCATCCTATTCTTTGGTATGTAACTTTGCATCGGGAGCATGTTTGCCAACTTTATCATATCAGCCCATTTTTAGTAAGTCATCTGAGTCAAAAGCATCTAAGTCAAGGTTTATCATCTAGTTAGGAGTCTGAGAGAGGTAGCTCAGGTGAGACTTTGTTAGTCATGGTAGTTTATCTACTTCATTAATAGTCGAGGAGCTTGAGATCTTGTCTTATAGAATTTCTGTTTCTAAAGAATATGAGTTTATGTTGGCATCCATGTAGGATCAGTTGGTGTGACCTTCATTAGGGTATTTTATTGTTTTTAGTTATTGCTTCAGTAGCTATCTTACTATCTCTCTACATCATTTGTTAATAGATATTGTTAGGAGTTATGCGTTGTGCAATGTCAGTTTGCTCCCAAACTCCTTTATATACTTTGTGGGTTGTTGCTTGCCAAATTGGGTATCCCTATTACGATAGACAACTATCACACACTCTAAATTTAAGAAAATCTTAAAAGAGCCTTTTTTTATTCTTTTTCGATGCTTGATTGTAAGTTTTTAGAAGGTGTGGCTTCTTCCCGAGGGGTAATAGAAGGAGCATTTCTTCTTTCTGAGGAATGATAGCTGGGATTTTCTTTTGTATAGAGTAGTTCACTTACTTTAATGAGACTTCAAAAGTTTCATCCAAACCTCCGTTAGTAATTTTGGCATGCAAGGTTATCTAAGGCAATCTTCTACTTTTCTTATGTATTTCCTACTAGTACTTATAATTATTTTTTATTATTTGATTGATTGTGTATTCTCTTTTTCCTTTCTTCTTCTCTGTTTTGTTGAACTTATTTTATTTCATTATGGTTTGTAGAGTACAAAATAGTTTGCCATGAAGTCATGGCACCTACCAGGATAAACCCTTCTCTATCAACCAAAATATGAATGAATAACAAATGGGAAGGGCACCAACACTTCCCCATCAACCAAAATATAAATGAATAACAAACGAGAAGGCGACAACCCTTTCCCATCAATCATATCATTCGAAGATTATAAACATAAAATAAAGTAACAAATATTCCAAATATATACTAAATTTAATAAAAACTAAAAGTTAAGATACTTACTAAATGCTCGGCATGTGTCCCGATGGATATACTCCCTTTAGTATGGATGGATCCACCAATCTCATAAGTTCGGTTCTTCTTGGCCTACATGGACTTCTTTTGAAAATCTTGGGACTGACAGTGCCAACACAGGGCAGCCCAAGTGTTTTCACTAACCCACTCCAACCTCTTGACCATCTTTCAGGTGTGGTCATACATATCACTCAGTTGATGACCCCTTCTAATGTCGCAGACCCTGTGAAAATGGCCCTCGTGATGGGGTCCCAAGTGATATATCTCTTTCAAATAAGAGGAAATCAGTTAGTCTAATTAAAATACACAGATGTACTTAATTTGTAAAAATAAATATATTATTAACACTTATATACCTTCCACTTGCTGAACATCAAATCTTGAAAGGATGGCATATAGCTGCATAAATTCTTAACATTAATATATAATTATTAAAACAAAAATAAAAACAACTTTTATATAATAATTCAAACTCACCCATTGCATCCCCCATGATGTAAGTATTCCCCGTCGGCCCCTATCCTGATCCCTCCTCGCCACTTAATGTCTGGCCAGCTGAAGACTCTACTGTAGGTGATGCTGCTCCAAATAGAGGTGGGCGGGGGTCAGGTACCCCCCTTAGGATCGGGTATCCTTAAAACTCCCACTAAATTTTTTATATATTTTTCATAGATAAAAATTAAAATTTTATTAATTTATTATTTATTTTCATCGTGAACAAATTGATAGCACTATATTTCATTGTTCATAAGTTCTAAATTCCACCTAATATGTAATTTTACAACTTAAATATAAACATTAATGTCTAATATATGACATACATCATATATTGACAATGATATTTTGTCAATATCTTCATCATCCTCTATTCATTACAAATTTGCAATTCAATCCACAAGTCACAACTCACAAAAGCATTAAATCCAAACATTTGAACAAATTCCAAAATAAAATCAAGAAAGTTTTCAAAGAAAAATTGTATAAATGTATAATACTATAATTAGTTTTTTTTTTAAAATAAAATAGGGGTACGTGATTGGGTATCGAGTACCCTAAGCCAATACCCAATGCCCCAACTGAAAATTTTTGGGTACCCCCATAAATACCCGATCGAGTTTGGAGACTAAAAATACCTAATAGAGTCGGGTTAGGTACCCCCAAACCTGAATTCGAATCCCACCTTAGCTCCAAATGCTCATGTGGAATGGTTGAGTAAAGCAATAGAGGATAGTTGAGTGCCAGGTAGGGTGGTGGATGGTGATGGAGTGCCTACTGGTGTAATAGATAGTGGTGGGGACAAGTAATGCTGCTGTGAGGATGGGTGTAGAGACCAGTAGGTGAATGACCTCACAACAGCAACAGAGGACGAGTGAGGAGTCTTATGGCTTCTTGTGGGAGGAAAGCATGAGGTAGGCATATATTGATGACCAGCTGACAAGGTGGTTGGAGACTGGTCAACTAGTAAGTGTGTCTAATGGGTTGGGGAATTTATCCCCCTACCTCAGCTTGCATCCCGACCTCAGCTGATGGCAAGGGGACAAAAATCAGACTGATCAACCATCTATAAAACAAAAACAAACATCACATATGCGTAACAATTAATATTATTACGAAAACTTAATATTTATGTATATCAAATGCAACATAACAGTTAACAACTAGACTCAATAAGGCACATTAGTTAAAATTGAAGTTTATATATATATATATACATATAGAGAGAGAGGGGGGGGAGAGAGAAAGAATATATCATTCATTCATCGGATAAATTCTTCAATCTTTCTATCTACCCGAATCTATTGTTGTATTAAGAAGACAATTTTAATGGTTCGTTGATGTTCCAATCCTTGATTGATTCTCATATACAGTAATACATTTGGGTAAACCAAAAAACTGAAGACTTAATATAATGAATGAATGAATTTTTGAAAAGAAATTTTTATTGGGCATGTTTGGATATTAACTGATTATAAGAGTTGGAGACTCCTACAATAGTACTTTTTTGATAAAAAAAAATTTGGTTCAAAAGTTATGTAATGATTCCTGAAGAGAAATGCCAGTATTGTGGAAATAAGTTGAAAATTCACTTGAGGTATATGTGGACCTCAAGTGAATTTTCAACTCATGATCATAGAATAATTTTCCACAGTACTCACATCTAGCACGTGATGATGAATTGGTCTATCTAGGCACTAAGGGGATTAGAGGTAATGATTTTTTTATGTGCATTGTTATGGAGAATGGGTTTGGGATTAGTAAATTTCATGATTTTGACACGTATCTTAACTTTATATGACCCTTGGAATGTCACCTTGTAAGGATATTTTTCACCATTTCTGAGGTAAATATTCAGACATAGTGAAGATGAGATTATGAAATTTTTCTTCTTTATGTTTCTAACTTTTTAAAATTTTTGAGATAGATGGGCTGAGATGAATTTGAATGGGGAGTTGATTGGTACAATAGGCTATCCTATAATTAGAGGCAATGATAATTCAATTATATTAGTAGCTTGACTTGTAATCTTAATGTTAGAGACCTACTAGCTTGATTTTGAATATTAAACTAGATATCCTTATTTTAATTCTAACATATTAAACTAGATATCTACAATTTCTAAAAATCTTAAACTAAACATAATAATATTCCCAAACTAACCTATCAAACTAAAAAATTAACAATACTAAATTATACTTAAACAAACTAACATATCAAACTAAAATATCAAATAAACTAACAATTAATCATACTTTAGAAAATAAACTAACATATAAATACTAATATACCAAACTAACATAATAACAATTTATTATACTAACATATCAAATTAACTAAAATATCAAACTAACATATCAAACTAATACACTAACAATTAATCATACCAAATCATAAAAATCATTCTAAAATAGCATTCTAGCATGCCAAACTAATAAAATAAATAAAACTAAATAAAAATAGAAAAGAATAACTTACAACAACAACAACAACAAACCGTCAAGCCGGGCAAGTGGCGGACGGCAATGGTGGACCATAGTGGTGACAGTGGTGGGTGCTTATGTGTGCGGAGGAGGAGAGGAAATGGGAAGAAGGAGAGAGAAAAATGGGAAGAATGAGGAGCACGTATTAGATTTTATTTTGTTTTATAACAGAAGTTTTAGAAGGAAAATTCGTCAAAAACAACTTTTTTTATGTCAGAAAATTATAAATTTTTGATGGATAATCTATCAAAAATATCCCTCAACAAAAGTTTCTGAAGATCTTCTGACGGAATTTCCATTCGGATATTTTTGCGACTTTTTGCGCCAAACCACATCCAAATTTTTGGATGGTTTTCCGTCGATTTACCATCAAGTTTTCAAAGAATGTGCATTCCCTCATAATTCCTTTGAAAATCCGTCAAAAAGTTTTGAAGGAATAAAAAAACTGTGTTTTTTTAGTGTAAAATGTGCTTTCAGATTCTATTTAGATTAGCAAACAAAAATATAATTCTTTTAGAAAAAAGTTCCAAAAAATATTTTGTTAAATGTAAAATTATATACATAAAATGTAATTAAAAAAGTTAATTAATAAATAAAGTTCCTAAAGTTTATTAAACGAAAAATGCTAAATTCCATAATGCTTTTTTTTTAAAGAAAATTTCAAACATTATAATGCAAAATTAAATAATATTTATAAAATGTTATTACACAAGTTAATAACTAAATAAATTGATGAAAATTTTAAAAAAAAAAATTATAAATTTAATTTTTTCAAATTTCGAAAAAAGAATAATTGCCAATAATTTTATGAGCACATGGTGGAAATGTGTTTTGTGTAGAGAAATATTTTTGTGTGTCAAAATGTGTTTGTAAAATTATCGTTAATTATAAATTTTATTGAAAAAAATACATTTATAATTTTTCATTATCTTTAAATTTTTCATCAATTTGTTTAGTTATTAACTTGTTTAATAGAATTTTATAAATGTCATTTAATTTTGTATTATAATGCTTGAAATTTTATTTAAAAAAAGCATTATGAAATTTAAAATTTTTCATTAATATAAATTTTAGGAACTTTAATTACTAATTAACTTAATTAATTACATTTTATGCATATAATTATATATTTAACAAGATGTTTTTTGAATTTTTTAAAAACATATATATTTGAATTTAATTATATTTTTAGTTTCTAATATAAATAGAACTCATAAGCATATTTTCATCATTCACAAGTGACTAACTATATTACATAGCAACATTTTTACACAAAAATAAAAGAAATATCCATTTAAACAAATCTATTTTTCTCATGCTTGGAAAAGAAATATTTTGTTTAGTTTTTCCAAATACTTTTGACTATTTTTGAAGTTTTTTACACAACAAAAATAGTTCTTTAATTTATAATATTTAAAAATTTTGGATATTTGTTTCGTGTAATTTAGAATATTTTAAATTTATAATTATGAAAATTATTGAAAAAAATTTATGATAATTTTACTAACTATATTAATTAATATAATTTTACAAAGATTAAAAATTAATTCATTCAAACAAATATAATTTTTGATCTACAAACACATATTTTTAATTTATATTGTTCTAATGTATAGTTGGAAATTTTCAGATTTTTTTTTAATTATACATGTGATTGTACATTTTGCCCTCTTCTCATTTTTTCCCCTTCTATAGTAGTTGAGTTTCCCCTCAAAATGAAGAAGTGAACAGTACCAAAGTCAATTTTCCCTCCAAAACCAGGCAGCTAATGGGCACATGATTTGCACATACCTTTTCCATTAATTATTTAATGGAAGGGGGGAAACTAGACTCAGTGTGGCACAAATTTTAAATTATAGGACTCAATATGGTACTTTTGAATTAATGGGACTCAAATGGGATTAGACCTTAGTTATAGGACCAAAAATGCAATTTTTTCTAATTCATGAAATAAGCAATTCATAATGGTGATTTGTAAATGCAAAAAATTTAATGATGGAAATTCATTATAAACATAATTAATCTATCTCATAGTCAAAGTTATCTAATTTCTATAATCTAGATCAAGAAACATGAATAATCAAAATCTCTCTGTTGAGAAAACGCAAACATCTAATTTAAGATCTTTATTTGAACTACCGCTACTGGTAGGATTATTTTTAGGCTAGAGATATTCCAAGTCCTAGATTTGTCCATGACATTTGAGCTCTCATGCTCACTATCTCTATCACCATATAAGGATTTTCTCACTCAATACCCAACTTTGTGATTGGCCATGATGCATTTAGCTTTCTTGTAGTCACTTGAGGCTCTCTCCTATGCTCTCGAACTAGAACAACAATTATAGATATCTCTGCAACAATCAAACAAATGAATATTAGTTCATTGGTAATTGTCCATTTTAATAAGCTAGGTGGCGTTAAATATTTTGGGAAGGCTACTCGCTCATTATCGTAGAAACCACTAGAGCATCTATCTTGGGCAAGAAAAAGGGTTCTCTATGCATGATTATTGCAATCAGTGAAGCTAATTCATATCATCTAGTTCTCCAGCATTTTGGGCGCTAGAGTCGTGTTAGCCAACCATTCTAAACATCGATCTATCAGAGTCTATTGTCTCTTTAAGAGTTTGTTGAATTATCTCTGACAATTTATTTTTTCTTGCCTTTGGAAAGTTCCAATATGCTTTCTACGATCAAATATGGGTTCTTACTCGAGAAGAGGTTAGAGGATCAAATGTTCTTTCATCTCTGGCTTTTCTATTTTTGTTTCTCAAGGCTTCTACTCCTCAGTAAGTATCTGGATAATATAGGATTCCAATGCTAGTTGTTTCCCTTTCTATTGGGCTCGCTATTTGTATGATTTTGGGACATTCCTCCAATCCTTTGATACTATTTTGGCCTTTCTCAGAGTTTAGCATCATAAAGCCTGGCCATTCTTAGTGCTTGACTACTTATTTTTAACTACCTATTATAAGAAATTTTATCTTCATGTGGTACGTAGTCACTATCACTTGGAAGCAATTCAAAGTTGACCGGCTAGGATGATGTTGTAAACTAATAGAGCCTTGACCACTAAGAATTCAACCATCTTATTTGTCTGCTCAAGTAAGTTCTTGAAGGGAGATCTCTCCTAGGGCATTTACAGTTTCTCCACTAATCCAACTAGGTGGTTTTACCTTCCAGCGTTGAGCATTGTCTAAAAGAAACGTCAAGGGGTTTAGGTAGGATGTGATTAAGAATATTAGGGTCCTTGTTTCTAGGAATCAAGCTTATAGAGCCAAGTAGAAAGGCATTGACAGAATTTAGGGAAGCTCTAATGATCAATATGGCGAAGTGTGGGACTATGTTGAAGAACTTAGAAGTTCTGACCTTAGTTCTGTTGTAATTCTATCCATGGTAGCTGATAAAGGGAGTGGAGAGCCAAATTTTGGGAATTTATGTTTGTTTCAAAAGGTTAAAAGAAGGATTTCTTTTCGAATGTAGACCAATCATAGAGGTGGATGGTTGTCATTTGAAAAGACCCAATGGTAGAATACTATTAACTACAGTGGCTATTGATGCTAATAACAATTCTTATCCCATTATTATGATATGGTTTCTAGGGAGACTAAGGAAACTTGGGAATAGTTCTTAACTTTGTTAAAGCATGACTTAGACATTAAGAGAGACTATGAGTGGACCTTTATGTCAGACAAAGAAAAAAGTTTTGTTCTTCCCCTTAAAACTATTTTTTCAAATTCTCATAATAGATTTTGTGTGAGGGATTTTAATAGAAACATGAAAAGGGCTAGGTTTAGGGGACTATCATTCAGAAAAGCTTTGTGAAAGCTGCCAGTGCTAGCACTATTCCTGAGTTTGATGTGAGAATGAAAGAATTCTACAAGATAGATGTCAAAGCAAGTGAATGACTTAATGATAAGCCACTTAGTCAGTAGAGTAGGTCACATTTCAATAGCTATCCTAACTGTAACATTTTGCTAAAATCTCCATGAGTCATTTAATTCCAACACTCTTGAGATAAGAGAAAAATAAATATTCACAATGTTGGAGTGCATTAGAGAATTCTTAATGATTGGGTTGCAATAGACTGGGACAAAGCCAATATGAGATAGAGGGGTAAGTTGTGCCTAAAGGTGAGAAAATATTACAAAGAAATGCTAATAAGGCATCTAATTTCATCATATTGGAGTCATCTAATTTCATCATATTGAAGTCAAATGACATTCACAATGAAATATCTTGCTTCGATGGCTAAAGGTGTGATGTTGACCTTAGGAAGCACATTTGCTTATATAGAAAATGGGAGTTGTCTGGCATTCCTTGCAAACATGTAATGAGTGCTATAAATTTTGAAAATTTGAATGCAGAATAGTTTGTCCACACTGCTATTGGGTTGAAATATATCGCAGGGTATATGAGCCTTGTATATACCTAATGAAAGGCCTTGAGAAGTGGAAAAAGACTGGCTTAGTTCCTCCAGTCCCCCCAAATATAAGTAGAGGTGCAGGTAGGCGAGCACTAGCAAGAACACTTGAGCCTAATGAACCTGCAAACAAATAAAAGAAAGGGGTCAAGTGAAAAAGGAAAAAAAATAAGAATGAGAAGGCAACAAACTCATATTAAGTGTAAATATTGTATAGCTATTGGGCATACAAGAAAGGGTGTAAAAAAGGAAAATAATTAGAAGCACATATGGACCAAGTGGATGAAGCAGTTGGCTTGGGGCATGCAAGTGGTGATGAAGCATTTAGCTTGGAGGAGCAGGTTGCTGCAGCAATTGGCTTGGATGAACAAGTTGATGCAACAGTTGGCTTGGAGAAACAAGATGATGTAGTAGTTGGCTTAGAGGAACAGGTTGATGTACCAGTTGGATTGGAGGAACAAGTTGATGTATCAATTAGCTTATAGGAAACAAAAAATTTTGAACCAGATTAGGGAGATGGAGCAGATTAGGAGCAAATTAGCATGGAGATCAGCAACTTGGAGGCAGCTAGATACTTTGACTCCCAACCTAGTGTGCAACTCAACTTGGACTCCCAGCAAAATAGTAGCCAAATGACTACATCAGTAAGTGCTCAAGAGGGAAATAAACTAACTATAAGTATTTTATTTACAAAAATTTCAATTTAATTTTTAGTTATACCTTTATTTTGATTCACTTTATTATTAAAATTTTGCAGGCAAGAAAAAGAACAAAGACATCTCATGCTTATGTTAATCAAGTAAGCATTTGGGACATAGAGGTTCCGCATATTATAATTAAAAAACTAACTTTCTTGTTTTCATATAATTCAAATAAGTGAGAAAACAAATACAAACCAAGCGATTGTCCTTAAACAATCCCCAACTAATGCACTAGTGAATTCTCCATATAATCTCTTATATTATCTTTTGTGCTCTCTCTGAAACTTGTGTCATGACATTTTGTAGGTTAGAAAGAGTATAAAGAAGAAGGCACCTCCTAAAACAACCAAGAGAATTCATGAGTCTGTAGAAGTAGTAAGTGATTTGTTATTTTTAATTTACAACTTATATTGGTCTTAAACTCAATCATTTATTGGGTTTAAAAAATTTTATAGGTAAGGACAAGCTCAAGGAACAAGGCACCTCCTCCAGCACCACCTATAGCAACCACGAAAAAGAACTTGCTTGTAAGTTCTTTTTTTACTTGTGAATCATTTTTTGCCTTGTTAGTGGTTCATTTTTTGGCATTGATGTTTGCTTTAAATTGCTCTATTTTTGTAGCCAAGAAAACGGAAACAACTCCAACTTGTGGTAATATGGACAACATGTTCAACTTCAATAACACAAGGGTTAGAGTAAAGATTAGAGAACCAGTGCCTTATAGACTAGAAGGGAGGAAGTGTCAATAACAAAAGAAAAGAGGACACCACTTCAAGACACATTTAAAATAATTGACAAGGATTGCAAAATATATGTCACACAGAGAAGTCTAAAACTTGCGTATAACTCATGAAAAGATTATCTAATTAAGACTAGAATGGAACATGAGAAAGCAAGAAAAGAAAAGGCATCAGCACAACCTATAGGAAAATAGGGCAAGGCCAAGAATTGAATCTACCAAACTTCTGTAAAACTTTGTGTCTTGAGAAAAGTATATCCCCAACTTCAGGATTTGAACTGATTTCTTAAGTGGATTGTTGGATATGAGATGTTGTAGTTTTAGATGTCAAACTTATTATTTTGTATTGACATCAAATTCTTAGTTTTCAAGACTTTATTAGAAGTGAATTTCTATGAGATGGTGAATTTTAAGTTATAATATGTTGTTCTTTTCACTTTTGCATTAATATGTTGTTCTTTTCATTTGAAGTGATATGTTTCCAGCTATTTTAAACAACATAAAGGAAACTTTATTTGTCTAGATTATGTCTTTAGTTTGCAGAAATGGTGTACCTCAATTTCCAAAAAATATTTAATATCACTATTTCAAAACTTATCAATTTAGAAATTTAACTTAGAACATTAAACTAAAGAACCAAACTGATAGAACATTATGCTTAGACTTATAATATTAACTTAGAATTGGAACATACAACCAAACTAGATCTAACTTAGATTTAACTAACCTCACATTTAACTTAATATAGTAAATTAAAAAAAAATGTCCACACTAAGCAAACTTGCACCTAATATAGCCGCACTAAAAAATTGAGATATGATGTTCACAACTTCATCTCACCCAAATCTAGAAGGAAATATATACAACCATGACACAACAATAAAATAAATCAACATCTTCATCCTCCATTGCAACTTGGACACTTCATCCTCCAGTATTTTTATCTTTCGATGGAGCCCCAGTATCACATCCACAGCCCTTCTACACATTGTGGGATCTTCTTAAATAAAAAAAAAAAATCACATCCACCTACACTTGAATCCATATAGTTGCAAAATCTTCTCCCAGGGTTTAAATTGGTCCATGGAGTCCTCAAATAAGCCTTTTTCCCATAATAACAAAAGACATCTTCATTTAGGCAACTGGATTGACTTGTTCGACTTAATGAAGACATTTCTTGCCACTCAGAAAATTGTTGTTGGATGCTCTCTGTTTCCCCTCTGTTTTGTTTGCCTTTATTCCCTTTTTCCCCCTCTTATATTTGTTGATTTTCCATCCAAAATATATAAGTAAACAGTGCCTCGTTAACCCCTTCCCCCACCCCCATCCCACCATAAAAAAAAACTCACCTGCTAACCGACATATGTAGGGCACATGCATTTCCCGTTAAGTATTTGATGGAAAGGGAGAGATGAGACCAAATGTGAGAAAAATTTTAAATTGTAGGACTCAATATGATAATTTCGAAATGAATGGAACTCAATTGGGATTGGGCCTAAGTTATGGGACCGAAAGTGCAATTTACCCTAGAAGAACAATTTTGTTATTTTTAAAAGATTAACATTTTAAATTTTCAAACATATATATAACTTTGTATAAATTTGAGATGGAGAACAAGTTCTATCAATACGGACTAGCTGGTGGCTAGATGTCTGTATTTTTGTTCTTAAGATATGTGATGCTTTAATGTGGTCATAGACCACCAGCCTGTACCGTTATCACTCTTCAAATAGGCAAAAATAGATTAAATACTTAAAATGAGCTCGCTAAGCTAAAAGTACCTATTTTTATTTTCTCTCTCTTTTTTTTTTCACTGGACTAGTCACATTATTTTATTTTTATGCATGCAAATATTTTATTTTGCATTCTCTCTTTATATATTTTTCTTTATTTCTAAATTTTACTTTTCTTTTGGAGTTTAGATTTCAATTGTAAGACAAGTTTCTAGATCATGAAATACATACAAAACTGCCTAATTGCTATCATCTTTTCTATAATGTGGAGTTACTTTAGTCATCATCACTGATGAGGGTTCAGATTGTTTGCTGAGTTAACGGGGTAGGAATATAATTCGCTCGACCTAAGTCTGGTCGATCTAGCTACGGTTGAGGGTTTGGGAGTGAGTCTTACAATCACAAGCAAACGCCAAGCTCATCGAGAAGGCCCTCAGCTAAAGCACTCCGATGCTCAAGTTAGTATTATGATAGGACTAGAAACTCGAGCAGCAGAGTGAGGGCTCAAGAGAGAATAATGATATACCTTGTGACAAGCTGGCCATGGAATATTTATAGCCTTCTCCAGGTGATCAATATGTCCATGATGCCCTTACGCATGAAAGGTTCTTGCCCTTACATGGGGAGCTTTAGGTCATCTCACATGTTGGTACTATTTCAGGTGGCCTCATCTCCAGCTTTTAAGGACAGGTTAGTACACCAGCGGCGCGCCCCTTTCTTGGCGTGGCAGTAAAGATGATACTAAGGTGGCACGTGCCATTAATGCAGAGGCCTGCTGCTTGTCAGGGCATTAAATGCGGCAAGAAAAAGGTTTTGTAGTGAGTCGACTAATCTGGTCGACTTGAGAGAGATCAACCACCGAGCTGACTTAGGAAGCGCCTGTAGACAAATAAGCACGACAGTTGACCAGGACCGTCAATATGGTTGACCTGCTTTGGGCAGGAATGGATCATCGATATGGTCGACCTCACGGATGGGCCCCATGGAAGCAATAGGCTTAGTGATGTACTCTTGGGTTGATAGCTCTTGGGCTAGGCCCATCGGGCCACCCCTAGCATGAGGTCGATAGCCTTTGAGCTGGGCCTATTGGGGCACCCCATATCATGAGTCCTCCCCACTTTCGGTCCTAATTGAGAGTGTCAACAAGTAAGAAACAGAAGTAGTTTAAATGAATAGAAATAGCTGGATCAGTTAACGAGATGCAGCAAGACTCAACTGGGGTTTGGCCTATTTAATGTAGCAATTACCTAATGTCAGACGGAGCACCAAACGACAATTATGTTATTATTATAGTCACTTGGGATTCCAAGTGCAGTGCCCTATAAATAGGCACGGTAAGAATTCACATTTTTATTTTTTACAGCGTAGCGTGAGTTCGAGTCAAGCATTCACTAAGTTCTGCATTGCATCTTTGAACACTCTATCAAGTAAGTATTTCCCATTCTTCATAGCGCATTTATTACACCCTGCTTTCAAAGTCTATTTTGCATTAAAATATGTTGAGAGTTTTTTAGGATAGTAAGGGGAGTCGAGAGAGCAACAGTGAGGCCACGAGGTCGGATAGGGTTCTAACTAGCGATGAAGAGGTGTAAAATAGTGGTTCTAGTAGCTCAACCTCAAGCAGTGAGTGTGGTAACGTTGGGGCTGGGCCGAGCGAGCCCCCAATTTATCTTGGTTAATTGTACACCCCTAGCCATTACAGTGAGATTACGTCGAGAGTAGAGGAGACCAACTTGACTATTCTTAGGAAATTATACCATCTCCCCAAAGATTATGATTTGATCGCTCCAGGGCTCGAGGGTAGAATGGACCAACCTCCTGAGGGGTGCATTGCGGTGTTTGAAAATAATCTTAGGTGCGGTCTTAAGTTTCCTTTAGCCGATGCCATAGGTGACCTGTTACGGGGTCTGCAGGTTTGTATTACTCAACTACTTCCTAACTGCTTCTCCATCATGTATACTTTTTGCCATCTTAATGCATATCCATAACCAGTCCCCTACCTTCTCTAACTTTAGCAACCACTTTCATCTCCCCATGTCCCGCAAGTCAGGGAGTAGCGAGGATTTGGGGTTCTATTATTTGACGGCCCGCCCTCGTCAAAAATTCTTCATGACCCCAGCCTTTTCATTCGGCTAAAAGTAGAAAATTAGGTTTTTTATGTTCGATCACCTAGGGTTGGGCTTTAATATCCCTAGGGGTTGGATAAGATGGCATGTCAAAATGCTAGGGAACCAAACCCCGAGCTAGCCAAATACTTTATGGAGATCTAGTCGAGTTTGGTCAGATGGAGACATCTAGCTTTATTGAGGAGAGAAATCTCATGCTGGCAGGCTTGTCGCCTGCCCAGCTCGACTTATCCGCGGATGCTCTATTAGGTAGACACTTATATGAACTTTGTATACTGCTATGCATACATCATTATGGTCAAATCTTATGTGTTTTTTGCTTTGCCATCCCGTAGATCAAAAAGACATCATGAATTGATCACGCCTTCAAGCTATTGCTCGCGTCAACAAAAACAAAGAGAATCGCGAGCGGCAAGTGAATGTCGGGGCTCAACGAGAGTCGGCCACCGAACTGTTGGTCGTCACCATACCTATCATCGCCGCTACACCATCTCCCAGTCATAGTCTGACTGCTCGAGGTAAGAGGCCTATCACAGCACAGGGTGGACCCACACCAAAGAGGATCGATCAGGGCAAGGGTAAAGCCCAGGCTATAATAGGGTTTGACTTGTTCAGGCATCGTGACGATAGGGTGATATTTGACTTGATGGACCCACCATCTCCTTGCTTTAGGATCGAGCTGGGGGTCCACAACTCGATGTTAGTGATGATAACGGGGGAGACTAGGTCCCTACCAATGAAAGTTTTAATGGATGGTTTGTTCGCTTCGAATCAGTGTAAGATGATGGAGAAAAGCCAGGGCATTGCGATGAAAGCCTTGGCGTGCCATGCCAACATGGTAAGCTTTTGGTCGAGTCGTGCTTGACATTTTGCTGTTGCAAGTGTTTTCATTATGCTGATGCGAACATTGCCTTGGTAGGTCGGGCAGCTGGGGTACCAGCTATTCTGGAGGTTAGAACTTGCCCTCGACCAAGCAAACCAACTGCGGCATAGTACAAGAATATGGATATAGCTAAGGCAATGCTCGAATCTTCCCAGATGGAGGTCGAGCGGTTGACTAAACAGCTCGAAGAGGTGAATTCGCAGCTCGCAACAAAAGAACCTGAGCTGATAACTGCAGTAACTGCAAGAAGCATGACTGATGAGCTCCTAAAAAAGGCATAGGTGGACACGCACTCCTACTATGACACTGGCCAAGCACAAAGTTATGAGGCCGCTTTGCCGTTTGCTCATCGGGAGTTCAAGCGAGTGCTGCCAAATGTTTGACAAAAAGTGGTGCAGAAGTTCACGCTGACTCGACTTTAATGGATGCTAGCGTCATCTTTTCCCTCGACAACACTAAATATACATTTGACAAGTCTGTTCGACAGTTGGAGTACTTGGGGTAAAACATCAGCGTCGAGGATAAAGAGCGCTTGAATTACACTCTCGACGACCAACTCCATATGTACCCTGACGATGACACACCTGCCGATGAGGCTACTGCTGGAGCTACATCTGTTCCTACTCCTGTACCTATTCTTCCTCATACCATTCCAGAGCACCAGGCTCGCATTGAGGTGGTGACCACGGAATTTGACTTTGTGAATGACTTCACATTTTACATGAAATATGGCAAAGTGAACACGACCCACTACTTCCTGCCCGGTGAGCACCTTTTCTGGTGGATGAAGCAGGCCCATCTTGACCCCCTGGACAAGATAAAGAGGGTGGGCCCTGAGATGAAAGAGAGAGGTCAAACCAAGTTTGAGATCGAGCTGACTCTGTTCGAGGATGTCTGCTATGCATATTTCTTTCTTTTCTCTTTTTTTTTTAATTTGAAATGCTATTTGTAATGGGAACTCTTCTATATTAATGAAATCTATTATTTTGCTTATCGATGTGCATTAGAATTTGGTTCCCGTTGTTTTTGTTTTTACGCTTGTCCATTATTGCTCACTAATGAGTGATAATTGCCCAGTTTTACTTTTTTGATCAATTAACAATCATCTCGTGACCCTTTGCATAACAATTCGCATATTTTAGCTGTAACAGTTGTGTCTAGTCGATTTAAAACTCGCACAAATTACTCTTAGGTAATGTAAATGTTACGCTGGACTCTAAGGCCAAGTCTTTAATTATTACTTTGTCGTAAGCGTGGTTTACTTACAACTTTGATATCGATTGCGTTCTACACATTGAGCAGCTTAAGTCAAAAAGTTGTGGCTCAATGCTTGGAGCCATAAGGTGGTCAACTGCAGATGGTTAAGCCATTTTATTAGGGGTTGGAAAACCTTTATTTAGCAGTTAGAAGCCGTTGCGCAGTCAACCATAGGTGGTCTACTTGTTTAAGAACTTAGGCCAAAAAGCCTTAGCTTGGTGGCTTGAAGCCACTAGGTGGTCGACTGCAAGGTTGACTACTAACAATTAAGCCATTTGGTTGGGGGCAGGAAAACCCTTATCACGTAGCTCGACGCTACTATTTGGTCGGTTGTATCGTATGAATGTGTTGTTAAATAAAATGCTTAGGAGCTTTATTAATACAAAACTATATAACGAGTTTCATACATAAAATTTTCTTAAGTTAACAGCATTCCAAGGTTGTAGGAGCTCATTGCCATTCATATCGGTGAGCCAGTAAGTGTTATGCTTCGCCACGTTAGATACTAAATCTGGTCCCTCCCATTTCAAGTCGAGCTTGCCAACGTTCTTGGAGACTTTGACTTTTTTTAGGATGAGGTCGCCGACTTTAAAATTTCATGGTCGAATGGCCTTGTTATAGTACTCTGCCATTTTCGACCGGTATCTTTGCATTATAGAGTAAGCTTGCTGCCGCAACTCATCGATGGTTTCAAGGTCGAGTTTTCTTTTTGAGGAATTTGTGATTGGGTTAAAGTGTATCACTCGAGATGTGTGCTGTATCAGTTTGGTCGAGATTATTGCTTTCGATCTGTAGACCAAACTGTAGGGGTTGTGCCCTATTGCTGTTCGTGGGGTTGTCCTATACGCCCATAATACACCTGGGAGGTCGTCTGTCCAAGTCACTCCGATCCCCGTTTTCCTTGCCTTAAGGTGGTCAAGCATCGTTCTATTTGTTACTTTAGTCTGGCCATTAGCTTGGATGTTCCCCACTAAAGTGAAATGCTGGCGAATTCCTAGGCTTTCGCACCAATTCCTTGTGCTTTTGCTTTGGAATTGCGTCCCGTTATCCAATATGAGGATTTTAATGAGGCCGAAGCAACAAATGATATTTTTTCATGTGAAGCTCTTGATGGTGGCGTCGGTTATTTTAGGGATTGCTTTCACTTCGATCCACTTGGTAAAATATTCGATTGCCACAATGATGAATTTCTTTTGGCCGGTCGTCTTTAGGAGAGAACCAACGAAGTTGATTCCCCACTGGTCGAATAGCCAAGTGACCTGCACATGTACCATTAGTGCCAGGGTTGGTGAGATATGTTTGAATGAACCTGGCAGGATGGGCACCGCTTGGCAAAATTAATGGCATCCTTGAGCAAAGTGGGCTAGAAATATCTATATTGGATGATCTTATGGGGTAGGGTTTGGCCTCCAGAGTGGTTACCGCAAATGCCTGCATGAACTTCATGCAAAATAGCTCGGGCCTAGTTAGGATTTAAGCATCTCAATGGTGGGCCTAAGATTGACCTCCTATACAGTTGTCCATGCTCGTTGAGGGAAAATTTGGCCACCTGGCCTCTGAGTCGACGTGCCTCGCCTTTGTCCTCAAGGATTATTCCTTATCTGAGGAAGAGTTTTATGGTGTCTTGCCAAGAGGGGTTTACTTCTTCGATTGTCCCTACCAAGCCTTGGTCAGAATAACTTATTGCCAGTTTGTGTGCGACCAAGAACGTAATAGTTCTATCTTTAGTCCCTTTGGCTGAGCTGGCAAACTTAGATAGTGCGTCTGCTCTTTTGTTTTCTGATTGAGGTACTTAGTTTAAAGTGAACTTCCTAAATTGCTGGTGCAACCTTTTCACCTCGGCCAGGTACTTGGTCATTGTAGCTTCTTTGGCTTCAAAATTTCCCTCGACCTACTTGGCAACTAACTGAGAATCGGCAATTACTGCAAGTTTCTCAACTCCTTAGTCTACTATCATTTTCATACCTGTGAGGAAGGCCTCATACTCTGCTTCGTTATTTGTTACTGGGTAATCGAGCCTAATAGAAAAATCATACTCCTCTACGAGCGAGGAGCAAAGTGAAACTCCTACTCCTCCTCCCACAGAGGTTGTCGAGCCATCAACATACTATGTCCAAGTGAGGGAGCTGTGGTCAAAATGCTCTAGTAGGTCAAACTTTTCAGCAATGAAATCTACTAACACCTGCGCCTTTATAGTTGTTCAGGGATGAAAACTGATGTCAAACTCGCCTAGCTCAATCGTCCACTTGGTCAGTCATCCAGATGTGTCTGGTTTAGATAGCACCTGCTTTAATGGCTAGTTTGTCAATACTGTAATGGAATGTGATTGGAAATAAGGCCTCAACATCCTAACCGTTGTGACTAAGGTAAGTGCGAACTTCTCGATCTCAAGGTAACAGTCTTCTGGGCCCTACAATGATTTGCTATAGCAGTAGACAGGTCAGTGTATCCCCTCTCTCATCGAGACCAAAATCAAGCTGATTGAAGCCGATGACACTGCCAAGTACAAGTTTAGAGTTTCTCCCATGTTAGATTGGCTAGCATGGGCACCGAGGAGAGCTATTATTTTAGTTTGGCAAGGGCTCGGTCGTACTACTCCGACCACTGAAAACATGAATTTTTTAGTATTTCTGAGAATTTTGAAAAATGGCAAGCTCTTATCGACTAATCGAGCGATAAACCTCTCAAGGGCAATAATTCGTCTGACCAGCTGCTGTACATCCCTGACCGTTTGAGGGGGTTTAATGTCTAAGATTGTTTGAATTTTCTAAAGGTTTGCCTCGATGCCCCTTTAGCTGACCATGAACCCTAAGAATTTACCTCCCCAAACTCCAAAAGTACATTTGTTAGGTCAAACTTCATGCCAAATGCACGGAGTATGGAGAATGTGTGGTCGAGGTCGACCAGATATCTCTTCATTTTTTGTATTTTGACAATCATGTCATCAACGTATACTTTTATTTATTTTTCGATCTTATTTTTGAACATGAAGTTTACTAGCCTTTGATAAGTTGCTCCTGCATTTTTAAGCCTAAAAGGCATGACCAGGAAACAGTAGACCCCATGGGTACGACGAAAGACGTCTTGTCTCTATCCTCAAGTGCTATGAATATTTGGTAGTACCTTTGGAACGCATCCATCATGCTTAATAACTCACAACCGGCAGTAAAATTGACTAGCAAGTCTATGCGAGGTAGTGGTAAGGATCTTTACGGCAAGCTTTATTGAGATCAGTGAAATCATTACACATGTGCTATTTTCCCTCATTCTTGGGGACCAAGACTACATTACAAAGCCAACTAGGGTATTGAATTTCTACAATATATCCTACTTCCAATAGCTTGTTGACTTCATCTTCGATAACTTGGCTTCTTTTAGCGTTGAACGTCCTAGTCTTCTACTTCACGAGTTTGTATGAGGGGACAATGTTGAGCTTGTGAACAGTGACATTGGGGTCGATTCCTTGTAGGTTAGAGGCCTTCCATGCGAATACATCGTTGTTCCTGTAAAGGAAGTCAACCATAAGCTATTCCATGTGGTCGCTCATATCGCCTCCAATCCAAGTGGTCTTAACAGGGTTCCTAGGTTTGAGCTCAATGGTCTTAAACTCGCCCATAGGTTTGAGCCTGGTGTCTTCGAGCTTGTGCTTTTTGACCTGTTGTTCCTCCTCGAGTTCTACTATTGAGGCGTCCTCTGAGGGGTTCACTTTGGGTCGAGTCTTTTACTTCGTAGCATCGACCAAAAGGGTGTAGTATCGCCATACCTCATTGAAGTTGCACATGAGCTCCCCCGTGCTTGCAAGGGTTAGGAACTGCACCTTAATATGATAGGTTGAAACTACCACTCAAAAATTGTTCAAAGCTAGTCGACCAACGATGACGGTGTATGCAAATGATGCGTTGACGACCAAGTAGCTAACCATGAGAATTCTCTTTCTCAGAGCTTCTTCGAATGAAGTAGAGAGGCTGATGGACCCTTCTGGTATAATTTCTATTTTGCCAAATCCAACCAGCGGCGTCCTGACGAGCTCAAACTTGAGTTTTCCCAACTTCATCCTATGCAGGGTTGACAAAAGGATGATGTTTGTAGAGCTGCCATTGTCGATTAGAATCTTTCGGACTTTAAAGTTTACTATCTCGATGATACGACCATGGGGCAGTCTAGCTGGCTATCCATTCCTTGACCTTTGATGTGTGAAAGGTCGTCCTCTGAGAAAGAAATTGGTTCTGCTCTCGTGGTCAACTGGAATACTATTTTGGCCATCGAAGATTTGGTTGACTCTAGCTTTCCTTGGTTCTACCTCCTAGCCGACTTGAAGTCCCCCCCAGTGGGACCTCCAACTATGGTGACAATAACCCCTCTAACTGGTGGGCGAGGATCATGGGTGGGTTTCTTTCCTCTATCCTCTTTTCTCTGGCTGATCGACTGTTCTCTTGGGGGACTCTGGTCAGTCCCCCTTGGTTCTTGCTTGGTGTTTCCATCGACGAATTTCTTGAGATAGCCCTGCCTGATCAACCTCTCGATCTCGTCATGGACATTGAAGCAGTCTTTGATATCATGTCCTTTTTGCTGATGAAAATGGTAATATTTCTTAGACCTTTTCATCGTTTTGGTCTCGGTTAGCTTTCTGGATCTCTTCAAAAGGTTGTCATGCTCGATGGTGAATAACACCTCTTTCTTGGGAGGTTGAGCTGCGTGTACTCATGGAAACGTTTGATGGGAGATCGACAACCATCTTTTTATTGGCGGTCGTCTCTCTCCTTTACCTTTTTCTTTTCGACCTCCGAGTTACCATATTTCAACTTGTTCATGTCTTCTTGTGTCATGTATTTCTTAGCGAGGTCGACCAACTCCTCCGTCGACCTTGGCCTTTCCCTTACCAAAGTATTCACACATTCCTTGTGGCAGAGTCCCAGAAAGAGCACATCAATCAAGAACTCGATTTGCGAGCTATAGATTTTTAGGACCTCTGTGTTGAATCTGGTAAAGAAATTGCAATGGTACTCCCTTTTATTTTGTTTAACCATGTGCAGGTGGGTGTGGGGGAGTTTTGCTTTACTCCAACTAGCAAATTGGTGCAAAAATGTATCACATAGTTGATCATAGGAGTCAATTGACGTCTGCTCCAACTTTACAAACCAATCCAATGCAAGACCCTGGAGATTAGTCACTAGTGTCTTGGCATGGATGTATTCATTGTGGCCATGTAGCTGCATCATATGTTCGAACTAGAGGAGATGCTCATTTGAATCCGATGAGCCGTTATATTAAGGCAAACCCATTAGGACCTTAGTGTCAACGCTTATCTGTTTATCAATGATTTCTTGGATGAAAGGCGATTCCATCTCTCGTCGAGACCGTGGAACTCCCTCTTGGTAGTGATTCCTATCCATGTTCCTTCTTGATATCTCCTCCAGCCATCTATTCAGCTGTTGTACCTGGTGGGAAACTTCTTCCTATTCTTCCTTATTAGCCTAGCTGAGATTTTTGCTCGGCGCGGGTTAGCACGCTCGACCTAATCGTGCTGGAGGGGCTCAATTTGGTTGAGCGCCGTGATCAATAGAGTCCGTGACCTTTTCTCTAATGTTTGGCTAGGGCTCATCTCGCAGAAGTCGTCGCATCAGGGAGGGTGTCGCCTGATCTCCTCGCAACCCCTTTCTTCCCTGTCGAACCTTTCCTCCAGTTGAGCATGCTATAGAGTAGCATTGGTTGCTGGTCCAGGTTGAAGAGTGCGGCGGTTCAGGGCGGCAGAGAGCTATGCTGAAATTTGGGTTGATAGCTACTCATTGATCAGCTACATTAACTGTGGCATGGTCAAGGTGACCACCTAATCGGGTTGGGAGTTAGGCCCGGCCACGTCCTGCTCCTCCGCACGCATTTCTCCGAGGTGTTGAGGAGGAGGTGTTGCAGACCTCCAATTTTCTTCTCGTTCTAAGGTAGCTCGCCTGGTGTTCACCATTTTTCAGTATCGATTGCAAGCTCAGTGTCTTCCCATAGACGACACCAAAATGATAAGGGTTCGGATTGTTTGCTGAGTTAACAAGGTCGGAATCTAATCCACTTGACCTGAGTCTAATCGATCTCGCTATGGTTGAGGGTGTAGGAATGAGTCCTGCAATCAAAAACAAACGTCAGGCTCACTGAGAGGACCCTCGGCTAAAGCACTCCAACGCTTAGGTTAATGTTATGATAGGACTGGAAACTTGAATAGCAGAGTGAAGGCTCAAGAGAGAATAATGGCATACCTTGTGAGAAGCTAGCCATGGAGTAGTTATAGCCTTCTCCAGGTGATCAATATGTCCATGATGCCCTTAGTACACATGAAAGGTTCTTGCCCTTACATGGGGAGTTTTAGGTCATCTCACATGTTGGTACTATTTCAGGTGGCCTCATCTCCAGCTTTTAAGGACATAGTAGTACACCAGTGCCGTGCCCCTTCCCTGGCGTGGCAGTAAAGGTGATACTAGGGTGGCACGCACTATTAATGCAGAGGCATGTTGCCTGTCAGGGCATTAAATGCGGCAGAAAAAAGGTTTTGTAGTGCCCCTTCCCTAGCGTGGCAGTAAAGGTGATACTAGGGTGGCACGCACTATTAATGCAGAGGCATGTTGCCTGTCAGGGCATTAAATGCGGCAGAAAAAAGGTTTTGTAGTGAGTCGACTAATCTGGTCGACTTGAGAGAGATCGACCACCGACCTGACTCAGGATGCGCCTGTAGACAAATAAGCGCGACAGTCGACCAGGATTATCGATACGATCGACTTGCTTCGGGTAGGAACGGATTGTCGATATGGTTGACCTTACGAAAGGGCCCCAAGGAAGGAACAAGCTTAACGATGTACTCTTGGGTCGATAACCCTTGGGTTGGGCCTATTGAGCCACCCCATATCAAATATAAATTTATATTACTTAGGATATACTATGTCAACATTAATACATGCAGTTATATAGTGTAATTCAATATTATATTATATGAATATAAATACATATATATATATTATAGATATATATAAATGTATATTCCTTTTTCACACCATACTGATACAACAGCTCTTTTTTCTTTTTATACGCACAAGTTTATTGGAAATTAAATTTTAAACATCTGATAAAAAAAATTATATTCTTTTTTTATAAAAAAAAATGAATATAAATATATGTATCATGAGGTCTAATACTGTCAATAGGTCGGATTTGGATCGAATTTGCCATATCTGAATTCGAATCCAATTAACAAAATTTATATCCTAATTCAACCCGAAATCTTATAAAATTTTTGTTAATCAATACCATATTCAAATTTAATGGATATTCGATATTCGATTAAAAAATTCGACCCGATTTTTTTTTCTTTTTTTCCTTTTAAATTTTATAAAAATATTGTATTTATAAAGTAAATATATGTCATATTTGAAATTTTAACAACTTTTTATTATATATTTATCAAAAGGTTAAATATCTAAATACTAAACTCCTTTTTCACATTATATTAACGTATAGATGAACTATTATATGTTATTATATTTGACATTTTATCAATATCCCTCTTATTTTTTAGATTAAGAACTCAATATTAATAATATAATATAGACGTTAATATAAATATTAGGTCAATATAATGCATAGATTTTATTTTAAAATATTTATTAATATTATATATAAGAGTATTAATTCAATAAAAAATATTAAGGTTCGGATTCGGATCTTTAACAGATCGAATTGCTTAATTTCATATCCGATCTACTTAGTTCAGATTTTGAATATTTATAATCAGATCTGATCCATCGAATATTTTAATTGGATAAAAATTCTAAAATCGAATCGAATTCAGACTAAAATTCGATCCATTGACAGCCCTAATGAGGTCGATACCCTTTGGGCTGAACTCATCGAGCCAGCCCCCATCATGAGGTCGATAACCTTTGAGCTGGGCCTATTGGGCCACTCCATATCAAATATAAATTTATATTACTTAGGATATACTATGTCAACATTAATACATGCAGTTATATAATGTAATTCAATATTATATTAATGAATATAAGTATATGTATATATATTATAGATAGATAGAAATGTATATTCCTTTTTCACACCGTACTGATACAACAGCTCATTTTTCTTTTTATATGCACAAGTTTATTGGAATTTAAATTTTAAATGTCTGATAAAAAAAATGTATTCTTTTTTTTTATGAAAAAAAATGAATATAAATATATATATATATTATAGATAGATATAAATGTATATTCTATTTTATTTTTTTTACACCATACTAATACAACAACAGTTTTTTCTTTTTATATGCACAAGTTTATTGGAATTTAAATTTTAAACATTTGACTTATAAGAATAAAAATAATGTCATCCAATCAATTGGTCAGTAATTTTTCGAAATATCAATTTAACTAACCAACATCATTTATGAAACAATTATTTTATGATGAGACAATTATATTGAAATTAACGTAAATATCACAATATTAAGTAAAATTGCTTGTCTTCCCCTTAAAACGTGGAAAGGCATAGACAAAGGAAAGAAAAAGAAAAACAGATTCTTTGCTTGAAAGGACCAAAAACAAAAATGCTGTTGCTTTCCAATCATACACAGTTTGTACACTAAACAGGAAACCTTCCACACAACAGTCAAACAAAAAACAACAAATGTCAATCCAATGACGAAAGTACCCAAAATAGAGCGCCCCCACAAAAATTTCATACAACTCATCATCAAGCTACCTCAATGTAGTCATCAAAAACAGAGGAAAATTGAAGAAAACTGGGCAAAGGCAAATAATTCTCCAAACACTTCACCATCAAACGTAACTTTGCCTTCCGGGTACCTTGTTATTAAATTGGGTCGCCGTCACGAATCCATTTTCTTTACTCTCAAAAGAAGAAAATCTTTCGTCTGCTGCAAAAAACGGAGAGATAGAACGATAGACAGAGTGTCTTTGATGAATGAGAATTGAATAAATATATGAAGAAGAGATTGAAAAAGCAAAGCTGGGAAAGCACGGGGATCAGTTGTTGGAAGGTATTTTGGATTGCATCCATGAAATCACAGGGGCGCTTGTGTTCTCTAGGATGGGTGACTCTGCTTACAGGGTTGAAACGACTTCCCGACTCGCCCAATGGAGGATCGAAAACTTGGCCTCCTTCACTTACAGAAAATCCGATCCTTTCAAAATCGGCAAGTGGAATTGGTTAGTTCATACTTAACTTGCTACTGTTATTTTCTTTTTCTTCCCATTTTTTGTTTGATGAAATTATGAATTCGTTATAATTAGGTTAATTTTGCGAATAAGGAAAAGTGCTCAGCAAAATCCCAGAATTACTACGTCAAATTTGTTTTTCCAAATTATATTTTTGAGTTTTTTTTTTAATTGGGAACAGGTCAAGGAACAAAAGCAAGGATGAATTGATAAACTATAATTTTGAATGGCTTCTAGAAGAAATTCGTGTGAACTGAAATTGATGCTGTAAACACGAGACAAACATAACTAAATTTGGGGTTTCATCATTTTTTGTTGGTATTAGAACTAATGCATTCTCTTGTGTTATTTGATGAATTGAAGGCATTTATCTGTGGAGAAGAATCGGACATTGATCATCAAATTGTACCCTTTAACTAGAGAAAATCCTCCAATTGCATCTTTCACAATCAAAGCGGTCTCCTCGGTGGGAGATAGAAAGTGTTTGGTTCATCCAGGTAAACTATCTTAATCATCTTATTTCATAATGAAAAATAGCTTTTTCCAGCAGAAAACATAAGTGATTTTTGCACTTTGAGACTTACACTTTATGTACATGCAGAAGTCACTGATAAGCTGCTCAAGAGCAATGAGGATTTTGTCTGGGCAATTGAGGTTCCGTTGACTGGAAAATTCATCATTGATGTTGAGTTTCTTGATTTAAAAACTGCATCTGCAGATGTATGCTATTATCAGTAGTATTCAGTTCCTTTCATATAGCAATCATTCATTTGTCTGATAATACTGCTACACTTCTATTATCACAGTAACTATTATTGAAATGAACTTACCTGTCCTGATGAAGAAAAGCCTTATTTCCATCCCTTTTCTTTCTTTTCCTGTTCTGACAAATCTGGCTTGTAAAATGCACAGGGCACTAAGCCTTGCTCGATTTGGGGTGGAGGATTCACGCAGAGACTATCAAACGAAACAGCTCTTGCATTACTTGGCCAAATGCTGTCTGAAAGCATTCATACTGATATTGTAATAAAGGCATCTGATGGAAGCATCCCAGCGCATCGGGCAGTTCTTGCTTCCAGGTCTCCAGTCTTCCACAGCATGTTTTCACACGACCTCAAGGAGAAAGAAATGTCAGCCATAAACATATCCGACATGTCAATTGAAGCCTGCCAGGCTTTTCTGAATTACATCTATGGCAATATAAGAAACGAAGAATTCTTGACCCATAGGCTTTCTCTTCTTCAGGCTGCTGATAAGTACGATATTTCAGATTTGAAAGAAGCATGCCATGAAAGTCTATTGGAGGATATTGACACCAGGAATGTACTGGAAAGGCTCCAGAATGCTACTCTCTATCAACTGCCAAAACTGAAGACCAGCTGTATGCTGTATCTCGTGAAGTTTGGTAAGATCTTTGACATTCGAGATGATTTGCATACCTTTCTACAATGCGCAGATAGAGAACTGATAGCTGAAGTATTTGACCAAGTTCTTGGTGCCTGGAAGGGTTTCTGAAATACTATACGAGTAAATTGCCTCTATCGATTAGTGTTCAGTGTGCAGCATCATTAATTGTCAAGAATGGACATTCTTTTGTTCAAATGCCCAATTGCTTGTTTCCTTGTACAGTATTGATTTACTGTACCTGGCAGTATACAAGTTGAATGTAAGATGTGAATGTGATTGAAATCAGAAAAATTCTGTTTGTCATCTGTCAAATGGCCTGTTGTTTTCTGAATTTGAGCTGCTAACTTGTCCGAGCAGCTGCTCGATTGTATTATCTCTCTACATCTCCGAGGACAAAATGAGGCCGAGAGCTTTTCAGTGGGCAGCCAAAACAACAGTTATTGGGTGCTTCGGCCTTTTTTTTTAAATTTATTTATACACACGCACACCGAGTGTCTACTGTCTATTAGATTCAAACCACAATCTCACACTTTATACGTGAGACTTATATCACTGAGCTATTGGATGTTTTATCTTACATTCTTGAAGGTAATGAAATGGTAGGAGCCTCAGGAAATACTGGAAAAACCTTGCTTGAATTAACCAATTTGATGGGTGAAGAAATACCACGCGTGGGGTTATCACCAAGCAGCCCATTAAAAGAAATAAGTGCAATTATCATGTTGAATGAACCAATTTGATGGGGAAACAACATGATGAGAAACTTGTACTAACTGCTTGCGTTTTCTTGTCTAAACCTCGCTTTTATCACCCTCCTAAAGTTATGCCATCCTAAGGGATCAGAGTTAAATAAATTAGTAATTCTGGGTTCATCCCTCCAATTCCGGTAGCAAAAGTGAAACAAACTAAACGACCTAAAATGAAAATAAGAAGAATCATGGACCCGATTCTAATGCGCTGGTTGCCTTTGGATCCAATTTAAGTGGTGTTGTTCTACCTAATTGAGCTTCAACATTTTAATAAGTCTGTGCCTACCAAAAAAATGCCCAACTTGAAGATAACATAGAGCTATGAACATCCAAACGACCCCAATGCCCAAGATCTGATGTCGGACTATCTTGGGTTTGGCCCCTAATGATAAACTCTATGGCTGCATTTGGTTGCAATGATGAGATTGGGTGTGATAAAATTGAGATGGATATATAAGTTATATAATATGTGAATGTCATCTAATATTTTGTTTGGTTGTTAAGATTGAGAGTATGGATATCCCAACAAAATATACTTTTGTTGTTTGGTTGGTAAGTATTGATTATGTGGGATATACTCAAATTTATTAAACTAACCTTATGCTCTATTGTCATGACTAAAATACCCATTTATAACTTTAAATAATATAAGATGCATTTTGCGTATAATACCAACAACTTTCCTTCACCAGAACATAGCAGACAAACCCACATTTGAAGTTTGAATTAGATGTTGAAATGGTAAGTTAATTTTGAATTTTCTACATAATATGTTTCACAACTAAATTTGAAGGGGTTGTTCATAGTAGTAATTTTGGTACACTTGTTGTATTTGCTAAAATTTTATAGTAGAAAATAAATAAAATATTTATTTATTTATTTATATATTACTAAAATTTTCAATATTCTCAATACATTTATTTAAATTTTTAGATGAGTAAAAGAAAAAAAATTAAGATACAAGGAAAAAGAAAAAAAGTAAGTATTTGAAGTGAAAAATATTAGAGAATAGAAAAGAAGTTCAAAAACAATAATGAGGAAAATCTACTCAAAAACATACACAAATGGGGTAAGTGCTTGATATATAGTATAGATATTTTATCATTTGATGCTTAACCATTTCACTATACAAAGTTCATAATAATAACACTTTTTTAAGTTGAATGTTTTAAATTTTCAAATACACCAATATATGAAATAGATGACATACATTTATTAGTTAATTTTATATTTTTTAAATAATTGATCAAAATTACATGAAAATTATATACCACATGCAAAAAAGCAATGAGAAACATATAATTAATAATAAAATAATAAAATAAAACTTGTGTACTAATTAATACAATTTATAATCTAGGGACAAATATGTTTTTTTTATATTTTTGTAGTTGAAAATATTGGCATTGATACCATATCCCACCTCCTAGGTGGATTCACAATCCCTTACTTTATTAGATTGAAATTCAGGCCACAAAATTATAAAAGGTCCAACATTTTTGAACTAAACAAAAAATTGGGTTGGATAAATATTATATCCAACCCAATTATAGCAACTAGACGAAGCCTATATGTACTTGATCCATATCTTATTTTGACCACGGACTTGACCCCTTTTTGGAAGGATTCTTTCATCCTAGTGAATCAGCATCTTTTCAAGTGGTCAAAATTAAACGCCTAAAAATCTTATTCACACATTTATAAATAGCCTTTCAATTGTCATTTTAGATATGCTCTTTACACCTACACTTTTTATATTCTCAACAAGCTTATTATTGCCTTATTTCTGACTTGAGCATCAAAAGATTCTTGTTAGGTCCAGCTCATAACTTATTAATAGATCCAAAAAATGTCTTACCTCTCTAGATTTGAACTTTCCCCTTGCAATCTCACTATACTACTAAATAGATAAATGTTGTTAGTTCTCGTAAATGATAAATCATTGATGAAGTCGCCTTATGAAAAAAAAAAAAAAAAAATGCACACTACCAAATAACTTCGTATGAATCAAGATATAAGCTAAAACAAACGGGCTCGAATTGAGCTCTAGGGTAAATAATCAGCCCTTCCATGATCTCAGTGATTCTGGGCAGAGGCTATGTTACAGGATAACTCCTTCAGCATAGGTACCCCATACATAAGGTAATTCCTCAAGCATGCATCTTTTCAACTATATTGGAAGCAAAAAAATTTAGATATTTTCTCAGAAAGTACTCCATAGGAACACCCACGTCGTACTAGTTTGGATTGAACAAGATGAAGTTTCGAGTTTAGGTCATGGATGATAAAAGAACAACCATAGACGTAAACAGAAAGAAAAGACGGAATATATGTTGGGACATCAACTTCACAGATAGGCTATACCTTACCGCATGAAGCTGGGTGCATTTTAGAATTTACCGCATCATCGTTTCTCTTCTTCGCTCTCCAATCTCTGGCATCAACGACCTCCTCTACTCTTCTTCAAAGATGAGAGAAAAATGTGCTTGGTGGGTGGATGACTGATTTGAGAATTTACTCCTCTGGAACGCGGGAGAATATGGAAGGAATATTATCAGGATCTGCCTCCAATTTCCATCTTTAATCTAAATTTGTAAGTAGGAAATCAGACGTCACTCAACTGTCAAACCATTATATATTTATGTTGTCAAGTGCGGACACAATCCCATCCCCACACGCAGAAGAAAAAGCAACTAAAACAGAAAAAGAAAAAGTCAACCAAAAACAGTTGTGCATACAAATTATATGCTAAAGCTAATTCGGTGAGGCAAAATCTCTCATAAATGTTTATGCAACAATCTGTAACATTTCTTGGGCACGAGAGGACACCTCATTAACATCCTACAAGAGGTCATTTACAAGAATTTACTGCAGGCTCGGAATCAGAGAGAGATTTATCAGTAGCACCAGACTGTCTTATAGAAGACAACCTTCGGATTCAAATCTCAAGCAGAAAATCGTATAAATGCAAAAGAAAAACTGGGAAAAATGATTCCAGATTGCAGACTGTCTGCTTTCCAATCACCAACATGCAAACTGTAATGCAGAAATGGGAAAGACATGTTCGTCTACATCAAAACAACCTAGTCTGCACAAAAGATATGCGGGCAGATCAAGAGATAAAAGGCACCAACTATAATCAAAACAGTTCAATTCCGTTTTCAATTATGCTATCCATTCCTCAAGTACAAATTTTCAATTAATCAGGAGTAGGTCCAACTGCAAGATGATTGTTCCTGCAGTTGTTGATAAACCACATGAGCGATTCAAGTGTGTACACAAGTTGCAAAAAATCAATAGTGATCCATGGCAAATGGATCATCTTCAACCACCAAAAAGAAATCCAGCTGCCTGGTCTTCATTGCCACCAAAAAGCGTCAGAGCTTGAATTACTTGTTCCCTTCCAAATCCTAGCTCAACTAGCTTTGCCACTTTAGCTTCAAAATCAGGTCCCTGCAAACATGCCCCACAAGAGTTACAAAGTTATAGTTACAGCACACCATCTCAAGTATTACATCTTGACATGGTTCAAACTAAAAAATAAAAGAAAATCCCACAGCTTAGTACTCGTATGGAAAAGCCAAATCAACAAGACTAGACCAAAAAGAAGCAGATTATCGGAAAAAGGGTAATAGGAAAAAAGTGTTTCTTCATATTAGAAAAAAAGCCTAGAAAATACATACTTACCTTATTGATAAATTAAACCAACGTTGAAACAATTACAACTATAGTGTACCTGGGAAGCATTCTTGGCAGTACTTCCTGTAGTTCAGTTCATATAGGAGAGGAACATCAGTTTCACAGCAGTAATTTTGAATGTACAGGCATAACAGCTATAAAGAAAAATAATGAAAGCATAACAGCACAACAAGAACAAGTATAGGATAGCTTCAATGATGAAGGGCTTGCAGACCCAAAATACAAATAAATCTCAGCTCTACTTGATCAAATCTCTCAGCAAACTGAACCAGGAGAGAATTTTGGCAGAATGACAATCTGTAATACAAATAAGTGAATAGAGGAAATATCCATGTCCAGTAGTTTACTAATTGTCATGTCTCCCATTTCTGCCACTCAACAGTGTTTATTTAACAAATATACCCCCATAGCCTTTTACTCATCTCAACTTTCAGTCTCTCAGCTTTTAGTAAAATTGCATAACACTCCTTGCATATTTCATTTTGGATAACCCCAATCCCTTGTTGCATGAAACTAAATGGGAAAAAGAGATACTCCAGGCATCAGATCTAGACATTTAGTGTAAGCACAAGAAAGGCCAAAACAGGAGTTAGACATGCTGAATGCAAGTAATATCACACAGCATTTACGACTAAATGCTTCTTAAAAAAATGTTAAAACTAACCAGAAGGACCTCCTGGTGTACTAATGTTCTCTTTAGTCGCAGATGCAGCCTGAAAATCAGAAAACATTAATGGGATTACTCGGTTGTAATTTACTTATACAAGAGTAGATATGTTTGTAGCAAAACAACTCAACCAACCAAGCATGCAGCAAAACATAAACATTGAAGAATGCATCTCCACCTACATTTGATTTAATAGGGGAAACACAAAGGTAATTACTATGCAGAAAACAACATCTAGAACGGGAAAAGAAACACCTTCATTGAACTAGTGACAGCAAGTAGCCTCTATACTAGCATATAAGCCACAGATTATGGAAATCTCACATAAAGCAGATTTGTGACTTGACATAGATTTCAAGAAAAGGAATTTCAAATTGTGGTTATTGCGTGCTTAAGTTAGAAATTTGCAATCAAGTAAACTCTAGCGAATGCACTGAACCTTGATAAAATTTATAAACATATTTCAAACCCCAGGAATTTGTTTGATCCAAATTTGAGAGAAACGAATAGCAGCAAATTCATACAAAAAATTTCAGGATACTTCAAGATAAATTCTGGTGAAGAACACATCAGGCTCTATAAAAACCGAACAGCATGATCAACGGTATTCTTACTTGTGCTCCTGAGCTGGAAGCTTCCTTGGCATATCTCTCTTCATCTAAAAACCGTGAAGGAATGTCCTTTTCTGAAAATTATATGAAGTTAATGAAACATGATGCAAACCATAATTTGAGTCTCCACTTAAAAAACTGAAGCACAACATCAAATTTCGTCATCAATGTAAAAGTAAGCCTCATACAAGAAATGCAAAATACTACCTGCTAGAAAAGGTACAGCAACCTCTCCTCCACCAACCCTCAATACATTCTCCTTCAGATCAATAATGCACTGCAAACAATGGTATGATAAGTACATCTATTTCAAAGGTGGGTTAAACAAAGATAAAGGAGCACAATTACATGAGGATGAGAAATTTACTTGGTGCTTGCGAAGCATGTCCAGGCCAAAGAGAAATTCCATGTTCGGTGCATCCAGCACCAGGAAGGAACAAGGGTAAAATATATTACCAATCTATCAGATTATGCAAAACAAGTCAAATTTAAAAGGAATGACGTTCCACATGATATAAGAACAGAGGCATAAGCACAGAGAGGGATAGAAATATAAAGTAGGGGAGACAACAATCAGTTAGCAAAAACAGAAGTAGTAATCCATACCTTGATTGGGGCAACATGTATCCGACCTAAAATCTCAGACTGACCAACTCCATGAGCAATACCCTTATACCGAGTATCCAAAAGCCTCAACAATCTGGAAGAAGAAAATAACCAACAGCATCCATATCAATAAACAAAATTAACTGCTGAAGGACAAATAGTTTCTATGATGCAAAAGAAAGCTAGAGAAGATATCTTACCCACAACGTTCAGCACAGCTTTTAGATATAATTGTTGACTGAGCTCCACTATCGACAAAAGCCTGAAAGACAGACAAATAATTGTTAACCTTGCATAAACAAGAGAACACATTGGCACATTATCACTAGTATTGCCCATCTTGTCAAATTGCTTCTACATTCTTAGTCAAAAGTTCCAGTAAGAATTCCATGAAGTACCTACTGCTAATAATCATAACATTTATATAGTACCTTAAGATTATGTGACAGATATCCAAATTAAGAAATGAAGCCCACTCTAACTCTACCAGAGAATCCAAGCATATTGGTGTTTTCCCTTCTATGTTAGTTAGGCTGGTTCGCTAACGTGTGCCCAAAGACACAAGCAAAGCCCCAGCTTTATACACCAGGACACATCCATTTTGCCCTTTATTTTCCTTTGATTGGATTGGACTTGGTATTATTTTCCCTACTTTCTGGTGATGACAAAGAGCAATTAAAGTAAGTAAAACCACATTAGGGTAACAAGTCAGTACCTTCAGTGGAACCCCATTAACTTCCATGTCAACATACAACATTACCTGGGAAAACGAACATAAATGTAAAATTATACTCCTCAGCCAGAAAAAAAATAAACACGTACATTAACAGACAAATATCATCATAAGTACCACTCTGGCAAATGCTTCAGGGTTGTATTCCAAGGCTGCCGCCCAGTTCTCATCAATGCCTTTCTGCATATCACAAAAGCGATTTGTTAGAAACAAAATAATAAGAATCATAATATTCTAGTGAATTGTTCAATACAACAGTTTGGCGGGCTAGAAAGCACAAAATGAATTGCTTTAAGCACAAAACTTGATGCATTCTGAAAGCTCCAAAACCATATAAAAATCAGGGAAATAAACTACTCTGAACAAATTTTACTATCTCAGAGCCAAGACTTTATGGTTGCAAAATAAGAACGTCATCATAACATGGATGCCAACTAAAACCAGTTCTTTTGCATGGTCATCCATAATCACCTAGCTTCACAAAAAGGCTTTGAAATAGGAGAAAAGCCAATAATATGAACAAAAACTTCGTTCAGATAACAGATTTCATCAGCTGCAGCAAACCAATAAGGACATATTCAAAGATACAATTGAAAAATGGTAATCAAATTCTTCAAGTGCTCGCCACAAATAGTCTTTCACTATCCTTGGAACTTTCAAGTTAATTCCTCAGGAAGTGCAGATTAACATGAGATACAATTTATTAGGTAGAGACCAGACCATCATATCTTTAAAAGGTCTAATCAATCAACACTTCCAGAGAAAAGCTTGAAGATACATATGTCTCCTAATATATAACCCATGTCAATCTACCAATTATAAATCACCTAGAAGATTAAATAAAAGGCAACTGACTGACCTGACGAATAGTGGCTTCAATTTTCTTTTGTGCCTCTACGTCAAATGGATCTGCATAAAGTAAAGCCTGTGCAAATAAAAAATTTGCAGCCTATTAGTTTTCTCAAATAGAACTTAGAAGAGCGTGAAAAACAATGCATAAATTAAACCCAATGCAAAGGAAAAATTTAAACACAATAGTCTCTCAGATGGAAGAGTGGGAGAAACAAATATCATACAACAACAAGCCAAGAGATTCAGATCACAGCAGTTCAAGTGTGCCCAGGGAGGATTGTAATTACTTTTAGAAAGTTTAACTCTAAGTTCTATCATACGATCATATATGATGCATATTGATTAGAAAAATTAGTAATGGTATAATCCGTAAACATATTACATGGAAGGTCTCAACTCTCAAGAAGCAGCAAAAATCAACCTCTCCTAACAACATCCTTGAGATAGGAAGCCTAAAATTCCAACTATTTTTATATAGTGTTCTTTAATTTGGACAACTTGCAATATTTTTATCATTTGGAAACCAGAGAACCTAGGTAATACACTCGCTCTCCCGATCTTAAAGAACAGTACCATGCGACCATGTTCGCTACAGTGCAAATCTAATGAAGCTTAATAATATCAAAATAAGTAAGCACGCAAAATAGTAAGCCACAGAGCACCTACTGATAAATGAAAGTGAACTGTCGTGTAAAGTTCATGACATAGAGCCACATGATATTTCAAAATTAAACCAAGTGCATAGTTGAATTTTGAACTATGTAAAACCCAAAAGTCAAAAGTTCGATGATTAAGCAATAGCTGAAGACAATACTAACCAACTCCTCTTCTTGTTGACGCCTTAATTCAGATCTCTGGCGATTACGTACACGCAAAAGGTCTTGCAACTTGTTGAGATCATTTCCAAGAATAGCTTGCGCCAACTCAGGATCACTCTATCAGTTCACATTGCAGATCAAGTATCAACAAAAAATTTGATTATCGAATAAATAACCTTTAGGCTATGCAAATATGCCAAGAATTAAAGCTAGAAAACAAATTAGAATTAACATTACCACAATTTAACATCTTCAAACATAATCCAATAAAAAATAAAAAAGAACACTTAGAAATGATACTGCAATATCATAATTGAAAGATAGCAGGAACCTATATACGCCTTTGATTATTCAATTACTTATGTGTTACCCATGACTCCGTCACACTTAATCCTGTCCTATGTCAAGTATTCTTACAAGCAAAGAAAGTGAACAAAAACAGATACTTTCAGGAAGAGATATAGCCCACATAGATACTAGTATATTCTAGTAAGGGAGGTCAAGTTAGTTCCCAAAGTTCCTCTGCTTGAAGAAATAATCCTTTTACAGGTTAAACATGATATTAGTAAGCATCTGCATGAATTTTGGAGTTAATCTACTCGAAGAGACGCAAGATCAAGTTGATGCCAAAAAATTGACTTAGCCAAAGTCATAGGATCGTCAAGATGAATTATATTCGAGCCAAAATCAAGACCCAATTTTTATGGGCAAAAAGAACCCACAGGGATGCATGGGCAATGCCAGTACAACGATTCAAACTTGATTAAACAAACCAGAGGATCAGGCAAACAGCTGATTTGAAGCAAATGAACAGAGCCTAAAGAGCTTTTCTATCCTTCACCTTTTATGTAGGCATTTAACACAACTTGGGGCCCATATATGCATGTTGCGATAGGGTTCTATCATAAGCATGTCTTAGCTGTTATCAGGAAAGGAGGAAAGAGAGTGTGGATGATCATTGTAGTTCCTGAATACAGTGTGGCCATTGTGTTAACCACAGACTTAGGGCACCCTTCATTGAGATCATTTAAATTAGGGTCTCAAGTTACCCCTTCGTTATTGTAATTGTTTTCTTTCCCTACAATTGTATAGCCATGCCATTACAAGATTTAAGCAATATGCATTGCTTACAATTTTGATCTTTGTCAAAATTAGGCTAATGGCAGGCTGAGTTCATCAATTTTATTTCAATTAACTAGAAGAAAATCATTTTTACTAGTTTGCCAACTTTCTATACCTGAAATAGTTGGGCCATCAAATTAGAATCGCCACGCAACTGCTGCTGGAAAGCTGAGGGGTTCACTGCTGAACCATCAGGGTTGAAGCCCAGTTCGTTTGCAGGTGCACCAGCTCTACAAAGATCAGAACAAGAACTCACTCTATTATCAAGGGAAATGCCTAGCGGAATTGATTCCAATATACTTCCGTACCTAATGAAAGATCTCTACCCAAAAACCAGGGAGGACAAAGAAAAAGGGAAAGAAGAAAACGGCATTATAGCATTATATCCAAACACTACCCCCTACAGCTCAAAAACAGCTTCCTAAGTGGTGAATCTTAAAGCAACAAAACATGAAGAGATTCTCAAGCTTTGCAGATAAACGCCAGATATGGAATATATGGCTGCAAATTATTATAAGAAACCTGGAAAGAGAAGATGAGGCGTTTGAAACCATCATAACCAAATCACCATCGGTGACACCAAGAGCGCTCAATTTATCGGAATTTCTCATCTCCTTTCCATTATATAGCAACTGCTGTTGCTGCAGTGGCACCTGGGTCTGTTCATCCAACGTTCAATTGCATACAATTTCAAACTTCATAAAAAGATATCCAAAAGCAAAACAGGCACCAAGAAAACAAAACAAAACAAAACAAAAAAAAAAAAGTAGAGCTGATCTAACCTCAACCTCCAGCAGAGCTTTCAAGTTCTCAACCTGTCACGAGGCATATAGAATTCGACATCATTATTACTACTATATAAAAGTAAGAAAAAGAGGAGGGTTCCTTCAATTATACAATGCCGAAGAAGATAAAAAGGGTTTAAAGGAAGAAACAAAGGAGTAAATTACAGATTCATCGCGATCGACGTCTAGCGTGACGATTTGTTCGTCGGCGGTCATTACAGTGATCTTCATCTTCTCCGGCCCGGTTCGATTCAATTCGAGCTCCTCGAAGAATGAGATTATGCTATATAAGTATAATATATTATTATTAGTCAGTATTAGTAACAATAAAAAGCGTCACGCTTTCAATTGTTGTACTCCATTGGATTTGGCGACCATTTTCTTCTTGCCAAAGTTATCTTCCACGCCGTTGACTGATCCTTGGAAATTCTACTGGTTCCCGACATATACAAATCCTGGAACCTGAGAGATCATATTCGTCCATCATGGGCCGTATACGTGGGCCCACAGGGTCGAAGGATATGATCTTTTAACGCTCCCGAATTCAAAAGTTACCAACAAGGATTTGGTTGGTTCGATGTTCTTAACTTCTTTTTATATTTACTGCCGCGGTCACTCTTCGACTGCGGTAGAAATTAGAATCCCTATTGTTCTCGTAACATTTTTCTTTCTCAACTTTTGTACAAAGGAATGAGAATAATAAGACGAAGAAGAATAATTTATAATTATAATTATTACCACCATTATTATTATTATTATTATTATTATTATTATTATTATTATTTTTCCTTAGCTCACTTATGTGTAATCGATTTTTCATGTAATCAATATGAATAATAAATTTTTTATTTTTGATTTTTCAGAACTTAAATCCTATGAATCGAAAAGTCCATATTACTAATGATTTAGATTTAATATAATTAACCTACATTTAACGTTCGCATAAATCTTAAACAATGTCCTGATACATTTGGCAATGTTCATTTTTCAAAATAAAAATTAATTTTTTTCTTAAATTCAATTTTTTTAATATATTATTAATTATTAAAAAATTTAATTGCTTCAAATCATTAAATCAATTAAAACTATATATCTATTTTAATTATTAATTTAATATTAATACATATTTTTTAATTATTATATCACTATAAAAATAATTTATAATAACATAAAACTTGATGTGACATTATTAATCAACCAAAAGCTTACATGAAAGGACTTTTTGATAAACTTGATTTTTGTTAAAAAGATAAAATTAAATATTACACGAATCTCCAAATATACTAACAAAATATGATGATAAAATTAAATATTACACATATCTCCAAATATACTAACAAAATATGATCTTTCAAAATCCCCAAATATAACCAAATATTATCTTATTGTCAATAATATTCCAATCAAATTTTGGTCCTAAGGCTCTATCATGTTTAGATGTCATCAAAGCATATGCACCACGAGCTGAGGTAGGGCTGTAAACGGATAGGATAGATTGTATTCGTATCTGTATCTGTTTAAGTTTTACAATATCCGTATCCGACGAATATTTTTTAAAAACATCCGAATTCGTATCTATCGGATATTATCTAAATTCGAATATATCCGTATCCGATTATAATTATTTCGAATATCCGTTTATAAATATCCGAATATTCATTTATAAATATCCAAATGTCCATTTATGAATATCCGAATATCCAAATCCGTTAACTAATAATAAAATGCATTTTTTTTCTAACAAATTTCATTTAAAAAATAATCAAATAAATAACATAATAAAATCTAAAAAAAAAACAACAAATAACCAATAAAATTAGCATACTCTTAAGATCAAACAAACATACAAATCTCCTCAAGAATCAAAAGAAATAACAATCTTCAATACATAATACAATAATACAAAAGGAACAAAATAAAGGTTCATTTTAATACAAGAAAAATCTTTATATAATCCAACAACACGACTATGCTTGAACTTCTCATCTGTTTAACACTGCAAAACATAATAAAAAAAAATATTATTGATAAAGTTTAAGAGATTATCTATTAAGGGAGGAAAAACACTCTATAAAAACTTATAACATACTTTACAAATAATCTCAAAAATAAAAAAATAAAAAAGTAAAGAGAAAGTACACCAAAAGCAACCATTGAAGCATCACAATAATTGGCACCATGTACTCCAAAAGTTCAATCAATTATACCTACAAAAAAGTATATATTAGTCTATATTTATATGTTGATATATAAATAAAAAAAATTAAATAAATAAAAGAAATACTCATTACTTACAATCATTTTCAATTGTCGGCAACCAATATTTAACACAAAATAAACATTCCACCGTTTCATAATTTAGCGAGGCACGAGTATCATCAATAATTCTACGTGCTTGACTAAAAGTAGACTCCGATGGTACCGTAGTACATGGAATTGCCAAAATATCATGAGTCAATTTTGCAAGATTTGGAAATCTTACTCTATTATGCTTCCACCAACCCCAAATATCAAATGAGACATTTTCTTCATCATTATAGGGGACTAACCCTTCATCCAAATTCAACTCAATATCACTTTTTAGCAACACTCGTCATACTAGATTGAGCTGCGAACACTTTAAACATTGCAATAAGAGAGTTTTGGGACTTTGAAGAATTGACATGGCTAGAAGAAGACTCACAAGCACCAGTGACATTGACGCATGAATTTTCCTCATATTCCGAAACTAATTCAACCCAAAAAGTACGAACTTTGCTTATATAAAAATCTGCACTCTCACCATACATATTGTTAAAAGCAAGCTCAACAAATTTCATCTTGTACCTAGGATCAAGAATTCCAACAATAGTCAACACCATGTTGCATTCATCCCAATACTTATCAAACTTTGTTTGCATCAAAAGTGCCGTCATTTGAATATTTTCATCATCACTCTTACTCCACTTCATCAACTCCGCTCTAATCAAACAAACATTAGTAAAGTACACAGGTGCAGTTGGATAGTTACTTCCAAAAAGCTCTAAAGTAGCATCCTTAATATTTTCAAATGATCACAAATTTTTGCCCCCATTTCCCATTTCTCATTTGAAGGTAAAAATTTATAATCATTATCCAAATCAGCCAAGTGGTTAAATGCTTCTTTAAGCTCTAAAGCATTCACAAGCATATCATATGTTGCATTCCATCTAGTTTCACAATCTAAACTAGCACGCCTCTTAGGATTAAACCGAGTTTGACTCAAAGCAAGAGAAATTTTTTCATCCCTTTGTACTGATTGATTGATGTACTTGACACTATCACGAATTTTTTCAATTAATCCACGAACAACATCAAGTCCACTTTTAACAATCAATTTCAATATATGGGTTGAACATCGAATATGAAACATGTCACCATTGTGCAAAAGTGATTTCTTATCATTCAACCATTTTCTCATGCCATCCAACATTCCAGAATTTTGAGAGGCATTATCCACAACCACAGAAAATAACTTCTTGTCAATATTCCATTCCAAAACACGATTTTTCAACCAATCACATAAAGACAAGCCATCATGTGGATACTGAACAACATGAAAAGCAATCAATCTTTTGTGCAATTTCCAATCAGAATCAATTGAATGACAAGTCACACAAAAATATCCACGATTCTGATGATCAGATGTCCACCCATTAGTTGTAAGTGTGACTCGAGAAGTTAAGTTTTCAATTTCTTGATAAACTCTTATTTTCTCCTCATTGTAAACATTCACCAAATCATTTTTCACAGTATTTCTTGATCAATGCTTATATGATGGCACACAATAAGATATCCACAATCTGAAATACTCATACTGAGCCATAAGAAAAGGCAAATTATGCTTCGCAATCATTTTGGCAAATAAAGCTCTCTCAACTGTAGAATCAAACTTATGTGTTGTCATCTTAGGGGTAGGGTCAAGACTAATGCTAGATTTACCAATAAATGTCTGTCGAATGTCACTTGATTTATTCTTAAGAGGGAAATTTTGAACATGATTTTTCAAATAAGTTGTTCCACTTTTACTAGAGCCATCAAATTTTCTTTTGCAATATATGCAAGTGGCAATAACATTGCCCTTACCCCCCACTAATTCCCTAGTATAGTGCTCCCATACGGCAAATGTTAATTTTCTACGCTTAACTTCAATTTGTTGAGTGTCACATGGTGTAGAATCAACATGTTCAGTAGTAGGATTTATATATATACTTGAACTTGTAGTAGATGGTGTAGAAGCACTAGTAACTGGAAGATTCGGAGTATGTGACATAATTCAACAATTTCTTTTTCAAAAACCTGTTGAACAATAAAAAAAATAATCAAACATTGCCCAAAAATAATTTACACTAAAATAACTACATAATTCATAATCACAATTTATATAATTATAACTTTAACACTAAAATAATTTACCTTTGACAATTCCCAAAAATGTAAAATTTCAAACCTGCACAATTAAATAAAACATTACTATAATTTAATTATAAAAAAATAAAAATAAAAAAGGGGTGGGAGACAAAAATAAATAAAAATAGAAAGGGGGGGGGGTTTAAGAGGCTAGAACCAGCTTCTGGTTCCAGAAGCTGGCCTAGCGAGTGCCCAGCTTCTGCTGGTTCTAGATTTGCTGGCCTCCGAGGCTGCTAGCTCTCGCAACCCCGGCGAGCCAACAAACGAAATGGGGCTGGCCGATGGGGAGGCCAGCCCTGTCACCTCCCGCCAAGCTGGCTCACAGCTTTGGGGTCGCGGAGCCCAGCTAGCCTCCGCGACGGGCTTCTCGCTGGCGGGAATGGTAACTACATGAAAATTAAAAAAAAAAATGAGAGAAGGGAAGAAGAGAGTATCGTGTGGCTGTTGTGAGAGTGAAAGAGGGAAGTGAAATTGAAATGTAAAATGGGAGGTGGGGTTTAGTGAATAGTGATTTGGTTATGCTTTTGATTTTTACATTTTTTTTATATTTTATTTTATTGTAGTAATTAATTTTTAAAATTTTTAAATTTAATTATTCATCAATTTATTATACATGACTTTGATTCATATTCTGATATTTAATATTTTTGCATATTATATTTTAATGTAAATTAAAAGATTAGTTTTTACGATGGCTATTGAATATTGACATTTAATTTTAGATATGTAGATATAACAATGTTAATCAATAAAAATATTCTCTATTATTAATATTTTGGGGTTTAAAATTTATAAAATTGTGAGATTTTAGAATTTAGAGTTTAAGTTTGTATTTAGATAAATTTTATTATTTTTCTAAATTAATAATAGTACAACTCTACAAAAAATAAAATTATGAAATGATATTTTCATCTTATATTATATGTATATAGTTAGATATTGTAAAATATTTAAAAGATGTTTACATAAGTTTATAAGCTCCTCAAAATATTTTATAAGATGTTAGTGTTTCATAATTTTTAAGAAAATAACTTATAAAATTTCTAAAATAAGATGTTAAAAACTTATAAGTACTTTTTAAGAAAGTAATGAGTTCTTATCTTATTTTTAAAATCTTAACCAGTTCCCTTAATTTTAATCATATTAATTATAAAATTGTTATTATTAATACCTTATAAGCTCTAAGATCTTATAATTCAAATACTTTGAGAAGTTATTTTTCAAAAAAAATGTAGCATCTTATAAGTTCGAAAAATATTTTATAAAATACAGGAAATTAAAAAACATCTATAACATGCATGAGCTTATAAGACATTTTAAATAAGTTTAGCCAAACACCTTCTTAGAGAGTGTATACCTAAACTTATTTAAAAGATCTTATATAAGTTCTTACATCTTATAAGATATTTTTCGAGCTTATAAGTTGCTAGATCTTTTTTTGAAAATTAGTTCTGAAAGTATTTAGATAAAATAAAATTTTGCAACCTATAAGGTATTAATAATGACAATTTTATAATTAATATGCTTAAAATTAAAGGAGTTTGTTAATATCATAAAAATAAGTTAGGAATTCCTAACTTTTATAAAAAGAACTTATAAACTTTTAACATCTTATTTTAAGAGCTTATAAGTTCCCTTTAAAAAAAATTACTAAACACTTTTTGATATCTTGTAAGATCTCAAATGTGTTATAAGATATTTTAAGAAGCTTATAAGCTTACCCAAACAATTTCTCAAATCTTAATGTCCCCTTAGCAAGTTAATAATTTACGTATTTTACTATTTTATTTTAGAATTAAAACGTTAATTATTCTTGATTTAGTTTTTTTTTATTATAATTATTGATTCACTTTATGATTAATTAATATTAATTCAATGACACCAATATAAATTAATTATAAAGTAAAGCAACAATAATTTTATATTGATTAATTTTATCATTTATATATTGATTTTTCAATTTTTTTGATTTAATATTATTTAATTATCATCATTATCATCTAATTTCTTTACTAATTTATACATATATTCACTTATATATATTATGAAATTTCATATTGAAAAAATAAAACTAATTTATTATGTATAATAGTATATTATATATGATAATTTTTTTAAATATTATTTATATATTAAAATACATAAAAGTAGAATATATTATATATAATAATTTTTTAAATATTATTTATTGGATACGGATAACAAATTTAATTAAATTACGGATAATCGAATATATAAACGGATATATCCAACGGATATGTATTCGGAGAGGTATTAAACGAATCAGATAGGTATTTACCATATTCGTATTCGTTTACAGTCAAATGTCTGCTAATCGGATATGGATAATATCCGCTTTAAATGGATACAAATAATAGCTCTATAAACGGATTCGGATGCTAGCGGTAAACGAATTTTCGAATATCCATTTACAGCCCTAACTAGAGGTGTATTATGAGATACTTCAATATTGTTATTGTTGTTGTTGTTGTAGTTTTTTCAATTTTTTAAATCGATTTCCTGACAGGCCACTATTGTTGTTGTTGTTCTTCTTCTTCTTATAGAGCATAATGAATTAGGTATAAGCATAACATGTTTAAAAGCATACTTACATTGAACTAATGATTTAGATTTAATTAAGTTAATTTATACCTAACATTTGCTGAAATACCAGGCAATGTTTGGATGCATTTGATAATGTTAATTCTTCAAAAATAGATTCAAATATTGTTCTAAATTTTTTTTTCTCAGTATATTATTAAAAATTTTAATCATTTCAAATCAGTTTATAGATCAAAACTATATATTTACATATTCCAATCATTAATTTAATATGAAAATATATTTGTCAATTATCAGTCAAAAACTTACATGAAAAAACTTTTATAATAAAAATTGTCTTTTTTTTAAATAAAATCAAATATTCCTTTATTCCAAACACATCTTCGATGATACTGCTAAAATGTATTCTTTCAAAATCCGCCAAAATATAACCTAATATTGCCTTTGTGTTAATAATACTCCAAGGGCTTGTTTGTTTCAAATGTTAAGGTTTGATAGATCCATTTTCAAGCCTAATTTTCTGTTTGCTTCATATTTTTATGACCCATGATATTTTCTGTTTGATTCTATATGCCCAAGCAAACAATCTCCAATCATATTTTGGTCATAAGAATATAAGGCTCTATTATGTCTGGATGTCATCAAAGCATATGCACCATGACTATGGGTGTTTTATGAGATACTTAACTATTATTATTGTTGTCATTATGCAACCCAATTAATTTGGTATAAAGCATAAAATCTTCAAACTTATAGATCAACTTGCCCACTACATTTGAAATGTATGTTTGGAGGATGTTTGGATGAATTTATAAATTTTTTAAATTATTTTATAAAATATTTGAGAATTTATAAAATATTATAAAGTGTTTGATAAAATTTTGAAAATGAGTTTATAAAATTTTAAAATATGATATTAGGATCTTATATACTTTTTTAAAAAAAAGTAAGAATTTTTTTTTTTTATAAGATGTCAATATACTCCTTTAATTTTAACGATATCAATTATAAAATTATCATTACTAATATCTTATAAGCAGTGTTTGAAAAATCGAACTGTTCATTGAACCGAAAAACTTACCGATTCACAGTTCACTGGTTCAACCGTTGGTCGAACCGTAATTGAACTATAATGTCATAATTACGCAATATATATATATATTTATATTATATATTATTTAAAAATTAATAAAATGCTAAAATATAAAGAGTTTAAATAAAATTGTCTAATTTCACAATCCAAATTTCATAATTCATATTATAAATGATCACCACAATTTAAATATCTCAACTCTAAAGTAAGGCTTTTTTCTTGTATACAATTTTTTTTGACTTTTAGATAGCTTTATGGAGGTGTACCTTAGCCTTAAAACTTTGTACTTAAATAAAAAAATTAAAAATGTATATTAATTTCATTAAAAATTAAATTAAAAAAAACCGCTCCGGTTCAATTGAACCAGAGCGATTCATTAGTTCGAACAGTCCAACCATCAGTTTGAACGGTTTTAACAAAATAAGGCATTTTTTTGGATTTTCTGATTTTATGAGAAAACTGGACCGGTTCGACAATCGATCAACAATCAGATTGTTCGATCTAGTCCGATTTTTTAAAGCATCAAATTTTTATTTTATCGAAATACTTCAAAATTTTATTCTTATAGTAAGATTTAAAATCTTGTAAGCTGCAAAAATATTTTATAAGATGTAGAAACTTATAAGATCTTTAGAATGAAATTAATCAAATACTCTCTTATCTCAATTATTTAAAATATTCTCCTTCACTCCAAAAAAATATAATATATGCCACTATAATAATATTTTAGTGCACTTAGTAGCAAAGAAAATATAAATTTTAATTTTGAGGATGGGATTAAATTTTTACGAAGTACGAATGTCAACTTTATTACTTTTAGGGATGTAAAATTTTAAATTTTAATATAAAACAATGTACAATATAGCTTTATATAGACTTGCTTAGCAACCTCCTCACAGTCTATCCCTGGGACTTAGATCATCAAATCCAACTTTATATTTGTAGTTTTGTCAAACTTTGAACTGTATAGCATACAAACTTGTTTAGGTGATCAAACCCTAACAAACTCAAAGTACATGTGCGTGTGTAAAATTAAGGAAAAGAATTTGCTTGGATGATTACATATAATATCCCTGAACTTTGGTGTTAGGTTCTCAGGATTGAATACTTAAAATACTATCCTTTTTTGATGTAGATAAAGCTCTGCAGCTTGATTCTTGAATTTGGAAGGACATCATGGCTTGCCAAATTTGTGGAGGGCCCATAGATGCTAGAACTTGCAAATTTCTCTTCCACTTAGGGCTGTCAATGGATATTCAAAAATTTGTTTACTATCCACATTTGTATATGTTTATACAAAATTTATCCGCATCCGTTTAAAATGGATATTATCCGTATTCAATTAGTAGGTATCCGATTATAAACGGATGCGAACATGGTAAATGTGTATTCGATCCGTTTAATATTCGATCAGAATATATATTTATTAAATAATATATTATTTATAAAAATCTTATAATCCATATGTGTGTATAAATTATAATTGAAGAATTGGGAAGAAAAAAGAAAAAATTTAAAAAATTATTGAAATATAGAGAAAAAAATTGAAGAATACAGTTAATCAACATAATTATTGTTGGTTGACTTTATAATTAATACGCTTAAATGCCATTATTAATATTAATTAGTACTAATAATTAATTATAAAGTCAATTATTAATTAAAAATTATGCTATTTGTTTGATTGCTTTCTTTTTAATGAAATTGTATAATTCCTTCTATTAATTAAAATATGTATTTTTTATAAGTATATAAATTCATGTATTTGAATATTCGTAAATAGATATCTAAATAATTATCATTGAATATAAATATCAAAAAAATAATTCGAATACAGATAAGCTTAATCAAATATGAATGCATCTGAATAATTATAATCAAATACGGATATATTCGAATTCGATCAATATCCGATGGATACAAATTCGGATATCATTTTTAAATATATGTCAAATCCGTATCCAAAAATTCAAAAAGTTAAATGGATCTGAATATAGAAACATTGTATCCGATCTATTTAATATTCATTTACACTCCTATTCCCACTAGCCCTTCATTCTTAATTATTAAAAAAACAAAACAAAAACCAAAACTCTGCGAATTTTTGTCTTATGAAATCACTTATGCGTGCGGACCATAGAAAGTGGAATATCAATACCTTAGCCTGCAATTGCTTGTGAGATTTTTCTCATATCTGGCATCTTTAAAACCTAAAACACGCCAGGATATGTGTTTGCTTACAAGGCATTCTCGTGTCTAAGGGATAAGAGGACAAACATATCTTAAGATCCTGCCTCATTCTTTTACTCTCTCTATGCTACACCTATCTCACACTTCACCCTTTTCAAATATTCCTCTTTCCCTTTCTGTCTAATTTATTTGAAAAAAATCAAATGTCTTCGACAGAATTTTTTTTGTTGATTAGAGATTTTTAAAACTGGATTGCACTCGCCCCGTGACCAGCCATAGCCCACGCAACAAGGATTGAGACGCGTGACAGCGGCAACAGAAACGGCGGAGTAGAGCACACAAGAGACGGCGCTTGCATTGACACCGATGTCTTGCAAGAAAAGCTGATCCATTTATCATTTGGTGGCCTCCACAGTACAAGCTTGCCTGTTGTATCTTTCTTATGTCTAAAATCTAAATTCATATATATTGATACACAAATATCACTGTATCTATATGCGTTTGTGGCATGTATGTGTTTGTGAGTGAAGAAATGTAGTCCACCATGTATTTATGAAATTTTCACTAATTAGAAATTTTCTATAAAAAAAAACAAACTAAGGTAATGTTTGGTTATGTTTTTTGTTTGATTTTATTATGTGTTTTGGGGAATGAATTATTGGAGAATGTGAAACTTATTTTTTGGTATGTTTGTTTATGTTTTGGAGGAGATATTTTTTACTATAACAGTCAAATCAATGCTTTTTTGTTGGGTTTTTAGGGTGAAAATGGAATTGAATGATTATTTTAATATTAGAATAATAATAAAATATATATGATGTATATATATAATATATGTATGTATATATTGGAGAATGTGTAATTTAGAAGAAAAATGGGGATATGTTTGGTTATGTTTCCCCAAAACAATGTTGTTCTGGGGAAACATAACCAAACATTCCCTAAATTTATTATTTTTTTGGTATTTAAGCTTTTATTAATTTATTTAGTTATTAACTTGTTGAATAATATTTTATAAATTTTAGCATATAGAATTACTCTTAAAAGAAATTATTAAATTTAGCCAAATTTATTTGCGGTAAATGCTTTTCAAAATTATTAATTAATTTATTTTGACACTAATAAAGTAAGATATAAAATAAATAACAAATTTCATAAATTAATTTTGGATAATACACAATTTTTTTTATTTTCTTTCATAATTATTAAATATAAATAAAATTTCAACCAATCGGATTAATTGAAAACATTGTAGAAATTGATTTCAAGAAAAAAAATAATTTATGCTGGACCTACTTTGAAATTACCAAATTAATAGACAACCTATTTTTAAAAATTAACAAAAAAATTCGATTCATTGAATTTATAAATTATTTATAATTTTTTTATATATTTTAAATCCCAAACAAACCCAAAAATCAAAACTCATAAAATAATCTCTCAAACATCTATACTATTATAAAAAGGAAGGCATTTTTGTGTCTAAAACGGAAGTTATGATACCAAATCTCAATATACCAAATTTACCCTTTTACTTATTCAATATTCAATAAAAAATTATATGTACAAATAAACACCATTCATTCAAAAACTTTCACTATGTACCTATTTTTATTAGTTTTAGATTTTTTCTTTAATTTGCTAATGAATTATAAAAAGCTTACTTTAAGTGAGTAAGTGTTATCTTCATAATTATGCAAATTATAAATATGTTTTTGTGATACATATCAATTTTTAATATAGTGAATGTGAGAATATTGTTACTCAAAAATATTTTATGTGTACAGGAATTGCGTGCAAATGACTGCTAGTATCTTAAAAATAATATCACAACCAATCACAACCTTACATCAAATTGCCACATAAAATCGCTATAATCATTACATTTTATCTCACAATTATTCACAACCTCATTTCTCATTTCTTATATCTCTCAAACATCAAAACAACCCCAAAATCCCTAAAACATGAAAAATAAGACATGATCTCACAAGCAATCACAACCTTAGATTTCCTTTCTTCACCAAATTTTCTAATTTCATTATGAAAATTTGCATTTTTGCAAGGAACAAAACTACCTTTTGGACCCTTTCTACTAGTAAGAGGTTTTCTATTAAGAGTGCATGCTTAACGGACCAAACAATGCCCGTTTGGTTTTGCTTTCAAATATCATTATTTTCTCCTGAAAATAAAAATAGAAAGCTATCAATTTATCCCATATTTTCACAGGCATTTTTATTCTCAACACATTTTCCCAATCTCTCTCTCTCTCTCTCTATACACACACACACACAAATAGTGCCCGTTTGGTTTTGCTTTCAAATATCATTTTTATTTTCTCCTGAAAATGAAAATAGAAAGCTATCAATTTCTCCCGTATTTTCACAGGCATTTTCATTCTCTCTCTCTCTCTCTATATCTATATATATATATATTTCTTTATTTATTTATTTTCACACTTTATTTTATTCTACTCTCATTTGCACAACTTTTAATACTAAAACACAACAATATCCAAATACAACTCATTTTCAACCCTACATAATCATTTTATTTTAAACAAAATATTCAAACAACATTTTGTTTTCAAACTTACATTTATAACCAATTTTTCACTAGTCATTTTCACCAAAAAATGAAAATGCCTTCAAAAAACAAAACCAAACAGCCTCTTAATATTGTTCAAGTCCTAATGGCAGAAAAAATTTGTGAAGAAACATTTGGAAGCTTCATCACCATATTAAAATCTTCATTTGGAAGCTTAGTGATCATTTGAAAACAAACACTCCCTTAAGGTCTGTTTGGTTTCATTTTCAAAGCATATGTTCATATTTTCTACTATTCCAAAATAAAAAAAAATTAAAAAACCTTTTTATATATTTCACCCAACATCATTTTCATTTTTATTTTCAAAACACATTTCCCAATAATCTATATATCTTTTCTCTCTATTCTATTATTTTTATCTCTCCCCACCTAAAACCTACTAAAACCAACATAATCATTACTTTTTCTATAATTTATCCAAATACAAACTCATTTTCAACTCATTTCCATTAACTAATTTTCAATATTTTGAAAATGATGGCAATGAAAATTAGAAATGAAAATAAAACCAAACAGGCCATAATAAGTTCTCGTGTTTTGTATTAATATGGCAGATTAAGTTTATAGGGTAAAAAAGTAAAAATAAAATAAAATAACCCAATTAAATAATTAATAAGTAAAAGGCCAGTGAGCCCAATTAATCAAACTCATAAATGTAGCCTCCAATCCAAATAGGTCAAAGCCTACTAAAAATTTAATCACTATAAATACCAACTACCATAGTCGAAAGGGAGACAAAAAATCACTTGCAAAAAGTCCAGAGCTCTAACTCTATATAAAAGCATTCCAAAGGAAGAACTTTCTAAATTTCACAGACTTCTGGAGAGAACCCTAGTTCCATTTATTAGCAACATCATCTTGACGCTATCTATGGGAATTCCCATTCAAGAAAAAGGATCATTGAGAACATAAACGAGCTTCAAAGCTCAAGATTCCCATATCCCAATGATACTTGGAGACAAGGACATGAAAGGCAGTCAACCAACAGCACCCTCGCTATCAACATCACGTCCCGGGTCCGTGAGCCCATTGGATGCAAGAATTACCTCCGAACACAATCAGTGCATCATAAACTTAGGCTATGATCAATTTGCCCAAAAGAAATATTCAATTAATGCACATGAGTTCTTTGGCTAGAACTTATATGGTAATAATTCTTTCAGTATTTAGTCCATGTGAGATGGGCATTACAATCGCTCCTTTTTTAGAACACAATGTCCTCACCACAACGTGACACAGATCCAAGGTCAGTCAGCAGGTGTTAGGACTCTAGAGGTGGTTCCTGCATGTGTAGCGCTTTGTACCGCAGGTTCAAGAGGTGGCTCCCACACCATTGTACTTAGTCCCATATAGCACTTAGCTCCCTATATTTCGGCTGGTGACTAGCTTTGATACCATTGGTCATGTCCCGGGCTCACGAGCCCTCCAGCCACCATAACGAAACTTACAAAGTATTCGAAATTAGTTTCATACCAGCATATAACAAAGATTCTACGTCGCATAGATTTCATATCACGTAGCAAAATATTATAATCGACATGGTTATGCAAAAAAACATATTTACACATTTTAAGGATTAAAATATAGTCCCTCATACTAAAAAATATTTTAAACCTTAAACATATATAAAGCACTCACCTAACAACTCTTATAAAGCTAAGTGAAAAAACACAACTTCAAAATCTTTCCTCTCTTTTTCTTCATCTAATATTCTCTCTTTTTCCTCTAATATTCTCTCAACCCACAAAAAAGGTACGTTCTCGCATATTTTCTGACATATACATAGCCTAATTTTATAACTCATAATTTAATTTCTACTAACACATATTTAGAAGATCACTACTTTACATTCTTAAATAAAATGGCCTTTACATATTCTTGAATTACAATGATTCTATTTCTTCATTCTTAAATAAAATATCACTATACGTTCTTGAATTAAAATGTTACCTTTCCCTATTCTTCTTTCTAACTTATAAAATGATGACCATAAATATATGATCGAAATCTAATAATTCATGTACTTAACACTCTATTGAATTTATTATTATAATCATCATCATCATTTTTTAGAGGGCGTAACAACCATCCATCCTTTAGAATGCGACGTCTTTGTACCGAGTAACACGATTCAGATCAGTCACCAGGCATTAAGACTCTAGAGATGGCTCTTATAGGTTCAAGATATGGTTCCCACATGTGTTGTATCCAATGGATGCACATGAGTTTTTCGAATAAAGTTCATATGATAATTATTCTTTCAGTATTTAATCCATGTAGGATGAGGCATTACAACCATTGACTAGTCATATGCTTGGAGCGTTTTTTATGCCGGTTGCCCGAATTGGCCCCTTTACCCCATTTGTAGGAGATCAAAATTATAATACACATAGGCTACAAATGTAGGAGATCCGTTATACCCAGGACCCCATGGCTAGAAGAAAAAGTTGACGAATTTGAATTTAGAGCAAAGGAAGAGCTCAAGACTATAGATATTGTCCCAGGCAGCCCTCGTAAAGACTACTAAGCTCGGAGATAACAAGCTACTATAAGCTAAGTACATTCAACCAGTCCAATTTCTCGAGTAGTTGGTCAATGTGGTATTGGTGCCCAAGCTTAATGGAAAATAGAGGATGTGCATTGACTTCATCGATCTGAATAAAGCTTGCCCAAAGGATTTATTTACACTCCCTCGGGTAGATGCGCTGATAGGTTTCATGGCAGAATACAAGACGCTGAGCTTCTTATATGCCTACCAAATGTACAACTAAATTAGTCTAGCCCCGAAGGACCAAGAGAAAACGAGCTTCATAATCACTCATGGCATATACTGCTACAACGTGATGCCCTTTGGCTCAAGAATACTGGCACTACCTACCAAAAGTTGGTTATATCAAGAGAAATATAGAGGTGTATGTAGACAAATTAATTTTTGGACAATTAAAAAGCGACATGCATAAAATAGTATATCGGTTATTAATTTAAAATTTTCTATTTATGTATTGAGATTTATTAAATTTAACCCCAAAAGTAAATAGTTATTTTTAATTAATACCCTAGTATTTATTTTATAAGCAAATCAAATATCAACAAGTGTCAAGGAGAAGTGTCACAGCCAATCAAATCAAGTCTTGTGGCCTAGCAATCTCGGGCTAACCAAGTTGTGACATGTCATATCTATGTACGTGGATCAATCAAGTCAAGAATATTTGATATTATCTCTTAATATTCGTACCAAAGAGATAAATATAAAAGAATTCCAAGTCATTTCAGAGTCTTCTGCTAAACACCTATATAAAGGGTATAATCGAGGCTTATTGCAAAGATACTCATATGCACACATACATATACATACTGAAATTCAAGTCTCAAGTTTTCAAAGCTCAAGTCTAAGACTCAAGTCTTCAAGCTTCAAGTTTCTGCCTTGATAAAGTATTACTATCGCGAAGATCTTATACCTCTTTAAGGAATCAAATCATCAACTCCTTTGATCTTGTAGTCAAGGTTCGAGTTCAAAGAAATTTCATAGTGCTCTTTTATCAAGTCAAAGGATACTGCAACATATGTTCAAGAACAAGTTCCAAGCCCCTGGATCATATATTAGGGGAAGAATAAGGGGCTTAGCTTTGTTAAGGGATTTATTTTCTTTGATAAATTGTACTTCTCTTGTATTCATTAAATTGAATTTGTCAATTATTTTTCTTGTCTCGTGATTTAATTTTTGCAGGCAATGAAATTTGGTACGAACAATGTACATAGATGATATGATGGTCAAAAGCCACGAGCAAAGAGACCACCTTCGTGATCTAGGAGAATGCTTCACCATCCCAAGGAGGTTCAATTTATGACTTAACCCAGTGAAATGTGCCTTTGGAGTGTGTAGAGGAAAATTCCTAGGACATAAGGTTTCGCAACATAGGATAGAGGCTAATCCCCACAAGATAAGAGTAATACTGATGTTGCCTCCATGTAAAATCCAAGAAGCACAGATGTTGGCGGGGCACCTAGTTACTCTGAACTGCTTTATTTCCCACTTCACAAAAAATAAACTATCATTCTTTAGATCCTTATGGGAGCTAAGGTCTTTGAGTGGACCAAAGAATATGACAAAACCTTCCAACAACTGAAGGTGTACTTGATATCACCCTCACTGCTCAAGAAGCCTAAAATAGGAGAGTAAGAAAAGGAGCACCAACCGGTATACTATGTCAATCATCTCTTATAAAGTTCAGATGTGCGATACTCTCCCATCAAGAAGTTAGCCCTAACTATAGTGGCTACCACCTGTAAGCTCCACCCCTACTTCTAAGCTCATAAGATTGTAGTATTCTCACCAGCTATCCACTAAAAAAAATACTAAGCAGTGTAGAAGCTTATAGAAGGCTAGTCAAATAGGTCGTGGAGCTGAGTCAATACGAAATTGAATATTACCCTCGACCTGGTATGTAAGCACAAGTCCTGGCCGATTTTCTAATTGAAGGCATAGGAGATGACGCTAGAAGTTCTTTTCCTACCTGAATCCTTTACGCGGGTGGATCCTCTACTAGTTCTGGCTACGAGACGAGAGTAGTTTCAAAAAGTCTCCGAGGAGACAAATGCAAATACGCGATGAGGTTCAACTTCTCAGCTTTCAATAAAGAAGACAAAATATAAAGTATAAAGTTGGCTTATGCAGACGGAGCACGCTATTTTACAAGCCCACAGTGATCCCCAATTAGTAATGAAGTAAGTTGCAAGAAATTATAAAGCTAAAGAGGAGAACATGGAGAAGTACATCAACCGAGTGGACACAATTAGTCAGATGTTTGAAAGTTTCACTCTCACGCAAATACCATGCGAAGAAAATTTAGACGCTGATTGATTAGCTAAAATAGCTACTCCCTGGTGGCTGTGAAAAGTTGGTAGATTACTTTCTGAACATAAGACGTTCCAAACTAAGAAATCCCTAAAAGTGAAACCCATATGTTTCCCTAAGTTATGGATATTAAAGAAAACACTATAGCATGGATAAGCCCCATTGAAAGTATCTACAAGATGGCAATTTTCTTGATGATCAAAAAACAGGCTCACAGGTGAAGATAAGAGCAACCAAATTCACACTACTAGATGGAGACCTCTACTTATGTATTTCTCTCAACCCTACCTGAAATATATATTCCCAAGAAGGCCTTTGTTGGAATCATTTAGGAGCAAGATCCTTATTAGCCAAGAGCCTCAAACAATGGTATTTCTAGCCAACCATGCTAAAAGATGATAAAGTATGAGTGAGAAATTGCAAACCTTACCAAGAACACAACAGCTTGAATCGTTAACCTAGCGCATTCCTATAACTCATCAACAAACCGTGTCCCTTCACTCCATGAGACATGGATATGATGGGATCTTTCCACCAAGCTACTGGCCAGAAGAAGTTCCATATAGTCAAAGTGGATTATTTCTTCAACTAAGTGGAAGCAAAACCCTTGGTGCACATATTAGAAAAATAAATCGTAAGGTTCATCTAAAGCAACATAATTTGCTGGTTCAGAATTTCGAGCGTTAGTGCTAGACAATGGAACCCAGTTCACAAGAGCCAAACTCAGGCAATGGTGTTAGGAGCTCTCCAGAAGTAGTTCTTCACGTCTGTAACCGTTCCATGAGCTAACGAAGAGATAGAGGTCACAACTAAGAGCATGCTTCAACACCTAAAGATGCAGCTAGGAGATGCCAAAGGAGTGTAGGTAGATGAACTCCCTTTCTTACTTTAGGTATACCGAACTACTCCCATAACATCTATTGGAGAATCATTATTCAATCTGGTATATAGAGCAAAAAAAGTCATCTCAGTAGAAGTTGGAGAAATTAGTTGGTGGGTAAAAACTATGGTGTCCTTCAAATTTTGCAGGAAATAAGAGCAAACCTTAACCTGTTCCTCAAAAGAAGAGAAGCAAAGGATGTCTTGATAGAGATTATAAAGTCAGGATCACAAAAGTGTACAATGGTAAGGTACGCCTAAGAAACTTTCAAGTCAGGGATCTAGTGATGAGGAAAGCAAATGCTTCAATACCCCTTAGCAAACTAGACGCTAAGTGGAAATGCCCTTACAATATAGTGGAGATCGCAAACCCGAGTGTATACAAGTTGTAAATGCTGGAAGGAAGAGAACTACCCAAAATTTGGAAGATCTCCAACTTTATGAGGTTCTATGCATGAAAGGAAGGTGATCCCCCCACATTTAACTAGTATTTCAAAATATTATTATTTTTTATTTGATAGTTATTCTATATTTCCTAGTACTTATATTTGTCTTGAGTAAAAAATTGTCTTAGATAATGGATGGCGTCTATCTATTTTATTTTTTCCTTTAATAAAAGTTTCTTGATGTTTCCTCACAATTAGATTTGCTTTTTAGTGAGTAATGCAGAATCACACTTTTTGTGTAACACCTAGGAGGCATGCACACCACAAAAAACACACAACAAAAGCACAATGTTAATTACGACATGCACGACTCCGCGCCAAAATTATCAATCAAGCTACCTTAATACCACTATAAAAATCTCTAGAGGTCGCATAATGAAGACCACTATAACATCCCTAGGGAGGTTGTGGCGAAGGCCACTATAACATCTCTTAGGGAGCGCGTGGTGAAAGATCATTATAAGACTCCCCAGAGGGTGCAAAACGAAAGATCACTATAAGATCCCCCAGGAGGCATACAGCGAAAACTACTATAAGATCCCCAAGGGGCATGTGGCAAACACATCAAAGCCCGCAATAAATATAATATTTCTATATGATCTAATAAGTATATGTGTATACTGTAACAACTATATATATAATTAATTAAACATATATTTTACTAGTTACATAAAATTGTTTAAATTTAATTATTACATGAATTCATTATTATATTTTAAGTATACATATTAAGGATAGTTTAAAGTATATTTAATAAATTTACTCTATTCTCAAAAAATTATTTTATAAATACTATATAAAAATTGTTATATGCACAATATTACTAACTCAAACCTCACAACCAACCAACAACTCATAACTTTTTTCTCAAAAGAACCTCACAACCAATCAACAATTCATAATTTTTTTCTCAAAGAAACCTCACAGCTAGCCAACATCTCATAACAATCACCTACATTGTTAGAGAAATTTAACAAATATATTGTGTATGCTTGTGCAAATATATATAATTAAAATATATAACCATATAAAATTATGTAACACGAGATAATTTTTAAAGGAAGTAACAGAAAGCCTACTTGAATGCAAAATAAAAATTATATTAGCCGAGGCCTGTTGCTCAACAGTCTCCTTAAGGTAATATTGCCCCTCACACGGTGCTAGAAGGCTCCTAGCAATTAACCTCCCAAGATACGACGACTCTCCTCTAGTCTAAGGTAGCACCACAAAAGAATGAAACTATCGAACTTTACTAACTTGGAACTCTTTTTTAATGGATAGTGTATAAGTGTGTAATGTAGTGAGACAGAATGCTAGTATGTATGCTTATTTTTTTCCGTGATTTGAGTTGGTTCTAGGCACTCCTATTTATAGTTGTGCAATACAATTTTGTTGATGAGATATGATTCTTCACTAGAATCATAATTCTTTCTTTTAAGGACAAAACTATAGGATAAAATTCCATAACTTTACTCTTTTAATGAAGAGTCACATCTCCACTAAAGAGTTAGGATCTCAAGTCATAGCTCTAGATTTTGAGCTAACTTTTCTATAGGGTTATGTCTATCAGAATATATTAAAAATAAATTTTAATTATTTTATTTATACACCCGTACCCTTTTTCCCAATGCAGGTAGACTCCTTCTATTGGAGTGCTACCTTAGAAAACCCAAATCACGGAAAAAAAAATAAGCATACATACTAGCATTCTGTCTTACTACATTACACGTTTATACATTGTCCATTGAAGAAGAGTTTCAAGTGAGTAAAGTTCGATAGTTTCGTTCTATTGGAGTGCTACCTTAGACAGGAGGAGAGCCGTTGTATCTTGGGAGGTTAATTATCAAGAGCCTTCTAGCACCATGTAAGGGGCAATATTACCTTAAGGAGACTATCGGAGCAATAGACCTCGGCTAAAATAATTTTTATTTTGCATTCAAGTAGGTTTTCTATTACTTCCTTTAAAAAGTATCTCGTGTTACATAATTTTATATGGTTATATATTTTAATTGTATATTTGCACAGCACAAAGCACAAGTATACATGGTATAATTTATCAAATTTTCCTAACAATCTTAAGGCAATATATTGTTCTGTTTACTTGTGCTTAATTAATTAACAATTTTAAGGCTTTATTTTCATCTCTTATACTTGTGTACAAGTCTGACATATATGGTGGAGCTTTCTATGCTATAATATTTGTGCAAAGTAATTTATCTGTTCCATATGGAAGACAATCCTATTAACTAAGTCTACAATCTGGACTATAGGATTTACATAATCTGCCATGTGGGATTCATTTTCTTGTCTAACTATTCTATTGATCTACATAAGGTTTGCTAAAATTTTAGTTATAATATCCTGATTGTGATAAAGCAATTTTCACCTTATTTGGGAGTTTAGTGTCATTTATACTATTCTAATTGTTGCAAGGCAATTTGACCATTTAGTTTCTTAAACTTTGTTTCTCAAGATCTTTTGGAAATAGTAACATGATATTAAAGGTGCTAGCCACGTTGGTTGTGATATACTTGTTCATTCTCTATTCATTTCAGAATAAGGTTAATTTCTTGTGGAAAGTTTGTTTGTGTTAATTCTAGAAATTTCATAATGCCATCAAATAATGAGACAACTAATATTACGAGTATTGAGTCCAACGCCAATAGCATTGGTAGTGGAGTTCGGACCACTGTAATTGCTCCTGCACCTATTGCGGTGGGACAAATCGAGAAGTCAAGAAAATTCAATGGGTATGAAGAGATGAATCCTAATGTTACCAAGGTGGTCAAAATATCCGATGAGGTAGGAGACGTGAATTTGTCAGCAATTGTTTCAGAGGTAAACCTAGCTGAAAATCCCAATCATTGGTGGGTGGACATGGGGGCCACTTGACACGTGTGTGTCAATAGAAATATGTTTGCAACCTATAAGGAGGTTGATGATGAAAATTTGTACATAGGAAATTCCTCAAACTCCAAGGTGCATGGAGTTGGCAAAATAACATTGAAAATGACTTTTGAAAAAGAGTTGACTCTCAATAATATGCCTCGTGTGCCGGAGACTAGAAGGAATCTAGTATTTGGGCCAATGTTAAGTAGGAATGGATTTAAAATGGTCTTTGAGTCCAACAAGTTTGTACTTACTAAAAATGGGATACTTTTCGATAAATGTTATCTGTGCAATGGTCTTTTTAATATGAGTGTAATGACTATCATACCAAATAATGGACCAAGTATTGATTTTAATAAAAAAATAAATTCTTCCCACTTGCTTAAGTTGTCTAATTTATGGCATCATAGATTAGGACATGTTAGTTATAAATCAATCTCTAAACTTGTAAACATTGGCCTATTACCAAAATTAAATCTCCACTTAAAATCAAGATGTGAAATTTGCATTGAGGTAAAGATGACCAAAATTCCTTTCAAATCAATTGAGAGAAGCACTGAACCATTAGATTTAATTCACACTGATATATGTGATTTAAAAATGGCGCAATCTAGAGGTGGAAAGAAATATTTTATTACTTTTATTAATGATTGCATTAGGTATTGCTATGTTTACTTACTTTCAAGTAAAGATGAGGCTTTGGAAGTATTTAAACAATATAAAAATGAGGTTGAGAATCAACTTGGGAGGAAAATAAAAACTGTTCGAAGTGATAGATGAGGGGAATATGTTTACCTATTTGAAGAGTTTTGTGCACAACATAGAATAATCTATGGAATGATAGCTCCATATGCACCTTAATCAAATGGCGTTGCAGAGCGTAAAATAGAAATTTGAAAGAAATGATGAACGCTTTATTAATAAATGAAGGAGTACCTCAAAACATGCAGGGAGATGCAGTGTTGATTGCAAACCACATACTTAATAAATTGCCTCATAAGAAACTAGAAAATACCCTTATGAAGTTTGGAAAGGTCATTCACCTTCCTACCAATATCTTCGAGTGTGGGGGTGTCTAGTTAAGGTATGAGTTCCACCTCTTAAAATGGTCAAGATAGGACCTAAAACAGTTGACGGAATCCTTATTGGGTATGCACAATATAGTGCAACGTATGGATTCCTTATATATAAATCTGATATAGATAATATTCATGTTAACACTATTATCGAGTCAAGGAATGCAAGTTTCCTTGAGGATATGTTTCAATGGAAAAGGAAATAAGGACAAATCTCAATTAAAAGACCTCGAGAAGTTCAAGAATCGGACAAAGAGGAAAATTAACTTAGACGTAGCAAGAGGACTAGAATACCTATGTCATTTGGACCTGATTTTCTTAACTTATATGCTAGAAAGTGAACCACAAACTTTCACTGAGGCTATGACAATGCTAGAAGCTCCATTATGGAGAGAGGTGATGAAAAGCAAAATTGAGACCATCATACAAAACCACATCTGGGAATTGGTGTATCTTCCTCTTGGAAATAAACTCTTTAGGGTGTAAATGGATTTTCAAGAAGATGATGAAAGCATATGGTACAATAGATAAATATAAGGTGAGATTAGTAGTCAAAGGATATAGATAAAATGAAGGTCTTGATTACTTTGACATTTACTCACCGGTGATGAGAATAACATCCATTAGATTATTAATTACATTTGCAGCACGTAGCAAGAGGGCTAGAATACCTATGTCATTTGGACCTGATTTCTTAACTTATATACTAGAAAGCGAACCACAAACTTTCACTGAGGCTATGACAATGCTAGAAGCTCCATTATGGAGAGAGGCAGTGAAAAGTGAAATTGAGTCCATCATACAAAACCACACGTGGGAATTGGTGCATCTTCCTCATGGAAATAAACCCTTAGGGTGTAAATGGATTTTCAAGAAGATGATGAAAGCAGACGGTACAATAGATAAATATAAGGTGAGATTAGTAGTCAAAGGATATAGATAAAAGAAAGGTCTTGATTACTTTGACACTTACTCACCAATGACGAGAATAACATCCATTAGATTATTAATTGCATTTGCAGCTATCAATAACCTCGAGATTCATCAAATGGATGCTAAAACAACTTTCCTAAATGGTGACCTAGACGAGGAAATTTATATGGAACAACCAGATGGGTTTGTAGTTCCAATGCAAGAGAAAAAAGTGTGCAAGCTGATTAAGTCATTATATGGTTTAAAACAATCACCTAAACAATGACACATAAAGTTTGATCAAGTCATGCTTGCAAATGGCTTTAGGATCAATGAATGCAATAAATGTGTGTATGTCAAGGGTACCGCTTCTAAGTATGTCATCGTGTGTCTATATGTAGACGATATGCTAATTATGGGAAGCAACAATGACATAATCAAAGAGATAAAAAGGTTGTTAAGCAGCAATTTTGATATAAAAGATATGGGAGTAGCAGATGTGACCCTTGGAATAAAAATTATTGACATCTCGTGGGCTAGCGCTAACAAAATCTCATTATATTGAGAAAGTGTTACAAAAGTTCTTGAGACAAGAACACGGACATGCGAAAGCTCCCATAGATGCAAATCAACGACTTACCAAAAATAAAGGTAAGGCAAAGGCTCAACTAGAGTATGCGCGCATAATTGGGAGCCTCATGTACATCATGAATTGCACGAGACCTAATATAGCATGTGCTATTGGTAAGCTAAGTAGATTTACTAGCAACCCAAGTCAAGAGCATTTGACTGCACTAATTAGAGTTTTAAAGTACTTTAAATATATCTTAAGTTATGGGTTGCATTATACAAGATATTTGACTATAATAGAAGGTTACAACGATGCTAATTGGATATCAGACTCCAGTGAAATTAAGTCCACAAGTGGATATGTTTTCACTTTAGGAGGAGGGGCCATCTCGTGGAAATCCTCAAAACAAACCTGCATAGGTCAACTATAGAATCTGAGTTCATAGCATTAGACAAAGCAGAATGGCTACACCATTTCTTGGAAGATATCCCTAATTGGCCCAAACTTGTGCCTGCAATTTGCATTCATTGTGATAGTCAATCGACAATTGGTAGCGCACAAAGTAATACGTACAATGGTAAGTCTAGACATATACATCATAGACATAATACCGTTAGACAATTGCTCTCTGATGGAGTTATCTCTATTGATTATGTGAGATCAAAAGAGAACATTGCTGATCCATTAACCAAAGGTTAAATAGAGAGCAAGTTGAAAAATTATCAAGGGGAATAGGACTTAAGCCTATAAAATAAATGAGGCACTACAATGGAAACCCTACCTATGTGATTGGAGATCCCAAGAAATAGGTTAAAAGGGAAAAACAAGTTGTTGTGTCTTGACGTGGATGCATTGTGGGGGTCTAACCTCTATCATATTCCTTTGATAAGTAGACAGTGCCACCAACAAAGGTTAAGTTTAAGCTTTGCTTTTAATGGTTCTTATACTTTTAATCTTCAAGTGGGGGTGCAGCAGGAACCTTTTAATAAGAAACCACCTATATAAGTAGGGACTAGGCCGATCCTATGAGAATTTTTAAGGCTGAATTCTCAAAGAGTACTCATGAATCCCAAGAATTGTTCAGGGCCGAAATGAACACAACCGTAAGAACTTAAATTGACTATTAGGCGGAGTTGTGTGAAGTTCTATTGTCTTGGTGTATACAAAAAGTCGAACAGTCCAAGACATCGCGTTCACTGGTTGGCGAGTATATCTGATAGTTCTCACTAAGGAAGGTTCAAAGCCACAAGCTACCTATCTTGATACAATTTCGCTTAATCTGGAACTCTTTCGTGTGTGTTTGCATTCATATGCATAGATGGCGAGATGATTTTCTTATTCATGTGGGGGATTGTAAAATTCAGCATATTTATATGCCTAAATTAAATAATTGAATAAGAAAATTGAGTTTAAATTGAGAAATAATTTAAGGACATTTTAATGGGTAGCATGAGTCTACCTGCATTGGGAAAAAGGCTGCGGGTGTGTAAATAAAATAATTAAAATTTATTTTTAATATATTCGATAGACATACCCCTCTAGAAAAGTTAGCTCAAAAGCTAGAGCTATGACTTGAGATCATAACTCTTTAGTGGGGTTGTGACTCTTCATTAAAAGAGTAAAGTTACTGGATTTATCCTATAGTTGTGTTCTTAAAAGAAAGAATTATGACTCTAGTAAAGAATCATGTCTTGTAAACAAAATTGCATTGCACAACTATAAATAGGAGTGCTTAGAACCAACCAAAATCAGGGAAAAATATAAACATACATACTAGCATTCTGTCTCACTACATTGCACACTTATACACTGTCTATTGAAGAAAAGTTCCAAGTTAGTAAAGTTTGATAGTTTCATCCTATTAGAGTGCTACTTTAGACCGGATGAGAGCCGTTGTATCTTGGGAGGTTAATTACTAGGAGTCTTCTAGCACCGTGTGAGAGGTAATATTACCTTAAGGAGACTGTTGGAGCAACAGACCTCGACTAATACAATTATTATTTTGCATTCAAATAGGTTTTCTGTTACTTCCTTTAAAAAGTATCTCGTGTTATATAATTTTATATGGTTATATATTTTAATTATATATATGCACAAATATACACGATATAATTTATTACATTTTTCTAACATACATCAATTTTCATTATAAAAAAAAACACATGTTACATCAATTGCAATCATTATACTTTATTTCACAATCAAACATAACTAATAACTCAAATTTATACTTTATAAACTAACCTATCTCATTTTTTCTCTCTTAGAAATGAAAAATGGAAAATGAGACGACAAACAATCAGAAGCATTTAAACCTTGGGGATTTCGTTTTCTAGACAATTTTTCTCTCCATAAGCACACGTGGAATTTTTATTTTACATGGCAAGTGACAAAGACCCAAGGTTACGTAGGATTAAAATTGCTGGGAGTGTATTGGTTAAGTGCCGCGCAAGCAAATTTAGCATTTATTGTATTTTCCAACTATTCATATCCATTTTTTATTTTTTATTTTTTGTCCAACTTTAATATCTCCTACAGTTAATTCTCTTTTATGAAATGGGCTTTTCTACCGTCCTTTTTCTTTTATAGTTTTCCATTATTTTTTTATTAAATACATGGAATTTATGTTTGATCTAATGCAAACGATTAGAGAATTTCAATTGATCATTTCCGAAATGATGAGGGTGGAGGCTGGCCAGCTCAGGAATCGGGCACTTCATGGTGGTGTTCTCTTCATCCCAGTAGACTCATTATTTATATGTAGCCTTTTTGCTGTAGGCTTTAGGTGCTGTCTCTGCATATTATGATGTAGATGTACATTAAAGATCTGCTACGAGTGGAGGAGAAAGTCCAATCATTTTTTTTTCTTTTTTTTTTTTAAGATTTGCATTGTATAGGGGAGATTTTATCTTTTCTATTGGGCAGTTGACAAGTCCTACTTACATGGATTATATAAATAGTTTATTTTACACTAGTTTAATATTTTTGTTTTCTCAAAATTAAAGATACAAACTAGTCGAGTCAACTTGCAAACCTTACGAGCCGAGCTCAAGCTGAATTGAGCTGTTTGAATTTAGGCTCGAGGCTCGTCAGTCAATATATAATTAAATATTTTGCGAGCAAGTATATAATTAAATATTATTTTTTTTATTTTATTAATAAATATATATTATATTTCTATTTTTTTATTTTGAGTTCGAGTTCAAACAAGAGAGCTCGAGTTTGAACTTGCAGTTTTTTACAATTCATTTGCCAATTTGAGCCTTATCGAGTTGAGCTGAGCTCAACCTTAAAATTTTAGATTTGTCGAATTCGACCCTAATATATATATATATATTTCTCAAATTCGAAAATTTTGTTCGAACTCAACTTGGCTCGGCTGGATTGTACTCCTACTTGAAACCAAATGATTGATTGTTTAAGGGGAAAAATTCATTCTTCTTTTTTTTTTTTTTTATCGGCCAAATATATAGGAAACTAGGCGGAGATGAGCCATGTTCCATCTGATCGATGCTTCTGTCCTTAAATCGGTATGCTGCAACATGGGGAATTTGGATATAAAATGATCGAGGCAAAAGAATGCAAAAGCATAAAATTATGTCTTATTTTGTTGCTTTCTCAATATGAGACCTCTTTCTATTAGTTTGATTTATATATAAAAATCATAAAAAAAGATAGCACATCCAAGGCCTACTATTCTCAAATTTTCTTGAAAATAATGATACTAAATTGACACGGTGAACAAAAGTTCGGTGGCATGTATGTATGGTTTCATCTCATTTTTCTAAGACAATGTTTGTTTTTATTTTTCCATAATATTTTTTAAAATATATATATATATATTTTTTTAATTTTCCCTAAACTAATTAAAATTATATCAAAATATCCTAAAATACTCTTCTTCCAATATTTTTTATGAAGGACACAATTATTATATATATATACATATATATTATCTTACATTACAATTATACATATATAAAATTATATTTTTATCCCACTGACAAGACAAAAGGTTATTGATTTAACATCTATAATACAATTTATTTTCTTTCAAAATAAAACCAAACATACTATTCCAATTTAAAATATTCTTTAACAAATTTTTAAAATGACATATATTGCATTTCTCAGCCCTAGGTATGAAACAGGTTAGGCCAACTTAGAATAGGCTATGCTGTTATGCAACATAACCTATTATCTATGATAGTTTTTTTTTTTTTTTTTTAAGGTCAGAATTAGCTTTTTTAATAAATTAAAAAGCCTTGATTTGATCTGAAAACTTATATAAAAGCCTATCTTCAGGTTCTAATTAGGCTTAAAAATTACATGAGTTTAGACTTTTAATAGGTTCAAATTTTTAATAAACCTTAATATATCTAATTATGTAATAGGGTTGAAAGTTATGTAAATTATAACAACGTATATAGACAATAGCAAAAAGATAAAAAATAGATATATAGTTATACAAGTCAAAATTAAAGCATAAAATAATTGTATATAATAAAAGCTATATAGATATAGATCCTAAAAATAAACTAATTCACTTTCATCAAATATTGATTAAACAATAAAAGCTATTTTATATTAGTTTATTAATATATAATATAATATAATTATTTTATATTATATAAAGAATGATGAATGGGTCGCCTATTAAACTCATGGGCTTTTAAAAAAAGTTTAAACTTAACTTATTTAATTAAAAATATTACTTTTTAAGTTTTGATTTGATATTTTTATTAGGTTTAACTATGTTATACATAAATTAGGCCATAGGGCCATGATGAACAGCTTAACCTATTCTTGTTTCTATCCAACTCACTCCCAACACTATTTTTTTTCAAATCAGTTGAAATAAAACCAAACAGCCAAAAATTTCAGTCCACATTCATAATTTGAATCATATTAAGCTGGACGTCGGGTGAAAACAAACAAATGAGTTTTAATCATAATTTTTAATCCCTTAATATGGCCGCATTTTAATGGTTAAAAAAATAAAATCAAATGATTGCTATATTTACAAATAAAACGTAGACACTAGTTGTGTGCTTGTGCCCTACTGCCAATACAGTAATATTATTAATCATAATGATGGAAATAAGACTTGGATTTCCATTAAATTCAAATCAATCACATCAAAAAAAAAAAAAAAGGAAAAGAAAAAAAAAAAAGTAAAAGCTAAAAAGATTGGGTCATAAATTTTAGTCTACAAGCTTTCTAAGGAGCAAGTTAGCATTACACCAAAATCCAAGGGCAGTCATTGCAAATTTGACGATTCATGAATCGACAAAACTTTCTCATCAGATCAAAACTCAGCATGATAGCCATCTCCCCCAAGCAAACAATAATAATATTTCTGAATCCATCTTCTTCTTTGTCTAGTCTCCAAAAAGTCTCTCCTCACTATCAACCAGTACAACCCCCTCTGTATCCGTGCTTTCGCCTCTCTGGTCCCAATCCGCCCCCATCGGATCTCCCCCAATCCTCAAATATATATACACTTCTCAATCAATCTATGCATTCACAATCATATATCTATACAAGAACGGCGGTCTCAGCTCTCAGTCATCCGGAAAGCTATTCAGATCGATCTCTATCAGATATCAGCAGTTGTAGATACACGCTCGTTTTTGGTTTATTGCTATAAAGACATATATAGATAGAGATGGCTTCCCCGGGCAATCCAAGCCCGCAAGGCGGAGGTCCGTTCGATATGCATAAATTATTCAAACCTTCTACTCCACCACCGCTCCCCACTTCCACTCCCACTTCAAACCCTAATCTTCAAAACTTCACCGATAATGCTAGTAATGCGAATACCAACCCTAATTTGGTTTCAGCACCTTTCCCACCCCCTTCAGCATCTTATCCTCCGCCCACCGGCGCCGGTGGTGGGCCCTACTCCTATTCGCCCCAAACATCCCCATTCCACTACCACCCAGTGTACACCGCCTACTCCAACCCTCCACAGCCCCAACAAGAATTTGCTAACGTGCACCCCCAGAGGTCCCTGTCTTATCCCACGCCACCCCTCCAACCCCAAGTGCAAACACCTACTTCATCGCAACACCACAACTTTCAAAACCCCCCGAATCCGCAGAACCCTAATAACCCCGGCGCCCGTTTAATGGCATTGTTGAGTGCGCCACCTTCAACGCTGGAGATTCCCCAGCAGCCGTCAATGCCAATGCCTCAAACCCACCCCACTTCCTCTTCGGGCTCGGATTTTTCTGTGTCACAGAATGTGAACATGGTGCCCTCGGGGCCGGGCTTAGTGATTACACATCAGGGCCCTGTGATGCGGATGCCTAGTAATAAGCTCCCCAAGGGACGTCATTTGATCGGGGATCATCTGGTTTATGATATAGATGTTAGATTGCCCGGAGAAGTGCAGCCTCAGCTGGAGGTTACGCCCATTACGAAGTATGGGTCTGATCCAGGACTACTTGTGGGGAGGCAGATTGCGGTTAATAAGACTTATATATGTTATGGGCTCAAGTTGGGGGCAATCCGGGTGCTCAATATTAATACTGCTTTGAGGTCATTGCTTAAGGGTCTAACTCAGGTTAGTTGCCACTTAGCCTATGTAGATTTTGTTCTTATGAATTTTATTCTTGTAAGGATCAGAGTGTTACTTATTCTTTTGTTTGCTCTAGTGATGTTTTAGTATTTTACTTAATAACTAACACAAATATTAGGCATTATTCAAATGTTACTTTTTCACAAAATGATTGGAAAGGGTTTGAGTATCATACCATGGTTTTCTGGGTATTTTATGAAATACGAGTGCTTTTGCAGTATGGGTGAACTTTAAATTATGATGCATGTATATTTCTGAATGTTAAAAAACTGTGGTACTAGGTATAGAATTTGTTTTTTAACAGTTAGTGTCCAAGGAAACAAGTTTTGACTGCTGAGAATAAGGTTCTGCTCAAATCTTGCAATGACGTATCTTCCCTTTAATGCCTCATCAGCTAGGTTTTGTGATTCATTTTTTGTGATATTCCTTGATATGATTGGTGGGGAAAGTCGTGTGGTCGAAATTCTATTTTGTCATTTGAACATATATGAATTACTCTATAGTCTGACTCTTTTATTACTTGATATTCAAGCAAGCATTGGTAACCCACTTGATTTATTTCGTGGATAATGTAATTTCTTCCAGAGGGTCACAGACATGGCTTTCTTTGCTGAGGATGTTCACCTTTTGGCTAGGTAGACTCTCTGTCAGTTGTTTTTGTAATTTGCATCTTTTGGTTTGTCCTTAATATGCTATTTGTTTGCATACAGTGCAAGCGTAGATGGTAGGGTTTATGTGTGGAAGATAACTGAAGGTCCTGATATAGAAGACAAGCCTCAAATTACTGGAAGAATTGTCATTGCTGTTCAAATTACTGGAGAGGGGGAATCCGTCCATCCTAGAGTTTGCTGGCATTGCCATAAGCAAGTATGCTGTTCTTTCACATTCACGCTTTGTGGCTTACAGCTGTGTCTTTGTACCTCCTAGCCATAGTTTTTGGTTAACCAAGTAATTTTAACCCATACAGGAAGTTCTTGTAGTGGGAATTGGGAGGCGTGTTTTGAAGATTGATACCACAAAAGTTGGAAAAGGTGAAAAGTTTTCAGCAGAGGAACCCCTCAAATGTCCCATTGACAAGTTGATTGACGGGATCCAACTTGTTGGCAGCCACGATGGAGAAGTGACTGACTTGTCTATGTGCCAGTGGATGACCACCCGCTTGGTATCTGCTTCAGTGGATGGAATGGTTCGTAATAAAGTTCCTCGTCACTCTTTCCTAAAGCTTTTTCAGTTGATATCTTCTTAGGTATTAATATGGAGTAAGTAGATAATGATTTGTCTCATTCTTTTGCTACTGTTACTTTCTTACTGATTAAATGTGGCCAAGGAAGGACATTCTTCTGTAGAATCAAATGCAGAATCATTACAAGTGGTCTCTCTCTTCCTCTCACACACACATTCAGTTACACATACATTCCCAGACACTCACATGCACAAATTTAATCTGCTGAGGTCTTTCAGGAAGTTCTCCAGGATCAGTAGTTCTAGTGTAGAACAACTAAGTTGCTTTAAGGATGTGACCACACTGTAATAGATATCGATCAATTCTGCATGGCATTTAATGCACGAAATTAAGAAGTTCCAATAGGAAAAGAGAATGAAACTCTGGGATCTGATCAAGTAGCAATAAGTGGATTTCTCTAAATTAATCGTGTTGCTCTGTCTCACTTGTGAAGGCACCATGCAGAAGAAAGAGCTGGCAATTGTCTTGAAAGCAAAATGAGTTGCCCAGCTCCTAGATGGAAGAGATTTTGGTTGAAGACTGATCACTTTTTGCAAGCTTGATTGAAGAGGGCTGGACCAGTGTACTTATTTTTCCAATGAAAAACGATAAAGATGAACAGAATGACCAGGCCTAAAACAAGGAATGAAAAGCCAAGGACATTAATGGCAATTCTTGTCCTTGTATAATGATAAACAATGCACTAACAATTAGCTGGAGTGGAAACCGTGGCCTTTTTTAAGAACTGACACCTTCCAAATCAGAAGTACTGAAGTAGGAATCCATGGGTAAACCTTGTGTCCTCTTTTGCATGACATGTAAAAGAAATAGCTAACAATCTTAAGGGTTGACAAGGCAAGTAAAGCTAGATTAACTACTAGGTGAGGTACCATAGCTTATGTGAGGCTTGATTGACTCTTCCTTGAGGAATTTCCTCTTCACTGCATCATATAAGCTGCATCTCTTCAAAATTAATGAGAAAATCCTGAAGTTCAAATTTATTGGGGATCAACTAGTTTGACTTGTTATATACCTAACTTGTAATTTTGTAGGGTGGGGATTGGCTTGTTGTTTAGGAGTCATTGGATTCTAAGATCTAGACATGGACTTTAAAAACTACAATTACAAGATCCTCATAATAAGTTGTGAAACCACTGATGCTCTATGAAGCCTAGTAAAATAATGCCCATTATACACATTTCCTATTTCTGTATGTTAGATTCTTTTGCAGTTAGCTGCTGCTCTCTAATCTACTTGTTCATGTGAATATCTGTATCCTGATTATCCCACTATTAGCCTATCAGAATGAATTGTATTGACTGCCTTCTATTATCCTATATTTTCTTGATGTGTGGTTAACTTATATTGTTTCTGTTACCTTTACTTTGTTTTCTATATTCACTTGAGTTAAAAGGTCTGAGATGTCGGATTTTCATTGTGCTTGCAAAAATTCCAGTTTGTATGATATGTTATTGAACTAATTTCCCACTTCTATTTTCTGTGGTGCCTGGACTTTGCATATATTGACTTGAGAAGGCATTGTCAGTTGGAACTTCACTTCTCTTTCTCTAATGATAGAGATATACTTTTCAGATGAACTAATTTAGTCTATATTGGGTTTAGCAGTTTCTTTGGGTTCCATCATCTTTACAATGCTCTCACAGAACTTTATTTTTGACTATCTATATAATCAATTTATGAATATTTTAAAGTCAAGCCAACCAGTCTTGAACATTTTCTGTACTAACATGGTATTGATCAATCCTATGGCATTAAATACATATATTTTAAATTGACTGTATCAGAGTTATCTGATTAAATCTCTTATAGTTATCTAAACTAGGCAGGATTAAAATAATGCATTTGATTTGGAAATGTTTATTTTTTGTGAAAATATGCCAACTCTGAAGGTTATAATTTTTTCTGATGTTGAAGACGCCTCCAATATTGAATTACTGGATAACCAAATACTACTGGCATAGGTTAGGTTATGGGGTATCTGGTTATTCTGCAACCATCCTTAGACTAGTTCACAATCATTTTGTCAGCCTTCTCCTGACTTCTGTTTGTAATTGGCAGATAAAGATTTGGGAGGATCGAAAGTCAGCACCAATTGTGGTTCTCCGGCCGCATGATGGCCAACCTGTTAATTCTGTCACCTTTTTGGCTGCTCCGCATCAGCCAGATCATATTATACTTATCACTGGGGTACATTCAACAAGAACTTTCCTATATTATCGTGACATCTTTCTTTCTTTTTTTCTTTTTCTTGATGAAGTTGCCTTCAGTTTAAATTCCGAATTTATATTTACCTAGGAGCCCTTTACTGTCATTTGGGTTCAAGAAAATTATTCTTGTTAATTCTAATTTTGCTTCTGATTTTATATTACTGCACTCAACTTTTAAAGGATACATGCAGGGACCACTGAATCGGGAAATGAAGATATGGATATCAGCAAGTGAAGAAGGCTGGTTGCTTCCTAGTGATGCGGAATCATGGCATTGTACTCAGACATTGGAATTAAAAAGTTCAGATGCTCGATTGGAAGAAGCATTCTTCAACCAAGTAGTAGCCTTATCACAAGCTGGTCTTCTTTTATTGGCAAATGCCAAGAGGAATGCTATATATGCTGTGCACTTGGAATATGGTCCTAATCCTGCAGCAACCCTCATGGATTACATTGCAGAATTTACAGTCACTATGCCAATACTGAGTTTTACAGGAACAAGTGAATTGCTACCTCATGGTGAGCAGATTGTTCAAGTATATTGTGTTCAGACACAGGCTATTCAGCAGTATGCATTGGACTTGTCTCAGTGTCTTCCACCCCCTATGGAGAACGTAGTCTATGAGAAGTCAGACTCTAGTGTATCACAGGATGCTGCAAATATCGAAGGACTTGCAACTGTGGACCATTCTGGCAGTAAAACGGGGGAGATATCTATATCTAGTTCTGCTCCCAAAACATCCATACATGAAAGTGGTTTGGAGAATGCACCTAATGCTAGATATCCTGTTAGCACTGCTTCTGGTGAGTCACCAACCTTAAAGGAGTTTATGTCCTCAAGTATGGAGAGCAAAGCAGTTCGTTTGTCCAAAACTGCTAATGATAGTGATATGTCTTTTTCTACTACACCTTCACTCCCTTTGAGCCCCAGGGTGTCCAGGACTCTTTCTGGTTTTAGAAGTCCGTCAAGCAGCTTTGAGCATGGTCCTTCAGTTAATGATCGCAGTTCGGAGCAGAAAATCGTTGAATATTCAGTTGACAGACAAATGGACACCATTCATCCTAACTTGTCTGATGTTGCTTCATTGGATGATGATTCAAGGAATGATGACAATAAAATTTCTCAAGATGATATATCCATGGCCCTCAACCATCCAATTAAGTTCAAACACCCCACTCACTTGGTAACTCCTGCTGAGATATTGATGGCCAGTTCATCCTCTGAGGTAAACCACACAAATGAGCCCCAAAGTGAGGGTGAACTGAATATTCAAGATGTGGTAATTAGCAATGATACAAGGAATGTGGAGGTAGAGGTCAAAGTTGTGGGTGAAACAAGATTCAGTCAAAATAATGAGATTCAGTCTCGAGAAGAACTTCAGAATTATACGTCAGAAAACAAGGAAAAATCCTTTTGTTCTCAGGCATCTGGCCTTGGAATGGAGATGGCTCGAGAGTGTCACGCCTTATCACCTGAAACTTATATTATGGAGGAAGCTAGGCAGTTTAGTGTGACTGGTGGAACTGAAGTGGATACACAACCCTCCACCATAGTAGTAGAAGAAGTGCATGAATCTGCAAAGGATGTAACTAGGAAGGTCGTTGAATCTACAACTCCTATGCCAACTCAGCAACCTGCATCAAATACAAAAGGAAAAAAGCAGAAGGGGAGGAGTGCTCAAGGATCACGCCCCTCTTCACCATCACCTAGTGCTTTCAATTCAACCGATTCTTCTGTTGAACCAGGCATTAGCTCTAGTACTCCTCCTGTAGAAACTGCTCTTTCACAAATTTTGTCCATGCAAGAGATGCTGAATCAGGTGATTTTGCCTTTTTCTTTAGTAATATTGTGATAGCTCTGAGCTGGTTATTGTTTTTTGGCACTATGTTATCTACTGATTTTATTGATTCTTTCATGATTCTTCATGCTTGATCTATTTTCTTAGTCTAAAATTCTGATTTTCCTGAGCCTTATATGCTTTCAGATGGATTCTGAACATTTTTGGGTTACTCTGAAGAAAAGAGTTTGTTGTTTCTGTGAAGTCCTGTAATAAGAGTCTTTTTGGAATATAGTCATCTCATTTCCCCTTTCGCAATCAAAGTTTCTCTTATGGCTCAATAAAGCCAATCAGCTGTGATGGAAAAAGTATTATTCTCATCAAAATTATTCGGTCAGTAATTTTCGCTTGCCATGATTTACATTGAAAACTTTTTGCTACTCATTTTCCTGTTACATTTAATTGTGTCCCAAACTCAATTAATTCTTTATAAGGAAGCCCCATTCATCTTCCTTGTGTTGTGCTCCTTGTCTCTTCCCTCGTGCAAGATTATGGGAACATCAAGATGAAGGAGCTAATGCTAAATATATGTGCAAACTATTTTTGCATCTACGGATACGTATCAGTTTGAAATCATGTATTTCATTGCTGGTGGACTTTGCTCTGTTTAAACAATTTCACCACCTTACTTTTGTTTCTACATGTTTCTGTTGCAGCTTGGGACTATGCAAAAGGAAATGCAGAAGCAGATGGCAATGTTGGTTGCTGTTCCAGTTACCAAAGAAGGCAAAAGAGTTGAGGCAGCATTGGGGCGGAGCATGGAAAAAGCTGTTAAAGCCAATTCTGATGCTTTATGGGCTCGTTTTCTAGAAGAGAATGCAAAACAGGAAAAGGCAGCATGGGAGCAGATGCAGCAACTGACAAATATGATCAGCAATTGCTTAAACAAAGACTTGCCTGCTATTATAGAGAAAACTTTCAAGAAAGAACTGGCTCTGTTTGGGCAATCTGTGGCACGAACAATTACTCCCACCATTGAGAAAACAATAGCCACTTCCGTTGCAGAGAGCTTCCAGGTTAATATTTTCTCTTTTTGTTTGCATGTATAGTGGCCTAATCAAAATTTTGATCTTTACCTGGTTTATGTGATCAGAAAGGGGTAGGCGATAAAGCTGTAACTCAACTGGAGAAATCAGTCAGCTCCAAACTTGAAGCTGCAGTTGCTAGGCAAATCCAAGCTCAATTTCAAACTTCCGGCAAGCAAGCCCTTCAGGTATCAAACAAGAGAATAAGTCTATATTTTTTGTTTTTTCCTTTTCTGTTGTTGGGAGGGCCATTTTGGATATTTTAGTGCATGGAAATTCGTTATCAAGAGATTACCTGTCCTTGGAAACAAACATTATTATTTGATTTTGATCCAACAAAGTTTTCATGCATAATTCATGATTAGTTGCTCCATAAATTTGATGTTCCCTCTTTGTAGGTTACATGATGTGGAGAAAGTGACTAACAAGTGGAAATAATAAATGCTTTTTGCTTAATTCATCTTCTTCTTTTGTGTTGCAACAAAAAACAGATGACAACAGTACTACTTTTGGAAATGAAGCCCTTGTTTTGAAGCTACCCTAGCAGAATACAGGCAATAACAATATGTTGGAAGGAGTATCCGTTTATGTTTTCATTTTCATTCTCTGTAGTCAGCCATTTCCAAAAATTGAAAAGATAAAGAAACAGGGGCAACTTGGCTTTTATTTGCCGTTGAAAAAAGTAAGATCATTATTTGGCAGCATGGGAATGTGGAAGATAAATATTAATTGCTGTGTTGTGTTATAACATCAAGTCTTTCCTAAATTACCTTTTCTTTCTACAATTTCTTATATGATAGTTCAGTAATTTCTACGTTTCTTTGGGAGGTGGCCTATCTACTGGCTAGTGCTACCTTCAACCCCCCTCCCCTTCTCAAAATATTAACTTACCTTGCCTGGAGATTCCCAATACATATGAATTATCTTGTCTTAATTTGTAATGCAGGAAACCCTGAAATCAAGTTTGGAAGTCTCTGTGATCCCTGCATTCGAGATGTCATGCAGGACCATGTTTGAGCAGGTCGATGCTGCATTTCAGAAGGGAATGGTTGAACATACAACAGCAGCTCAGCAACAATTTGAGGCATCACATTCACCATTGGCACTTGCACTAAGGGTACCAAAACTTGTGATGATATTTATGATGTTTCTACATATACCTTATGGTGCTGCTGTAAACGGCTGCTCACAGAGGGTGTTAAATTTTGAATCATGAAGGATTGGGCTATTTCTTGTATATCATTCTTCTGGTTACATGTTACTTTGATATCCACTATCCCCAGTAACTTTATCTTATTTTTTTTCAGGATGCTATAAATTCAGCCTCATCAATGACTAAAACTTTAGGCAGTGAGTTGCTTGATGGCCAAAGAAAATTGTTAGCTCTTGCCGTTGCAGGAGCAAATTCTCAAGCACCAAATCCTTTGATTAGTCAACTAAGTAATGGTCCTTTGGGTGGTCTACACGAGAAGGTTGGTTCTGTTCTTGTTTGTTTGGAGCTTATGTGCAAGGCAGTTTAATATGGCAAAAGATGTTTGTTTCCTAGCTATAATCCTGAAATTAAGTTTTACATTTTTAGCTTGAGGTGCCTCTTGACCCAACCAAAGAGCTATCTAGATTGATAGCTGAGCGTAAATACGAGGAGGCTTTGACTGCTGCCCTGCAAAGGAGTGATGTTACTATCGTATCATGGTTATGCTCTCTGGTATAGTCTGTCTGCTTTTATATATCTTACAACTTGCACTTCAATTCCAAGTTGTTGGGATTGCCATGTTAAGATCAGGATTGAGGCACATTGTGCCAACAGACCTCTGATTCTTCCCACAAGATCTTTACAAAAAGAAATAAGTTGCAGGCATTAATAGCAGAGCATAGTGTTTACATGAAGTAGGTTTGGTCATGTGGTTGAAGCATGTGACAAATTAAACTGTTGCAATTACATTCTATATCGCCAGGTTAATATAACTGATGCATCTTGTTTTTAGAACACCACATTCTTCATTCAAATTCACTTCCTTTTTAAACTGGGAAACTAAAATTTTTCTTGTTTTTCCCCCTTGCTACGCCTTCCCTAAATTTGCACTTGTCAACTTTTTCTTTCCTAATATGCAACAGTTATGCATGCAACTTATTTCTAAGAATGCATCAGCTTTGTTTTCATACAGATATGGTCCTCTAGGTTGTATTTCGTTTTTAGTTGTTAGAATAATTGGTTTGTGTGTTGTTACCAGGTTGATTTACAGGGAATTCTGTCAATGAATCCCCTACCTTTGAGCCAAGGTGTACTCTTGTCTCTTCTACAGCAGTTGGCTTGTGATATCAGCAAAGAAACCCCTCGGAAGTTAACATGGATGAGGGATGTTCTATCTGCTATAAATCCTACAGATCCCATGATTGTGGTGCACGTACGCCCTATCTTTGAGCAAGTCTATCAAATATTGAATCACCATCGCAACCTTCCAACGACAGGTGGTGCTGAACTTTCCAACATTCGGTTGATCATGCATGTCATCAATTCTATGCTTATGAGCCCGAAATGATACCAATTTTACACAAGAGAATAATGAGGTCATTGGGATGGTTTATACAAATATTCTAGGGATGCAAGGATGTGTATAAGAAGCTTGGCTGATTTTCAATTTTCATCTGTTAGCGATTTGATGGGACATTTATTGTTGATATGCAATTTTGTATGTGTACGCTTCTCCTTTGCAATTCTGAGTCGGGATTTAATTTCTATATACATTTGTTTTATTTATTAATATCCTAGGTTTAGTTGAGCACAAATGTTAATGATGTCAATTTTTATATTATTTTATTTTAATTTATGTAACTTGTTGTCAAAAGGATGGGAAGTCTTTTTTATTGTCTTAATTTTTGATTAAAATGATAAAAAAAAATTGAATTTTTGCTTTATGTTCCATTATAAAGGTAAGGGTATCTCGGGAAAAAGGGCAAATGAAATAATTGAAATATAAAATATAATTCTCTTATAACATAGAGATTCAAACTAATGTAATATTTTAAATTATTAATTTAAAATAAATATTGGATATACAAGGAAGTAGACCGGAGTGATACACGAGGAAGAGGAGTTGGCCTGGCCTATTGGGTTAAAAATTGGGCTACAAGGATCAATTTCACTGAAGTCCAACTCTACGCTCTCGAGTTCCGTCTGAGTTGTGACTGACCGGATCTAATAATTATTACAGGAAAATACTCAATAGATTTTTCTTCCAGCCAAAAAGAATGGCTTTCTATTTTGCTTTTTGAACAATGGGAACGCTGGCGCCTGCGCCCACTCGCTTAACTCATACTACCCAAGTCCCAAACTGTGTTTGAATTGCTGGACCTACGTTTTGCTTTCTTCCTTTTGAATCTTGAACACTTGACAGAATATACATAATCGAATCTTATTTTTACCAATGTTTGTTTCAACTTTCAACCAACACAAAAATATCACGAAAGCGTACCCTCACACACACACACTCAATAATTTTCATTTTGCCGTAACTCTCTATCAATACAAAACTTTCATTCGATTCGATCTCCACCCCATGACCAATTTATCACATCAAGCAAAAACAAATAAAATCTTAAAATAGAGAATCTGTGCAGATGCAGAGGGTCTGATGGGGTTAAGGCTAAAAGGACAAAAATAACACGGCCATTAAAAATTTATAACTGAATATTTCAAGAATTCAAGTCATTTCTAGATATAACAATACACCTCACCGCCACGATAAAATATTTCCAATCATTTGAAATCAATTGTCTCGAACTTATGTGAGTGTCACCCAAACCTCCTTTTCAACTTCTATCTCTATCGATCTAATTAAATTGAAGCATTTTTATTGAGATACAACAATATAATTCTTGTATTTTGATTTTATGTTAGGTCCCCTGATTGACATGCCTATCTGAACCTATTGCATACGAAAAGAGATGAGGATGATTTATTTGTTAAATCCCACTATTGACCTGCTAAAAATTATCTAAATGTTTGGGGGTTGTGGGGGAAGGGAGAAATTGTAATAGTTCTATGTTGTTGTTGTTATTGGTATTGGTATTAGTAGGATGATCTATTCCCTATTGCTTTTAGAAGAGTTTCAAGCTACAAACTGCACAACCAATCAGATGGAATTTTGCTTCAATAACAAGAATCCAGTTATGAAGCTTTTTCTTCATTAAAATCTTCCTCTACAACAGAAGCCCATAGAATAAGGAAAAGAAAGAAAAGATGTACCCTAGTAGTTTTCCCCTCTAATTGAAAATAACAGGGAAAACACAAAAGAGGGAAGAATTTACATAAGATTTTCCTTTTTTCTCCGTCAGCAATTGCCACATGATGATGCATAAATAATAAGTAACGCATAATGGCAACAACATCACCAGCACTGATCCGTTTCCCACCTCCGGGTCGGGTGAAATCTTCCCCGACCGGGACCCCGATACCCAGATACACCGGCGGTATTCCACTGATGTTGCGAATTAACAGTCAAATTCAAGTCGTAGACAGCCCTGGCGTCAGGATCCGACAGGGTTGCGTAAGCGTTGTGGATCTCGATGAAATCTCGGCCGTCCGATGACGAAGCAATGGAAGAGTCCATAAATCGGGAGGTTGCATCGGGATGGTACAGCTTGGCGAGCGTACGGTACGCCGTCTTGATCTCCACTTGCGACGCGTTTCGCTTGACCCGAAGGACCTCGTAGAGGCTTCTTCTGTCGGCAGCCGCCGCAGGCTGCACCGCTTCAGCCACGGTGGCGCGCACAGACATTTTGCGGTGGCGGGATTGTTGGAAGGGAAGAGATGGTTTAGAAGGGAAGGTAAGAATTCCCAGCATTGAATGGAAGAGAGATTTTTGTGAAGGAGCGAAGGGGGGGAATTGGTTTTTACCTTGGAATGATAGAAATGTTGCAAGTTTCGGAGAGGGGAAAAAATAAGGGCTTGCTTATATGAAAGTCAGCAAGTGGGGGGAAAGGGGAAGGGGTTGGGGTACCACGGTGGGGTCCAGCCTTCTCCTTCGGCAAAGCTGTGTGTGCGAGGGTCTGGGTGTTCGCTAGGAGGGCAATTGCTGTGTGCTGACATGGCACGTTGGATTGGTTTGATTTGCTTGGGCTTCTAGAAGGTTAGCATCTAGCTTGTCTGTGACTGTGGAGTGAAGGTGATGGCGGCTCAGGTTAGCTTTTTGAGCCGCTTAAGGGGTGTATTTGATATTTTATTCCATGGGTGAGTTGCTCCTTCAATTCTATACAGGCTAGGCTACCCTCCAAGCCACACACCAAAAAAAAGGTTTTTTACTTCCAATTTTTATTTTACTAAATTAAAAAACTAAATATTTGAATAAGAAGATTAAAAGTGTTCTTATTTTTATTTTTTTTAACATTTTGAATTGAATAAATCTATTTGCACTCTTAAATTTGAATCTCTTTCCCTTTGAATTAATAATTTGTAAAAGTTTGTGTTCACATCTTCTTGTTTTACTGAGTAAGGATTTCTTAAATAATGAATTACTCAAGGTTAGTTGTTAAAACTTATTTAAATATTCTTTTGCCACCCATTGCAATATGGAGTTTGTCTTGACTCAAAATCATTAAACTAAAAAGTAATAAAAAAGTTAAAATATTTATACTATTATATATACACACACAATTGTGCAATTTTTAACAAATTTTGAATTTTTAAAATTTATATAGCATTTGCCCATGTAACTACATAACATCAGCCACGATCTTCCTTCATATTAGAAAAGTAAAAAAAATCTTAAAACATGATTATATTATTCGCTACTTTTATTTTTTGAATTGCATTTTTAAGAGAAAAATTCTCTTGATGTGTGTTGTTAGGACAATATTTTGATATTATTGAACCTATATTTTTGGCGATGTATATATTCATTATTACTAGCATCGCTTATGGGGCCGTGGGCCTCTTTTCAAATTCCTCACTTGAGGGAGATTTAATGATGTTACTAAGAGAGTGTTTGAGTGAGCTTATAAACTTTTCAAAATATTTTATAAGATGTGAAAGAATATTTGATAATTTATTTTTAAAAAAGAGCTTATAAGCTCCTAAAATAAGATGTTAGGAGCTTATAAGCTCTTTTTAAAAAAGTAAGGAGTGCTTAACTTATTTCGAAAATATTAACAAGCTAGCTTAATTTTAATCATATTAATTACAAAAATACCATTACTAACATTTTATAAGCTCTAAGACATTATTTTATCCAAACACTTTAATAACTTATTTTTAAAAAAACATCTAGGGCTTATTTGTTTGTAAATTGCTAAAATATTTTTCAATTCCCAAAACACAAACAAACAACCAATCACATTCACCAATTTCACTATCCAAAATACACCAAAAAGGCCCAGAATACCCTTACAATTTATTTCTTATCAACTCCCCAATGTCTAACCCTCTCATTTTTTGTCCCTCCAACCCAATCTATATATGCACATACATAATTAATTTTAAAATATAAATTTCACCCCACAAAATCCAACAAAAATATTATTGATGTGACATCTTGTCACCCCCCAAAACACAAAAAAACAAACAATTTTTTCCTTAATTCATTTTCCACCTACCACCTAAAACACAAACAAACAATAATTATATTCCTCAATCCCACTTCCTAAAAACCATTTTGCCAAAATATTTTGGCAAAATGCTCCAATTCAAAAACAAACAAGCCACTAACATCTTATAAGCTCCTATTATATGATATTATATTAGCCAAACACCCTCTAAATCCCGTCTCATATTAATAAATAGAGAGTTTTGAAATAATTTATAAATTGCTTAACTTTCTCATCCATGAAGGTTTGTAGAACTCTCATATTTACTAAATCATCAAAAAGAAAAGAACTCTCAGATTTAGTAATGAATTTAACCATCATCAATTATGATAAAAAATGCTTTAATCTTCATATTGTACCGATATTTAATCAATTTAGGCGAGGAGTAGGATATAATATTCCTTTATATTTAGCAAAATTGTTATGAAGCACTAAACACAAGTGCTCCAATATTCATATTGCACCATGGTTTAGTCAATTAATTTAAGTGATATATTTTGATAATAAAAAATTAACCTGATCGACGACCTTAGATAAGTATTATTTGGACTTGAATTGCGAATCTGTGATTTCCTTTAAGCCTCATGATTCGTTAAGCACGTACGACTACGAGGCCGTGTTCTTGCTCTTAACCCGTGACCAACTATTGCATGCATATATAGATTACTCGTCCACCATGCATCGTTTGGCCCCAGCAACACCATTATCATTTGTTCCCCTAAACTGGTAGTTTTGCAACTTTAATCTATAAAGTTGGATGTATTATTATTATTATTATTATTATTATTATTATTATTATTGCTGCATTATTATTCTTTTGCTTGTCCCTCAATTATTCCTGCAGAAAATATTTAGCGCCCTTACAGATTTTAGAAAATTATAATTAATATACGAATAAAGGAAAGAAAAGTCTCTCTCTCTCTCTCTCTGTTTCTTTCTTTTTTTCTTTTTTCAGATAAAGAGAGCAGGGGCAGGATTGAGAACCAAACAAATTTTGTCCTTGGCACGTGCCAGGGGAAAGACTTGTGGCTCCTTTACCATGTGCCGAGGGAAACCAGCGGTTGTGATGGAAAAGGAATTGGCGTGGGATGATCTTTACCATGTGCGGATGGGAAATCTGTGGTTGTGATGGAACTCGCACGTACCAATCTTCTAGAAGGCCTTTCTCTCTCTCTCCAGTCACATAAACATTCCACCTGCTGCTGGTAGTCCAAAGTTTTAATCCAAATCCAAATCAACTACTGCAGTCTGCAGAGACCATCACTATTTTTCTGGATAGCATTTCCCTGCCCACTTTGTCGTGCTGTCAGCGACTCCACCCCTTTTTATCAACTTTATGCATAATATCATGATAATTGGTCTTGCAAGATTTTTATATATTTTTCCCTTGACTTGATTCAAAAATTCTAATAACAAATGTGATGATGCTAAAATTTGCCCCTACTTAATTTAGTGGAGTTGATAGTTTTAAATTCGTCCACAACTTATTTTTAATTTTTTTTTTATAAAAACAAAATTTACATACTGACAAGACAATACTTAAATAAGTTTAAATCTTTCATATTTGATGATAAGTTTTGATATCATTACACCATACCATATATAGGAGCAATTGTTTTGTACTTCTTTCCAAACTCCTCAACTAAAAGATTTTTTTTTAACATTGAATTTCATCCCATACATTAAAGGAGTTGAGGGTCTTGCATTAGTTTATAAAATATTCTCCCTCTTACTCAAATGATTTTTGATAACTTGGAGGACTATTCTCCCATTTTCATTTGTTAATGGGTCTTTCACTATAAGGAAATAAAATATTAGTGATTATATAAAAATTATCACTAATGAAATGTATTAAGTAATAATAACTTTTATTTGGTAACTTGTGATATTTTTTAAGTGACAATAATTTTATTTTTGTTAAATATAGCTCAATAGTGACAAAAAATAATGTTTAAGTTATTAGAATTGACAGTGAGCTAGTGATACCTTTATAGTGACAATCCAATAATAATAAAAATTGTCACTATAATTAATGATAAAATTTATATTGTCATTTGGTTATCACTATAAATGTATCACTAATTTTTAATGGTGACAACTTAAATAATATTTTTGTCACTACTTAATTGATAGAAATCATTAGTGTGACAAAACAACTTTTTTTTTTTTTTTCACTTCATATATATAATTAATAAAACTTTTTGTATTATAATCACTTAATATTTTATTATTAATTTATTTTTTTTCTTGTAGTGTTTTTATCATAACAAAACTCCTCAATATATGTATCGTGGAGCAATACCTTGCAAAGTAATTTTTTATATATAATGATGAATTCGAATATTAGCAATGTAGTTATGGAAAGAAAAGATGCAAGGTGTTTTTTTTTTTTTTTAAATATTGGTCGAAGAATAGTTGGAAAAACTGATAGAAAGTAGTGAAATTGTATTTCGATATTAGCAAAAAGTAAGTTACAATTTATATAAGGTTTTGAAGTCAGGTAACACAATTTGGTGAAGTGATACATTACGATATAATGATATTAATGTGGTAAAAATTTTATAGATACTGTTGGAAATATCAAGACCATTAGAACAGCGAGGATGGTGAATGTATCTAGACTCTTTGGAATTGTAAATAAGAGAGCATCTTTTCTTCTCAGGGAATAGATATAGCAGTGCGAAAATTTCAGAAAAATTTATTACCGGTGCTGAATGAAAGTGAACCAACGTTCTTCCTTATACATACATAGTAATAAAAAATCGATTCGTTTGCTTTGCAATGCATGTAAAGAGATTTTTTGTTATCAAAAGTTCTCGAAAGTTTTCATTCATTTTGCGAATAATTTTTTTATTTTAAAATCTTAGTGTTTATAATTTTTTTCTTGATGAACTTGGGTCCATTACAGTTTTGTTTCCCTTCTTCCTAGGCATAATTGCTCTTGGCCTCTTTGGCCTTTTTATTTAATTAATTAACTTAGTCTATAAGACCTTTTTTAGTCCTTTACTAATTTGAACTTGTAGTCTTAATAATCCACATCATTTTTTATTTTTTTTTTAAGATAAAACGGTAGAACTTTTATTAATAAAAACTGGTCAAACAGATACAATTCAAGACACAAACATCAAAAGAAATAACAATTAAATGGACGCAAATAAACTTGATTTTTTCTGAGTATTCAAATAATCAGTGAGATACTTGAAAGTAAACTAGAATGTGTCATAATAATCCACATCAATTACACATGAAGTAATTGTACTACACCCAGCAGTGTAAAAATGTTATGCAAAATAGAACTCTTTATTTTTTGCTCGTTAGCTTTTTCTCTAAACCTCTTATTATAGTTTTATAATTATTTGCATTTAGTTTTGAGTGGTGAGATACCCTATTTATCCTTAGTATAAAATCTATGCAAACGATATATAGATCAATATTGCAAATAATCATTATCTCACTTACTTAGAAGTTAGAAGTAGCATGTTTAGTGGCTTGTAGCCCAACAATATCAGTCTCCCCTATTATGTGGGAGGTCTTGTATTTGATTCGAAATGGGTGCGTTGTGCATTTTATGTGCATTGTGTATACTTTATACTTCCATTCATTTGATTTGAGAATAGAATAATATTGATTTGTTGAAAGGATAAAAGATTGTCATTTGTAATGCTCCATCTCTCTCTCTCTCTCTCTCTCAAAAAAAAAAAAAAAAGAAGTGTAACACAAATTTCCGTATTTGCAAAATGAAAATTACAAAACAAGAAAGATTATATAAATTAAAATTTATTTAAATTTATGAATCGTGGATACAATTTTTAATATAATCCTCTAATGCTTTTGTTCAAAATGATGGTTTGAAACTTCAAAGGAAAAATCCAACACTTTGATCTCCTCAAAAATTGATTTGATTCTTTTATAACGTTAATTTGAGGGTTGCTCAACATAATCACAAATCAAATGTTGCAATTTAATGAGCACTGTGATGAACTCTTTGATTTACGCCTTAAATATCATGGATCTCTTTGATTTGATTGATAGAATTGTGGAACCTCCTTCAGTGATCCCCTTGCTATGGTATACTTGAAAAACCTTGATGTACGCCTTAAATATCATAAATACTCTTGAATTTGATTGAAAGAATCGAAGAACCTCCTTTAATGTTTCTCTTGCTTTGTTGTGGAATAGTGTTGTTATTGTTGTTATAGTGTCTTTGGCTTTTTAGAGGTCACTTCTATTTATAATCATAGGGAACGAGCTCTTGTCATAATTATTTGATGAAATGACACAATTTGATTGACCCTTAATATCATAAGATGTAATTTGGATTATCAAAAATTTTCATTTGCTTCCTTATTTTGTAAGATATAATTTGATTGCCTCAATTTCATATTGACAATATTTGATTTATCTGTCAATTCAATACTTTATTTAATTTTGAAACTTAATTTTAATTTAAAAATATAAAATCGATGAGCTGGCCAAGAAAATTTCCATGTCTACAAGAAGATAATTAATGTGAAATTAGGGCAATAACTTTGGTTTAGATGCGATCAAATGAGGGGAGGAATGAATGGTTTTTCCAAGCAATTATGTAAGAAATTGAAGTAGGGATAGGATTCCACATTTAAAATCATGAAAAGCAAATTTTAGGCCGCAAAGAAAAAGAATTGTTGTCCTCATTAAGGAAGGAAGTGCGGATATGGACGAAGACCAAATCAGCAGAAGATCATATATATGTTACAACTCAAATCTTAATCGTGCCCACTGACGTTTCAATTCTTTCAAAAATAAAAAGCCAATCAAAGATGATAAAATCCCGAAAAGGGACCAAATCATTAAGGATAATTGGCACTTTGCACCCTGAAAATACATTTAACAAGCACTTTGTATTTTTAAAATATAAAAATGAAAGAATATATTTTGGAAATATATTTCCTTTGGCAAATTGCATCCCAAATAATTTTCTGTCAAGACAACTCAATTTAGACGAGGACAAAATTGTCCAAACACCTTCTAAACAACTTTCTTACCATCATTTAATAAAGTAATTTTAGAATTTTATGTGTAAAGTCAAAATTTTCATACAAGTCCACAAAAATAAAAATAAAAATGAAGATAGAAAACAATGAAACGACCAAACTCATGACACCATTTAACTTATTCAAAAAAATTGAAAAAAGTCATCCCATCATTTGATCATTTTTATTTTTCTTTTTTCGTGAACTCAATTTCAAGTCTCTATTTTTTTTTTTTTTTCAATTATAACTAAATTTAAGACCCAATACATGTACATAAAGGTTCTATATAGTACACATATTATTCTGTATGGAATGCATCACTTGATCTCACTAATCAAATTCAATTTATTTGATTCATATTTCCTAAATTATATTATATTCCATAATTTGAAATATTAATTAAGTGTCGTAATTTAAGCACATAATTCTCTATAATTAATCTATACTAAAAGGATAATCGAAACATGCAATTCACTAATGTTTAAAAGTAAAAAATCAGTCTTTTTTTTTTTTCTCTCGCTCTCCACCTCTACAGGATCATAAGTTCGATGAGTTAAATTTTAATCTTTTTGAGATATGTGCATGTATTTCATAATTTGCATATAGTTTTCTAATATATGTATATATATATATATATATAAATATTTGGTTTAGGAGCTAGTTAATACACAAAAAGGAAAAATAGAGCCTCAATTATTTGGTAAGTCAAAAAAAATTATATTCTAATGCCTACATTAATTTTTCATTGTTGATCATTTTTTCCACTTTTTTAATATAATGAGTTTCTTTTTAAGCCGTGGTTTATTTGCTTTTAATATTTTGTTGGTTCGATTTTTTGATAGTGGCTTATGATTTTTTTCATGATTAGATTAAATATTTATTAATATTTAAATTATAATTAAAAATTAAATAGAATAATCTTTAAATTTAAATTGATGCTAAACTGGTCGTGGTTAATACACCAAGTAAGTAGTTTAAGTCGAATATTGATGCATTATTTTATTTTGTTGATGCACATAATTGATGCATTCCCTTATTTTGTATACAAATACTTACTTGATTATTATATAAATGCACCAAGTAAGTAGTAATTTTATTGGTTCAATGATTAATTGAGGCATGCATCACAATCATTTTTTTTTTTTTTTTTGTTTGTGTGTGAATTTTATTTAAAGGGTTTGGGTCCGCTTAGCAAATATAATAGATTATTCTACTTTTTACTATATAATACTTTATGGATTATTTCTTTTTTATGTAGGCAAAATATGAAAATTTATAGAAAATGTTGCAACTCCAATTACATTTAGTTTGATGATCATAAATCTCATTTATATTAAATATTATTATATATTACTTATTTCAACTTTTAAGTTATTAACAATTAAATTTTTGTTAATTTTTTTTTAAATTAGTGTTTTTTTTTAATATTTGTAATATTTATAAAAATATAAATATCTAAACTATAGCTAATATTAAATTTAATAAAATTTAAAATTGATGATTTCAACAATTTAAAATGGCAAAGAAAACACTATTTCTTACCAAAAGATGGTTTTCAACAAAAGAATTGCAAGGAAAAAAATAAAATAAATTCTTACCATAATCAGAAAGTTGAAGGCTATTTCTCAACATTTACACCATGACTCTTATGTTAATCAAAATATAGGGCTAATTCTATGATATTTTGAGTTTTAAGATGGTGATTGAACGATTATGAAGAAAACCCTTTGTGAATTTGGGGAAGAACAACCCTCTTTGTTCTTTTTTTACATGAGTCAGTTTTTTGGAAGCAAAGCAAAAAAAATTCTGAAAGTTTAGGTGATAGATTAATCCTAAAAGGTGTTCGAATATTTTTGCCCTTGCTTAAATTGAGTTATCTAGACGAAAAATTACTTAAGATGCAATTTACCAAATAAATATATTTTCAGGATGTATTATGCTATTTTTGTGTTTTTAGGGTGCAAAGTGCCTTTTAAATGTATTTGTATGGCGTAAAGTGCCAACTACCCAAATCCATAATAATGTGATTGCATGTCTCGGCACGTGCGAAAGCTGCTAGAAACCTTTCTCTTTCACTCTCCAATGGCCACAACATTATAAGTCACCAGTCTCTATTCATTTTTGGCTGGGCCATGGACCAAATAATTATCTTTTGTAATGAGATAGAAGTTTACTCTAGTTTGGCTAGTTTAGGCTTGGAATTGAAAGAGATAGGCTTTGTCAATTCTGGATTAAACTTTTCCATAATCAGATTAGGACTGTGATTTGAGATTGAGCCATGCAAATTAAGCCACACAAAGGGATAGATGGATCACGTTGACCGATGCTTGATTAACTACTAATAACCTAATTTACGTGTAATCTAATCTTTCCCCCACTAATGGTTAAAAATAATTAAGCATTTTTTTTAATTATTATCTTTTCAGTAAACCAGCTTTTGTGGAATGGTGATATATAGTTGATAAGGATGTGAAAGTAATGTCGTACCACTAACCAAAGGAGTTGATTTGTTTATCTGTTTAGTGGTGCATCATGCATGCTTCTACTCTGTCAAATGCTACATTAATAATGCAATTCACTCACTGTCATTAATATTATAATTAATAATTAATAGTATTTCTAATCTCTACCATATATTAATTAACTTCCTTGCTAATATTAATTTCCTTAAATAAATGAAAAAAGGAGGCCCTGGTGACTAGTGCAAATTTTCTGTCTTTTCAGATACAGAAAAAGTACACTTTCTTCCTTGATTAGCGCAAATTTTATTTCTTTTCAGGATCAGAAAAACTACACTTCTTATGAAAAACGATTTATTAATTAGTAATTACATTTCGTGATAATTTAGGACCGTAAATAGGTAGGATTTTATTCTATTAAAGTCTATATCCAAACAATACCCAAAACTAATACCTATTTACTTATTCTACCCACTTAGACCCATTACCTGTTGGGTTTGCTGCTTGGACCCATCACTTTTGGGTCAGGTCTAGACCCGAACTTCTTCTTCCTTCTTTTTTTTTTCGGTTCCTTTAGATTTTGTTGCTGATGGGCAGCAAAATTGCTGCTATTTTTTAAAAAATTTCTTTACTCAATGTATTTAACATATAATTAATATTTCTTCACTCAATAATGGGGGTAAGGTAGGCCTGCTAATGGGTAAGATGTTGCCCTATCCAAGCCCATACCTTAATATACCAAAATAGTTAGACATCTTGTCTTACTCAATTCATAGACCTAATTAGACCCATATCCTAAAATATTCAAATAAATATATCATAAACTAGACCCTCCCCTATCAAACCTAAGACCCATTAGATCTATGGTTGGGTCTAGTTTATTAGACCAAAATTTTGAATTGTTTTCTTTCCCAAGTTTTCTTATTGTCAATCAAAATGCTAAAACTACATAATATTTGAATGTTAAAGTAATTTATTAATATTGACTAATTTTTTTTGCATATGTTAAAAATGCTAACTCGATTTTTTTAAATTAAAAAAGAGTATACATTTTTATTTTATTTTTATGCATACATCAAATTTATATGGTTTGTATGAAAAGAAAGTATCATCCAAACATCCAAACATGTATATATTTTATAAGATACTTTTGAAACTTATAAGATGTCACATCTTATTCTTAAAGATAAATTCTTGCGATGTTCTAATAAAAATGACTTTAGAGCATATAAAAAATTAATACGATTAAAATTAAAGGAGTTCATTAAGATTTTAAAAATAAATTAGGAACTCCTTACTTTTTGAGTTTTATAAGATTATAACATCTAATTTTGAGAGTTAATTTATAAAATATACTTTTTTTAATTTGACTAAATTTTTCTAGCATCTTATAAGCTTTTATAAATATCTTAGAAAATGTTCCGAGAAGTTTATAAGCTCATGGTCACCCAAGAACTCTCTTATAGTCTATGTTTTTTTCATCTTGGACCTTGGAGGAAAATATTTATGATAAAAAGGAAATATTTTTCTCCACTTAGTATTGAAGAAAATGGTGAATATATAACTGTATTTGTAATAAATCTATTTTTAGAAAAAAAATAATAATACGACACATTAGTTAAGGGTATAGAATGAAAAATTAATACATAATTTGCATAAATTGAAATGTGTAAACGAACATTTAAGAAAGAATTTTACTATTTTAGATAAATTAAGAAGTACAATAATTACAAATAAATAAATACAAAATAATTTTAATTTTTTTATTTTATATATATTAAAAATTTAATTATACACTTCAAGTATGCCATGATTATTAGTATAAATTTAATTTTCATATAAGTAATTTGGGTTAACTAGTTAAATTTGAGTATTTGGAAAATGAGTAATTTCAAGGTATAAGATATGTGGGTAAGTTCTGCATATAAATATAATTATACCCTTTCAATTATTTTTAATATATTTTTGAGTTTAGTTTGGCAAAAATGATAACTAAATGAAGTTATATGAGTAAAAAAGATTAAAATTGGGAAGGACGGAGTTGGAACATGGGTATTTTTTGGGTATTGGGTATTTAAGTATTTTATGGGTATAGATCCTACCCTTACCCATTCCATTTTTCTTAATGAGTCTGGATAGGGTCTGGGTCTCTTATCTATTTATTGAGTATGAGTATGGGTATTGTACTATTGTCATGGGTATGGATAGGGTTCGACTACCCATTGACAGGTCTACGTGATGTATGAAAATATAAAAATGGTTAATTGGCCTTAAATCCCCAAACTTAATTTCATTTTTGTGTTCACTCCCTATTTGTTTTTTCTTGGTGTTCACTCCCCATATCAATTTTATCTTTTGGAATCACTCTCTATTGGTTGTTCAAGTACCAAAATGCCCCTTATTTGGAATTTAAATTATAAAATGACTTAAATTTTCTTCACATTCCTGAAAATGGGCGAGAAGGTGTGGCCACATTTTTTTTCCCTTTATGTTCTTTCATTCACAACTCTCTCTCTCTCTCTCTCCATTTCCCTCCATTTTTCTTTTCATCTAGAAATGCCCTATAACTATCCAGCTTTTCTCGTTTCATTTTTCTTCTTCTCACAATGAGTGATTTGTGTTTGAGGCTTGAAGTAACGTTTGCATTCTTGTTTTTTACCACCTGTCGATTTTTTTTTAAAACTTTTCATCCACATCCATTAATTTCGAAAAAAAAAAAAGATGACTTGAGAGCAAATTAGTAGGAAGGATTCTAGTCGGTGTTTTCCAATGGAAATAGTGGTGCAATGGACTTGGCTCCATGAAGACTTGTAGGTTCCAAGGCCATTTCTATTGCTATTTTTGCTTGAAGACTCTTTTTCTTGAATGTATATTTGGGTTACGTTAGAAATGTGATGAATAGGAAGATGATATGATGTGATAAGATAACTGTGAGTTATTTTCACATGAGGCATGTGAGAGGCAATTTGGCTATCTGGAGTCTATACATCTGTTTATTTCTTAGTTATTATTTACTCGATTGGGATCAGATTTAGAACTCTAATTGTAAGTTATTTAATAATGAAGGTAATTTCTTCTTCATTTTTTTTTTTTTGGTTTTAATACTTTTTATCATTAATATATACTTTATTTAATTATTAATACTTGACTTGTGTAATGGTACACTTAATTTAAGGTATGATTAATTTTGGATATATTGTCAACTAAATTTTAGAGATTCTATTCAAATTATAGTATCTTGAAGGGTGTGAAGCATATCTAATCATTTTCTATTGTTTATCCTGAAAAACATACGATTGACCCTTTTTAGTATTGTATGCTATTATTTTTAGAATAAAAAATGATCCAGTTCAGTATTTATATTGGTGTATGCAGTATTAGAACCTTAATTATATATGTGCATTAAAATATTTCTAAAACTTATTTGTATTATTTCCTTGTTTGAAGAAATTACAAGAAGGAAATTGGAATTATATGCTTGTTGCTTTCCTCGACACATTTCTATGGTAATAGAAGAGTTGATACCCAAAATTGGGTCCCAACACCTCCAACCAATAAAGAGAACCCAATTTCATGTATATTATCATATACCAAAGTTGAACATTGGATTCAACTAAGTTGAAGCTATCTTAAGACTCTTTCAAGTACAGAGATAGTCCTCTAGCAGATCCTTTGCCTAAATGTGTTGTTGTTGAGATTGAGATCCACCTAATGGTGATGATGGTGAAGATGATAGTGGGGGATAAAGAAAAGAAAAAGGATAAGTGTGGTCTATTATGTTTCAACATTGATTAATCATGTGTTTAGATGGTTATTACTTGGATGATTTTAGTATTTATATATGGATGTTGAGAAGGTTATTTCAATATTTGAGTATATTGCTGCAAAAATTTTGATCGATGAGCATAGTTTAACGTATTCCAAGGATTAATAATAATGTTTGAATGGCTATTATCTAGATGAATTTACATTTTGTATATAGACATTGAGGTGATTGTTTCAGTATTTCTCATATTCTTATTGGATAACATTTATAATTTGGGTATTTGAATGATCATAATGGATTACAATTCATAGTATAATTTAAAATTTTACTTATATATAGATATGGTAAAAATATTTATGTTACAGGTTAGTTTAAAATAAGTACACAACGAGTGATAACTCAATACATAAATGCAATTTCAAAATACATAATTGTCAAAACTAGGTACTTTTTTGCTTATTTCCAGTATGAATGAGAGTATAAGTGATTAGATGTTGGTGTTTGTGTTCTCAACCATTTTAGCATGTGCTATTACGAGCATTATTTGAAGAAAAAATGACTTTATTGTATTAGAGTGTCTTATGTGTTGTTCCAAGCATCAAATTAAGGTTAAACTCGACATTTAGAAAATTAAGTACAAAATCATACAAAATAAAGACATAAACAGGGAAAACTCAGTATATAAATGCAGTTGCGAAGTACATAGTCTCCAAAACTAGGTACTTTTTTGCAATTTTTTAGTATTATTCTCAACACATAAGGGACCGAGTTCAATTCAACCTAATTTGGCCATTGCATAATCATAAGACCATAATGTATTAGTTCTAGGACTCATATAGTCATGATAGGTTTAGTCGTTTCTGATGGTGGTGTCAAGAGGATTCATTTGGCTCATACATTAATGGTTCATAGTACTATGAAGGAGAACACAAGAAGTTGGATGTGGGTGTTTGAATTCCCAACCATTTCAACACGTACTATCACAACTATTCTTCAATAAGCCACGGTTTTGTTATATTAGGGTATTTTATGTGTTGTTCAATGTATCAAATTGAGCTTAATCTTAGCATTTGGAAAAGCAAGTATAGAAACACGTATAATAGATACACAACATTTACAAATTAAGTACATAAATGCATTTTTGAATTTCATAGTCGCCAAAACTAGGTACTTTTTGCGGATTTCTAGTATTATTCTCAACATAGAAGGGACCAAGTTCAATTTGGCCTAAGCTGACCATTGGATAATCATAAGACCATGACGTATTTGTCTTCGGACTCATATAGTCATGATAGGTTCAATGGTTTTCGATGGTGGTGTCGGGAGGATCCATTTGGCTCATGCATAAATGGTTCACATTGTTATGAATGAGAGTGCAAGTGGTTGGATGTAGGTGTTTGAGTTTCCAACCATTTCAAAACGTACTATCACAACCATTTCTTCAACAAACCACGGTTTGTCGCGTTAGTGTAACACACTGAAGTTTTGAAAACTAAACCTCAAGTTAGTGTTTCAATAAAATAAAGTACCAATTCAATAAATTTGGTTAAAATAATTTTGAGTTGAATTTAAATGAGAACTATAAATAATTTTTGACAATTGGAGGAATGAATTGTAAAGGAAAAAGGGCTTGATTGATCAAAATTATAAAGTTTAGGGGCCAATGAGAGGAAGTTGAAAGGTTAAGGACTTCAAAATAAATAAAGTAGGACTTGATTGCCCACAATTAAAGATGTTAGGGGTCAATGTGTGAAAACTAAAACTCTAGAGGGCTTAAATAAAATGTTGGGGTGCAGTTGTCAGGCGATTACAAATTCTGGGGTAAAATTGAAGTCGGCTAAAACTTGAAGGACTCAATTGAAGGCAGTTAGAAATGTTTGGGGCCGAATTGAATAAGCTGGAAAATACTTTATATATATATACACACAATTGAGGATGAAAATTAATTAAAATTTTAAAAAAAAACCCAAACCAAATCCAACTTTTGGACCACCAAAGAATGGTCAAAAAACACCAAGCTAATCTCACAAAAAAGCTTCCCCTTAGCTCAAGGAGCAAAATCATACCAAAAACTCCCCAAAATAATCGATGAATTGCCGAAATTTTCAATCATGGTGGAGCTCCATGGCGGCGACAATAGGTTCGACATTTTTGGCATCTAAAACTAGAAATTAAATAAGGGGTTTTGACGAGCTTGTCGAGATGAGCCTTTTGGTACCCTTTAATAGGATTTTTGATCGCTGGTGGTGGAGTAATTAGTGCTGCAAGGAGGCATTGGTGTTAGGGTTAGACGATATAATTTAGCTTAATTCATCGGCAAAGAGGAGGCAGATGGTGAAATCTATTGAGGGGTTTTGATGGGCTCTTAACCTTGGATTGTCGCCGACTCAGCCATATATGCTAATAAATTCGATTAACTTAATCAAAGAATTAAGGGATTGAAAGCATAAAACAGAAAGTTAAACCTAAAAATCTATCTGACTAAGTTTAGGAAATCGGTTCAGCGAGATTAAGAAAATCTAAAACATCCCAAGCCATCCGTATGACATTGATGAGGAGTAGTTTTCTTATATTATGCTTTAACATGTTTGCTTGATTGGAGGTAGTGCTCTGACCTAAGGTACACACCTCCAGCTTGGGGCGTTACAGTTAGGGTGTCATATGTGTTGTTCAACTCATCGAATTGAGCCTCATCTCGACCTTTGAAAAAGCAAGTACAGAAACACACATAATAGATACACAACATTTGCATAAATGCAGTTCTGGTGTAATAAATGCTAATACTGGGCATTTTTTTCTAAATTTTCTGTATCATTCTTAGCACACAAAGGATCAAGCTCAATTTGGCCTAATCTGGCCATTTCATGATCATAAGACCATGACACATTAGTCCTATGACTCATATAGTCCTGATAAGTTCAGTAGTTTTTGATAGTAGTGTCGGGAGGATTCATTTGGCTCATACATCAATAGTTCATACTACTATGAATAAGAGCACAAGTGGTTAGATATGGGTGTTTGAGTTCTCAACCATTTCAACACATACTATCACGATCATTTCTTCAATGAACCACGATTTTGTCGTCTTAGGGTGTCTTATATATTGTTCCACATATCAAATTGAGCCTCATCTCAATCTTTAGAAAAACAAGTACAGAAACACATATAAAAGATACACAACATTTGCAAATTAAATACATAAACCCAGTTCTAGAGTACATAAATGCCAATATTGGGTACTTTTTTTTTGAATTTTTAGTATTATTCTTAGCACATAAATGGTTGAGTTCAATTCGGTCTAATCTGATCATTGCATGATCATAAGACCATGACGTATTAGTCCTAGGACTCATATAGTCATGATAGGTTTAGTCGTTTCCGATGGTGGTGTTGAAAGGATTCATTTGGCTTATGCATTAATGGTTCATACTACTATGAATAAGAGCATAAGCGGTTGGATGTGGGTGTTTGAGTTTCTAACCATTCCAACACATACTATCATGATCATTTCTTTAACAAACCACGGTTTTGTCACTTTAAGGTGCCTTATTTTTTGTTCCATGCATCGAATTGAGCCTCATCTCGGCCTTTGGAAAAGTAAGTACAGAAATATACATAATAGTTATACAACATTTGCAAATTAAGTAGATAAATGTAGTTCTAGAGTACGTAAATGCCAATACTTGTTTTTTTTTTTTTTTTGGATTTTCAGTGTCATTTTGAGCACATAAGGGATCGAGTTCAATTTGGCCTAATCTGGCCATTGCATGATCATAAGACCATGGCATATCATTCTCAGCACTTTAGGGATTTATAGTACCATGCATGAATGATTTAACACTACTATGAAAGAGAGCGCAAGTGGTTGATATGGGTGTTTATGTTTCAAACTATTTCAACACATGTGTATCCAAACTATTTTTTCAACAAACTATGATTTTGTCGCGTTATGGTCACTTAATTGTTGTTCTATGCATCGAATTGAGCTCATCTCGGCCTTTGGAAAAGCAAGTATTGAAACACGCATACTAAGAACACAACATTAGCTGATTAAGTACATAAAGGCAGTTCTTAGGTACATAATTGCCAATACTGGATACTTTTTCATAGATTTTCAATATCATTCTCAACACATTAGGGATTTTTGATACCATGCATGAATGGTTTCACGCTATTATAAATGAGAGTGCAAGTGTTAGATGTGGGTGTTTGTGTTCCAAATCATTTCAACATGTGTGTATCCAAACCATGTCATGAAGAAAATATGATTTTATGATTTGGGTATGGTTATATATATTGTCTCATCTCCACAATAGCTAAAAATACAAATCTACGCCAAACAAGAAATCTTGGTATAATATCTAAAAATCTTCCTATATTACAATATATGCAATAGCAAACAATCCAACAAAAGTTCAACATATACTAGTACATAAAAATCCAAACAATCTAAATCTAACATGTCCTAAAAGCAAAACTTAGCAGTTGTCATTGGTCCTTAAAAATCTTGCAATTCTTCTTTCATTAATTGTATCATCTCCATGACCTTCTTCTTACGGATTAATCTTAAAAAAGCAAGATATTAGTCATAAAGTAATGATAATAAGGTATACCAAGCATACATATGTAATAAAATGGTAAACAAATACGTCATCAAGGTCAAGTTAATCTTACTAGTCGTAACTTCTTTGCATGGACGAGATAAGTACTCAAATAAACAAATTCAGTATTTAACATATAAGAGATAAGTACTAAAATGAACAATTTCAGTATTGAGCAAGGCGGAGCTAGGTACTGAAATGAATAACTTCAATATTTAATATAGAAGGGCTAAGTACTAGAATGACAAAATACAATATTTAAAGTAGAAGACTTAAGTAGTGAAAAACCAACAAATTCAGTATTTAACATAGAACAACTAAGTATTGAAATGAACAAATTCAGTACTTTACATAGAACAGTTTACTACTGCAATAGCATAATCCAACATTTTACATCAGAGAGCAAGTACTAAAAAATAGAAAAGCTAAGTAGGAGAAAATAAAGTGCGAAAATGGAGAGAGAGTAAGAGTGTGTTTGAGAAAATGTGCTGAGAATGAAAATGTTTGTGAAAATAGAAGAGAAGTTGATAGCTTTCTATTTTCATTTTCAGGAGAAAATGAAAATGATATTTGAAAACAAAAGCAAACGGGCACTAAGTACTACAATACATATATCCAGCATTTAACATAGAAGAGTGAAGTACTGAATTTAACAAATACAATATTTAATATGGGAAAGCAGAGTAATAATAATGCAAAGAGGTACCACTTGTGATAATGGAAGTTGTTAAACAATAAATATAGTACGAAATTAAAGATATGAAATATTTACTTGCTCATATAGCTACTTTGTCTTCCCCATCTATTATGTTCACTTTTCCGCACAACCATCATGTCAACTAAGGTCATCTTTAATTACAAATCTAGACGAATCATATTAGATACATCCTCATCAACATTCAGAGTGATAAACATTTTCTGATTGAGAGTAATGTATTGCACTATCTGGAATTGAGGACAAATTTCACATAATTTTTTCTCAAGTTGGAAATACAACTCCATTAGGGCCATTCTCTTAACAATGGATATGATATAGAGTTTCTCATTGTACAAACAATTCCCTAACAATTGAATTTGAGGTTTTTCAATACTATCCAATATTTTTTCAAGCTCCAAAAAAAAAAAAAAAAAAGAATTGTTGCTATGAAAGAGTAAAATGATGATTCACCATGTGGAATTAGAGAAAAAAAGCTTTCTTCTTCTTGCTAGGATATTATAGGCCATTGCAGAAAAAAAAAATGAAAAAAAAATGGGGGGTCTACATTTTAGCTGGAGTGAAACAGAAAACATAAGATGAAGGAGAAAAAACTTTCTTCTTCCTGCTAGGATATTGTAGGCTATTATAGAAAAAAAAAAGATGGAGGCCTGCATTCTGGTAAGAGTGAAACAGACAACAGAAGACGAAGAGGGAGAGGGAGAGAGAGATGAGTTGGGAATTGACTAATGTTTAGGAATTAAAAAAAAAAAAGAAAGTAAAATGAGGGCATTTTTATCAATTTAAGTGGTTGGGGAGTTAACTCAAAATTGAAACTTGAGATGAGGAGTTCAAAATAAGAAAGTGATGGATAGGGATTGAGCTCTAAAGTGAAAATAGGTTTGGACATTTTTAAATAAGGCGCCCATATAAAAAACTTACTAATTACTTGCTAGCTTTTAAAAATGAAGTAAAATGGTGTTCAATGACTTTATAAGCTACTAAAAATATTATTTGTAAAATGTTTGAGAATTTACATAATGTTATAAAGTGTTTGGTGACATTCTTCAAAATGAAACTTATGAACTTTTTAGAGAAACATAAGGAGTTCGTAATTTATTTGTAAAATCTTTAAAAAGTCATTTAATTTTAACCATGTCAATTATAAAATTTTCATTACTAACATTTTATAAATTCTAATATTTTATTTTATCATGCATAGCACTTCAAAGACTTAATTATTCTTCAAATAAGATTAACATAGCTCATCAATTTTAAGAATATTTTATAAACATAGGGATTTATAAGGTTTTTTTTCCCCCCAAATAACTTTATACAACAATTCATACCTCTCTCGCATAGTTGGGATTTGAACTTGAGAACTCTTATTAATTATAGAATTTCGATTAGGCTGGAAAATGGATTTTAATTAGTGATCAATCAATAAAAATCTTGATTAATTATTGGTCAATCGATCAAGTACTACTATACTTATACTTATATGTATGAGGTACGTAGTTCAAATTCTAATAGTGCCAGATCTGTAGGTAAGTGTGCATAGGTTAATAGAAATAAAAACCTTGATTAGAAAGAGATCTTGACCTTATTAAGATGGGAAAGGATGAAAAGGTGAAAACTGCAATAAGACACTTAGGTTTAGATAATTGGATTAGCTTGTTGATCTCTTCTTGGTAAATGATATATATATATATAAATATATATAGGATGCTTGAAATTGACTAATGGACAAATCATGCAGTAACATAATCTAAATTTCCTATAATAAACAGAAAATAATTGCTAGGATATATAATTAGAAGGGCTGGTCTAGAAGAAAAGGTAAGCCTGTAGCCGTGGGAATTATAAAATAGAAATACTGCAAAAAATATTAATCTGATACGTAGCTAGCAATGAAGTTGTAATGGGGCAAGTCTCTGATCCTCTTGCATTCGCTAAGCACATGGAATACTATATACTACCAATATCTTTATTTCGGACATAATAAATATTCTTACTAATGTTCACTCCAGAGACAACGGGTCGACATACAAACATTGTTGTGGAAAAGGACAGGAGCAGCACGCACTTCAAGAAAAATACTAAAGAAAAAAAGGTTAAGGTTTAATGTTTGCTTAGATAAATCACTGATCAAGAAAGTCCAGAAATGAGCTTACCAACAAGAGATAAAGACACAAGAAATAATTAAAAATTATATGTATGTATAATTTACTGTAATGCATGTGGACTACTAGACCATATAATTTACTTTAATTCATGAGGATTACTAGACTGTATATTTATTTACAGTAATGTTGACAATTTGATTGATGGGATCAATCAATTTAATTAGTGAGTCTTTTGATGACATTAATTCATTGAACTAATTTCGAGTAAAATAATAACAAAAATGAGATGAAAAGGAGTTTCCACATGCATGTAGAAATTAGCTCACTTTCGCACTCAGAAGTCTATTTATTTTTGACAATACAATTACATCAACTTGTGTGGGTCCTATGCACAATGTCTCATTTGTTAAGACTTTTTTACATTGGACAAAATTGTTTGCATATGTGTTTCATAATTTTCCATTTTACGATTTCCTTTATCTTTTAGTGTTTACTATTGTCTCTTTTTTCCCTCACCCCAGCCCTTTGCCCACCAAGATGATGAAGAAGATCGGTTGAGAAGATAAAAATGGGAGGCTATAGGGTGTCAAAGCGGTGCTGGCCTTCGCAGCACCACAAAAAATTAAGGCATCAGCTATATTCAATTGTTCAATTCATAATTCATGCTAAAAATTTATAGCTTAAGCTACAAGATTGGTCTAGCCAGACCTGAAGCAGATACTCTCGTAGCTAACCTTCACCATAACTAATCCGTAGCTAAATAATTTTTTTTCTTATATATATATATATATATATAAATTTTTTCCTATAGATAATTTGGAATTAATCTTTTGCGCTTATATCAAACATGCCTAGCGATTGACAATTAATAATTATTGTTACTTGTTATTTAAAAAAAATTACATTTGCTTTGAAATATTTATAGCTATAATTTGTTGTTATAGCTATGAAATTTGAATTTCATAGCAATATTTTTATAGTAGATACCTAATATTTTAGTAATGGAGGTGCGATTGAAGGTGACGGGAGTATTAGGTTGTGAAATGTGTTTGGAATTTTCTCTCTTGATTTAAATTTTTATTGCTTGTCCAAGCTCTATATTTCCCACGTCCTGCAACACATCAACAGTTAGAGTGAGATCTAGGATATATGGCAAAGATAAATGTAAGCAAAGTAACAGAAAATATATAAAAAATAGGGTTTCCTTGGTTAAATGTGAAGATTGGCTAATTATATGATAAGGGTCACCTGCTTGGACCTCTTTAATTGGCCTCATTTGCCCAATTCGTCCTCATTGGTCTTCTTTTCTCAGCTTTAGTATACTATAGGCCTTATTCCCATTAGCCCAACTCATATTCATTGGATCCGCAATATAATGGTCCATTAATGCTAGATTGGGCCTTTTTGCTGGAGGCCCTAATATCTATGCTACATCAGGTTTGGGGGTTGGTGCAAGTAGGGCTGTCAATGGATCAGATTTGGATTGAAACATACTGAATCTAAATTCGAATTCAAAAGTAATATGTCAGATCCAAATTCGATGCAAAATTCATCGGATCTATAGTTGGTATAAATATATCCAGATCCAAATAAAAGTCAAATATCTGTCGGATATCCAAAAAAATTTTAATTTGAATATTTAAAAAATAATCATATATTTATTATTTTTCTAAAAGTTTAGTAGAATCCAAATTCAAAACAATCATCCTTAAAAAATACACAATAGATTAATGAATAAATTTTCAAGTCTATTGATCACTTAAAAGCAACAATAGAATTTAACTTAATCACATTCATTCATCAAATCATTACATTTTAGATCCCATTGCTGATAATAGTACTTATTTGGCATTATAAATACATAGTTATATTTGATTATTCAATCAACTAACTATATATTCAAAGTTTTATAAAAAAGAAACTCATTTTGATCAAATCGAGATTTACGTTGCATTCTTGCCATATTATTGCATTCGCCTCCCATTCATTATTCTTTCCACATTATTTTTGTTATAAAAATAGAGAAATAAGTGATGTAATTGTGATGTAAATAAGTTCAAAATCAAACAATTTATATAAAAAGCACATGATTTGATATATTGCATATGAGTTCATTACTTTCTTCATCCAAATATCCACATTGGTATTATTATAGGACCCTGTGTATACATATGTATAATACTAAATATATTCGGATTCAGATTATTAATGAATTGGATCCAGTCATATCCATATTTGCTCCCCTTATTTTTGGATTACGAACTTTTTTAATCAGATCATATCCATCGAATCTTTTATCGGTTAAAGATCCTAAATAATTGGATCGAATTCGAATTAAAATCCATTCCATTGACAGTCTTAGCACTGGGTATGTATGCCGGGTGGGCGGCGGTGCGCGATGCACAATTTGGGGCTAATCTTGGAATGGATGGTGGATTTTTTATGTCATAAAATAGATGCAGGCTTATGTAATTCCCCTTTAAATATCTCTTAGAATATTTTATACATGTAATTTTTTTATTTATCATGTATGATAAAAAATTAAATATCAGTTCAACAGAATTAAGGTATTTAGGGTAATCTAAATAAAATTCTTTATTTATATAAACAAATATGTGAATAAAGAATTTTAATTCAACAGGGCTAGATGAGCCAGAGCTAGGGCCTATAAGGGTTGGGAAGAGGACAAATCAAAGAAAATATTGAAAGGAGAAGAGATAGAAAATTGGTGAAAATAAAAAGAAAAGAGATAATAAGTGGTTAAATAAAAAATGAAAGCCAAAGACATCATGTTCAGGTACTAAAAGTAAGATTCAATTTTTCATTTTATGTTTATATTATTTCTACGTATAGTTCTAATATGAGAATACTCTTTGAAAAGGAAAATCTAAAAAGTGAGTTATATCTGCATTGCGACATATCCATGCTCCTATCTCATCAACACCAATTACACACATATCAACTCCAACACAATCTATAAATTATAATTATATTAAACTAAGTAAAATTTGATCTTCATTCCTTCAATTATTTTGTAGTACACTAATCGATGTATTTATATTTCATTTCATTATATATTAGGTCAATGGTATGTTTCCTGATGTTTATCATGATTCGAATTTTGTTGTTAATGTTATGCCACAAACCTAAAATTTACCAAAGTCATCAACATTAATGATGTTAAAAAATGTTAAATATTATATTATCAAATCATATTTTCTTCTTAAATTATTGTATTATGAGGGATCTTATAAGAGGATAAGTAAAATATGTAAGTATATATATTCTGTAGGCACTCAAGTTCCACGGTCATCAACAACATTGGCAAATGTCTCAACTCCAAGTCAATCTTTGGATCCTAATATTTATAGAGTAAGAAAAATAGCTTCTTTTTTATTTTTATATTGAAGTTTATATAGAACCTTAGAACCTTTATATATTTATATCCATTAAACCAAATTAATAATTCAACATAGGTAAGTAAAATTAATTTTTCTTCCTCATAACTTCATTTATTTATATTTGATTGAAGTGGAATAGTTTGTTGTCTTGCTAAATCTTTTTATTCATTTTAGGCAAGATCCATGGAGCCTTAATTATAGTCGCCTAGCCCTTTTAAGGTCCTATTGCATTTCACTCCTTCTTGCCTGTTGATTAAGTTCCTGTATTGCCACACTAGCACCAAATCTATAGAACAATGCCTTGATGATGCAGCACACACAACACAAGCTCTTCATGAAAATAACTATAGCCTGCTTAGAGATCAAGCCCCCTATATTTTACATCAGTAATATGTTGCTTGTGGTTTGCTGATGACGCCATTTCATTTTCTTTTGCATTGATTTGCAAGTTATGGTTGCTGATTGAAATATTTGTACAAGGATGCTTGCTTAAGACTAATATGGATGCCACAAAACATTGGATGTTAAAAAATTTTCTGAGAACATTATGCTAGAGAAATTGGGTGCTTATTGAAATTGGCCCTTAACTATATAGGTCTTATTTTTCCCCACATAGGCTATCAATTTGATTTTACCATTTTTTTTTTCCTTTCAATAGTTTTATATTAGTTGTCATACTGTTAGGAATACTTGATTTCTTTCTTTTGTTTGATCGTTTGGGATTTGCATTTCTATGAGAACCTTATTGTGAGAGGATTAGACAAGTATATATATATAGGACAAATTAAGCAATGAAAGACATTTAGAAAGAATTCAAATTTGTACCTAACTAATTATTAAAAGCATATTAAACTATTTGTTATCTTGTAATTGTTATATGCATTGCAGATCAGACAATTTGCCATCTAAATCTCATCCATTAGTTGATGATATTGAAGATCATTTATATAGGTTAAAGGCCTCATAAGGAACATCAATATCATCCACTTTTATTCTTTTTTAGCCTTTCCAAGAATTATAAGAGCATTGCTTTAATAGCAGCAATTAGATCTACATATACATTAGAGATGGTTAAATATTCATGGACTTTTACAATGACCAAAAACTAGTATGGTTCTAAAAGCAGGCAAGACAGCAAATAAACAGCCATCATCTTCAATTATAAAGAATAATTGCTGCCATTAGAGATTTGAAAGAAGGCATCAATAATATTTTTTTTTTGAAAAAAAAAATCATATCAAGTACCATTATCAATAGAAATTAAAATCCATGGATAGAACAACAAAGGTTAGTATCCGCAAACAATCAAACAAGATATGCCTCTACCACCTCCTGAAGCGCTACCACGACATAGCACTGGAACCTCAACTTCGATCTGAAGTCCTATACTATCTTTCGTATAAGCCTTTGGAACGGCAACTTGCGGATCAAAAGCTCAGTGGACTTCTGATACTTTAGAATTTCATAGAGAGTAATGGTGCTAGGATGGAAGTAGTGGGGCTTTTTCACTCCATCGATAGTTGGTGCAGATTTCTTGACAGTCTTGGTGGCCAATTGCTTATGTGGCGCCTTACCACCGGTGGACTTGCTGGCAGTTTGCTTTGTACGAGCCTTCAAAATATGGAGGAAGGAATTTATGGTGAAAAATTTGGGATTTGGTCTTTGAAATTTATAGAGAAGAATTTTGGACTTCTAATTTTTCTCTTCTTTCCAAATGGGTGTTAGATATTTCAATTAAGAAGAAGATTGGTTTAACCATTTTTTGGATGGATAATGAATTTTGATAACTTTTTAATTAAAAAATTAATTTTTCATGTGGCAGAATATCATTGAGTGGCTTGGCCGGACCGGTGTGGATTAGAATTTCCCATATATTTCATATACATTTCAGTTTAAAAATGCAATCAAATTTAGATATATATATATATAAGTAATATGTCAATGTAAAAAAAATTATACAAGCAAAAATTGCGTATGTGGGTTGCTACTATCAACAAAAGAAAATTGTTTACATGATTTCGATATAAAAAATATATATTCATATTTTTAAATGATATTTTCACATTTTTTTTTATTTTAATAGCTTAATAATTTCCCTAACTCATCAGGAAATAAACAAAAATTTAAAATTTAAATAAACAAATTACATTTGCTCGACATTGTATAATACAATTTCAGTTTATACATTATCACATTTCCCATTAATCTATGACATAATAAATTTTTTTATCTTACACGTGAAAATTAAGCAAAACAAAAAATATTGACACTGGGTATAAATTGGATAAACTACCATCCATACAATCAATTTAATTAATGAATTGTAAAATAATATTATAACAACCCTCAAATAATTATAGTTCATAAATTTTTGTAGTATACATGCCAATCATTGGATTCATTTCCACATAATTTCAACCCATAATCTATTAGTTATTATATAAATATATATACCAATTGTTAAAAGTATACATACACATAAATAATTATTATAAAAGATTCATTTTGCTCTACATTGTTAGCTTTTGAATTTACATTTTACCCTTTGCTTCATTGTTTATGCACATATTTTTATGTAGTTTTCAATAGGTGGTAGGTCCTTATGGGAAGAATTTTGTAACCAACCTAATTGTTATTCATGTGCATGGATAAAGATAGGCTTCTCTCTTCTGATACGACGTAAAGGGAGCAAGTGCTTTCCCTTTTATTTTGGCTCAAAACAAAACAATGATGTAATTCCCATTTTGTCTATAATTTATCTCGAACTTGTTCAAAGAAAAGAAAAACATTACTTTTGTGAATCCATTTAAGCTAAGCTGCAATGCCAATGACGATAATAATAATGATTTGTTTACCCTTCAAATCTAGATTTTTACAATTACAGTACGACCGTGTACACAATTATGAATTGAGTTGATTTGACATGAATCAAAGAAAAATGTTTAATTTTGGTCTAATACCTTTCTATAAGATCTATTAGATTTAAGCATGGCAATCAATAGTTCACTTTATTTGATATGATAAAGTTTCGAATATTATTTCGAAAGATAAGAAAAATTATGTTGATCAATAAATTATTAATTGATTATATTTAGTAAAATAGTTTAAAATATACAAGTTTTGTGATGCATTCAAAAATAAAAATAATTTTAGTAATTCAATAAGCAACTAAGGAATAAGATGATCTTTTCAATAAAATATTAAAGAGCCTCAAGTTATGAAATTGTTGAATATGGATGTCCATTTATATTCTCAACTCTCATATATCCTCCTTGAATTTCTTGATCCTCATGATTCATTTATTGTATTAAATTATCATTTATGAATCTTCCATTCTGTAACTTTATAAATTGGGGAATTTGGTACCTCATTTAAGATAACTTATTGAAGCTAATTGAAAAGTGTATAATACAAAGGCATCAAAGAAGTCCCAACTATATTTCTTTGTTTTCTTTTCTTTCATTATATTTCCTATTTTTAGTTAGTCAATTTTAATCATCTTGACATAGTTTCATAATACGTTATTAGCATAACTCTACCTTCGTAAAGTTTGATAAAAGTTGAAGACACTATTGTTCAAGTGATATCAAGGTAATATTGAGGTAACTTTGTTGATTTCTTGTTTTATGGCTAACCTTAGTAAATTTGAATTTGTACCCCTTGACATTTCTAAAATGAATTATTTATCATGAGTTCTTGATGCTGAAATGCATCTTGATGTAATAGGTCTTGGAAACACCATTATGGAGTCAAATAAGCCTACTGTCCAAGATCATGCCATAGCAATGATCTATCTTCGTAATCATCTTGACCAGAGTTTGAAAATTGAATATCTCATTATTAAAGGATTTCCCGTTGATCTATGGAATACCTTGATGGAAAGATATAAACAAGTATATGTAACATTCCAAAATTTTATTGTTATAAAATTAAAAATTTTATTATTTTCAATATTTGATGAAATTTAATTATTCTTTCATATTATTATTTTATTTAAATTTCTTGGGGCTAATTTGTAATTTTTGAAGACTTAATTGAATAAATTAGAAAAGCTTAGGGGCTTGAATGGTATTTTTCTAGGCAACTAGGACCTATATGCTATTTTAATTTCTTAAGGACTTAAGTGAATTAACTTAATTAGACTAAGGACTCAATTGCAAATTTACAAAATTGGATTTAAGAAAAAACAGGTTGTTTCTTCATTCTTCTCATTTTTTTCTCACTATTCACTTTCTTCTCTTCATTGTGACCACCATCCCTTCCATGGTGAGCTTCCTCCGGTAGTCCATTTCACCAACCAAACCAACCATTTTCTTCTCCTTCTCACCAGCTCCATGGCAACACCACCATGCTTGGTTGAAAACTTCCAGTGAGTTTCACGAGAGAGAGAGAGAGAGAGTTCACGGTGGGTTAGTGGGTTTGTGATTTTGCAGCAGCCAAATTCAATTTTGAGGCTATAGTTGGGAAGAGCTGAGAAAGGGGATCACGATGGTGGGTTTGCATAGGAAATCGGAGCAGCGGCGGCGACGAAAATCAGAGAGAAATAGGTGGCGGCAAGGAAACCCATTTGGTGGTTGTTGAGCTCGATTGAGGGCGTTCTAGCCTGAGGAACTGGGAACTGATTAGGGGGTTGGATTCAGGAGCTCAAGAAGAATATTTTGGTGGTAACTGCGAGATTTTCCGGCGGCGGAAGACGGCGTCACTCTGGCAACCCCAAACCAATTTTTTCTCCTCGTTCCAACGATCGCAGTGGTGTTCTTAGTTTGTGATTCCAAGGCCTAGATAAACATTTTGGGTAATAAAGGGTTATAGATTAAGCTTTAGTTGGTTGTACCTTGATATATATATATATATATGCATATGTTGTACTTACCATTTTAAGCCATGTATGTATGCCAATAATGAAAATGTTGGGATGACTGGTATATATATGTGTGTGTACAATTCCCATGCAAGGAGAAATATTAAATTTGTGGACATGGACATGTCTTGCTAAATGCCAAAATTGGGAATTAATAAATATTTACTAAGGATTTTGTAATGTGAGACTAAGTGGCATTTGATTAGGGTTAATTATGCAGGAATTGGACTATTTTGTACGGATTAAGATTATGTTATTATGATCTTGTAATTTAGATTGAGATCATGCTATTTTGGAACCGATATAGACTATCATGACTAATCAGGAATAGTTGATATTGGGATGATTGTGTTGAGAGCATCTATTGAACCTATATCATTGTGTTGATTGATAAATTAATAATGTTAGAATGTTTGATGGAATTCTAGAATGTTTAGTGTTGAATAGAAATTTTGACTATAGGATTATTCCTCTGAATAGGTGAAGAAGAAGTAGGTCTTGGCGATCAGTAGATTGCGAGCTGAGATTTGTTTTGCTGAAACTACAAAAGGTGAGGATCCGCCAATCTGGCAACCCTTGTACCTATCGATTCCTTGATAAACCCCTGTGAGGCTTGGTATTGCTTTGTTTATCGTACTCTGTTGATTATTGTTACCCCTGTGAGGGTTCTATCAATTGGTTCTTGATTTGTTTAAGCCTAATCTATAGTCATCATTCAACCTGTTAGGTTCTACTAATTTGATATATGTCTCGAATACCGTTGTTGATTGTCGAACCCTATGGGGTTTTCTTGATTTGAAACTAATGAGTATTTTATCTGTCTTTTCTTGAAAATAACTATTTTTTAATCAAAATCTATGAATCTTTCTGAACTTGTAAACTCTATTTGAAGTTAATTGTTCGAGTGCCTAGTTGATTGCTTTGTTGGCATTTTATTAAGTTGTTCTGCCCCGTTGGCAATTGAACGTTGAAAATCTTGACCTTTTTAAATATTTGGTTCAGTCAGTATTGTAAAATATGTGCTGGGCATGGCAAAGAGCCACATTAGTTGACAGGGCATGTTCAGTGGGGCCCCCTCTTGAGTCTGTCCCCGTTAGCACCTCTGGATTTCAATACTAGACCTATTTGTGTTAAAAGTTTTGTTAAATTGTTCATGTACCTAGTTTATTAGAATAGGCCTTGTCGGCTGTTATTGGAAAATGTTTTGCCTTGTAAATGACAAATCTGGTAAAGTTCCGAAATGTTCATGTTATTGCTTGAAAAGTTGAATTGATATCTGTTGGCATCATATCATTCAACCCACATGAACGCCCTTGGGAAGTTCAACTTGGAGGGACGCCATGGGAAGTTGGGCCTGGGGCTAGGTCTGAAAAGACGGCCAGGCGGTACGAACGATGGTGACAAATCTCTTGGCTAGTACCCACCTACGATCCTGACTTACAAGTAGCTGGAGGTATCGGACTGTGAGTACCGGGATCGGGCATGCTGTTGACCATGCCATAAAAGCAAGTTGTTACATGCCGAGTTGTGTGCTCGTGCAAATGGAGAGATAAGGAGAAAGTTTTCAAGTTCAAGTTAAATGCTATTGAAAAGTTATCTTGTATTCATTGAGGAACAATAAGGAATGATGCCAACAGACTAGCTAAATGTTTACATATTTCATGTTTTTATGAGTCTAAATCTAATTACCGTCAATTATGAATTGATTATCTGATTTATTACCAATGACCTTGTTTATTGCCATTGAAAAATTCAACATTTTTCCTTTATCTATTGCTACGTATTTCCCTCACTGAGTCCTTAAGACTCACCCTCCTATGCATTTCTTAAATATTTTCAAACAGATATGAATAGTAAAGAATGAGGACTGATGCTTGCTCGGAAGAACTGTTTATGGTAGGTGTTTGGATATCATCTGATGGTGACTATGGGATTTGAGATTGTGGACATGACTGAACTCAGTTGGCAAACTTTTAGCTTGTATCTAATGTTGGTGTGTAGTGTTATTTTAAGTTGAAATATGCCATTATTTATGAGACTTTAGAATATGAACATGTTGCAGTTCTTGTAATGTCTCTTGGAGTTTGAATTTTGTTGTTTTGGTTGTACATATTGCGCATTCTGAAATGATCTTTTGAGTCAGTGCTAAGCTCATATCACTTGAGTTGTAAAATTCTGGGTTGCTGTGTAGTCTTATGAATTGAAATTGAATTTTAGAGGTGAGTTTTGGATTTAAATTATTATGAAAAAGATTTGAGTAGCATCTCGGTCCGAAAGCAGGCACCTCCCGAACGGGACGCTACAATATACTTCAGGCTATAAGATTTCAAATCAATAAACAAGTATAATTCTACTATATTTAAGATCACATCTCAATTGAAATTGTGTGGAGAGAATATTTCCGATGAAGATATGTCAAAGAAAACTTCCTCTACCTTCCATGCCCCATATTTGCTCCCACAACAGCAATACTGAGAGAAAGAACTCAAAAAGTATTCTGAATTGATCTCACGTCTTCTTGAAGCTAAACAAAATAATGAATGGTTTAACAAAAAATCATGATAACCCACCAACAAGTTCTAGTCCATTTCCTAAAGCAAATATGACTTAATCTTTCCGATTCTAGTTGTGGTCAAAATAACTATTACATTTGTGACAATGTTGTAACCATAGTCCATCATATTATAAGGGCAAAAACCCCACCAAAAGAGGGTTAATTATGGTGAGAAGGGACAAGAGAAGTCCTCGAAGGATTATGATAATTTGTGCTTTCAATGCGGTGCTAAGGGACATTGGTCTCATATTTATAAAACCCCAAAGCATCTTGTTGAACTATATCAAGCACCATTGGAAAAGGAAATAAAAGTGGTGGAGTGAATTCCACCATTCCAATTGATGATTTTGGCTATGATAACGATGCTATGACATTGATATAGCACATCTTGATATGGTTGATTTCTTTGAACATCCAAAGAAGAAGAATTGGTCATCTAATTGGCGATGGAAATGTTCAAAGCAATGAACCTATATTAGATTTATAATTGCTTTAAAGTTGTTCTTCATTTTCTTTTTAATTTAGTATTTTTATTATGAAATGCATTTGTCTTTAATTATCTATTATATTTTTCCTTTCTAAAGAAGGCATGGACATTGCCAAAAATTTGACAGTTGTACTACACATACAATACTTCGAAATAAGAATTATTTTTCCCACTTAAAGTTGAGAGAAATAAATGTTAATACCATTAGTGGTAGAACAAAATTAATCGAACACTCCGGAAGAGCAAATATGTGGCTCACTGAAGGAACAAAATTGATTATAAGAACTACACTATTCTGTAATAATTCATGAGGAAATTTGTTTTGTTTTAAAGATATTCACCGAAATAGGGATCATATTGAAACGACAAATGTCTTGAATGTTGAATATTTGTGCATTATTACAAACAAATGTCTAGTAGAAAAATGCCCATCTCTTTCTTTAGGCCTTTATTACACTAAGATTTATACAATAGAAATGCACCATTAAGTAAATAAGAAGTTTATTGATTCCAAAAAATCTGTCATTTGGTATGATTGATTGGGATATTCTAGGTTGATAATGATGAGAAGGATAATTGAAAATTTGCATGGCCATTCATTGAAAAATTAAAGAGTGTTAAAGCCAAATGAATTTATATGTGTTGTTTATTTTCAAAGAAAATTTATCATGAGACCTTTACCAATTAAAGTGGGAACAAAATTCCTTAAAATTTTGGAAAGGATCTATGGTGATATATGTGGACCTATTCATCTATCATGCGGACCTTTAAGGATTTTATGGTGCTAATTGATGCATCTACAAGATGGCAGCATGTTTGTTTATTATCAACTCAGCAACTTGGGGTTTGCAAGATTGCTTACTTAAATTACTAAGTCGAGAGCACAATTTCTAGATTATCCAATAAAGAGAATTCAATTAGATAATGATGGTGAATATTCATTTTGTGCTTTTGATTACTATTGTATGTCAATCGGCATTAGTATTAAAGATCCTGTAACTTATGTTCACATGTATAATGGTTTAGCTGAATCACTTGCAATTAGTCGCTAGACCATTATTAATGAGAGACAAAACTCCCTATATCTACTTGGGGCATGTTATTTTGCATGCGGCAACACTTGTAAATTTAAGGCCAACAAATTATTATAAATACTTCCCTCTATAGTTGACATTTGGTTATGAGCTAAATATTTTCCATTTGAGAATTTTTGGATGTACAATTTATGTCCCTGTAGAGACACCACAACACACTAAAATGAGACCTCAAAGAAAGTTAGGAATATACATCGGGTATAATGCCCTTTATCATTCAATACCTTAAACATTTAATAGGTGATGTATTTACTACAAGATTTGTAGACTATCATTTTGATGAATCTAATTTCCCAACATTAGGGGGAGGAAAAGAACAACCAAAAAGGAAAATCATGTGGAATATGTCATCACTAGAGTTTCTTGATTCTAATACAGAATCTTGTAAACTAGAAGTTCAAAGAATAATATATTTACAAAAACTGCAAATCAATTGCCTGATGCATTTACTGACTCTAAAAGAATTATAGAAATGCATATTCCTACATAAAATGTTGCAATTTAACTAGATGTCCCAGTAGGACAATCTAAAAATTCTATAAGCAAATGAGCTTGAAGCACACCTGAAGTGTGATAGACATCTTGGTTCCAATGATAAAGGTCCTTATAAGAAAAGATGATCAATTAATCAAAAAGTTCAACTAAAAGAATTAAATATAAATAAAGACTTCTATGAGATACTTAGTGACAAAGTTCAAGTTCCTGAAGAACCAAATCTAGCTCCCAAAGAGCACAAGTTTCAAAATCATATAAATGAATCTTCTATCTATAAGAAAATATTGGACCATGTTGAGACAATTCTGGATAATATAACACTTTAAATTATTGAAAGAATTGAGGATTTTGAACCTTAAGTGATTGAGGAATGCTTACAAGTGATGGATCAAAATGGAGAGATGCCATTTAATTCAAATTGGATTCACTTGCAAAACACAAAATTTTTGGACTTGTAGTTTGAACACTTGAAGGAGTAAAACCTACAGGCTATGAATAGATTTTTGTGTGAAAACAAAATGAGTGAAATGAAATCATGCAATATAAAGCACGACTTGAGCACAAGAGTTTTTCCTATGGCCAAGTCTTGATTATTATGATCCATATTCACCTATAGTGGATACGATTATGTTGTGATATCTTGTAACCCTGGCAGTAAAATGAAAAGCTTGACATGTATATGATGGATGCAGTCACTACTTAATTACTCTATCGGAACATTAGACAATGACATTCACATGAAAATCTATGAAGGATTAAAATTGCTTGAGTGGTCCAAATTCTCGAGGAATTTTCTCCATCAAATTGCAAAATTTTCTGTATGGCTTAAAGCAATCTAGATGAATGTGGTATAATTGTTTAAGTGAAAGTTTTATTAAAGAAAGTTATATAAATGAGCCAATGTGTCTATGTGTTTTTATCAAGATAGATGGACTGAATTTTGTGGTTATTGTTGTTTACGTTGATGATTTGAATCATATTGGAACTTTTGAAGAGATTTCCAAAGCAATTCAGTATTTAAAGAGAGAACTTGAGATCAAGAATTTTGGGAAAATAAAATTTTGCCTCAGTTTACAAATTGAACATCTAAAAGATGAGATATTTATTCATCAATTAACTTAAAGTTTTAAAGCAATTCTATATGGATAGAACACAACCATTGAGTACACCAATGATCACCCGATCACTTGATATTAACAAAGATCCTTTTCAACCATGAGAAGAGAATGAAGAACTTCTTGGTCTTGAAGTACTTTATCTTAGTGCAATTACAGCATTTATGTATCTTGTTAATTATACAAGACCTGGTATATCATTCCTTGTGAATGATTTAGCAAGATTTAGTTTTTCTCCCACACGATGACATTGGAATGGGTCAAAGATATCCTTTGATATCTTCAAGAAACAGTTGATCTTGGATTGTTCTATTGTAATAAATCTACTCCAGAGCTGATTAGATATGTGGATGTCAGATATCTTGATCCATACAAAGCACAATCTCAAACCGGGTACTTATTTATGTGTGGTGGTACTGCAATATCATGGTTTTCTACAAAATAATCAATTGCTGACACTTCTTCAAATCATGTTGAGATCATTGTAATTCATAAAGTGAGTCAAGAATGTGCTTGGTTAAGGTCAATAATTCACTATATTCTGAAGAATTATGGATTACCTTTTAAGGAAAAAATTCTATAGTATTATTTGAATACACTGCTACCTGCATCACTCAATAAAAGGAAGAATATATAAGGGGTGATGGAACTAAGTATATTTCACCAAAATTATTCTTCACGCATGATCTTCAAAACAATTGTGAAATTGATGTGCAGTAAATCCGGTTGAGTGAAAATGTGGCAAATCTTTTTACCAAGGCACTATCAATTGCAACATTTGAAAAGTTGGTTAACAGAATTGGAATGAGTCGGCTTAAAGATCTCAGTAAATGTTCTCAACAGGGGGAGTCAGTTCATGGTGAAACACTTTGAATAATATACTCTTTTTATCACTAGTATTTTTCCCACTGGGTTTTTCCTAGAGAGGTTTTAACGAGGCCTATTCTCTCTGCAATGGACATTCAAGAGGGAGTGTTATGAAATTATTGTATATGGATGTCCATTTGTATTCTCAACTCTCATACATACTCCTAGGGGTGTAAACAAGCCGAACCGAGCCCGAATCTATTAGGCTCAGGCTTGGCTCGTCCATTAATTTGTGAGCTCAAGCTTGGTCAAGCCTAAACAGTGAAGCTCAAGCTCGACTCGTTGGAATAGACGAAAGCTCCATGAGCCTTATTGAGTTTGATTTGATAAGGATTGTCATAGAGAAACAAAAAAGCTTAATTCGTATAAGTTCATATGAGCTCGAGTTCGTGTAGGTTTGGATTAACTTAAGCTTATTTAGACTCAAAACAAAATCTATAATTATAAATTTTAAAATAATTTTGTTATATATTTTTTAAAAATTAAAAAACTGAATAATAATAATAATAATAATAATAATAATAATAATAATAATTATTATTATTATTATTATTATTATTATTATAGGGGTATAGGTTATAATTATATATGTGTGTATTTATATAATAAAAAAGCTCATTTAGCCTTGCAAGCTTAGCTTGGCTTGGGCTCGAAAAGATCGAGTTGAATACGAGCTTTTATCAAACTGAGTGCAAACCCTTTAGAATCGTCCTGTCTCATTTACACTACTACATCCTCCTTGGATTTTTTGATCCCTTTGATTCATGTATTATATTAAATTATTATTCATAAATCTCCCATTTTGTAACTCTATAAATTGAAGGATTTGGTACTTCATTTGAGACAAATTAGTTGCATAATACGTCAATAATTTAATTGTTATACATGATTTTGTTTAGTTAACTTTTTATATAAAATTTTGTAATTTTATACCAAGTCATCTCGGAACGTACTATGACCTCTCATCATTGCAATTTCAAAATAATTCAAGGGAATGTTGGTTATGCTTTGCGGGGTTTGATTTGTATGTTTTGGGAATAAATTTTGGAATTGGGATTGGAGAATTTTATGTATTTTTATTTATATTTTGAAAAAATATAGATAATATTTTGGAAATTTTTGTATGTCCGATTGAAAATATTTTACCATTAAAATTAATTTTTACTTTTTAATCTAGTGAGTGGAGATAAATTTAAATTATATATTATTTATTGTATGCTTATATAATATGAAAATAATACAATAAATATATGTATGTATATGTAATAAAAAAACAAATACGAAAAGCTTGAGGAATTTTTGGTGAAAGGAATGGCATTTCAGAGAGTATTTGCCAGCCCATTGGACTTGAGGTCGAGACCAGTATTAAAAAGAGATGCGGAAAGATCAATGGAGGAGAAAAAAAAAGTCTTAGCCCAAAAAGGCCCATTAGAAATATGTTCCTTATATAGACTGCTGTGCGTAATTTGATGGGTCATGTCTTCAACTTATTAAGATATCCCACACAAAGTTCTAAATATACGAAAAGAAATTCCTAATGTATTGCAATGAAAAATTAATAATTATTAAAAACTAGGAGATTCAGTCAAATGTAGTTAACGAATAGGACTAAAGTTTGGGAAATACATAGTACATATATTCCTTCATACAAATCACGTGTCCTTTTCGCGTCATTTTTTCCATTTATTATAAATATTGAAATTTCCTATTTACTTTTATACGTTGTGAATTTTCTATAAAAAAGAGAGAAATAGTAGCCTTTCTCAGAATTCAAATTAAGTTATGTATTCAGGTTAAAGATCAAAACTTTATATTTCATGATATTGTCTACTTTATATTTCATTATATTTACAACATCGGATATATATAAACAACTTGAAGAATAAAGATCAACTAAAATTCAACCAATCTAATGTTTCCAAATATTGACTTGAGGGAGAATATTTATCAGGGTGAAAAATCATTTTATGCTTTCATCATAAAAATCACACCGCTTCCTGAAAGTGAACCAGCATCTACTACATACACTTTTCGTCCCCCGTCTCCAGTCCCACTCCACTTGAAATTATCAAAAATTGTACTTCTCCTATAATTCACTCCCCGCCACAGAAATACATCTCATTAATCCCATTATCCTCACCTTCGCCAATTATTAGCTAATCACTGCTTAGCATAATTTTCTGCATTTGAAGAAAACATGGCAAAAATGGTGGGTGGGGCTGGGGCAAAAGCAGACTTATCTCTTGCTGATGGAGAGCTGAGAGTTTCCGGCAAACGCATTCTGACAGATGTTCATGACAACATTTTCCTAACTCCAGCCAAAAACAATCGGGGCAGTTTTATTGGTGTTGACTCTGATAAGCGTGGTAGCCGCGTGGTCTTTCCAGTTGGAAAACTCACGTAACAACATTTCTCGATAAGTTTTTTCCCCTTCTTTCTTGTCTTGATATGTTGACAACGGCTTGTGGGTTATTGTATCCTACTGATGGCCGAGGCTACTAACTTTGCAGGGGATTAAGAACTTTATGTCTTTACCGATTCAAGTTATGGTGGATGACTCAGTGGATGGGAGCATGTGGCCAGGATATACCGTCTGAGACTCAGTTTTTACTGGTGGAGGTGCCCCACAGTTCTCAATTTGGTGAAGAAACAGAAGATGGGGAAGAACAGTCAAGATCAGTACACTATGTTGTCTTCTTGCCGATTCTTGAAGGGGATTTCAGGGCTGTACTTCAGGGAAATGCACGAGATGAGTTGAAAATCTGCTTAGAAAGTGGTACTTAGATTTTCTGATGCATTTTGTAATTCATGAGTTCTGTACAATATATGCATGAAATTGTTAAAAAATGGGGAGAATTGCAATTTACAGGTGATCCTTCTGTGCAAGAATTTGAAGGGAGGCGTTTGGTTTATGTGGCAGCGGGGCTAGACCCGTATAGTGTAATTGAGAATTCAGTCAAGTATGTTCAGTTTGGTCTTTAATCGCTTATTATGTTGTGTTTGCATCTTCTGTGACAGTTTTAACGTATAAATTTCTGTCAATATAGGCTTTGGACGAGAATGCCAGTGGAATATGTCTCTTGTGAACTCATTACTCCATTACTGATTATAGCTTAGTTTTTGCTTATTAGTCGTGGAAAGCTTGAGCATCTGTAGATCAAATTGAAAAGAATTTTCTGTTCTGTCAATAACGCCTTTTGGTCTAGGATTTCTGTAACCATCTTGTGTCAGTTTATTTTGCAAATTCAATTTGTAATCACGAAGCAGGAAGCTAGTTGACATGATTCCTTTTGATTTTCCGTCATATGTGTTTCTGGTTATGTAGAGATGATTCAGGCATGTTTCGTTCCTAACGTGAAAGAAATGCTTAACAGGTCTTTGGAAACTCATGCACAGACATTCTGCCATCGTGATAAAAAAGAGGTAATACTAGCTTAGAGATGTTGCTTTGATTTGATTGTAAGTTTTGTCCCTCTGACAAATTTGCTTTCATCCTGGTTCAGATTCCTGATATATTGAACTGGTTTGGATGGTGCACATGGGATGCGTTTTATACTGATGTTACAGCTGAGGGCGTTAAGGCAGGCATAAAAAGGTTCTTCCTTCCATTTGATTAAGTTTCTTGAGAATTCATTGATAATTGAAGGTATCGAGTATCAGAACACCAGTATAACTTCCTCCTTTCTTGTAGTTTGGAGAAAGGTGGAGCTCCTCCAAAGTTTGTCATCATTGACGATGGATGGCAATCAGTTGGTATGGATCCTACTAGCACTGAAGCCAAATTTGAGGACACTGCCAAGTAAGCAACTGAACCTAATGGCTTTCCGAGACCTGTTTTGAAATCTTGATGTAAAAATGATGATATTGCAATGGATTTTTTTATTTTTTTATTTCTTTTCTGGATTCCAGTTTTTCAAATCGATTAACTCATATTAAAGAGAATCACAAGTTCCAAAAGGCAGATGGATGGGATGACAAAGTGGAATCAGGAACGGGACTTTGCGAAATTGTTGCTGAGATAAAAGACCAATTTGCTCTGAAGTAAAGGCATTAAAACTTAGATTCCATAATTTATTTCTTGTTTTTAGCCATACCAAAATTTTATATTTTGCCCGAGTTTTCCAGGTATGTTTATATCTGGCATGCAATAGCAGGTTACTGGGGTGGTGTTAAACCTGGTGTTGCTGAAATGGCTCAGTATGACCCTAAGATAGTAACTGCCATTCCATCCCCTGGGGTTGAGTCCAATGGCATTTGTTTTGTATTGAAGAGCATTATGATGAACAAGGTTGGCCTTGTAAAACCTGAGAAAGTCTATGCCTTCTTCAATGATCTGCACTCTTACCTTGCTTCTGCTGGAATTGATGGGGTTAAAGTAGATAACCAAAGCATACTTGAGACCCTTGCTGCAGGCTTTGGTGGAAGAGTGAAACTTGCAAGAAAATACCACGAAGCACTGGAGGCATCTATCTCTAGAAACTTCAAGAATAATGGAATTATTTCTTGCATGAGTCACAGCACAGATGCGTTGTACAGGTACACAGTCTTCCATTTCCCCTACCCTTGGCTTTGCCTAATCAATGTCTTGTGGCATCACTACTTTCTGAATTGGTAAACTCTAGTTTCTTTATTGCTGCAGTGCAAAGAAAGCTGCCGTTATCAGAGCATCAGATGATTTCTTTCCCAGAGATCCGGCATCACACACAATCCATATAGTATCAGTTGCTTACAACACCATCTTCGTAGGAGAATTTATGCAGCCTGATTGGGATATGTTTCATGTGAGCACACCATCTTCTTCAAACAAGTTTTCCAAATGTTCTTTCATTCGCTCAATCTCAACTACCTAGTGAATTCAATCAATATCGACTGGTGCTTCCTTGCTTTATAAAAATCAAGCCAACCTAAGTTATTTCATCTACATGGTGTATTAGACATAAACTTCTTGATTGGTGTTTTGCTTTAGAGCTTGCATCCTATGGCTGAATACCACGGGGCTATTCGTGCTGTTGGAGGCTGTGCTGTCTATGTCAGGTGCTGCTTTTGATGTGCCTGTTCATATTTGTCGAAATCAAACTTTAGTCTTGACCACTTAATTAGCTTACAGTCCATGCGTTTTGATTTGCAGTGACAAACCTGGGAACCATGATTTTGACGTCTTGAAGAAACTTGTACTTCCTGATGGCTCCATATTGAGGGCCAAACTTCCTGGAAAACCAACGAGAGATTGCTTGTTTACTGATCCTACCAGAGATGGAAAAAGGTACGAGTATGAAGATTAAACCATGGTAGAAGCTATTGCCTTCTAGATACAAGAAAGAGTAATTAAACTATCCTCCTTGACTTTGTGGCAGTCTTCTGAAAATTTGGAATATGAATGATCTCACCGGAGTTCTTGGGGTTTTCAATTGTCAAGGAGCTTCATGGTGCCGGGCTAGCATAAAGAATCTGATCCATGATGAGCAGCCTGAAACACTTTCTGCCATTATCCGAGTAACAGATGTTCATTATCTGCAGAGCATTGCTGAAGATGGTTGGTCTGGAGATTGCATTATGTACTCCCACAGAGGCGGTATGTTTTATCAGCTGGAAACTTAACTGATATCAACTGAAAAGTTATCGCAGCTAACAGCTTTTTCATCTACAAGAAAAGTTACAAAAAGTTAGTCTTGTGCAGGAGAACTGGTTTATGTTCCAGAGAACACATATCTGCCCATTCAATTGAAGGCTCGAGAATACGAAGTCTATACAGTGGTTCCTGTAAGGCAACTGTCTAATGGGGCTGCATTTGCTCCAATAGGTCTCATCAAGATGTTCAATTCTGGCGGTGCAATAAAAGAAGTGAACTATGAAACCAAGAAAATTGGAAATGTTGATTTGAGAGTTCGTGGATGTGGCTTGTTTGGGGCCTATTCGTCTGTTAGGCCTAAAAGGATAGTAAGTGACATGAAGGAAGAGGAAGAGGATTTTGATTATGAAGAAAAGTCTGGGTTGGTCACTCTACGACTTCCAGAGCAGGAGTTATACCAGTGGAACTTAACCATCCAACTTTGAGCATTTGATGAGTGATTCAAATAATTGAATGTTTTGGTTGGTTCCTTCAACTTGTAAACCTGGAAATCTGCTTATGCAAGTTAGCAACTTTTAATATTGCAAGCCAATGTATTGGTAGCGTTATTGATTACTAGTTGGACTGATTTGAATGGTATAATGTCATAATTAAGTAATTATTATATTTAGTTTTATAGATATATTTACAATATTATAACTATTAGCAAAAAATAGAAATTTTTCAATAATATAGAAAAAATTCATTGAAAATTTGAATTCTTTTTTAGAAAAAAAAAGTACCATTTCATAATTAATCAATTAAAAATATGTAATTTAATTAAAAGTAATCTAACATAATTGTTTAACATTAATTCAAGTGATCCTCCCCTTCATGTTTCTGATCCTCCTTTCATATTTCAAGTTAAGTTAAAATAAAATTTTTTATGAAATATTCAACATAATTTAAGTGAGATTAAACAAAATAAAACAATAATTTCAAGTACAAGTACATACATATAACTAGTGCTGGAGGTTAGGAGTTCAAACCTTAATGGACTCATAACACGTGTGAGCGTGTTATAAATTATACACACACACACACACACATCATATAACTACTACATCGTTGAGTTCCAAGAAAATAAATTCATGTTCCAAGAAACTATATACTCAAAGTCTTTACTCATCATCTTCAACTCTCAATTTCTCTTCTCATTTTTATATTTTTAATTTTTAATTGAACTAATGGTCAACCGGTTGAATCACCAACAGTTAAATTGGTTTTTACTGGCTGTGACTAATTCAACTAATATTCCATTTTTAAACTTAATTTGAATTTGAATGACTTCTGATCATCAATTCAACCAATCTAAGCGATCTGTGCAGTTCAATTTTTGGAACATTGTTGCAAGTCGAGTTGAGTTTTGGGCCATGAATGAATTTGCATTCATATTTGAATTGATTTTATTTATTTATTTTAGTAGATTGGAATTCTTCTTTGTGAATGAAATTTATTTATATAAAATTCATCTTTTAATGGAAATATATATCTACTAACTGTAATTTTCTTTCTCTCCCAAATATAATCTCTCCTAAAATTTCTTGCAGCATCATCAAAGATTTCATGAATTTGATGTGCACACAAATTGGTGGCCCTATTAATTATCCACAGTATTAGTAAAGACGCGTTCTTTAATAAAGCAAGCTTATACGTCATGATATTTATAATCTGCCGCTCGTTTATGATTACTCTTCTGTATTATCTATTTATGATTAATTTCCGACAATTGCGATGCCTATACAACCCCAATTGTGCTTGGTCACTTTCCTGCCGTGTTGGACATTTATTGGTCCAATCGAGCATACGCAGACCTCATAAGCGAAGGACTAAGAGGCTGTTTTGTTAATTTTATTTAAAAAGTCTTACAAGCTCTTATATCCTATAAAATATTTTTGAAGTTTATAAGTTGTTGAATCTTTTTTCAAATATAAGTTTTTAAAGTGTTTGGATAAAATAATATTTTGGAACTTATAAGATGGTAGTAATAGCATTTTTATAATTAATATGATTAAAATTAAGCTAGCGTGTTAAGATTTTCAAAATAAGTTAGACATTCATTATTTTTTTAAAAAGAGCTTATAACTCCTAGCATCTTATTTTATGAACTTATAAGCTCTTTTTTAAAAAAAATTACCAAACACTTTTTGATATCTTATAAGCTCTCAAACATCTTATAAAACGTTTCGAGGAGTTTATAAGCTCATCCAAACACCCTCTAAATTCGTTGATTGAGTTGAGTTGATTAGGGCTGTCAATGGATCGGATTTTAATCTGAATTTAATCCTAATTTTAGGATTTTTATCCGATTAAAATATTCGATGGATCATATCCAATTATAAATATCCGTAATTCAAAATAAGTTGATCGGATACGGAATTAAATAATCTGATTCGTTAAAAGTCTGAATCTAAACTTTAATAATTTTTTATTACATTAATACTCTTATATATAATATTAATAAAGATTTTAAAATAAAATCCATATATGGGAACTTAGCTGTATTCACCACAATTAAACCTAAACGGATGGTGCAAATGAAGTTGCTACACCACTTCCAGAAAAACCATTGCAAGAAGCATTGGATCCATATTGCATAATGCTGACGGTAGCTACCAACGACGGCTACTCCGAAAGGTGGTTTTAATCGAATGGAGTGATTATCGCTTTATACTTTTCCTTTGCAACCTTTGATATGTGTAAATGGAGAAGCTTTTTTTCAATGTTTTCAGGATTCGTAAGGGTCTCGTTCCATTGAATATGGATTCATAATAATCTTCCAAATAAGGAAACTGGAGGTATGATTTTGTTAAAGGCTATGTATAAAATTACATAAATCAAACTTTTGCTGAAGATCGATTTGCATATATACATATATATATATATATATATATGTATGACAAAAATAAAATTGTTATTAAAGGAAATTAGCATTCTCTTATGCAAAATTATCATAATAAAAAATTAGGTTATAACACTGAGTCATAATGATATGGGATAGCCCAAGTGGCTCGGCCCAAACCACGTGGGCCCAAAGGCATAGTACCAAGCCCATCTTACTTCCGGGGCCCAACGGCGCTCTTGACCCAAGTCTACCTCTATGATCAACGGTGCATCCAGGTAAATGAGCACTCGACCAGGACTCGCTTAAGGTTGCGGGTCGATAAGTCGACCTACACCGCTAATCCGTACTCCTGGCATGATATGGGATAACCTAAGTGGCTCGACCCAAACCACGTGGTCCAAAGGCGCATTACCAAGCCCATCTTACTTCCGGGGCCCATTGGCGCTCTCGACCCAAGTCGACCTCTATGATTGATGGTGTACCCAGGTAAATAAGCACTCGACCAGGACTCGCTCAAGGTTGCGGGTCGATAGGTTGACCCGCACCGCTAATCCGAACTCTTGTATGTTATCAGGTCGATTTTCCTTCCGACCAGAGAGGTCGGCAAAACACAGTACCATCCCTGCCGCATTAAATGCACTGACAGGTGGCGTGCCTCCGCATTAATAGCGCATGCCGCCCCATTACTACTTGGCATGGCAGGGGCGTCAACAGTGTCCTATCTTGTCTCTAAAATCTAGGAAAGCAGCCACCTCGGATAACACAAGGATGGAAGATGACTAATTGCCCCTCAGGCAAGGACAAGAGCCCTTTCTACACATCAAGGACATCTCTGGAAAATCTCCAAGGAGAGAAGGCTATAAATACCCTCAATCCAGCATTTCAAATGTATGATCTCATATACACAAAAAACACATACTCTGCTGCTCGTATTATCCAGTCGACCTGTATTGACTTGATCGTCGGAGGGCCTAAGCCGAGGGCCTCTCAGCTAGCCTGACGTTTGCTAAGTGATTGCAGGATTCAGCTCACCTAATCCGTAAATTGACCACAGAGGTCGAACCTCATCAAAACATCAACTTGGTCCAATATCCAACGGATTCAACCCTCATAACATAATATATCCTTTTGCACATGTATGCTCAATGGATTATCTTTTTATTCGATGATTTCTAAATTAAGTATTACAAGACTTTCATTCAAAGAAGTACTCCAATCTACGAAACCCTTTTGATTGCAAGTATTCGAACTCAAAAGGAAGGAGCCAAAAGTTTTGGGCTCATGATCTTCACTTTAAATCCTTTATATCATTATTTCATCTCCTATTTCAATTTTGATGTATATATTATATGTTAAGTAGTGTATTTGATTTTTAATCAATTATATTTATAAAAAACTATTTAATATACGTATCATGTATCCATAATATGAAATAAAAGATGATACATGAAATGAAATAGAAAATTTAAATTACACGATCTTGTAATGGCATATATCAAAGTGGTTTCGGCCTTTTCCCTTCTCCAAAGATTGCAAATTAAAGGCACCAAGATATTGAAATACTACATTGTCCGTCCGCTGCGGGATCCAGATCGATTAGACATGTGGATTAAGAATTATAATAAGAAAAGATGAAGATCCAAATCATCTCGGTCGCACACCACACTTGCTGCTTCAGTTGTCTTTATTTTACTGGTCCAAATTGTAAATGCATCTGCAGTTCAATGGATCACATACAAACTCAGTCAAAGTAGTAACAATCTTGTTTCTTCTTTTAAACCAATGCTCTCATCCATATTTTACCAGAAATATAAAATTCATCATCACTCCAAAACAAAATTATTGTCTTAACGTAGCCCCAGTTAACTGTTAAGACACAGAGTGAGTGTCAGACTGCCTGTATATATTTCAGACATACATACAAGTTCCGGCCCCAATACATATAATTTTAGTTTTGAATAATCGGAGGTCACGAGTTGGCAGTCAGTATACAAGTTGAGGCCTGAGGAGTGAGGGGGTTATTACTTATTAGCGACGCGTCGCAGCATGTGTGTGTGTGTGTGTGTTGTCTTGTCTTGTCTTTTTCGACAGACTGCTGACAGCAGGCAAGGCATTTTAACCGCATCGTCTATTTGGAGGGTCATTTATTTGGTAGGTGAAATGATGGGACGTTATTACTATATATTTTAGGTTTGTTGGTTTAAATTCTCTTTTTTGTTTTTTTATTATATTTTATATTTTATTTTGTAAATATATTAAATATTTTTTTATAAAAATAATTAATTAAAAACTAAATATACTTGACGTAAATACAATAATTTGGAATAGAAAATGGGATAATGAATAAAATAGAGAATTTAAAATGTTTGTGATGTATCTTTGTCACACATTCTATTTAGGAAACATTAAATGAGCTTATAAAATTTTCAAAATATCTTTTAAGATACTTGAAATTTTAAAAATATTATAAAATATTTAGTTTGTTCTTTTTAAAAAAGGTTGTAAGCTTATAAATTAGAATTTTATAATTTTTTTTTAAAAAAATTACTGATTTAATTTTAAAATTTTAATTAATTCTATTAGTTTTGAATTATTTTTATTATAAAATTATCATTATTAATATTTTATAAATTTTGAAATTTTAATTTATTAAATACTTTAAGAGATTACTTTTTAAAGAGTTTTTTTTTAAAAAAAAATTTAATATTTTCTGATTTTTATTTTTTTAATATAAAAATAATAAGATTTTTTAAATAATTTAGTCAAATATTGCAATAACTCAAATTAAAAAAATAATTTATAAAATTTAAAAATTCTAAGATCAAAGATCTTTAGCCAAACAACTTCACAGTACCAAATTAAACAAATGCGGTGGTGTTTAAATTAAAAAAAGAAAAAAGAAAAAGAAAGAAAGAAAGAAAGAAAGAAAGTGGGGCGAGCATTTACTTTATCACTATTGATATTTCACGAGAAATTCTTAATGAATCTCGAAAATTAAAATGGCATTTTCATTTCCAAGGAATTACACAAGTCACAACAGAATAACTGTTAGTTGTTTCTAATAGATGAGTCGATCATAAATAAGATTTAATTATTCTTGAATATGGGATTCTTATAGAAACTTTTATCAGTTTTGTGTTTCTTTTTGTAAATAGTATAAGTTAATGTTTTTTATTTTAAATTTTGAATTTTGTGGATTTTTTTTACATATATACTCTCAGAAATTAAAAATGATTCATTTTTAATTAATTATTTTTTTATTACGTACATTCATTCAAATCAAAGTTTTTAATATTCACTTAAAATAATCTAATAACTAGTTAATATATACACGAAAATATTAACATTATACTATATGTCGATTTTAAAAGTTGAAAACTAATTCTACTAATTAACAATAGCTCAATTCATTTATTTCCATTGTCAGAGGCGATGATAATTTAGTTAAAAATTGTTGATTTTGCCTTGAAATTTGAGGTAAATTTGATAAGGAACGGAAGAAATGGAGCAAAACGGAGCAAAGTGGTCGAAATAGGCTCGACAACACACCCCGGCGCGTGTTGGAAGGATGCCGTGCGCTAGGGCACGAGGTAAGGTGCACCAAGGTGTGTAGATGGGCGAAAAGACGCATCGTGCGCCCCGGCGCGCAGTGAACAGTAACTTTGCGCCGGGGCTCAAAGTTTCTGCCCATGTTCAATTTTTTCTTGGCACAAGCAGATTTGTGCACACAAAGGCGCAAGTTTTGTGCTCCCCAGCGCACGGCGCAGGCCACAGGCCTTGGGCTTTGATTTTCGTGTATAAATATCAGTTTTTTCTTTCGGGAAAAGTATTACGAACATAACACAAGGACTTCTTTACTGCTTTTGAGTAATTCTCTTAAGATGGAGTTTAGAACGAGGGTGTTAGGTGTTTTCGTGAGATTTGTGAAATTCAAATTTGTACTTGCACTTTGATTTGAAATCAATAAAATTCCTTTTCTTTGTTGGGTGGATTAGGTATATCACCGAACCACGTTAAATCTTGTTGTCACTTCACATCGAATTACTTTACTATTATTTCATTGTTTCAGCAATAGATCCTCCTAGGTTTCAACAAATTGGTATCGGAGCAGGTTAGATCAGATGTCAGGAATGAAGTATGAGGTACAGAAATTCGATGGGAAGAACGACTTTGGGCTGTGGAAGATGAAGGTTCACGCCCTCCCATGTCAACAAGGATTACAGAGAGTGTTAAAAGACAGAGATTCCTTGCCGAAAACGCTGAAGGACGAGGAGAAGGACAAGTTCATGGCAAAGGCTTACGGTACTATAGTGTTATCATTAGCGGATAACGTATTGAGAAATGTAGCCACGAAAAGTACGCCAGCGAATTTATGGAAGAAGCTGGAGAGTCTACATATGACGAAGTCCCTAACAAATCGGTTGTATTTGAAACAGCGATTATATACATTGAGGATGAAGGAAGGTGCATCTATCACTCAACATATTGATTTTTTTCAATAAGGTGATTCTGGATCTTGCTAATATAGATGTCAAAATTGATGATGATGATCAAATTTTAATTCTCTTATGTTCTCTGCCAAAATCTTTTGAGCACTTGGTTACTACTTTGCTGTACGGGAGAGATACGATTTCAATGGAGGATGTGAAGGCCTCATTGAATTCCAATGAGTTGAGAAAACATGTCCTGGGCAGCAACGATGGTGAAAGTGGGGAAGGATTGGTGGCGAAAGGGAGACCAAGAGAAAGAGGAAGGAGTAGAGGCCGATCGAAGTCCCAAACCAAGCCTAGAAATGATGACAAGTGTTTTAGGTGTGGTGGAAAGGGGCATTGGAAACGGAATTGTCCGGAACGAGAAAAGGTGAAGGATGCAGGTGAAACTTCTGATAAGAAATGGGATGATGTCGTAGGAATTATTGAGGATGAGTTTGATGGTGGGCTTGTTTTCAACATTGCCGAAACTTTACTAAGCTCTGAATAGATTTTGGATAGTAGTTGTTCCTACCACATGTGCCCAAGAGAAGATTGGTTTACCACATACCAGAAATTTGATGGTGGTAAGGTGCTTATGGGAAACGATGCTTCTTGCAGGGTTGTAGGAATTGACTCAGTTTGTATCAGAATGCATGATGGGATAGTAAGGACCCTAACAGATGTGCGTCATGTTCCAGATTTGAAGAAAAATCTAATATTCTAGGTACTTTGGATAAGAATGGTTGTGAGTACAGAGCTCGAGATGGAGTTCTGCGGCTTTCCAAAGGTGCATTGCTTATCATGAAGGGAGAAAAGCAGAACAACCTTTTCATATTGCAGGGAAACACAATTTCTGGTACTGCAGCGGTTTCTTCATCAGTTAATGATACTATGAGACTCTGGCATATGCGGCTTGGGCATGTGAGTGAGAGGGGGATGTCAGAACTGATCAAACGAGGTTTGTTTTGTGGGGAGAAGACTGGAGAACTGGATTTCTGCAAGCAGTGTGTGCTGGGCAAGCAACATAGGGTGAAATTCGACACTGCAGTTCATAGGACTAAAGGCACCTTGGATTACGTTCACTCAGATCTTTGGGGACCTTCTCAGGTTCTTTCAAAGGGAGGTGCAAGGTACATGCTGACATTCATAGATGATTTCTCACGGAGAGTATAGGTGCACATGCAAAAGCATAAGGATGAGGTGTTTGTCAACTTCAAGCAATGGAAGACCTTAATTGAAAAGCAGACATGGAAGAAGATCAAGCGCCTGAGGACTGACAACGGATTGGAGTTCTGCAACAAGGAATTTTAGGAATTCTGTGACAAGGAAGGAATTGTGAGGTATCGCACAGTTATACATACACTACAGTAAAATGGAGTTGCAGAATGGATGAATAGGACTATCTTGGAAAGAGCTAGATGCATGCTCTTTAATGCTGGATTGTCCAAGGATTTTTGGGCAGAAGCGATTAACACTGCGTGTTATTTGGTGAATAGGTCACCATCAACTATTTTGGACTGCAAGACACTAATGGAAGTTTGATCCGGGTCTCCTGCTAATTACTCAAATATGAGAATATTTAGGTGTCCATCCTATGCTTATGTCCGGGATGGAAAGCTTGAGCCAAGGGCTAGGAAGTGCATATTTCTAGGCTATGAGATGGAGTCAAAGGTTATCGTTTGTGGTGTAATGATGATAAGGGCTCCAAGATAATTATAAGCAGGGACGCGACATTCGATGAGTTTGCAATGATGAAGAAGGTGGAGCAGCAAGAAATCAGTCAACATGGTGTTAAGGAGAAGGTGGAGATTCATATTGATCCTCCACAAGTTTCAAAGGGGAAACAGAAGGCGGTAGATGAAGCTGGTGAGAGCACATTACCACCTAATCAACAACAGGAAAATAAACTACTACAAAATTAGCGCTTGGCTCGCGATAGGGAGAGGAAACGGATCAAACCACCACAGTGATTTGGTTACTCAGATCTGGTAGCTAATGCCTTGAGTTCAGTTAAGGAGTTTGTAGGAGATGACCCAGCCTCATACAAAAAGGCAATTTCCAAGCCAGATTCTGATAAATGGGTTACAGCTATGAGTAAAGAGATGGAGTCTCTACACAAAAATAGCACATGGGAGCTGGTTAATGTACCAAAAGGCCAAAAGATTGTAGGTTGCAAATGGATCTACAAGAAGAAGGAAGGGATTCCCGGTGTTGAAGATGCTAGATACAAGACGCGATTGGTTGCTAAGGGTTTTACTCAGAGAGAGGGAGTTGACTTTCATGAAGTATTCTCCCCAGTTGTAAAACATACTTCCATTCGTGTTTTACTTGCCATGGTTGCTCTGTTTGATATAGAATTGGAGCAGATGGATGTGAAAACAGCGTTTCTACATGGTGAGTTGGATGAACAAATTTACATGAGTCAACCAGAAGGATTCGTTGTTCCTGGGAAACAAAATCAAGCATGTCTTTTGAAGAGGTCATTATATGGCCTGAAGCAATCTCCCAAGCAGTGGTATAAAAGGTTTGATGCTTTTATTATCAAGATAGGATATACTAGAAGCAAGTTTGATTGTTGTGTATATTACAAAATTTGTAGTGATAGCCTTCTCGTATATTTGCTATTGTACGTTGATGATATGTTGATTGTCTCTATAAACATATCTGAGATCAACCAATTAAAAGCTAAGTTAAGTGAAGAATTTGAAATGAAGGATTTGGGCAATGCAAAGAAGATATTGGGCATAGAGATTATTCGGTACAGACATGCAGGATTGTTGTACTTGTCTCAACGGCATTACATTGAGAAACTACTTGAGCGATTTGGGATGGATAAGTCTAAGCCAGTTAGTACGCCACTTGCAGCTCATTTCAGGCTCCCATCAGATCTATCACCGAGTACTGAGAGGAGGTGGAACACATTCAAATGTGCTATATGCTAGTGCAGTGGGTAGCTTGATGTACGCCATGGTGTGCACTAGGCCAGACATTTCACATGTAGTCAGTGTTGTGAGCAGGTATATGCATAAGCCAGGAAAGACTCATTGACAGGCTGTGAAATGGATCATGAGGTATCTGAGAGGCTCTGCAGACAGATGTTTGAGGTATAGTCAATCGAATTCTACTACAAGAATTATTGGCTATGTGGATATGGATTATGCAGGAGATTTGGACAGTAAAAGGTCCATGACGGGCTGTGTGTTTTGTGTATCAAGTTGTACGGTTAGCTGGAAGGTAACTTTGCAGTCATCAGTTGCATTATCCACAACAAACGCTGAGTACATGGCTTTCGCTGAAAGCGTCAAGGAAGGCATTTGGCTAAAGGGGCTGATCCATGATATGTGTATGACTTCTGAGATTGCTAAGGTATTTTGTGATTGTCAGAGTGCCATACACTTATCAAAGAATCAAGCATTTCATGAGAGAACAAAGCACATAAATGTGAGATATCACTTCGTTCGGGATATGGTATCTCAAGGAGTCATGTTGGTTGACACAGTTGGGACGAAGGATAATCCGACAAACATGTTGACTAAGGCTGTTCCAGGAATCAAATTCGAGCATTGCTTGCATTTGGTTAATGTTTGCAGACTCAGATAACAGGCTTTATTGGGGGCAGGGATAAAGAAGATGAATGGGAATTTCAAGTTAAGGTAGAGAATTGTTGATTTTGCCTTGAAATTTGAGGTAAAATTGACAAGGAACGGAAGAAATGGAGCAAAACGGAGCAAAGTGGTCGAAATGGACTAGAGAACACAACCCGACGCGTGTTGGAAGGATGCCGCATGTCGGGAGGCAAAGTAAGGTGCGCCAAGGCGTGTACATGGGCGAAAAAGGCATAAAAACACGTGTCGTGCGCCCCGACGCGCAGTGAACAGTTACTTTGCGTTGGGGCTCAAGTTTTTTGCGCTCCAACTCAAAGTTTCTGCCCATTATCGATTTTTTCTTGGCACAAGCAGTTTTGTGCGCCCGGGGGTGCAAGTTTTGTGCGCTCTGGGGCGTGACGCAAGTTAACGGGCTTGGGCTTCGATTTTCAACTATAAATATCAGTTTTTTCTTCTGGAAAAAGAATCACGAACATAACACAAGGGCTTCTTTATTGCTTTTGAGTAATTCTCTCAAGATGAAATTTAGAACGAAGGTGTTAGGTGTTTTCGTGAGATTTGTGGGATTCAAGTTTGTACTTGTACGTTGATTTGAGATCAATAAAATTTCTTTTCTTCATTGGGTGAATTAGGCACATTTTCAAACCACGTTAAATCTTGTTGTCATAATTTCATCGAATTACTTTACTGTTATTTCATTATTTTCGCAATAGATCCTTCTAGGTTACAACAAAAATCTTAAACTGTAAACATATTAGCGTAAAAGTTTATCTTTAGATTTTCTTTTGAATGAAAGGTTGGTGGTGAGTTTATGGCATTGACAAATATTTTCATGACTATTTCAAATGTAAGTTGATTTCATGGGAAGTTTTAGTAGTTTTTCCACACACACACAAAAAAACAATAAAAATTGTTAAATAAAAACTTTTTATTTAATATTGGTGATCACATAATTACAAAGCTTCATAATGTAGTTTTATCCAACAAATATTCTTATTTTTTTGATTGAGTAATATCATGTTCCATATAACATGGAGAAGTTGTCATAACCATAGGTACTGTTGATTATGTTTTGAAATTTAAACTACAAATAGTAAGAAATGGAAGAAGCAGTGTGAAACAGCATGGAATAGACGAGATCGGTATTGTAGCATGCCCCAATGCACGTTGGCAGGATGCCGCAGGAAGGCTACTCCAGGGTGGGGAAATGGGGTAGGTATGCTCGCGACGTGCCCCCGGGCGTAGCACACACTGGAACTGCGTGCCCGGGCGCACGGCATACTGGAATTCCGCGCTAGGGCGCAAGTTTTGCACGCTATGGTGTGGCGTGTTCTGCCATATATGGAGTTACACACGCCGAGGTGCAAATTTTGCACGCCCCGGTGTAGCGCGCAAGCCCATGGGCCAGGTTGCAATGTTTTTTGAGGTATTTAAACCCCATTTTCTTCTGGATTGATTATGGATGAAATGCAGAACTAGATTCTATGCTGCTTTAGAGATTTTATCTCAGAACGGAGTGTAGAACAAGGGAGTTGGGTGTTCTCATGAGATTTATGAGACTTAAATTGTACTTAGCACTTTGATTTGAAATCATTAAATTCATTAAATTTATGGCAAAGGCTTATGGTACTTTGGTGTTATCGTTGGCAGATAACGCACTAAGAGAGGTCGCCATAGAAAGTACACCAACGGGATTGTGGTCAAAGCTGGAAAGTCTTTATATGATGAAGTCCCTCACAAATCGGCTGTATTTGAAACAACGTCTATACACATGGAAGACGAAGGAAGGCATATCTATTACTCTGCACATTGATTATTTCAATGAGGTGATTCTAGATCTTGCTAGTATAGATGTACAAATTGAAAAAGATCAAGCTTTAATTTCTTTGTGTTCTTGCTTAAATCTTTTGAGCACTTGGTTAATATTTTGTTATATAGGATCGATATGATTTCAATAGAGGATGTGAAGGCCTCATTGAATTCGAATGAGAGAAAACATACCTTAGGGAGTAATGATAGTGAAAGTGGGGAAGGATTGATTGCGAAGGAGAGACTGAAAGAAAGGGGAAGGAGTAGAGGTCGATCTAAATCTCGAAGCAAGCTTAGAACAAACGATAAAGGTGCAGAGGAAAGGGGCACTAGAAATAAAATTATCTAGAACATGGAAAGGCAACGGATTCAGGTGAATTTTCTTATCAGAAACGGGATGATATTGCAGGAATTATTGAGAATGAGTCTGATAGTGGGCTTGTTCTCAATATTACTGATGGAGTGGATTTTAGATAGTGGTTGTTCCTACCATATGTGCTCACGAGAGAATTAGTTTACCACTTATCAAAAATACGATGGTGGTAAGGTGCTCATGGGAAACGATGCTTCTTGCAGAGTTATAGGGATTGGCACAATGAGTATCAAAATGTACGAAGGTATTGTGAGGACGCTAATAGATATGCGTCATGTTCCTAATTTGAAGAAAACTTTAATTTTGCTGGGTACTCTGGATAAGAACCATTGTGAGTACAGAGCTCGAGATGAAGTTTTGTGGGTTTTCAAAGATGCACTGCTAATTATGAAGGGGGACAAGAGAAATGGTCTTTACATATTGTAGAGTAGTACAGTTTCTGGTACTGCTGTCATTTTTTCATCAATCAATGATACTACGAGATTGTGGCATATGTGGCTTGGGCATATGAGTGATGAGGGGTGTTAGAATTAAGCAAACGGCGTTTTCTTTGTGGATAGAAGACTGGGAAGCTAGATTTCTGTGAGCAGTATGTTCTTGGCAAGTAGCATAGGGTGAAGTTCAGCACTGCAGTTCACAAGACCAAGGGCACCTTGGATGATATCCACTCATATTTTGGGGGGCCTTCTCAAGTTCCCTCAAATAGTGGTGCTAGGTATATACTAACATTTATTGATGACTTCTTACAGAGAGTATGGGTATACAGGTTGAAGCATAAGGATGAAGTGTTCGTCAACTTCAAGTAATGGAAGACTTTGATCGAGAAACAGATAGGAAAGGGGATCAAATGTTTGAGGACTGATAATGGATTAGAGTTTTACAATAAGGAATTTCAGGTATTCTGCGATAAGAAAAGAATTGTGAGGTATTACACAATTGTATATACACCACAGCAGAATGTAGTTGCAGAACGGATGAACATGACTATTTTGGAGAGAGCTAGATACATGCTCTTTAATGACGAATTGTCCAAGAATTTTTAGGTTGAAGCTGTTAATATTGCTTGCCACTTGGTGAATAGGTCACACTAACTGCTTTGAACTACAAGATATCAATAGAAGTTTGGTCAGGATCTCCTATTAATTACTCAAATATGAGAGTATTTAGGTGTCTACCCTATGCTCATGTCCGCGAAGGGAAGCTTGAGTCGAGGGTAAGGAAGTGCATATTCCTAGGCTATGCAGATAGAGTCAAGGGTTATTGTTTGTGGCGAATTGATGACAAGGGCTCCAAGGTGATTATCAACAGGGACGTGACATGTGATGAGTCTACTATGATAAAGAAGGTTGAGCTGGGTGAAAGTAGTCAACAAGGCGTTAAGGAGAAGATGGAGTTTGAAATTGACACTCCACAAGTTTCAAAGGGAAAATAGAAAGTGGTAGATGAAGCTGGTGAGAGCTCATTATCACCTAATTAGCAGCAAGAAAATGATTCACCACAGAACTATCGTTTGGCTCGTGATAGAGAGAGTAGGCACATCAAACCACCATAGCGGTTTACATATTTAGATCTAGTTGCTTATACTTCGAGTTCGATCGAGGAGTTTGTGTGTGATGATCTAGCCACATATAAAGAGGCCATTTCTCATCCAGATTCTGATAAATAGGTAGTTGCTATGAGTGAAAAGATGGAGTCTCTATACAAGAATAGTATATGGGAGCTGTTTATGTACCTAAATGGCAGAAAATTGTAGGTTGCAAATGGATCTACAAGAGAAAAGAAGGGATTCCTAGGGTTGAGAATGCTAGATACAAGGCGTGATTGGTCACTAAGGGTTTTATTTAAAGAGAGGTAATTGACTTTCATGATGTGTTCTCCCAAGTTATAAAGCATACTTCCACTCGCGTGGTACTTGCCATGATAGCTTTGTTTGATATGGAGCTTGAACAGATGGATGTGAAAACAACATTTTTGTATGGTGAGTTGGAGGAACAAATTTATTTGAGTCAACCAAAGGGATTCATTGTTTTCAAAAAAAAAAATCACGCATGCCTTTTGAAGATGTCTTTGTATGGCTTGAAGCAATCTCCCAAGTAGTGGTATAAGAGATTTGTTGATTTTATTGCCAAGGTTGAAAATACTATAAGCATTTATGATTGTTTCGTATATCATAAGAAATGTAGTAATGGCCTTCTTGTATATTTATTGTTGTATGTTGATGATATGTTGATTGCCTCTAGAAACATATATGAGATCAACGTTTTAAAGGCTCAGTTGAGTGATGAATTTGAGATAAAGAATTTGGGCAATGCGAAGAAGATTTTCGGCATGGAGATCATATGAGACATACACTCTGGGTTGTTGTACTTGTCTTAATAAAATTATATTGAGAAAGTGCTTGAGCGTTTTGGGATGGATAAGTCCAAGCCAATTAGTATGCCACTTGCAGCTCATTTCAAGCTCTCATCAGATTTATCACCAAGTACTGAGGAGGAGGTGGAGCACATGTTTAATGTGCCATATGCTAGTGCAGTTGGTAGTTTGATGTACACCATGTTATGCACTAGACCGGATATTTCATATACAATCAGTGTTGTGAGCAGGTACATGCACAAGCCGAGAAAGACTCATTGACAGGTGGTGAAATGGATTATGAGGTATTTGATAGGCTTTATAGATAGATGATTGAAGTATAGTCAATTAAATTCTACTGCTAGAATTGTTAGTTATGTGAATGCGAATTATGCTGGAGATTTAGATAGCAAAAAGTCTATGACAAGATGTGTGTTTTGTGTTTCGAGTTGTATGATCGGCTGGAAGGTGACTTTGCAGTCATCGGTTGCGTAGTCTACAATAGAGGCTGAGTATATGGCTTTAGTTACAGGCGTAAAGGAAGGTATTTAGCTAAAGGGGCTGATTGATGATATAGGCATGAGTTCTGATATTACTACAATATTTTGTGATAGTCAAAGTGTTATACACTTATCAAAGAATCAAGCATTTCATGAGAGAACAAAGCACATTGATGTAAGGTATCATTTTGTTCGGGATATGGTGTCTCAAGGTGTCGTTTTGGTTGACAAGGTTCGGACTAAGGATAGTTCGGCATATATGTTGACAAAGACTATTCCAGCAATTAAATTCGAGCATTGCTTGGATTTGATAAATATTTGCAGACTTAGATAATGGTCCTTTTAGGGGCAGGGACAAAGATGATGAATGAAGAATTTCAAGTCAATGTGAAGAATTGTTGATTATGCCTTGAAATTTAAGCTACAAATGACAAGAAATGGAAGAAACGGTGTGAAACAGCATGGAGCAGATGAGACGAGCGTTGGAGCACGCCTCCGGCATGAAAACTGGGAGGGATGTTTGCGATGTGCACTCGGCGCAAGGAAGTTGCGCTCGGGCATAGCACACACTGGAACCGTGTGCCCGAGCGCAAGTTCCTTGTGTCCTGGCTCAGCGTGTTCTGCTGCAGATAGAGTTACGCATTCCAAGGCACAATTCTTGCGCGCCCCAATGTGGCGCGCAGGCCCATGGGCTAGGTTGCAATGTTTGTTTGGGTATTTAAACCCCGTTTTTCTTCCGAATTGATTATGGATGAACCCTATAATTGGATTCTATACTGCTTTAGAGATTTTATCTCAGAATAGAGTGTAGAACGAGAGAGTTGGGTGTTCTCGTGAGATGTGTGGGACTTAAATTGTAATTGACACTTTGATTTGAAATCAATAAATTCATTTCTTTGTTAGGTGGATTAGGCGCATCACCGACCACGTTAAATCTTGTTGTCTCTCTTATTGAATTACTTTACTTTTATTTTTCAATTTTACTATTTGATCTTTTTGGATTACAACAGTTACAATACAAAAATATCTTAAGGGAATGTTGTTTGTGTTATGGAGGCTTTGGGAAGAATATGTTTGGAGGTAAGATTGGAAAATGTATTAACAATAAGTAATGCATCGATTCTTATTTTGGAAGAAAAGATAAATTTTATAGAATTTTTTTATGTTATTAGTTTTTATTTTGTTAGTAATTTAATGGTGTCACATCATATTTTACTATTATCTATGTTATTTTAATAGCAATATAATAACTGAAAATTATATTTTATATTAAAATAATGATGGAAAGATATATATAGTCTTGATTGGTGTAATGATTTAAGATTATTAAAATTATTTAATAATATTTCAGAAGAAAAAAATAACATTTTTGGGGAACTATTTATTTGTTTTTTGGGGAAATTTCTAAAGAATGAATATATTTTGGGGAAGTAAAGACTAACATATCATAAAATTCTCTATCTTCAAAAAAGATAAAAGAGGTGGAATATAAATCATTAATTTGTCAACAAAATACATATAAATTACTTTTATCTTCTATAAATATTTTATTGAAATATATTACATTATTATTTTATCTCTTTCTACAATATATTTCAAAAAAACCATATAAAAATGACTTCAATAATTGCACACGACGTATGACTTATGATCATTCGTCTTCGTTCTTTAACCCTGTCGCTTAAAGAAAATAATAAAAAGATTATTTTATGCTAAATTTAACTTAGACTCATATATATTCTAAAAATACTATGTAAAATGTATAGATTATGGTGCTATTTATTCTACCATAAAAAGTGATGGTGTGTTGTTTTAAAACTTTTAATATAGAATTCAAGGTGAACTTATATAATTTTTTAACGATAATTAAACGCAAAAACTATAAGTGAATAGTGGCGAGGAATAATGGCTCAATTAAAAGGCCTTTCAGATATAATTGAAGAATAGAAGAAAGCTATATCAAACTTTATTAAAGTAAATTTACATGTCACATCTAATTATTATTCTAAATTTCTATATACAAATCATATAAATTGATTAAAGTAAAAAAAGAATAATAAAAAATGTTATCTAGCTTTTCGAAACAATTAAAATAATTTTATTTTGTTTAACCTTTTAATATCTATATAGAAAACTAATATTTATGACATATATGTTTGATAATTTTATTAAATATAATAATGGTGTAAAATTTTAAGTACTTTAAATATGATCGATCGTTCATTTTCTTTTTATTGTTTCTAAAAAGGACATAAATCTTTATTTTTTTTTGTTCCCAATAAGAACAAGAAATTCAGTCTTATAAATGTATGCATGTAAATTGTGTAAGGTATAGATACATGACACAAAGGCTGCACATGGTTTGGTTGGAGCTGGTTGGCCGATAGTTAAAATGTAGTCGACAACTATGATGATTTTGCATGCGTTTGCCTCATTGACACAATAACAACCATAATTGGCATTTGGGGGTTCAATCATCATTCATCACTTGCACCGCATGCCATACGCACCTCTCTTCAAATTATATAAGTAATGGTTTTCACTTTTGATTAATTCATTAATCAATCAATTAATTAAGGGCAGATCTATCTATCCAATTATATATAATCGCAAATTAAAGCCCATTTAATCTCTATTCTAAATCATTTAATGGACTTTAATTCGGTCACTATAATATATAGTTACATATGTACAACTCATGTCCGCTTCCAATTTAGTCCGTATTTATATATTTATAGGTTAAAAAGTTAGTTTATTTGATAAAATTATTTTTCTTAAGAAAAGATGACTCAATTAATGGGCTTTTTTAACAATTATTTTATAAAAAAATTGGCAAAACATATGATAAGTAGTGAAGGATTGACTCAAACAGTCCAACGCTCTTTTCCTATATTATACAGCATATACAACAACGATAAAGTCAAAATTATATTCCCTTAATTTAGAAATATAAAAAGGAAATAAAGATGAAGACTCATTATTATAATTTTAAACTCTGTAGTTGAAATTTTCTTCATTGATTTATGCATACAAAATAAATAATTAATAAAATATTATAATATCAAGATGAAATTAAAAAAAGACAAAGAACCATATAGCGTAATATTCATATATTGTAAATGCCTATATATGCTTCTTGTTTTTGGTGGAGAGTAGATTGAATATGAGGGGCTTCATCTTTCTTGTTGACGATTAATAGTAATACTCAATAGATAGGGCTAGTCCCAAACCCCAATAGGATGACAAGGATCCGAGTTGTAATTACGTGTACTTGCCCCACTTGTGGACGGCCCAGATGCTTTCATGACACGCAAAGTCTATTCCAGTCCACTGCCCACACAAATATCTCCAATCCTACGGCTCCCACGCCACGCGCTTAGTTTGACTCCATTTATTAATTTATCATTTCCACCTCATATCCACGTATTTCCTAATTACAGGTCATCATTAGAATATAGAACCACATCCATCCAACTCAAATTTATTTATAAAAAATAAAAACTCATTTTATTGCTGGTACAATTTTTATTCCTTTATTTTTCAACCTTTGTGTGGGAGTAGGACTCGATAGACCTGATTAATTAACTGAACATATGCATTATCAAATTTATTACACACCTAATCCAGTACAAATCAAATTTACAGAATTACAGTGATTAAGATTAATACCTACTTGCACATTAGAGTTAGGACCATCTGATTGACAAAATGAACCTCCTATTATTTAACCTTGTGCAATAGGATTATCAAAGGAGGGCCCACACAAAAAGTACGCCGCCAACTTTTTACACTTCAATTGTCCAATCTTAATTTTTCACCTAATTAGTTAGGTGTGAATCTTATGTTTCACTTGGTTTTAGTTAATGATAGAAGATAAGAAATGTGGATGAATTTATGCAATCATATAGTACGATATTACGTCCAATTTTATTATCATTGAAATAGTCTAAGTTTAGGTAGTTGCATTAATTTAAATCATATACTAAATACTATAAATTTAATAACATCGTGGTTTTTAAAATACTTCAAATCCTACATTCTAGATCATTACAATTCTACATATGGTAAAATCTACATAATACCCACAAAATTACGGCTCAAAAATTCCAAAAAGAAAAAAGAAAAAATGAAGTAAATGTTGTGGAAATAATAATTACCGTACAGCTAAACTTTAGAAGGGATGCACTGCATGGGACAATTGATTAATCATGCTTTGAAAGTGGTACGGTACAACCATGGAGTTCCCGCCAGGTGGAAGATATTTTCTTACGTTGAAAAAAAGGCTGCAAGTAAAAGGCAAATCGAGTCCCGGGCTTCACGGACACCTATATGTGAAAAATCGCGACATTGCATCAGAAAAGCACATGACCCTCGTGTTTATTACCTATAAATACCACAACACACCACTCGCATTTCTCATCGAGTAAAGTCTCGTTCTACGTTGTACAACAGTATCGTTCTCCCGTAGTTGTTGTTGTACTAGTACCATTTCATCGTCAAGATTCTTGGGCTTTTCATTTTTTCCCGTTTTAGGTGCTTGCTTACTTTAATTCTTTTTTGAGATTTTTTAGGAAGAGAAGATGACGGTGGGTGCTGGGATTTCTGTGAATGGTGGGAGGTTGAATGTGTTGGGGGAGAGCATTTTGACTGATGTACGTGAAAACATTATTGTAACGCCGGCAACTGGTGGGAGTTTGATCAATGGAGCTTTCATAGGCGTTGAATCTGATCAGATTGGTAGCCGAAGGGTCTTCCCTGTTGGCAAACTACAGTAAGTTCTTATTTCCCATCTGAAACTAATTTTTCTTTTCTTTTTTTTTTGATTTTACATTTTGTCACGTCAAAATTTCACCTGTCCTACTTTTTGGTTGGTACAAGAACACGGGTTGATATCATACAAAAATGTTGTTTTTTTCTTTTAGGATGAATGTCCTTTTCTCTTTTTCATTTTCTTGGAGGATGATAGGTTTTTGACAACGTAAAAAAGATTTCTCTTTTTTCAGTTGCATCTCATCATCTCATCCAAGCTTCAAGTTTTATAAGTGGTTTTTGATACAACTCAATCAAATTGAATTTTTTGTTTTTTGTTTTTTTTTGGCTGTTGCATGGTGGAACTAATTTGTCAATTGAGTCTTCGACATGGAATATAAAGCGGCATTACTGAATAATAATAATAATAATAATAATAATAATAATAATGATTTCCAGGGATTTGAGATTTATGTGTGTTTTCCGGTTCAAGTTATGGTGGATGACACAGAGGATTGGCACATGCGGCCAAGACATACCTTTTGAGACCCAGTTTTTGATTGTTGAAGGACGGGACGGTGCACATTTTGGTGAAGGAGAGGAACAATCAGCATTGTATGTTGTTTTCTTGCCCATTCTGGAGGGAGATTTTAGGGCTGTTTTACAGGGAAATGCAAACAGTGAGTTGGAGATATGCTTGGAAAGTGGTATGCACAAAATTTTGAGTATCTTTTATTTCTTCCCTCCTTGTGCAATTTCCTAATTTCTCGTTTCCTCATATTTACTTGGGAGTTGGGACATATATGTTAATAATTGAGCTATGTAGGAGATCCCGGTGTGCAAGAGTTTGACGGAAGCCAACTAGTCTTTGTTGCGGCTGGATCTGATCCATTTGATGTCATCACAAATGCAGTCAAGTATGTCCTATTATAAATTTCTCTAAGTGGTTCTTTTGTGACTTTGCTTATTAAGTTTAGTAATTCTTTCTCTTTGAGAGAGCAAAAAGTTTGACCGAATGCTTGTGGATAGCTTTTTAGATTAATTAAGTTATTTTATTGCTAATGACTGAACGAGGGATCTATCATAGTTCCATTTATCAAAATTCATGATAAAGTTTGTCAGTTTTATCTTTCATGTTTTGTTAGATTCTCTGCTATTTCTCTCTCTGTTGAGCAATAGCCCCTTTGTGGCTGGAAAAATATTTATTCACATCCAAAGAGAACAGTATCTTTTGAACTAGGGAAGACATGCTTAGTTCTTTCTTTTTGGACTAAAACTATAGCATTACAAGAAGATATATGGCCCTATTTGCTCTACATTTTTCTTAAAGTGAGATATGGTTTATAAAGTGTTTCCTGAAGGAGCTGATCAAAGAACATATTCTTAATTTATGCAGGACTGTGGAGTGGAATTTGCAGACTTTCTGTCATCGTGAGAGAAAGAAGGTATGAGTAATCATTCCAAACTTCTGTTTTCCAGTTTAGCTTATTCTGGAAAAATGTCTTAAAAAGTCAATTGTGTCCTTTGCTTTTATTATATTTCAGATGCCAGATATGTTGAACTGGTTTGGATGGTGCACATGGGATGCTTTCTATACTAATGTTACTGCCCAGGGAGTGAAGGAGGGTTTGGAAAGGTAACCTAGTTATATAAAACTATTAGCGACACAGTGTGGTATTTCAGTAATGTGAAATTTAATTATCCCCTATATCTTATTGTAGCTTGGAGAAAGGTGGGATTCCCCCAAAGTTTGTCATAATTGATGACGGATGGCAATCTGTTGGCATGGATCTGACTAGCGAGGAAGCAAAAGCCGATAACACGGCCAAGTGAGCCCAATAGCCATTTCATCTTTTGTCCTTCATTCTTGCTGCTCTCTTCTTAACTAATTGTTGAGTTTGCTCTCTGTCCTGTCCAGCTTCGCAAACAGGTTAACTAATATCAAGGAGAACCACAAATTTCGAAAGGACGGGAAAGAAGGTGAAAGGGTAGAGGATCCAGCAATGGGAATACGTCACATTGTTACAGAAATGAAAGATCAACATTCCGTGAAGTATGACATCCGATGCTTTCTTTACTTTTGCTTGCCATGATTATGGTGAAAACAATTATTATTTATACATCTCTTTATCAACCATGAAGATACGTTTACGTCTGGCACGCATTGACGGGGTATTGGGGCGGTGTGCAACCTGGTGTGGCTGGAATGGAACATTACGAATCCAAGCTGGCTTATCCCGTCTCCTCTCCTGGGGTTCAGTCAAACGAACCATGTGATGCTTTGAATAGCATCACCAAGACTGGCCTTGGTCTAGTTAATCCTGAGAAAGTCTATCATTTCTACCATGAGTTACACTCATACCTTGCATCAGCTGGCATCGACGGGGTCAAGGTAGATGTCCAAAATATACTTGAAACCCTTGGGGCAGGCCATGGTGGAAGGGTGAAGCTTGCTAGAAAATACCACCAAGCATTGGAGGCATCGATTGCAAGGAATTTTCCAGATAATGGAATTATTTCCTGCATGAGTCATAACACGGATGGTTTGTACAGGTGACAAACGAATAGCTCATTTTCTTTTTTTGGCCATTTGAGCATTTGGTTCAGTATCATAACCGGATATGCTAGTTTTTAGCCATGCTGATTCAGATGGTGCTTTACTCTTTGTAGTGCAAAGCGATCAGCTGTTATCAGAGCATCAGATGATTTTTGGCCGAGAGATCCAGCATCACACACGATTCACATTGCTTCAGTTGCCTACAACACCATTTTTCTAGGGGAATTTATGCAGCCAGATTGGGATATGTTTCATGTAAGCTGACATCCTACTGATCAATTGTTTGTTAAAACAGTTCTGGATGATAGATATTTTGATGCTGATTTTTAATCTAATCGCAGAGTTTGCATGAAATGGCCGAGTATCATGGAGCAGCACGTGCCGTGGGGGGTTGTGCTATATATGTTAGGTATCATGAACGTGCATGAGATTGTCATTATACAACAATCATCGTTTCATGGCAATGCTTTTTCTTACAATGAACATTAATATATGCATGCAGTGATAAGCCTGGGCAGCATGACTTTAACCTTCTCAAGAAGCTCGTACTTCCTGATGGCTCCATATTGAGGGCCAAACTTCCAGGAAGACCAACACGTGATTGCCTATTTTCAGATCCTGCCAGAGATGGAAAAAGGTACATCAAAGACTTTCATTGAACCACTTGTACTTCAAAGATCTTTGAGTCTTTTCTTTTCGTCTAATACCTTATACCTACAATAATTGGATTACAGTTTGTTAAAAATCTGGAATCTAAATCATCACAATGGAGTAGTGGGAGTTTTTAACTGCCAAGGAGCTGGCTGGTGTAAACATGGAAAAAAGAATCTCATTCACGACGAACAACCTGGCACAATAACTGGAATTATTCGAGCTAAAGATGTTGATTATCTTCCAAGAGTTGCGGATGATAGCTGGAAGGGAGATGCTGTTGTCTATTCTCATCTACAAGGTACTTCCGGCTAAAAAAGTGCTAATTAGACCCATAGTGGCGTAATCTTCCAGATAGTTTATGCTGACGATTAACATTACAAATTTTTGTCCACAGGGGACTTGGTTTATCTAGCCAAAAATACTTCTCTGCCTATTACACTTAAGGCACGGGAATATGAAGTCTTCACAGTGGTTCCCGTCAAGGAGATGTCCAACAGGATTTCATTTGCCCCAATTGGTCTAATCAAAATGTTCAATTCAGGAGGAGCGATAAAAGAATTAAATTATGAACTGGAAAAGCCTGGAACTGTGCACATGAAAGTTCGTGGTTGTGGTCCCTTTGGAGCCTATTTATCTGTAAGACCTAAAAGAATCCAAGTTGATGCAAAGGAAGTTGAGTTTGAATATGAAGAAGCATCTGGGCTAATCACGTTTGCTTTGCAAATTCCAGAGAAAGAGTTGTACCTTTGGGATGTGATTGTCGAACCGTGAAGAATCTGCATTGAATAGGTTCATTGGCAGGATCCAATTACCATGGTGGCTCAAAATAATATTTTGACTCGTATAATGAATCAAAACAACATTCGGTTGTTCTGACTTATTCTTCTCCTTCCTCGTATTCTGTTCCTGGTAGGCATCTTGTACGTTGTCTCCTACGGTGAAGTTAGTGTACCCTTTGTATGTGTCGAGACCGAGAGACCCAACAGGAGTTGGGTGAATTAGGCATTAGAGTTTCATGTCTCCTGTGTGTCCGGCCACAGCATGAAATGATTAAATTTGGTGACTGACTATATTACTAAGGGATACTCCTGATGCACTAAAACTTAAAGGCTGGAGTCCATTGAAATCCAATGCAAGTTTAATCAAACATGTGCATTTATATCACAGCCTTCTGGATGCCATCCAAGTCCATAAACGGTTTAAATAGTGTTAGATCTTCAGCGAATCACATCACTTTTAAATGGTTTTAGGGCTTTGCTTTGCATTTCCTGATCTACTATGCTAAGGTTCGCACTCCCTCTAGCTGGTGATTAAATCACCAGCCTCAGTAGCTGATGATTAAATCACGTCAGCACCATGATCCCAGGTTAGTGACTAAATGTCACCGCCCAAAATGGGATCACAAAGCATCTTTATACCAGCAAATGCTACCAAGCCACAGATGCTTTTTCAGCACAACCGATTGCAGAACTTCACTCCAGCTACACTGAAAGACAATTAGTATCCTACAAATGCAGTATACCAAATTACCTTGATAAAAAAGAGAAGGCAGACAAAAGAAAATCTCTGCATAGAGAAAATCTCGGATGTCAAATTCTCATGCGACCTCTTTCACACATTTGAATCTGAAAAATTGAAGCAAGCTTTCCTGATGAGAGAGACTTGAATCTCTCTGGGGTGCATGTACTGAAAAATGTCGTACAAACTGTCAATAACAATCATCTCTTACACAAATAGAAATTCTTTACACTAGGGAGCTACGATCCAGATGTTCCAACTATTGGAAGAAATTAAAAAACCTAACGACCACGTCCACGTCCCCGGCCACGTCCTCTGCCCCGACCGCGGCCCAAAGGCCTCCCTATTTATGACAAAAGCATGCACAATAATTAAAATCATAAAATACAAGAAATGTGCATACAATTAATGAGAAATGTGAATCAGGATAAAAAGTTTCTTTACCTGCAGTTGGTTTCTTGGGCTTAACTCTTGGAGTCTCTTCAACAAGTAAAGTTTCAAGATTTAAGCTGTCGGGGAGGATATAGTAGCGAATAGTGTTACCCCTAACACTTAGATGATCAAGGGTGACTGGGTTCTTTCCTTTCAGGGTCAGTTTCACAGTCTTTAGATGTGTATTCATGCTGACATCAACTCCTAGTAGGATAGAAACATGAAATCTAGCACTCAGATCATCCAGTTTATACATCTCAAAATTGTGTGCAGAGAAATTGAGGAGAAACCAAATGACTAGGAAAAAAAGAAAAAAAAGATTTCCAGAAAATCATGTTAAAGATTGAGGCAATGTCCACTCCGTTTTAAAGTTTAAACTGAACTAGGAATCACTATGTTGCATCAAAACTCAAAAAACAAGAAGCCTCTCAAAAAGAGGAGGAAGAGGAAATAAGCAAGAAAAAGTGAATACATTATCCTGCCAAAGCAAAATTAAACAATCTTGATACATAAAGCTTTGGACACAGATGGATCAATTTAAGGTGTATTCACTGGGTTTTCACTTCTGATCCCAGTGAAGGCTGATAATAAAATTGCCATCACAAATGCCCACGTGCAAGGCACTCGGGCATTATTTTGGAAGAGTTGACATTAATAACAATCTACAATAATGTAGTTGTAGAAACAAAGAAACAAACTTTCAAGAGAGGTTTCATATGTTGAAAGTGTGAACTAGTAGTACACTAGCACACAGTGGCTGCTGTTTAATGATTTTTTTGAACTACAGATCCCAGTCGAGGGGTTGGATGAGCAGAAACATCAAAGCAAGTAAATGATGGAAATTAAGAAAAGAAAACAAATAGGTATAGACCAATGTTTGAAAAACCGAACCGTTCATTGAACTGGAAAACTTACTGGTTCACTGTTCATTGGTTCAACCGTTGGTCGGACCGTAATTGAACCGCAATTGAACCGTGACGTTACAATTATGAAATATATATATTTATATTATATATCACTTAAAAATTAATAAAATGTCAAAATATAAAACATAAGGAGCTTAAATGATATTATCTAACATTACAATCCAAATTTTACAATTCATATTATAAATAATCACAACAATTTAAATATATAAAATCCAAAGTTTAAAGTTGAGAGTGTGTAAATTAATTCTATACTCTAAACAAAGGCTTTTTTTTTACTTTTAGATAGTTTGTGAGGTGTATCTTAACCTTCAAACTTTGTATTTACATAAAAATAAAAAAAAATTAAAAAAATTAATTTCATTAAAAATTAAATAAAAAAACTGGTCCGGTTCAACAGTCCGACCAGCCAGTTTGAACGGTTTTTAAAAAATAGGGCGTTTTTTTCAATTTTTCGATTTTTTGAAAAAACCCGACCTGTTCACCGGCCAGTTGACAGTCCGACCGGCCGGTCCGGTCCGGTTTTTTAAACAGTGGTATAGACCACATCACAAATAGAAATGCTACCATAGATCTTTCAAACAGTTTTGAATTAATTTCCACATCCTTTACACAGGGACATGTGGAGATATTATTATCTAAGCATGAATGGCATAATTCTTCATCACATTTTAATGGTGTGCATAAAGCTATCCCATGTATGTAGGGATGTAAACAGATATTAAACGGATCAAATACACTATTTTCATATTTGTATTAGTTTAACTTTTCGAATATTCGGATACGGATACACTATCCCATGTATGTAAGAATGTAAACGGATATTAAACGAATCGGATACATTATTTTCATATTCGTATCAGTTTAACTTTTCGAATATTTGGATATCGATAAAAATTTGACAGATATTTAAGAATGATATCCGAATTCGTATCCATTAGATGTCGGTCGAATTCGAATATATCCGTATTTGATTATAATTATTCAGATGCATTCATATTTGATTAAATTTATCTGTATCCGAATTATATTTTTGATATTCATATTCGATATCAATTATTTAGATATCTATTAACGAATATCTATGAACTTATAACAAATACATATTTTTTAATTAATAGAAAAACTATACAATTTTATTAAAAAGAAAACAATCAAATAAATAGCATAAATTCTTAAGTAATAAATGACTTTATAATTGATTAGTAATACTAATTAATATTAATAATGGCATTTAAGTATATTAATTATAAAGTCAACTAACAATAATTATGTTGATTAACTTTATTTTTCAAATTTTTCTCTATATTATAATAATTTTTAAATTTATTCTTTTTTCTTCCCAATTCTTCAATTATAATTTATATATATATATATATACATATATGGATTATAAAATTTTTATTGAAAAATATAAATAATATATTATTTAATAAATATATATTCAAAGCGAATATTAAACGAATCAAATACGAATATATTATATCCGTATCCATTTATAATCGGATATCTACTAATCGAATACGGATAATATCCGTTTTAAACGAATGCGGATAAATTTTGTATAAACGGATACGAATGCAAACGGTAAACAAATTTTTGAATATTCATTTACAATCCTACATGTATGCAGAAGCAAAAGAATAACCGAATCAGTAAGTCTTGGGTTTAAGCAAGAAATAAAAAATAAAAAGTCCCCAACTTTCTCTCAGTCCTACTGTTGATAAAAAGACATAATAACGATTTCATTTGGCCTCCTTGAGGAATTAACACATTCACCGAAATTGTGCCAATACAAAAAGACATGAAAAAGATATTGAATTTCCAATTAAGTTTGAAATCCAAGAGCAAAATTAAGTAAACTCACACGCTGCCTAGACAAGCTAGATATCAAGGGTTTTGCGAATTGTACGGACACTACTGAAAAATGCCTCCGAGAAGCTGTTGAGGGAACAGAAAATGATACCTGTTATCGTTCCATGAACAACGGTGCCGTTCTTGAGTTCGATTGAGACCGTCTCGTTATTCAATTTCATCAAGAATCTTCCCGACAAGAAAATACAGAAAAAAGATAAAAAGAATCAATTTAAAAGTGACAATTAATTAAGCTAAGAAAAAGATTCAATTTCAACAATAAAAGAGGACAATGAGAGAGAGAGAATGAGAATAACCATACCTTACGAGCTTCATGGTTTCTGGGATCTCAGGGGTAGCTAGCGTGTAGCTAGGGCTCCAAAAAATTGAAAGTTGAAAGAAATGCTGGGGAGCGGGAGGAGGTTTTTTTATCCAATTAACAATTATTTAAAGTGATAAAAGTATGAACAGTTCTTGCTCTATGTCGTGTTTCCGTACAATTTCGAAGAAGGGAAGAGGGGACCCTCGTCCATGGGCGGGTTTCGCCTTGGCCCAGCCCACAGGTGAATAATGCATGTGGTCCGTGTAATTATTTGGTCACCGTTACTAGTTTGAAACAATGTTTTCGAAATTGGACCAGACAAAGAATCGGTGACCTTACTGGTTACTGATTCAATCAATTCAATCGATATGACGTCATAATAATATAATAATTATATTTAATTTTATAAAAATATATAATAATTTAATATTAACAAAAAATAAAACTTTCAATTGATATAGAAATAATATTATTTAAATAAATTTCAACTTACTTATTTTTAAGTATGTTTTTCAGAAAATAATACTATTTCACAATTAGTTAACTATAAATAAATAGAAAATAATATTTCACATTAATATAAGTAATCATTCGTTTCATACTTCAACTCCAAGTACAAATAAATTCTTCTACATTAAATATTCAACATAATTTAAGAGAAATTAAACAAATTAAACATAAGCATTCACATATAACTGCCATTTCATTAAATTTCAAGAAAATAAATTCATGTTTCAAAAAATTACATGTCCAAAATCTTTAATTATTATTTTCAATTCATAATTTCTCTTTTCTTTTTTACTTTTTATTTTTTTTTAAAAAGTAATTTTTAAATTTTTGAAAAAAAAAAGGGAGTGAACGGGTCAAAAACTGATATCGGTTCAACTGGTTTTGACTGGCACCGATTTTCAAGCCTCAACCAGACTGGACTGGCCCCGTGTCGGAGCAGCCGGTCTGGTCTGGTTTTCAAAACATGGGTTTGAAATGAGAAGGTTCATGAGTTGGAAATTAAATACATTATTTGAATGCAATAATATAATGAACTTATATTTAAGAGATTTTAAAATTTAAGTTAGTTGATAAAAATGTCTTAGTTTCTTTATGTGTGCATACATGTTTAGAGTTAGATATTATGTATGGATTCAAAAATAAAAAGTTTGACTATACACTATGATGATGGTAAGATTTGTTGGTAATATTTTGGGCTTCTGATCAATGCAATCGACCAGAAGGGAGGTCGGAAAGAAGTAGAAGGATACAGTCGGGTCAAGTCTTGCAACCAATAATACACATCAGGCTAGTTGAGGTGCCTTTGGCTATGATAATTCGACACTTAAGTTAGTACTAAATCGACCAGATAATAGAGCAATAGAGTGAGGACTTTAAGTGATAATGAGCTTACCTTGCTAAAGGGTGGCAATGGGGTATTTATAGCCTTTATGGAGCGAGTGATATATCAATGATGCCCTTGCTTATACAGAGAAGGCCTTTATCATTACCTGAGAACCTTTATGTCTTCTTCCTTTTGTGTACTATTCCAGAGAACCTAGGCATTGTCGCTAGCAAGGTGTTGAAGAATCAATCTTGACTATTGTACTTTTGTATTGATCCTTTCTTTGAGTAAGGTGTAGGACTAAAATCCCAAGTCTTGTGGTTTAAGTAGTGGAATAGGCTTGCCGAACCACTATAAATCCTTTATATCATTTACTATATCATTTTCTGTTTTTGTTGATATTGGAACTTCAGTTATAGCTAGAAGTTCCAGTTCATCCTTTTCCTAAAATATCTTGCTATAAGTTATGAGACTCCTTTGAGTCATCTTCCCTTTTGGGATCTATATCTTTCGGTGTATTATTTTATTTGCCTTGTGTATTCTATTTGTATTTTTTGGTGTACTATATTTTGTGATTATAAAATTTGTTTATCACATTTGCCTTATGTATTCTATTTGTATTTTTTGGTGACCTATTTTTTGTGATTATAAAATTTGTTCGTTGATATTTTCTTATTAGATAGAAACTTTCTATTGTTAAAGTAACCTATTATGGTAATAATTTATTGAGTTTGTTCTTCAATACTCAAATATTTATTGTGCTAAATTATTGAGCATGTCCCACATTTCTTTTGCGGAGGAGCAGGTGTTGACTCGATTTGTATTCTTCCTTAACCAAAGTATAGGAGAGAATGTTCTTTGCTTTTGGTGTTCATGGATAAGATCATGTTGCCCTTAGTGGTAAGTTCCAGTCTGATTTTTGGAGACATATTTTTGTTTGTTGGGATAAGTGGCTTATCAATAACTAAACTCCACAAGCCATAGTCAAGAGTTATAATAAACTCTTTGATATGTTCCATGTGGAATAATTTGTCCCATCGAATAGAGGTGGACGAGCATGCGATTGTCCTTCTGCATAAACATCAAAACTAGACACAACCATTAGGATTAATTAAGCTCAAATTGGTTAGAACTTACTTTATGAGCCCTACGGCTCCGACAACAATTGATAGAAAAGAGATCAAGGGGGTTGAATTGAGCATTTTTAAAAAACAGTAAGATATTTTTTTATTTTAATGAAATCAAATTGATAAGAAAAATTATTTTGATAATCCAAAAGGATAATCAAAATCGAAATAAGCAGCAAATATAAAGAGCACGGCGATTTATAGTGATTTGGTAAGCCTACATCTACTATTTAAGCTGTAATCTTAGGATTTTGAACTTGCAATATTATTAAAATCTAAAAGACAATACAATAGATAATATGAAATGAATCATCAACTATAAGCAACTATTTACTTTACCATAAACTACCTAACAGTTAGGGCAATGGAAGGCAAAGACAACTTCGAGATAGAATACTGTAGGGCTCTGATTTATGAAGAATGGCTTTGTTTTTGTTACTCGTTTCTTTTCTCCTTTAAATAGACAAAGTTCATTCAAATTTTTTTGTATCTTCTAGACAAGTCAAGTTGCCGTATAAAGTTCCAACAGTAACTTTCCTTTCTTGACTTCATGTTGCCATATAAAAATTCCAATAACATATTTCCTTTTCCCTTTCTTCTTTAAATAAATGGAATTAGTTCTAGTTATTTTGCTATATAAATCTATAACAATAACTCTCATTCTTTGGTTGCAAGTTGCCATTTTGAAGTTCCAATGACAACTTCCCTTACTTGTTTTCAGAAAATCATACAAAATTTTCTTCCTTTGTTTTATGCATAAATTAGGCAATTATCTTGAAGATTTTCGCATTTGATCCAGCAGATATCTTCCCTTAGGCTATATTAATTACAAGATTAAATTCATCCAAGTCGAATAAATTCAATACTATATTAATTACAAGATTAATCTATAACCTTAGGCTAAATTGTAGTTTAACAATCCTAGCTTAGGTCATAATTAAACTTTATTTGAAAACCCAATACATCCGATAGTTGAATTGACTTAAAATTTGATTATTGAAATATACCCAAATTGGGTCTAGCTAAGATTCAAGGTCAAGTTGAAAATAGCCCAAACGCGTCCAGAAGCCAATTCTGCACAAACTGCCTAAACAATACTGCCACGCGCCGCCGACGGCGATGGAAATCGCCACCACCAGCAGGCGCGCCTCGACGCCAGAAGCAAAATGCCCTAACCAATTCCAGATCCGACACCGGTAAGTCAACCAATTGGCCGCTCAAAGCTGCAGTGAAACCCTACCCCCGTCGTCGACCACCACCGCTAATTCTCCCGCCACCAACCTGATGAGGGTCCAAATCGTAATACAGGTACTTCAATTCCGATCTGTATAGGGGTTAACCCCAAAGGTGGATATCTTCTGTTGATGATATTTGAGAATCCTCCAATCAAGGCAAACGTTAGGCTAGCCGAGTGGACCTCGGCTTTGGCCCTCCGACGCTCAAGTCAGTATTTTCAGTATCTAACAATGGAGTAAGATAGATTCAGTGTGTCCTGGTGCATACCTTGTGAGGCAAGACAGAGGAGTTTTTATATTCTTCCCCTTGTAGGAAATGACTGGTAAGCCCTTGGCTTACCCTTGGGGTCTTCAGCCTTCTCCAAGGGGCAATTAGTCTATTCCTCCATTTGAATTTTGCCAGCTAGATGTCATTTCATGCTACAGGACGGGACGGTATACGGGGTGGCGCCTGCCGTGTCAGACAGTGAGGGGATGGCATGCGCCATTAATGCGGTGGCGTGGTGCCAGTTAACGCATTTAATGCGATGACAGAGTACTGTGCAGAATTCGACCTCCTGTCAGCCTGACTGGGGTCGAATATGGTCGATATTATCCGAGGGCTCTGAGGCGCCCGCCTGGGCTTGGGGGAGGCTGGTCGAATATAGTTGACATGTCCCATGGGCCCTGGGCCGTCGTCTGAACGTTGGGCCCTTCGGGCCACTATCTGGTCGAACATGGTCGACGTGGATCATGGGCCCTGGACCGTTGTCTGAAACGTTGGGCCTTTCGGGCCACTATCTGGTTGAACATGGTCGACGTGGATCATGGGCCCTAGGGCCGTTGTCTGAAACGTTGGGCCTTTTGGGCCACCCTATATCACAACCCAAAATTGAACCCACCACCGGCATACCCATCTCCTTGCGACCAAAGCCCATCCAAACACAACCACTTCCCGCCGCCTGAAGCGGTGGAACCGCCACCTCGCCGCGAGTTCACTGTCGCCTTTGATTTCCCGGCAATTTCCTTGGTGGTTTGGAGTAAAACTTGGTATGGTTTTGCTTGCCTCAGCTGGAGGAATCTAACCATGGCCTTAGTTTCAAGTTTCACGGCAAGTTTCTGGCGATTCGCCGCTGGGGTAGCTTTGGGGTTAGTTTTGGAAATTTAGCATAGTTTCGCCCTTTAGTGTATATATATAAAACATTTTCCAGCTTCTTCACTTTGACCCTCAAACTTTCCCACCGCCTTCAATTGGCCCCCTGAGCTTTTAAACCGACTTCAATCTGGTCCCCAGACTTCAATTGAGTCCTTTAACTATTGATTCTTTCACATTGACCCCTAACCTTTATGTTTTTGGCCAATTAAGTCCAAACTCAATTATTTTAGGGTCCTCATACTTTTATTTATCTTACATTAACCCCCTAAACTTTATAATTTCAAACAATCAAGTCCTTTCTTTATTTATAATTAAATCCCCTAATTCCCAATATTTCCACCTTGACTTTAATTAATTTAACTTCAATCAACTTAAACTAATATTCCAAAAGTCGGGGTGTTACAATTTTATTTCCACATTATTCATAGCACAATTCTATATTTTAGTTGTAGGACCTCTTTTCCCAATTAGCATAATATAATAAATTTTTTTCTTTTTAATTAATTTAAAGTTCATTTTGTAGACAATTTTTTTAATATTTTTTATAACACGTTTTTATATTATTTTTGTTTTGTTTTATTTTAAATTAATTAAATACTTTTTTTAATATAATTAAACAAGCATGTGACTAGTGCGATATATATTATATATAAAAGTTATATATATTTGATCAAATAAATTCTTTTATTTCTTAATTAAGCAATTATTTTTTGGACAACTTAGAATTTAAGTATATATATATATATATATAACTTTTACATAATTTACAACTTATTTGTTGCGTTTGAAAGAGATGAATAAATATTTATATAAAATATTAAATCATTGCTTCTTTATTAAAGAGTTAGGAGTTTGAGAAATGAATAATTATAAACTAATTGATATATAAGTCCTTGATTTATCAAATCTTTAAAATTTAATTATTTTTACAATAATATTTTTTAGATATGTAAAATAATTTTAGATAAAGATATATATAGAATATAATAATTTCATTGAAGAATTTGTTTCAAATATAAATAGTTACTTCCTACAACAACTATAAACTCTAAAGTTTATTTTTATACTATTAATTAATCATTTTAGTTTTTTAGCAATATAATAATGGAATACTCATTTTCAATTATTTGAAATAAATTCTTTTTTATATGACATATATAGTTGACATAGTTGAAAATTTTCAAAAGCTTGATAAATGACCACTTAAGTAGCAAATGCTATTAATTTTTATATTTTTTAATATATTTAATTACTCTATTTTATAATTATATAGCGTACATTTATTTTAATATTTTTGCTTATAATAATTCATCAAGAATATTTTTACATGGATTAATGATGTGAGATAAAAAAAAGTTTGACTGAAAGTAAGCATTCATTTAATTATTCCCACATTTTTATATACTTATAAAAGAAACTTATGAGAGATTGATATTTTATTTTGAATTGAATATTAGAAATTTACTTATTATATTATTCATGTACATAATATATATTAATTGGTAATTTAAAAATAATAATAAAATAACTACATATATTAACAAAAATAAATAAATTTTACTTATTAAAGTTATATGAAATATTAAGAGATATTTTAGCTTATAAAATTGTATGTTACAAAATACTTATTGAATTAGTTATCAAATAATTAATAACCTAATGTGATTTATTTTCATAGATAAAGTACAAAGAGGTTATATATTTACCTTAACAAAAAATATTAACATTTGAAATTCTCAAATGTCATAAAAATGTAACGGTAACTTCCAAATTATTAAGAAATCATACCAAAAAAGCTTTATATATTTTTTTTAAAAAAACATTCACTTATTTATCATATCAAAATATATAAGTATAATTATAAATATATACATATATGTAATTTAAAATTTGTATTTAGTCAAATATTCCGTGCTATTATTATTTTCTTAATTCTTTTATTTATTTATTTTTAAATTTTATCATTTTATAAGTTTTCATATAATTTATAAACTTAGAATTAGCAATTCTTGATATTCTATAACTTATTTAAGCATAAATTATTCTCAAACGTAATACTTTTAATTAAAATATTTATATTATTTTATTTAATTAGTAATAGATTTTCTTTCGTTAAATACTAAAAATAATTACAGTTCTTGTCACATGAAGTAAAATAAACATTGTTATAAAATAAATTATTTCAATCTTATAATTATTTTAGGTGCATCATACCAAGTACATGCTAGCACTAATATATAAGACAATTTTGTGCTTATCTAATTGAACATTTTTTATTCTAATTGTGCAATTTTGTCCACATGTCAAATTCTTAAAATTTTGAGTTTTTTTAATTCAATTGAAAATTTTTCATTGGTTGTTTATTTACTTTTGTATCTTGTTTTAATACAATCAACTTATCTATTATAACTAAAATATCATGTTGTGTTTATCCAAAATTGTAATATAGATTTCTATATTATAAGTTAATTCAAAAAATATTTATAACTAGATTTTTATCTCACTAAATAAGTTTATAATTTTGAAAATATTTTATAAGCACCATATTAAGTACTCTTCTCACAAAATTCTATCTTACAAATTTAATGTATCACAAGATTAATAGATAAATATTTTATTTATTTTATATATAGATTTTGTTATTCTATAATTATTCTTTTTACATTTTATTTCCACATTATTCGTACTAGAATTCTATATTTTTAGTTGTAGGACCTCTTTCCCCAATTAGCATAATATAATAATATTTTTTCTTTTTAATTAATTTAAAGTTCATTCGTAGAATTTTTTTAATAATATATTTTTATATTATTTGTATTTTATTTTTATTTTAAATTAATTAGATACTTTTCTAATATATTTAAATATTTTATCAATGTTATTACTTTATTATTTTCTCAATATTTATCTAAAATTAAAGTTCTTATAGCTAACTTAAGATTGTAATTTTTATATTACTTAAAACATCAGCATGTAATACTTTTTTATTTCAATTAATTATATTTTATGTATTTATTTTTAACACTATTTTCAAATAATTTTGTATGTTCAAATAAGAATTTATATATCTTTGATATTGAATTTTATTTTATCATTATTTTATTTGTAGCTCTCTCAATTTATTTAGATAGAAAAATTATATATAATTCATATTTGAGTAATGTACCTCGAATAATGTGATGTTATGAAATATTTAAAAATATTATAAATTTATTACGTTGTTAGAATTATTTCAATTTTTTTATCAAATGAATGAAGAAATACTATATATTTTTCTATAAAATATTCATTAAATTTATTAACACTTGATTTACCCATTTCTAATTATGTGCATATAAGAAAAACTTTTTTAGTTTTTGTATATAATATCATGTGCTTTGATAAGTTTGTTTCTATTGGTTGAAGCTTTACTTATTATAATATTTTTATAAGAAAATTATTTTATTTCTCTTCAATAAAAAAATTATGTACATATAGCTAAAAATAAAAATTGCATTGCTAAGTATACACTTTTTTCACAATTGATATATTTCATATTTAGTAATTTATATTCACTTTGATAATATTAACTATAAAAAATTAAATGGATATACAAAGTAATGAAACTATCTAATAAATATGAGCTCTAATAAATATTAACTTATTTTGTCATTTAAAGAGTTAGATTTTTTTTAATTTAATTATACATTTTTATCCAAAAAAACTTAAAATTTATCTAAGTTATTTCAAAACAACAACCAATTTTTCATACTTAATAAAGTTTTTTTTATATATTTATATAGATATAATAACTTATTTGTAGTTGAGGTAATACAATATTCAATTATTTCTAACCAAAAAATTATTAAATAAATAAATAAAAATATTCAATCATTTGATCAAATAAATTATTTTGTTTCTTAATTAAATAATTATTTTCTAGACCACTTAGAATTTATATATATATAACTTTTACATAATTTATATTAAATATACTTCAAAAGTAAAATTAAAATAATTAACAATCACATCATTTATGTTTTTTAATATATTTAATTAATCTATTTTATAATTATATATTGTATATTTATTTTAATATTTTTACTTAAAATAATTCATAAAAATATTTTTATATGAATTAATGATGTGAGATTAAAAAAGTTTGATTGAAGTAAGTATCCATTTAATTATTTCTACATTTTTATGATTGATATTTTATTTTGAATTGAAAATTAGAAATTTACTTATTACTTTATTCATATACACAATAGATGTTAACTAATTAGTAAAATAAAAAATAATAGAATTACTGCATATACAAATAAAAATAAATAAATTTTACTTATCATAGTTATATAGAATATTAAAAGATATTTTAGCTTATGAAATTATATGTTACAAACTACTTATTGAATTAGTTAATTATCAAATAATTAATAGCCCAATGTAAGTTATTTTCATACATAAAATATCAAGATGTTAAATATTTACTCTAATAAGAAACATCTAACATTTAAAATTTAAAATTCTCAAGTGTCATGAAAATGTAACGATAACTTCCAAATTATTACGAAATCATACAAAAAAACTTTATATTTAAAAAAATGAGCCATTTGCTTATTTATCATATCAAAATATATAAGTACACACACACACACACATATATATATATATATAATTTAAAAGGTGTATTTAGTAGAATATTCTGCACTATTTTTATTTCTTAATTCTTTTATTTATTTTTAAAAAATTTATCAATGTATGAATTTCTATATAATTTATAAACTCAGAGTTAACAATTCTTAATATTCTATAACTTATTTAAGTATAAATTATTTTCAAACATAATATTTTTTATTAAAATATTTATATTATTATTTTTAATTAATAATAGATTTTCTTTTGTTAAATGTTAAAAATAATTACAATTCATACTTTAATCACATGAAGTAAAATAAATATTACTATAAAATAAATTATTTTAATCTTAAAATTATTTTTGGTGCATTGCACCGGGTACATGCTAGTACTATTATATATAGCACAACGGTGTGAGATTCATAATTATGTAATTTTGATTCTAATTGTGCAATTTTGGCCAAATGAAAAATTCTTAGAATTTTGATTTTTTTTAATTCAGTTGAAAATTTTCCATTTGTTATTTTTTTACTTTTAAATTTCATTTTAATACGATCAACTTGTTTATTATAACTAAAATATATCATGTTGTGTTTATCCAAAATTACAATATAGATTTTTTTCTCATAAAATAATTCAAAAAATATCTATAATTTTATTTTTACCTCACCAAATATGTTTATAATTTAAAAAATATTTTGTAAGCATCATATTAAGTACTCTTATCATAAAATTCTATCTTATAAATTTAATTTATCACAAGATAGATAAATATTTCATTTGTTTTATATATAAATTTTATTATTCTGCAATTATTCTTTTTATATTTTATTTCTACATTATTCATAGTACAATTCCATATTTTTAATTGCATAACTTCTTTCCCCAATTAGCATGCATAATATAATGATGCTTGTTTTTTCTTTTTAATTAATTTAAAGTTCAATTTGTAGAAATTTTTTAATATTTTTTGGCACACATCTTTATACTGTTTTTGTTTTGTTTTTATTCTAAATTAACTAAATGCTTTTTTAATATATTTTAATATTTTATCAATGTTATTGCTTTATTATTTCCTCAGTATTTATTTAAAATTAAAGTTCTTATTGACAACTTAGAATTGTAATTTTTATATTACTTAAAAGTATCATATGCAATACTTTTTTATTTCAATTAATTATATTATTTATTTTCAATAGTACTATTTTCAAATATTTTTGCACGTTCATATAAGAATGTATCTTTGATATTGAATAAAAAAAATTGTACATTCTTCATATTTGAATAATGTACCTCGAATAATGTGATATTATGAATATTTAAAAATATTATAATTTTATTAAGTTGTTGAAATTATTCCAATTTTCTTATCAAATGAATGAAGGCATACTATATATTTTTCTATAAAAAATATTCATTAAATTTATTAACACTTGACTTACTCATTTCTAATTATGTACATATAAGAAAGAATTTTTTTTTTCTATATAATATCATGTACTTTGATAAGGTTATTTCGATTGGTTGAATCTTTACTTATTTATAATATTTTTATAAGAAAATCATTTTATTTCTCTTAAATAAATAGATTATTTATAAAAAATTATGTATATATACCTAAAAATTAAAATTTCATTGCTAAGTAAATACTTTTACACAATTGATATATTTCATGTTTAGTATAATTTATATTCACTTTAATAATATTACTACCAAAAATTAAATGGATATATGAAGTAATGAAATTATCTAATAAATATGAGCTCTAATAATTATTAACTTATTTTTTATTTAAAGAGTGAGATTTTTTTTCCCAAAATTTAATTATACATTTTTATGCAAAAAGGCTTAAAATTTGTTCCAAAAAAGTAGTTGATAATTAAGTTATTTCGAAACAACAACCAATTTTTCATATTTAATAACTTTTTATTTATTTATATAGATACAATCACATTATTTTTAGTTGAAAAAAACAATATTCAATTATTTCTAATAAATAAATAAATAAATAATATTCAATCATTGGATCAAATAAATTATTTTTATTTATTAATTAAATAATTATTTTCTACACAACTTCAAATGTAAAATTAAAATACTTAGCAATCGTAATAATTTCTTAACATCATATTTTTAAAATTTTTACAATTTATTTGTTGCTTATGAAAGAGATAAACAAATATTTATGTAAAATACCAAATCATCATTTCTTTATTAAAGAGTTAGAAGTTTGAGAAATGAATAATTATAAATTAATTGATATGCAAGTTCTCAATTTTGTCAAAGGCTTTAAAATTCAATTATTTTGACAATAATGTTTTTAGATATGTAAAATATTTTTAGATAAAATTATATATATAGAATATAACAAATAATTTCATTGAAAAATTTGTTTCAAATGTAAACAGTTACTTCCTGCAACAACTATAAATTTTGAACTTTATTTTTATATTATTAATTTAAATCATTTCAATTTTTTAGCAATATAACAATGGAGAACTCATTTTTAATTATTTGAAATAAATTCTTTTATATAGGACATATATATTGTTGATATAGTTGAAAATTTTCAAAAGTTTGATAAATGACCACTTCAATAGCAAATGATATCAATTTTATATATTTTTAATATATTTAATTACACTATTTTATAATTATTTTGTGTGCATTTATTTTAATATTTTTATTATAATAATTCATAAAAATATTTTTACATGGGTTAATGATGTGAGATCAAAAAAATCCGACTGAAAGTAAGTATCCACTTAATTATTTGTAATTTTTATATTCTAATTATAAAAGAAACTTATGAGAGATTGATATTTTATTTTAATTTGAGTATTAAAAATTCACTTATTATTTCATTAATGTACATAATATATGTTAATTGATAAATTCAAAAATAATAAAATAACTACATATATAAATATAAATAAATAAATTTTACTTATCAGAGTTATATGAACATTAAGAAATATTTTAGCTTATAAAAATTGTATGTTACAAACTACTTATTGTGTGACTTATCAAATAGTTAATAACCTAATGTAACCTATTTTTATAGATAAAGTACAAAGATATTATATATATAGTCTAACAAAAAATATTTAATATTTAGAATTTTTAAATGTCATGAAAATTGTAACTAAAACTTCCACATTATTAAGAAATCGAACAAAAAAGCTTTATACTATGAAAATAATTATTTTCTTATTTATCATATCAAAATATGTATGTATAAATATATATATATAATTTAAAAAGTGCATTTAGTAAAATATTTTGCGCTATTTTTATTTTCTTAAATTTTGTTTGATTTATTTTTTAAAATTTGATCATTTTATAAAATTTTGTATAATTTATAAACTTAAGCGAGCAATTCTTGACATTCTACAACTTATTTATGTATAAATTTTCTTAAAATATAATATTTTTAATTGAAATATTTATATTATTTTAGTTGATTAGTAATATATTTGCTTTGATTAAATGCTAAAAATAATTACGATTCATGTTTTAATCACATGAAGTAAAATAAACAGTATTATAAAATAAATTATTCAATCACATAATTATTTTGGGTGCATTGTACCGGGCACATGCTAGTACTATTATATATAGCATAGCTTTGTGTGTATCCCAATTGCACAATTTTGGCCAAATATCAATTTTTTAGAATTTTGAGTTTTTTTATTCAATTGAAATTTTTTCATCGGTTGTTTTTTGATTTTTATATTTTATTTTAATATAATATGTAACACCCCTGAAATTTGGTATTTCAAAAAATAGGGATTTAGAAATAAGATTTTGGGTTAATCGAATTTTAGGGCTCGGAATTAATAATAAAGGACTTGATTGCAAAAAAATTGAAAGTTTTGGGGTCAAAATAGAATTAAACAAGACTTGATTGGACCACAATTTCAAAGTTTTGGGGTTTGCATGGCTAATATTTTGGGCCAAAGGGGTCAAAATGAGGCATTCACTCTGTTAGGGACTGAATTGAGGAATGGGAAAATTTTGGAGGACTTAATTGCTAACTGAAGGGAACTTTTGGGGCCAATATGTGATTTAGGAAAAGTTAATTATATAAATATACTGTTTTCATTTTTCCTCCCCATTTCTTCTCCTTCTTCACCGAGACCAACCACCCTCTTCCTACTGGCGATTTCTTTTCCGCCGAGCCCTTTCCCCAAACCCCTCTATTTATCCTCTTCCCCACTTCACTAGCAACCGTCTGACACCTCGCACGCAATGTTTCGGGCAACGGACCACCGGAATCGAAAGGTCGAGAACCCACTTTCGATGGGCATGACAGATGCCGGCGGAGCGACGACCAACCGAGGTTGTGGGCAGCATTTCTGAGAGCCCGTAGCTAGAGGAACAAGGTGGTGCCACTGCATGACCAATCCACGCAGTGGCAAAGGTGTGTCTTCGGGGCGACGTTTGAGATTTTTTTTGGTGGATAAATAGAAAACCAAGCTAAGCGTTGGATAGCTCTCGGCGAGAGGTGTCTTCGGGTGGTGGCATTGAATTTTTCGGCGACGGCGATGATAGAGAGACAATTTTGCCTCTTTGACGCAACGATCGCACTCATGTGCTTGGTTTGTGATTCCGAAAACTCCATAATCGCATCTTGTGTTGGAAGTTGGGAATGATATTGGAATATATATATATGTATATATACATATATATTGTACTATTTCTCCTACAAATCTTGTAATATATCAATTGAGGATGTGATATATGAAGTTGGACATGTACCTCATGCTTGGATATATATGTACATGTACAGTGGGCCCGGATGTATAGTACTAGGTGGTAACTTGGATTAATTAAAGTTTGTTAAAGGATTACACCCTGACTTGAGGATTTTATATATATTTGGGACCTAAGTATTGACATTAAGGATAATCTTGTTAAATGGACCGTTGTTGTTAATTTGCGATGATGTATGAGGATAATTATATGATTCAAGGGATAGATTACATTCTATTATTGGGATCGAAACAATTTCATAATTATTTCTGTAGTAATCGTCTTAATTAGCATACCTCATACCGATAGATTTGATCGGATCCTGATTACTATATTAGTTGGTTAATTAGAGGTTTTGAGGACTGTTAATAGTTTGAGTATGCATATTAAGAATCAAAGGAGGATTGTAATGGTAAATACCCTTTTGTTTAGGTGACGACAAATGGGTCCTGCCGACCAGTAGGGTTGCTGACTGTGGTTGCTATATCTGAGAACTACAAAGGTGAGGGTCTGCCAACCTGGCACTTCTTATACTTATATGTTCTTGTGGAATGACCCTTGTGAGGGTTTGCTAATCTGCACTTTCTCATACTTATATGTTATTGTGATAAACCCCTGTGAGGGTTCCTATTTCTGTACTGTATTATGCTTTGTTGAAATATGAGAATTGTTTGAGTTTTCGATTGTTATCTATTATCTGATATGTTCACCCCTGTACGGGTTATCATTTGTTATCAATTCTGAATCCTATCTGTTCTGGCGCCTAGAACTCATGCATGTTATCTATATCACTCTACTGCATATTTCTTGATATGTCTTGTTCTGACTAAAGAACAACCTATAACATCTCGTCTGTTATCTGTTCATTTTGTTATCTAATTGTCTATTATCCGTTGATTTTCTTATTTGATTGCTCTGTTATCTGTTCGTTCTATTATCTAATTGTTTGTTATCTGTTCGTTATGTTATCTGACTGCTCTGTTAGCTGTCCGTTCTATTATTTGATTGTCCTGTTATCTGACCGTTCTGCATCGGTTACTTTTCGGTTATCTATTTATCTATCAGTATTTTGCCTTGCTTGCAATATGTTATTTGATTCTTGATATATGTTTGGAGACTGTTGGGTTGAGTGCCAATCCTAGCGGAATGCTTGGATTACCTGGGACACGCCAAGCTTCCCGCTTGGGTGTCAGCGATACGCTAAGCTTCCCGCTTGGGTGTCAGCAATACGATAAGCTGTTCTCTTCGGTATCACTGATGTGCCATACGCCATGTACCAAGCTGTCACACTTAGGTATGATTGGCTAACTTTCCGACTGGAATAAGGAACATCTGATATGCAAGTTCTATTCTAATCCGTTGGACTACATATGACACTCGGGTTTGTTTTGTTCTAATTATATCCTGATTGTTTGTATTCCGCTCGTGGAGCAATAAGGATGGTGTAGTTTCTTGGTCTAGGTCAGGCTGTTGTCCAGGCCGGACAAGCCGTCTGTATTTCTTCATGAACTGATTTGGTTGAGATGGACCATTTTTCCCAAATTGATCCGGTTAAGACTATCCCGGGCCGTTCTAGCCGACAGCCACAACTCTTGAGCTGGTTCCTACTGATAACCTTGAATTTGATAACGTCTATTTTACCTGACTGTATCCTGACTGCCTGTAATATGATCTATTTTACCTGATTGTATCTTGACTGCAATTACCTGATATGCTATTATTTTGATTGTTAAATATTAATCCGTTGAGTTGATTCTTTCTCTACAGATCCCCACTGCTTACTATTATGATTATCCCTCACTAAGTCCTTTGGACTTACCTCCCCTCGTAGTTCATTGATTCTCTCATATAGGAATAGGTGATGAAGATGAACTTCAGGCTTGGATTGAAGTATATACATTTTGTAATAGAACATGTGTTTAGACCTGTGTACGAATCACTTTTATGTTAAGTTGAAACTTGGGGATATTGTGATATGTCAAGACTTGAACTTATGGTTTGTAGTACGTGTGAAACAATGAATGATGGGATTTGTCATGGCATGTAATTTGTACTTTCGTTAAGATTTGCTTAGGTTGAAGCCTTGTTGCTATCTTTGATAATTTTGAAAAAAAAATTGTTGGGCCTGTTGTTTCAATTATGGATAAGATTTAAGTTTGAATTGAGTGGCGCCTCAGCTTAGGTGCTATCCCGAGTGGGGTGCTTCAGAGGTGGTATCAGAGCCTTGGTTTGTTGATGACCTAGGCATTTAGGTATCGTTGGGATTCGTGACTGACATTTTGTGTATGTTAGTTTGAGTATGAAGTTAGGTATATTACGTATTGGGAAGTTCTTGTGTGATTCAAAGATTTAAGATGAATTTGATCAGTTGATGTTAGTGAGATAAGTTTATGTACTTCAGGATGTCTTTGGGATCTTGTCGATATCGTAGAATGATTAAGACTTGTCCATTTATGAGTTTGGTTTACTTTCATCTAATCCTTCTCCTTCTTTTATTCTTGGATGTTTGGAGGAGTTAAAGTTGATGGACTTACTTGAGAGTAAGCTTGAATTGGGAATCATATAGGATGTAAACACTTGAGCTAAGGGATATCTAAGCTATGTAAGGATATGATTCTTGAAATGTGGATATTGTGGCAGGAAAATATGAAGTTTGATTGTGGAATTGAACGCAGAATTGAATAAGACATGAACTTTTGGGATAAGGCTTAACATTAAGGAAGTGAAGGGTTATGACCGGGCTGGCCAACTAGTGTATAACCTTTTACTTCTGGTATGTCAGACATATGAACGTATAACTAAAGTAAAGGGACTGGTGGACGAGCATAGCGTGGAAGATTTGAAGAACGAGAATAATGTCCTAAATGAGGAAAAGGAAAACCTTCTGAGATTGTGCCAAGGTCTTGAGGAGAAGCTGCATAATATGCATGAGGCTTTAAAGGATACAAGGGCAGAGTCAAGTCATTTAAAATCAGTACTTGGGGCAAGGAGTTATATGCTAGATACATTAGTGGAAAGTGTGGAGAGAAATGAGACTCGTGTGAAGATTGCAGAATCAAGTTGAAGGACTCGGTACTATTAGAGCTCAGATAGAGGACAATTTTCGGGCACTAGAGTCTGACCATAGGCGATCATTAGATATGACCCACATAGTGATGGATGAGATCAGGAGGATGGAAGATCACTATGGCCATGCCATCGATCAGGTCATCAGGTCAGTATAGGGATTGATACCGATGCAGGACCAATTTAGGCTTCACCCTACATGAGGGTGTTCACATCGAGGAGATACCTATTAGAGACCCTGTAGAGCTCCCAGCACAGGATCTAGAGAACAATGCAAAGGAGAATCCTAAGGACGATCCCATACGGGAGTTGCTAGCCGATGAACCACTGGATGATGATATTGGTTGTGGAAATATTCGAGGATAAGGGAATGCCTAGATGTATAGGGGATATCCTAATAGCAGCTTTGTCATTTTGATTACAAGGGGCATATAGCCGGTTAGCCAAATTTGGAAACTTTAACTCTATACATACTCATGTAACCTTGTTGATGCTAACTCAGTATATATAATTGAATTTTACCCTCGGATATTAGACAACAGATTTTTATTGTCATGAGTTTATCTAATTTTGTTAAACTTCTTCTCTTTCTTTCATTTTGGAAGCTTGGAAGAGTTGATGGCCTCACCAAAACTAACCCCAATGCGCTCCCCTAGTCGAGAAAATCTTGAAGAGGATACTTCGGAATGAAGACGCCCAATATATGTTGAGCAAAGGACACGAGAACCACAGATACATTCACCAGCAAGGGAAGAGGTTATAGAGCATATGAGTGCAATGCAGCAGAAATTCCTGCAATCACACTAGCGGCAAGGTCAGATGGATAGCCCGAGGGAAGCAAAGAGCCTGTGAAGTTTGGAACTTTAGCACATTTGGGCTAATAATAATTTTCCCCTGTGAAAAATAAACGTACAAAAAACCACCTTGTCATTTTTAAAACCATGCACACCGCCCCTTCCTTTTCATTTGCTGCCCATTTAGCATAATTTTAATACGAAAAAACTAATTTACCCTTAATCATTTAATATATTTTCAATTCAATTTAAATAACCTTTAATTATAATTTTTTTTCCTTTTCTTTCATTCTTTTCTTTTCTTTTCTTTTTTATTTCTCATTTCTCTCTTCTTCCATGACTTCATATATTTGTCATTTTATACGTATATATAAATTTATTATTATTTCTCATTTCTTATTATTTCATATATTCTCATTTTATACATATATAAATTTATTTATAAAATTAAAATCACTTTTATTTTTACCTTATCAATTATATTAATCTTTATTTCTACTAATTCATTCCAAAGTAAATAAAATTTAAATTTTATAAAAATATATAACATATTTTTTATTTATACTTAAATACATATAATATATATATAAATTTATCTATAAAATTTAAATAAATTTTATTTATATATATATTTCTAATTATTCATTTCAAATTAAATATTATATATATTTATTAAAATATATAATATATTTATATACATATATTTTTTTGATAAGATATTTATACATATATATTAGTATATTTGATGTTATTATTATATATATGTGTGTGATAATATATACAATTATTTAATAACATCATCTTTATATAAATTTATCTATAAAATTTAAATAATTTTATTTATATTTTTTTCTTTCTAATTATCTATTTCAAATTAAATATTATATATATATATTTATGAAAATATATAATATATTTATATATATTTTTTGTAAGATAGTCATATTTATATATTTATTATCTATATAAATTATCATATATATGATAATATATATAATACATATATATAATATATATTACAAAACCCTACCCGCCCACCTGCCTACCCCATCCCCAAACCTTACGGCTACCATGGCAGCATTGTGGCCAAATACTGATCTGGCCAGATTCGGTCACTGGTCGCCATGGCCAATGTAGCCATGGCCGCCGACGGCCGCCATCTGCTTTTGATTTTTTTTTTTTTAATATTATCGCCGTAGTTATTTATATATATAAATAATAATATGTATATATATACACTTGAATATATAATATATACACATTACGTATATGATAATATATTATATTATATATATATGTTTTATAGATTTTAAAAAATATATATAATATGATTTGATCTAAACCGTTGATTTTTTAAAAGGAGATCCAACGGTTGATGAATAAGGGTATAATTATCTTTTTATATACAAAAATTTAAGCCCAGATGCACGCATAGGCGCGTGTTCTACACCCACGCTCTCAGGGGAGATCGTTGCATGGTTTTAAAAATGACAAGGTGTTTTTTTGTACGTTTATTTTTCATAGGGTGGCGTTCTGAACATTTCATATTTCACGAGGGGTAAATTATTATTAGCCTAGCACATTTCCTTGAGTTCCATCCCCCAATGTTTATGGGTGAATCGGATCACCAAAAGGTAGAAGCTTGGATCAGGGCGATCGAATATATCTTTCAGATGTTAGGTTACCCAGATGACCTCAAACTTATTCTTGCCATCTACCCCATTAGAAGGAGTTGCAGGTCAATGGTGGACCTTGGTAAGACAACGATGGAAATATAAGAGGGTACCTCGTACCTAGGACAACTTTATGTGGGAATTTATGGATAGGTTCATACAATGAGAACTATGAGATGCCTGAAAACAAGAATTTGAGAGTCTTACCCAAGAGGACATGACAGTGTGGCAGTATGAAGCCAGATTCAGTAGATTAACTCGGTACACCCCGCAGTTATGGAGAAAAGAAGGATGTAGGATTGAGAAATTTGTTAAAGGATTAAGATAAGAAATACGACAAGCCCTTGTGCCCTTTGAACAGTTTAACTTCGAGAAATTCTTAGAGAAAGCTTTGAAGGTGGAACAAGAACATCTTGAGGTATATACGGATGAGGGAAAGGATCAACAAGGGACAACTTTTAAACTCAAAATCACTGCCGATAAGGAAAGTAGTTCAGGTAGGGAACGATTAAAGGTTCAATCTGGGACGCCAAGATTGAAATGTGAATTCTGTGGGGTATTTGGCCATGAAGAGTCTAGCTGTTGGAGAACACATGGCAGATGTGTGGATTGCGGTAGCAACCAGTACTTTGTGAGAGATTGCCCTAGACGGAAAGGCCAAACACCTGCAAGGAAAGGAAAACAGGTGACCGAAGGTTCTATCTAAGTTCTTGACTAACAGAAAAGAATATGGCACTGCATATTTTGGCTTCATACCCCAGACGGAGTCTAAGGAGAAACATGCATATGGGTTATGTCTATACCTAGTGTGTTTAAGTTTTTGTGAATCTGTATCCAGCTGTTGGGAATGTATGACTTGTTTTGAAGGCTAACATGTTAAGTTTGAACTTGACTATTCTTTAATGCAAATATTATGTAAGTGTGAACTTGTGATGATGTTAATTATTTGTTACTATGTTGGTTTTATGGTCTTTTAAATAAGAGCATGCACTCTATCAGAACTGAAATAGAGAATATTTTAAGTATTGAAATGACATGTGATTGAGGCAACGTGGAATAAGAATATTATGTGTATCGGTGTTAATCGAAGTTCATCCAATCGAAGGTGAGAATTTGGGGACTAGATTCTTTTAAGGGGGAGGAGTGTAACACCCCTAAAATTCGGTATTTCAAAAAATAGAGATTTAGAAATAAGATTTTGGGTTAATCAGATTTTAGGGCTCGAAATCAATAATAAAGGACTTGATTGCAAAATTTTTGAAAGTTTTAGGGTCAAAATGGAATTAAGCAAGACTTGATTGGACCAAATTTCAGAGTTTTAGGGTTTGCATGGCTAATATTTTGGATCAAAGGGGTCAAAATGAGGCATTCACTCTATTAGGGATTGAATTGAGGAATGGGAAAATTTTAGAGGACTTAATTGCTGACTGATGGGAACTTTTGGGGCCAATATGTGATTTAGGAAAAGTTGATTATATAAATATACTATCTTTATTTTTCCTCATCATTTCTTTTCATTATTCACCGAGACCAACCACCCCCTTCCCACCGGTGAGCCCTTTCCCCAAATCCCTCCATTTATCATCTTCCCCACTTCACCAACAACCATCCGACACCTAGCACGCGGTATTTTGGGCAGCGGACCATCGAAATCGAAAGCTAGAGAAACCTACTTTCAATGGGCATGGCGGACGCCGGTGGAGTGACGGCCAATCGAGGCTCTAGGCAGTGTTTCTAAGAGCCCCCAGCTGGAAGAACAAGGTGGTGCCACTGCATGACCAATCCACGCGGCGGCGAAGATGGAAATCGGCAGAAACCTCACGGCAGAACAAGGTGGTTTTGAGTCTTTAGGGTGACGTTTGAGACCTTTTTCGGCGGATAAACAGAAAACCAAGCTAAGCGTTGGATAGCTCTTGGCGAGAGGTGTCTCTGTGTGGCGGCGTTGAATTTTCCGACGACAGTGGAAGCAGTAGAGAGACAATTTTGCCTCCTCGACACGATGATTGCACTCGTGCTCTTGGTTTGTTATTCCAGAAACTTCGTAATCGCATCTTGTGTTGGAAGTTGGGAATGATATTAGAATATATATATATATGTATATATACATATAAATTGTACTATTTCTCCTACAAATCTTGTAATATGTCAATTAAGGATGTGATATATGAAGTTGGACATGTACCTCATGCTTGGATATATATATGTAAATGTACAGTGGGCTCGAATGTATAGTACTATGTGGTAACTTGGATTAATTAAAGTTTATTAAAGGATTAAACCCTAACTTGAGGATTTTATATATATTTGGGACCTAAGTATTGACATTAAGGATAATCTTGTTAAATGGACTGTTGTTGTTAATTTGGTATGATGTATGAGGATAATTATATGATTCAATGGCTAGATTACATTCTATTATTGGGATCGAAACAATTTTGTAATTATTTCTATAGTAATCGTCTTAATTAGCATACCTCGTACCGATAGATTTGATCGGATCCTGATTACTATATTAGTTGGTTAATTAGAGGTTTTAGAGACTGTTAATAGTTTAATTATGCGTATTAATAATCAAAGGAGGATTGTAATGGTGAATACCCTTTTGTTTAGGTGACGACGAAGTGGGTCCTGCCGACTAGTAGGGTTGCTGACTGTGGTTGCTTTATCTGAGAACTACAAAGGTAAGAGTCTGCCAACCTAGCACTTCTTATACTTATATGTTCTTGTGGAATGACCCTTGTGAGGGTCTGCCAATCTGGCACTTTCTCATACTTATATGTTATTGTGATAAACCCTGTGAGGGTTCCTATTTCCATACTGTATTATGTTTTGTTGAAGTCTAAGAATTGTTTGAGTTCTCGATTGTTATCTGTTATCTGATATGTTCACCCCTGTGTGGGTTATCGTTTGTTATCGATTCTGAATCCTGTCTGTTTTGGTGCCTAGTTCTTGCATGTTGTTTGTATCGCTCTACTGCCTGTTTCCTGATATGTCTTATTCTGACTGAAGAACAACCTAGAACATCTCGTTTGTTATCCATTCATTCTGTTATCTGACTGCTCTATTATCTGTTCGTTCTGTTATCTGACTGTCTGTTATCTGTTCGTTCTGTTATCTGACTGCTCTGTTATTTGTCTATTCTATTATCTGACTGTCATGTTATTTGACCGTTCTACATCGATTATTGTTCGATTATCTGTTTATCTATCAGTGTTTTGCCTTGTTGGCAATCCGTTATTTGATTCTTGATATATGTCTGGAGACTGTTGGGCCGAGTGCCAATCCTAGCAGAATGCTTGGATTACCTGGGACACGCTAAGCAGCCCGCTTGGGTGTCAGCAATAAGCTAAACCACCCGCTTAGGTATTACCGATGCGCCATACGGTCCGTATGGCCATTTGCTATGTACTAAGCTGTCACGCTTAGGTATGACTGACTGACTGTCCGACTGGAATAAGGAACATCTAATATGCACATTCTGTTCTGATCCGTTGGACTATATATGACACTTGGGTTTGTTTCGTTCTAATTATATCCTGATTGTGTGTATTCCGCTCGTGGAGCAACAAGGATGGTGTAGTTTCTTGGTCTAGATCCGGTTGTTGTCCAGGTCGGATGAGTCGTCTGCATTTCCTCCGAACTGATTTAGTTGAGATGGACTATTTTTCCTGAACTGATTTGGTCGAGACAATCCCGGGCCGTTCGAGCTGACAACCACAACTCTCGAGCTAGTACCTACTGATAACCTTGAATTTGATAACGTCTATTTTACCTTACTGTATCCTGACTGCCTATAATCTGATCTATTTTACCTGATTGTATCCTGACGGCAATCACTTGATATGCTATTGTTTTGATTGTTAAATGTTGATATGTTGAGTTGATTCTTCCTCTACAGATCCCTGCTACTTACTATTATGATTATCCCTCACTAAGTCCTTTGGACTTACCTCCCATCGTATTTCATTGATTCTCTCAGATAGGAATAGGTGATGAAGATGAACTTCAAGCTTGGATTGAAGTATATACATTTTGTAATAGAACATGTGTTTAGACCTGTGTACGAATCACTTTTATGTTAAGTTGAAACTTGGGGATGTTGTGATATGTCAAGACTTGAACTTATGGTTTGTAGTACGTATGAAATAATGAATGATGGGATTTGTCATGGCATGTAATTTGTCCTTTCGTTAAGATTTGCTTAGGTTGAAGCCTTGTTGCTATCTTTGATAATTTGGAAAAAATTTCTGATGGGCCTATTGTTTGAATTATGGATGAGATTTAAGTCTAAATTGAGTGGTGCCTCAGCTTAGGTGCTATACTGAGTGGGGGCGCTGCATAACCCAACTTATCTATTATAACTAAAATATCATGTTGTCTTATCCAAAATTGCAATATTAATTTTTATTTCATAAGATAATTTCAAAAATATCTATAATCATATTTTTATCTCATTTAATAAGTTTATACTTTAAAAAATATTTTATAAACACCATATAAAGTACTCTTATCACAAAATTCTATCTTATAAATTTAACTTATCACAAGATTATAGATAAATATTTGATTAATTTTATATATAAATTTTTTTATTTTATAATTATTCTTTTTACATTTTATTTCTACATAATTCTGTATTTTTAATTATAGGATATCTTTCTCCAATTAGCACAATATAATTATTTTTTTTTAAAGTTAAAGTTCATTCCAAGAAAGTTTTTGATATTTTTTTAATATTCTTTTTGTTTTATTTTCGTTCTAAATTAATTAGATATTCTTCAAATATATTTAAAGATTTATCAATATCATTATTTTATTATTTCCTCAAGATAGATCCAAAATTAAAATTTTAAGGCCAAGTTGTGATTGTAATTTTTATCACTTAAAAATATTAGCATGTTGTATTATATAAATATTTTTTATAAGAATATTATTTTATTTCTATTTCAATAAATAAATTATTTATAAAAAATTATGTATATACAGATAGAATTAAATCAAAATTTCATTGCTAAATAAATACCTTTTACATAATTGATATATTTCAAATTTAGTAATTTATATTCACTTTGATAATATTAATTATAAAAAATTAAATAGATATACGAAGTAATAAAATTATCTAGCAAATATGAACTTTAATTTATATTGACTTATTTTTTCATTTAAAGAGTTAGATATTTTTGCCTTTTAATTTAATTAATATTTTTATCGAAAAAAGTTCAAAATTTATTCAAATAAAATAGTTGATAACTAAATTATTTCAAAACAACAACTAATTTTTTTAACATTTAATAAATTCCTTTGTATTTGTATAGGTATTGTAACACCCCTAGAAATTATTTAATTGGTAGAAATTCTTCTTAATATTTTTATTCTTATAAATTTTAATTATTTGTGCATTTCAAATAGTTTTGGGGCCAATTTGTAATTTTAGAAAACCTAATTGAACATTCTTGAAACTTTAGGGGTTTGCATGGAATAAATCTTGGTCAAAGGGGCCAATTTTAAGCACTAATAAGTCTAGGGGCTAGAACTTAAAAGAACAAATTTTTGATTGGACTTAATTAAAATAAAAACAAAACTTCAGGGGTCAAATTCTAAATAAGGAAAATCAGATTTTATAAAAGTTGACCAATTCTTTCTTCTTCTCCATTTTTCCTTTCTTTCTTCACCGAGAACCTTCTCCATCTCTTCTAGAAAACTTCACCGGCGTTCACCATCTCCTAAAACTAAATCGTTTATCAGCTTCTCCTCATCACCAGCAAACCGACAACATCACATGCACGGCGAACCGAGCTGCACAGCTACTGAAAATTGGAGTTGAAAGTTGACCGACGGCGGAGGTTGATGGGTTTCCATTTTTCGGTGACCAAGTTGGGTTCTGAGGTATGGGTTTTGTAGAACTCAGCTTAGGGAGTAGATAGGTACCTTCAGTTTCCAGTTTGAGTGGCGGACGGCGGCAGAAATTGGGAAATCGAAAACGGTGACGGGAGGTGGTGTTAAGGGTTGAAGGCTTGATTTGAGGGCTATCTGGGTAGCAAAACTTGAAATTTGTTGTGGCATTGGGTTCAGGAGGTTGAAAGGAGTATTTTGGTGGTAACATTAGCTTGCTCCAGCGGCGACGACGAAGAGACAGTGTCTTCAGCTCGTCATGACGATCGTGGCGGTGTGTTCGGTTTATGATTTCAAGGCTTCTATAATCAGATCTTGGGTAAAGAAGTTGGTTCGACGATATTGCATATACATATATATATATATTGTACTGTTATTCTCATTTACCTTGTACTGTGCCAAGAATGAAGAATGGATATATGATTGGTATATATATTTCCATGCACGGATTATTATATAGTTTAGTGGACCCGGAGATGTCACATTATATGCTAATTGGGATTCATTAAGCTATTCAAGGATTTAAACCTTAAATTTGTGGATTTTAAGGAAAAATCAACTATGCATGAGACGTGCGCGAACTATATATATGTGTTAGTGGACCCAGATCTATGTTATTATATGTTAAGTGTTAGTTAATTAGTTTAATGAATAAGAAAATCCTAATTTTATGAATTTGGGACACTGATATGAGGTTAATTTGGTAATTAGGAAATTGATTATATATATATTGCTCGTATTGCTAAGAACCCTGTAATTGATAATAAATTAGTGGCATTATTAAGAGTATTTCTTAGCAATAATTCTGAACGAATTCTTATACCTAATTAATTGGGTAGTTACTGATTTTAGATAGTTAATAGTAGGATTTTATTTATTGGAGGTTATTCAGGTCGGATGTGGGTTTTGATAATTAAATTATTCTTTTGGTTAGGTGACGAAGAGCAGGAAACTGCAGACCAGTAGACTGTAACCGCATTTCTAAGGCTTTTGAGGTGAGGGTCTGCCACTCTGGCACTTTCTCATACCTGTCTGTTATTGTGATGAACCTTTGTGAGGGTTTTTGTTTGATTTGATTATGAAACTTATTGATTCTCGATTATTGAATTTTGTGACTTGCTTGTATTCTTGAATGTTATTATATGCTTGAGCTCGTTCTTGTGCCCAGAACTTTATTTACATCGTCAGATTTCTGTCCCTTATACCTCAGCCTTGCCAGCTACCCCATGTTCTTGATATCTGTGAAAGTAATATGTAAAATGGTCTGGTAGACCTATTTGTGTCATAAGTCCTCCTAATTTGTTCATATGCTTTGTTTATTGGAATAGGCCTTGTCGGCTATTATTGAATAAGGTTATGTCTTGTAAATTGCAAATCTTGTAAAGTTTTGAAATTTTTACGTTATTACTTTAAAAGTTGAATTGATATCTGTTGGCATTACATTCAATCCACGAGGACGCCCTTGGGAAGTTCAACCGAGAGGAATGCCACGGGAAGTTGGGCCTAGGGCTAGGTCCGGAAAGACGGCCGGGCGGAATGGACCAGCGATGATAGATCTCCAGCTAGTACCCACCTACAATCCTCACTTACAAGTAGCTGGAGGTAGCGAATTATGAGTGGCGGGATCTGGCATGCTGTTGACCATGCCATAAAAATAAGTTGTTACACGCGGAGTTGTGTGCTCGAGCAAATGGAAATATAAGGAGAAATATTTCATGTTCAGGTTAAATGCTATTGTAATGTTATCCTTTATTCATCAAGGAGCAATAAGGAAGGATGCCAACAGGCCAGCTAAATGTTTACATGTTTCATATTTTTTCTGAGTCTAAATCTGATTTTCGTCAATCATGAACTGACTATTTGATTTATTATCAATGACCTTGTTTATTGCCATTGAAATTCAACATTTTCCCTCTGTCTCTTATTATGTATTTCCCTCACCGAGTCCTTAAGACTCACCTCTTTGCTATTCTTTATTCTTTTCCTAGACAGGGGCTCACGCTTTGGTTGGAAGTCATTTTGTAATAGATTAGGTGTTATGATTGTACATATAGTCTACACGTGATCGAGACAGCTATCTAAGAGATGCTATGAGGATATTTGTATGAAACATAAGATACTTGGTTGTACATACTATGCTCTATGGAGTGATATTTTGGGTTGGTGCAAGTTGTTTTTCCCTTGAGTTGGTTAAATTCTTGATTCCCCAATTATCATTTGATTTAGATTTCATGCTTGAATTAGTGGCTCCCCAGCTTAGGAGTCATCCCGAGTGGGGGCACTACAAGTATAATCACTTTAATTTTAGCTGAAGAATAGTATTCAATTATTTTTAATAAAAAATATTAAATAAATAAAAATATTCGATCATTTGATCAAACAAATTATTTTTATTTCTTAATTAAATAATTATTTTATAGACAACTTAGAATTTAAAAATATATAAATTTTATATAATTTATATTAAATATACTTTAAAAATAAAATTAAAATATTTAACAATCATAAATATCTCATAATATCATGACTTGCTTAAAAATTTTTACAAATTATTTGTTACTTATGAAAAAGATAGACAAATATTTATTTAAAGTGTCAAATCATCACTTATTTATTAAAGAGTTAGAAGTTTGAGAAATGAATACTTAGAAATGAATTGATATATAAGCCCTTAATTTATTAAAATTTTTAAAATTTAGTTAGTTTTACAAGAATATGTTTTAGATATATAAATTGTTAGATAAAATTATATATATAGAATATAACAAATAATTTAATTTAAAGAATTTATTTCAGAAATAAAAAATTTCTTCCTACAACAACTATAAACTCTCATTTTATTTAATATTATTAGTTCAAATCATTTTAATTTTTAAGCAATATAATAATGAAGAACTCATTTTCAATTATTTGAAAGAAATTCTTTTATATGGGACATATATATATTTGACATAATTGAAAATTTTCAAAAGTTTGATAAATGACCACTTAAATAACACATGATATTAATTTTTATATTTTTTAATATATTTAGTTACACAATTTTATAATCATATCACGTACATTTATTTTAATATTTTTACTTATAATAATTCATAAAAGATATTTTTACATGAATTAATGATGTCAGATAAAAAAAGTTTAAAAGTTCAGATTTGACTGTTTGCAATAAGGAGTAGATTACCCAAAAAATCCTTGGGAACAATGAAAGTAACGAAAACTATAAGGGCTATATTGGCGAGATCCAATGGTTCACAGTTGCTCAAAAGAAAAATCGCCTGGAAGTCCGAAAACCTTTAGTACTGTACTCTATCCCTGAACCAGCAACGTTCACACCAAACTGCAGGACTGCCCTTGTCCCTTTCCTTTCTTCATTCCACCTCCTTCGTTGCTTTGTTCCAATATAGTCTATTGCAAAGTGGTTCGTATGCATACTTTACCTACTTGACGAAAGGGAATAAAATTTCGTATTTGTGTTTATGGATTGAATCTTTTTTGCCAACAAAATGCATGCAGAGCCCGTTCTAAATGGTTCTCCGATTTGAAAGTTCTCGTGAAGAGAATAAGATGTTGCTATCCCTCCCTCTATCTTTTCCCGCTTTGTCATCCCTTAGCCTATTGGGATAGCAACCTTCAGGCTTTGCCTACCTTTGCAAGATTCCAACTTGGCCTGGGAAAGTGCTTGCAACAATAGAAAGAAAGAGGTCCATGTAGCTATTGCGCTGCCTTCTTAGTCAAGGCACAACATGTTCGATATCTACTACAAAAGAGAGAATCCACTTTAGATAACCACTCCTCTGCTCGGCAATGTGAATAATTCAAGTCGAGAATAGAGTTACGGGAATAGCCGTCTGATGGATAACGACTTTTGAGAGTAAATATCTATTTAATTATTCATACATTTTCATATAATTATAAAAGAAACTTATGAGAGATTGACACATTGTTTTGAATTGAATATTGAAAATTTATTTATTATTTTATTCATGTACATAATATATGTTATTTAATAATTTTAAAAATAATAAAATAACTGCATATATAAATAACAATAAATAAATTTTATTCATTAGGATTATATGGAATATTAAGAGCGATTTTAGTTTATAAATTACTTGTTACAAAGTATTTGTTGGATTAGTTATCAAACAATCACCTAATGTAAGTTATTTTTACAGATAAAGTACAAAGAGATTATATATTTACTCTAACAAAAAATACTTAACATTTAAAAATCTAAAATGTCTTAAAAATTGTAACTATAACTTTTAAATTATTAAGAAATATTTGCTTATTTATCATATCAAAATGTGTAGGTATAAATATATATAAGTTTAGAAAATGTATTTAGTAAAATATTCTGCTTTATTTTTATTTTCTTAATTATTTTTTCATTTATTTTTTAACTTTTATCATTTTAAAAACTTTTATATAATTTATAAACTTAGAGTTAGTAATTCTTGATATTTTACAACTTATTTAGTACAAATTATTTTCAAACATAATATCTTTAATTAAAGTATTCCCTTTTTTTTATTTAATTAGTATTTTTTTTTCAAAATACTAAAATAGTTACAATTTATAAATATTATTATAAAATAAATTATTTTAATATTAAAATTATTGTTGGTGCATCGCACCGGATTGTTACCAGTACATATATAAATTGGAGATTACGAAAGCAATAATTTGACAGGCCGGAGCAGTAATTGGGAAGGACTGGGATCTTGAAATGAAATCGTTAAGATTTAAGATTAATCCTTGTTTGCCCATTCACGTGGAAATATCATTTCTACGTGTTCAATTATTACAAAATCTAAACAAGTCAAATCTTCTGTACAGGAAATTAATCAATGAAATGCTTCTGCTGGATTCGAATTTGGATACAATGATGACAAATTATGTCGTACTTCACATAAAAATTAGTCATCAGATAATTGGCTTTCTGAAAAACGAAAGAATAAGCTCATCAATAAGGTTTGGTTTGGGCGGGTAACCCTTAATTAATTAATTAATTAATTGAACATCATTATTATAATTTCTAAAGTTAGTTCAAAAGTCCAACTGATTTTAAGTTCCTTGTCACATGCCTTTGTATCATTTTGGAAATTCAATTTTAACCAATAATAATAATAATAATAATAATAATAAAAGAAAATAGTCCAGGGTCAAGTATTAATTTAAGTTCTGCGGTTATTTCTTTATTTTAAGTAAGAGTTTTCATCTCCTGCATGAGAATTTTGTTGTCATAAATATTTTATTTGCTGATAGTCTTCCGCACAAAAAACTTTGTTGGAAATCCATAAAATGAAACATTTGATATAGAAAGTAAGTTAATTTGGGTTGCAATGGTGCTTTTACTGAAAAATGTATACCATGTCGAAATATGGTGAAGTAGAGCTTAATGTTACCAGTATTAATTACCACAACGCCTGAAAGAAGGTGTATATGAAAAAAAATGCGCCTATCAAATTTTATTTTCATAGAAGTTTCGATATGAATTTTAATATTTACGATTGTTAATATTTTTTATTGATCGATTTGTCGAAAGACTATTTATTCTCATTTGTATTTTCTCTTGCACTAAAAATGTTGCACTGAACAAAATCGATTTTTATTTAAAAATAAGAAACTTATAAGGTGGAATAGACCATGCACCTTATAATTAATTAATTTCACGAGAGAAAATTAATTAGAAGCCTACAGTGCATAGAACGACTTTGACTTTGCTGATCAGCTACATTAATGAATTGTCAATATTTGACTTATCGTCCAACATTTGGATTCAATTAGTGTTGTATAATCCACTGGCAGCAACTTGAATTGATTTATTACTATGAAAATTCAGTTAGGGAAAGAGAAAAAAAATTGGATCAGAACAATCATTCAGCTTTGCGTTCTACCATAGTACAATAGTAGTTGTAGGTTGTAGACTTGAACTTGTCCATATTACCAGACACTTGGCAGCTGAAATTAGGTTGGACGTTCCAAATTGATACGTTACAATTCATGACAATTTCAATTTTTTATTTTAATTTAAGCTTCATCATATATCCAATTTCACACATAAATATTAATTATATATAATTCATATTGAAAAAGAAAATAATTTTGCAACTTCTTCTTATGAGCTTTGGGATCGGACATTAAGTTTTAGGAAATATATGTAAAGGTTTAATTCATAAATACCTTTTCTAATCTAACGATCCAATGTTAAAATGAAAGGAACTTGGAAATATCTAAAATAATTAACATTTATTGAAAAAAAAAAAAAGCAAAAAAGAGAAAGAATTAAATAACTCAAAAATCCCTTAATTGTTAAAAACAGTATACCAAAAAGAAATACTTATACATATATATATATATAAACAGTTTATTTATATATTATCATATGATCATGTATACATATATAATTTTAACATACATACATATGGCTGCTATAGTAAAGTGCCTAGATTTGATCAGATCTTGCTATGTTAGTATTCCATATTAGTGAAATAAATAAATTGTAATTTTTATATGTGGTATTAGACAATTCTCACATCTTGAACTAATTTTTGAGGTTGAATTAGGTCTAGAATTCATTTTTCAACATGTCATGGTGGCTGTACTCCAACTCGCTGCTGCCGTGGCGGCAGCGTGGGGGTTGGCTTGGCGCATTTTTAGTGGTGGCGAGATTATGAGGCAGCATAGTTGGCGGCACGACGGTGCATACCGGGTGGATCGGTGAGGCTGAAGAAGATAAAATGATTTTTTGTTTCCCTGTAATTTTGTAATTATCTCATTTATTATTTAAGAAATAAATTCATTAATTAGTTAAACTAATTTAAATATATTTTCTTGCATGAATCTTTTGAATATGTATCATAAAATATTAAAATTTTATTTGTTTTTCTATTTCTTATTTAAGTTTGAATTTGAAGAAATTATTCAAATTCAGGAATTAATTCTATTGATATTTAAATATTTATTTAAGTTTATGATGCTATGAAGAGTTAAAAATTTACTTAAATTAATCATAAAATTTAGTTTATTTGCGATTGTTAATGTTTCTTATTGATCGATTTGTTGAAATTAGTTTATTCTCATTTGTATTTTCTCTTGCACTAAAAATGTTGGATTGAATAAAATGCAACAATCGATTTTTATTTAAAAATAAGAAACTTAGAAGGTGGAATAAACCATGCACCTTATAATTAATTAATGGGAGACTTATTTAAAAGTACCAAACACACTTTCAACTTTTGTAATCAGTCCCCACTTGATTTTTGTTAGAAAAAACTCCATAGTTCTGTTAAAAGTTTAGATATCACTCCCCACTCACTTGATTTGACAAAAATGCCCTTAAGTATAATATTTTTCATTAATTTTTTCTCACTTCTTCTTCATCTGGACAAGCAAACAGTAAACCCTATAATACCAGAAACAGAAAGAACAGAAAAAACGCAACAAGCTCCACGATAGGAATGAGAATAACGTTAGAACCAAAAACCACCATCCCGATAGCTACATTGTCTTCTTCTCTTTTTATTTTCAGCATTTTCGGGTTTCTTCTTCTTCTCAGTTTCTTCTCAGTTGCTTCTGAGTTTCTTATATTTTTCTGACAATGTCAACTAGTAGTGAAGTAGGAGTGTTCAATCAAGTTAATGGACATATACATTAATCTCGCAAGAAAATGGAGTGAAATCAACGCCGAACACTTCAGTTTACAATACATAGCTCCACATCAAAAATTGTACATGAGTTTGACTGATGATGACGGTGTCATGAATATGGTCTTACTTCATTTGACATTGAAGATGAACGTTGTTGACATCCTGGTAAACCGAAAGGATGAATTAAGCAGCAGTGCAAAGAAGAGCAGTGATGGTTTAATGTAATACTTCTACATAATCTAAACTGTACTGTAGTTTGTAAAGTTTTGTACTTGAAGTGTTTTGAAATTGTACTCTATTATGTAAGTTTTATACTTCAAGTGTTCTATTAATGGATTATCCAAAATTGTACTACAACTTCTAGCAGTTTATACTTGAAGTGTTCCGAAACTATACGTCTTTTATATAAAATTATTCTTTTGATTTTTTGAAATTATACTTCATTTTATCAAAAATTGTAATATATTTATTGAAGTTATATACTTTAAGTGTTATATTTATCAATTAACCAAAATATACTGCAGTTGCTAGGGCTTTATACTTCAAGTGTTCTGAAATTGTACTTTTATTTTCTGAAATTATACTTTCTTTTGTACTTAATTTTATCTAAACATGTACTTATTCATTCAAGTTCTATACTTCAAGTGTTTCGAAATTGTACTTCATTTTATCTAAACTTATACTTTAGTTATTTGAATCTATTATTTAACTTTAAAGTGTTTTACTAATGGGTTATCCAAAAATTGTACTGCAATTGCTAAAGTTTTATACTTCAAGTGTTTTGAAATTGTACTTCACTTTATCTAAAATTGTACTTCTATTTTTTGAAATTATACTTCATTTCATACATTGTTTTACCTAAACATATACTCTATTCATTGAAGTTCTATACTTCAAGTGTTCTGAAATTGTACTTCATTTTATTTAAACTTGTACTTCAATTATCTGAATCTATTATTTAAGTTTTATACTTCAAGTGTTCTACTAATGGATTATCCAAAATCATATTGCAATTGCTAAGGATTTATATTTCAAGTGTTCTAAAATTGTACTTCTTTTTATATAAAATTTTACTTTTATTTTCTGAAATTATACTTCATTTTACATAAACATTTACTCTATTTATTGAAGTTATATACTTCAAGTGTTTCGAAATTGTACTTTATTTTATCTAAACTTATACTTCAATTATTTGAATCTATTATTTAAGTTTCAAGTGTTCTACTAATGAATTATTCAAAAATGATACCGCAATTACTAAGGTTTTATACTTCAGGTGTTCTAAAATTGTACTTCACTTTATCTAAAATTGTACTTTTATTTTTTAAAATTATACTTCATTTTACCTAAACATGTACTCTATTCATTGAAGTTCTATACTTCAAGTGTTCCAAACTTGTACTTCAGTTATCTGAATCTATTATTTAAGTTTCAAGTATTTTACTAATGGATTATTCAAAAATTGTGTTGCAATTGCTAAGGTTTTATACTTCAAGTGTTCTGAAATTGTACTTCACTTTATAAAAAATTGTATTTCTATTTTTTGAAATTATACTTCATTTTATCTAAACTTATACTATATTCATTGAAGTTTTATACTTCAAGTGTTCCGAAATTTTACTTTATTTTATCAAAACTTGTACTCTCGAGTTAAAGTCACTTTTATCGTATGACTTTACCGATCAATATTACCGAGTTGAGATGTATCAACAAGCATACCAAGCAGTGATAAACACCATTCCTACGTATGATATGCATATGCTCCCTCTAGATGATGATGGCGTCATTAATGCACCTGATTGCCGATCTCAACCTGGGCATAGAAGGACACAAAGGATTCCATCACAAATTGAGAAATGTGTAATTAAGTGTAAAAGGTGTGGTAGAACAGGGCATAATCGTCGAACCTGCAAAGAATCAATAATCTAGCTAAATTTTGTACCTTAATCTAGGAGATTTATACTTGATTTCATGATATTTGTACTTTATTTCGATAATCATGTACTTAATTTAGGGTGAAATTGGCATTTTTGTATATTGTCCGACATATCAATTATTTTGTACCCTAATCTGGGACAACTATACTTGGTGTCATGACAATTATACTTTATTTCGGCAATTATGTATTTGATTTAGCGTGAAATTGGCATTTTTGTATGTTGTCCGGGATATCAGTTTTTTTGTACCCCAATTTGGTAGAATTGTACTTGATTTCATGACATTTGTACTTCTTTTTGGCAATAATGTACTTGTTTAGCGTGGAAGTTAGCAAATGGATGTTGTCCAAGATATCAGCGCTTTCGTACCTCAATCTGAAATATTTATACTTGATTTCACGATATTTGTATTTCATTTCAGCTATTATGTACTCCATTTCATAATATTTTTACTAATATTGTTGAATTGAAATTTGTTCCATGATTTGCTTTTAAGTCTCAGTAATTAATAACCAAACTCTAAAAATGTGTGTAATATTTATTATATGAATAAAATAATATTAAAGTTTTAAAGTGTTAACCACTAATATTCAACGAATGAATGTTATCAATCGCAGTAATGTAAAGAATACTTATGCTTTCAAAGATATAAACAAATGAGCATTTGACAATAATATCCACCCTATAGCCCGTACAAATACGTACTTCATCTGATCCGATAATCTCAAAATATTGTACTTGACTATCACTACAATCATTGGAGACTAATTATTCAATTACAATAAGTGTACCTCAACATAACACCATTTATACTTTATTTGTTCTACATTTGTACTACATTTTCATCATATTATACTCAAATTCACTATCCGATTTCAATTGAATTGAAGTGTACTTCAACATAACACCATTTATACTTTGTTTATTCTACGTTTGTACTATATTTTCATCATATTGTACTCAAATTCACTATCCGATTTCAATTGAATTGAAGTGTACTTTAACATAATACCATTTATACTTTGTTTGTTCCATATATGTACTTCATTTATATTATATTGTACTCAAATTCACTGTTCGATTTCAATTTAGTTGAAGTGTACTTCAACATAACACCATTTATATTTTGTTTGTTCTACGTTTGTACTTCATTTACATCATATTGTACTCAAATTCACTGTCCAACTTCAATTTAATTGAAGTGTACTTCAACATAATACCATTTATACTTTGTTTGTTTTACGTTTGTACTTCATTTTCATCATATTATACTCAAATTCACTATCCGATTTCAATTTAATTGAACTATACTTCAACATAACAATATTTATACTTTATTTGTTCTACGTTTGTACTTCATTTTCCTCATATTGCACTCAAATTCACTGCTCGATTTCAATTTAATTGAACTGTATTTCAATATAATACCATTTATACTTTATTTGTTCTATATTTATACTTCATTTCCATCATATTGTACTTAAATTCACTACCTAATTTCAATTTAATTGAAGTGTATTTCAACATAACACCATTTATACTTTATTTTTTCTATATTTGTACTTTATTTCCATCATATTGTACTCAAATTCACTGTTCGATTTCAATTGAATTGAAGTGTACTTCAACATAACACCATTTATATTTTGTTCGTTATACATTTGTATTTCATTTCCCTCATATGGTATTGAAATCAAAATATTATAAATACTTGATGGAAAATTATACTTACATACAAAATAATATTATAAACAAAGTATGCTTCAATTTACATATGTATGTACATACAAAGTATGATTCAAACCCTACAGGCTTAAATATTTTGTACTACAATTGCTTCTAAAATATACTATAGATACACAGGTTATATACTATATTTTCAGTTAATGAATACTACATGCCTGAATGTTTTTGTACTACAAATGCTTCTAAAATGTACTGCATATATACAAATATTAAATTATAATTTAATTTAATCTACAAACTTGAATGTTTTGTACTACATATGCTTTTAAAATGTACTGCAGTTACATAGATTATATGCTACACTTTTGCCTGATGTGTACTGCAAGCATAAATGTTTATACTATATTTGTTTCTAAAATGTACTGCAGTTACACAGATTATATACTACACTTTCATTTAATGTATACTGCAAGCTTAAATATTTTGTACTACAGTTGCTTCTAAACTGTACTATAGATACACATATTATATACTATATTTTCAGTAATGTATACTGCACACTTGAATATTTTTGTACTACAGATGCTTATAAAATATACTGCATATATACAGATTATATACTATAATTTCATTTAATCTATAGGTTTGAATGTTTTGTACTATATTTTTGCAACTTCCTCTCCCGGCGTCCAAATCACTTGCCTCTTGAACCGTTGGATAGCTCTCGGCTTATACATTAACTCCACAAAGTTCCAGCCTCGTCCGATTCTCCATGGAACAGTAATTGCCCTCGCAATAAGCTGGAATTACAGCATTGCCACTGCACTGCCGCATTCTAAAGATCTTCGTCGTTTCCTATCCAAACGGAATCGTCTACTGGTGAAACTTGGTGGGAACGTTGCCAACACCTCAAGGAACACCCCACTGAAACAGTTTCACAAAATTCCTTTTCCAAGACACTCTGCTCAATGCATCTTTGCACTACCTGCGTGCAGTAAGACCGCTCCAGGTCGTCCTCAATGTTTGATGCCCAAACGGACACGGAATGACTTCAAACTTGGTGGGAAGCATCCTCATAACTTAAGGAATATGCCATTGAAACAGTTTTTCAAACCGAACCTCGTAAGAGTCTCTGCTCATAGGCTTTTTTCGCCTTAATGAGTGAGCCGACAACGCCTTGTCGCTCTTAATGCCCCTTGAAGTCAAGGTTGCCATTCTTCTCCAATGAGCGACCCATGACATTCTCCCCCACTTGATCCGTTGACGTCCTCGTCAACACATACATAAGGACTCGAAGTGTATGCGGTGCCCCAACTCAACTCTGATCTCTTTTTGCACCGGATGAATTTAGCTCCTCTTTACACAGATTATATACTATACTTTCATTTAATGTATACTACATGCTTAAATATTTTATACTACAGTTGCTTCTAAAATGTACTACAGATACACAAATTATATACTACATTTTCAGTTAATATATACTGCATGCTTGAATACTTTTGTACTATAGATGCTTCTAAAATGTACTGCATGCACACAAATTATATACTATAATTTCATTTAATCTGCAGCTTTGAATATTTTGTACTAAAAATGCTTTTAAAATATACTGCAGTTACACATATTATTTACTACACTTTTGCTTAATGTGTACTGCAAGTTTGAATATTTATACTACATTTGCTTCTAAAATATACTACAGTTATACTGATTATATACTACACTTTTGCTTAATGTGTACTGCAAGCTTGGATGTTTTGTACCACAAATAATATACTACCACTTTCAGATAATTTCACCATAAAATTTTAGATAAAAAGAAGTATAAACCTCAAAAAAGTGAAGTACAACTTTCATGCCTTTCAAGTACAAATCAAAAACTTCCCATCTCACAAATAAAATTATATATATCAATTGGGTTCAAGTGTTTAACAACTAAATAGGAAATAAAAACCCTAAACATGAGAAAATAGACAAGAAATAAGTATAACACTGAAAAATCACAGACATTTAAAACTGTAAATGCAGAAAACATACATTTGTTTCTTTTTATTACTTCTTTTTGTATTTCGCTTCTTGTTGCCATTGTTTCTCCTTCCATTGTCACAGAAAAAATGGCAGAAATTTTGGTGTCTTTTTTTTTTTTTCCCCTCGCATCAATGGCAAAGGAACGATTTCGCGCCCTTTTGTTTGGCCGCTTGGAGAAGTCGTCGATTTCAGGAAAAAATAAAATGAAAGCATTCTTCTTGAAGAGAAAAATGCATTTCTCAGGTATTTTTGTTGTTTTCTCTAACTACAAGGATATATGTGTCTTTCTAAAAGATATGGGGAGTGATTTCTAAGTTTTGTGAAAAAGTAGGGAGTTTAGTGTGTAAAAATTCAAATGGGGACTGATCACTAAAATGAAAGTAGGATTAGGAATTTTTTTCTAATTAACCGTTAATTAATTTCACGAGAGAAAATTAGAAGCCTACAGTGCATAGAACGACTTTGACTTTGCTGATCAGCTACATTAATGAATTGTCAATATTTTACTTATCATCCAACATTTGGATTCAATTAGGGCTTGTTTGCTTGGGCATATAGGATTAGGACGGATTAATATGCTAGTGATACATAATCTAGAAATGATATTCAAAACCATGTAATCTATTGTTTGCTTGGATTTTAAAAATTAGTGATATCACATGCTTAATACTATTTAATGTTTGGTTGTCAAGATTGCTCAATGTGATTACACTTTGTAATATCCAAAATATCATAACTTCTAAGAAGGTAAATTACTAAATTTTCAAAATTGGCAAAAAACGTTGATGATAGAGTTTTTATGAGGATAAGAATGTCATTTTTATTCTTTATCAAATTAAATTTGAAATGATGGAAAATGGATCAAGCCAAGATGGCTTGATCTAAAAACCAGCATGACCCATGATATCATGTCGGGCAGCAAAGGTCTCATGGGCCATAAAAATATGAAGCAAATAAGAGATAAATCTTAAAAATAAATCTATTAAACTTTATTTAATGAAGCAAACAAGCTCTTAGTCTCGTACAATCCACTGATAGCAACTTGAATTGATGTATTACTATGAAATTTCAGTTAGGGAAAGAGAAAAAATTGGTTCAGAACAATCATTCAGCTTTGCGTTCTGCCATGCTACAATAGTAGTTGTAGACTTGAAGTTGTCCATAATTACCAGACACTTGGCAGCTAAAATTAGGTTGGACGTTACAAATTGATACATTACATTTCAAGATAATTTTAATTTTTTATTTTAATTTAAGCTTCATCATATATCCAATTTCACACATAAATATTAATTATATATAATTCATATTGAAAAAGAAAATAATTTTGCAACTTCTTCTTATGAGCTTTGGGATCGGACTTTAAGTTTTAGGAAATATATGTAAAGGGTTGATTCATAAATACCTTTTCTAATCTAACGACCCAATGTTAAAATGAAAGGAACTTGGAAATATCTAAAATAATTAACATTTATTGAGAAAAAAAAGGGCAAAAAAGAGAAAGAATTAAATAACTCAAAAATCCCTTAATTGTTAAAAACAGTATACTAAAAAAATACTTATACATATATATAAACAATTACATATACATATATTTATATATTATCATATGAATGTATACATATATAATTTTAACATACATACATATAGCTGCCATAGTAAAGTGCCTAGATTTGGCTAGATCTTGTTATGTTAGTATCTCACATTAGTTAAATAAATAAATTATAGTCTCTATATATGGTATTAGGCAATTATCACCTTTTGAGCTAGCTTTTGGAATTGAATTAGATTTAGGGCCCATTTTTTAACATGTCATGGTGGCGGCTTGGGGGTTGGCGTGGCTCATTTTTAGTGTTGGCGAGATTATGGGGTAGCAAAGCGGGTGAGGTTGGGGCTGGCGACACGTCGGTGCATACCCGATGGATCGGTGGGGCTGAAAAAGATAAAATGATTTCCCCCCCGCCCCGTAATTTTGTAATTATCTCAATAAATTCATTAAATTAGTTAAACTATTTTAAATATATTTTCTTGCATTAATCTTTTGAATATGTATTTTAAAATATTAAAATTTTATTTTGTTTTTCTATTTCTTATTTAAGTTTGAATTTGGAGAAATTATTCAAATCCAGGAATTAATTCTATTGATATTTAAATATTTATTTAAGTTTACGATGCTATGAAGAGTTGAAAATTTACTTAAATTAATCATAAAATTTAGTTAAGTTGATCATGCAAAGCAATTTAAGTTATACTAAATTTGTAGTTTTAATGTAATAATTTAATTATTATATTTTTTATTTTCTTGAGACTTTTATTTGAAATTTTATAAAGAGAAATAATAAAACTTTGGGGGTGGGTTCGAGGCTGCAAGGGTATTTAGATTAGATTGGGACCGATCCCCTACTCAAAAATAAAAAAAAAAGTTTGTATTTTTCTAAAAATATATATATTTGATTATTTTGAGTTTGAATTTAAGTAAACATTTGCTTAATTCATGCTATATAATTTTAAATTTTAGTTTCTTTTTTTAGTTGGTAATTTTTAAAATACTTAAAAGTACCAAAGACTGCATGTATAAATAATGTAAAAAATTATACATTGATGATATGAAAAATATTACAAATAGGCTCGAGAATGTTTTCGTCTCAACACATTTGCTAAATAGTACCTAATATGACGAATTAAGTTTCAAGGATTAAAAAAAAAGTAAAAATAGATTAAAAAGATTCAATCAATTAAATAATAAATGAATAAAAAGGCGGGTTGCAGACAAAGATAGATAGTAATGAATATAATATATGCAGAAAGAAAATATATATAGGTTATTAGGAAATGTGATTTAAGATAAAAATGAGTTGTAATTTTTGTGAATAGGGAGAAGTTGATGATGTTTCATTTTCAAATAACTAGTGGTCATTGCACACTGTCCCCACATGCATAAATATTTTTTAGTTGCAATATACTTTAATTTGAAAAATTTTCATTTGGTATAATAAAGGTTAATTGATAAATTATATAATAATTTTTTTTTGTCATCACGATACAATTAACATGCTATATAAAACTCTATAGCAAAAGACAATATTAAATAATATATATAATGAAATTCCTATAACCAAGTATTTTCTTTCCAATCATAGAGAAATTATGAAATAAGTTGTCAATCTAACTTTGTTGATTGAAATAATAATATATAAAAATTGGTTATTTTGCCCAAGAACTCAAAATAGCCATGCACATAGAGCTTATTGAAAAAGTTATGAGCCGTGAAAAGAGGAAGAATTAGTGGGAGAATCACTTATACACATTGGAGAGACAGGAAGAGTTAATAGTAGGGGAAGAAGTTATAGAGATTGGAGAGAGGAAGAGTAAATAGTTGGTGAGAGAGGGGGCGGCGTTATTAGGGGTGTAAATGAGATGAGACTATTCGCGAACGGTTCGAGCTCGGCTCGATGAAAGCTCAAATTTGGCTCGAATTTAAACTAGCCCAGTCGAGCCCAAGCTCGCCAGTCAAGCAAGTCGAGCCAAGTTCAATAGTATTCGACTCGATAGGCTCGCAGGCCTAAACGAGCTTTTTTTATATATATTTTATAATAATAATAATAATAATAATAATTATTATTATTATTATTATTATTATTATTATTATTATTATTTATGGTATGGTGTTTGTTATTATAAATTTTGTTTTAAGCCTAAACGGGCTTGAGCTCATCTAGGCTTACACGACTTCAAGCTCATCCAAGCCTATACGAATTGAACTTTATGAGCTTTAGCGAGCCGATCCCAAGCCTTTGCCTATTCTGACGAGCCGAGCTCGAGCTCGAGCTCACGAATTAGTAAACGAGCCGAGCCCGAGCCTGCTAGACTTGAGCTTGGCTTATTTACACCCCTAGGCATTATAGAGATTGGATATGAGAAGAGTTAATAGTGGGGGAGGAGTTACAGAGATTGGAGAGAGGAAGAACTAGCAGGGAGGAGTCATATACATTAGTTATGGATAGATTTTTAAAATTTATGTAAATATATTTTTTATCTTATAAAATTATTTTAGGTAAATAATATTTCGATGTAAGCTTCATCCTTCACGTATTTTTTCAAAGAAAACAAAGCCCACTCTTTATAAAATGGGCTGGCCAAGCATAGATTACAGATTTTGAAAGAAGAATGTTATAAAATGGTTAATTAGAAGTGACTATAATAAGGACCTAAGGAAATTGTCATATATTTTGAATTTAGGATAAAAGAAAATTTTCTTACAGATAAAATACAATTGTATTAGTTAGAGATAAATAAAGAATAATTTATTTTAATTAAAAAATAATTTCAAAAATCTAAAATCTTTAATTGGATTAAATAATAGAATGACCAGCAACCAATTTTTTTTTTAATTCAACTAAAATACTTTAAATTTGGTCGAAGTTGCATAATTATAATCAAGCACTCACAATTGTGTTATTTATACTTGTACCAATAAGTTCTTGACCATTTGAATAAAATAAAATAATTATGAATTTTTATAAAATATTAATAATAACAATTGACATTAACAATAGCACTAAATTACAATGGTTATTATTAGTAAAACTTGAAAATTCAACTTGTAGTCTAGGAATCTGATACTATTAATATCTGATTTGAGAGCTAAGTTGAGGTGTACGCTCCTAAGCCTTATCCAAGATAGAGATGACCTTAGGACAAGGCTCTCTAGACTTGTTGAACATCTGGGTTAGGTTTCTCCAGTTGAGCTAACCTAAAGGTAAACCAATACCTGTATTGATCTATCGTTATTAGATCAGCTCAGCTCGTTGGGTTCATTTCAGGTCAGGCATGTCCTATGTTTCTTCGCAGCATAGTAAGTCACTCGTAAAGCCTGAAGAGCTGACCTACATGTTAGGTATCCTATCCCATGTTTTTGCGAGATCCCAAGATTTCTGGAATTTTAAGATGGTAAAGGCAAGATTGAAGGAAGAGATAGTAAAGAACCATAGATTTGCGGCCGAAATCAAGATATGCCTACCCCAAAATATTGACACCAAATAAAAGGAAGGTAAATTTTAGTTTTACACATACACATACGAGAAAATACAAGCATCTTTCTCTTGAATTCAACAGAAACAAGAAGACTAACTTAAGCATTGGAGGGTTCTACCGAAAACCTTTTCGATGCCCCTAATTGGTTCTTTTTTATAGGATTGTTTGATGATTTTGAGTACTAGCCCAGTATCAATCGATTGTATTGGTAAAATAATTACATCAATTGGCACTGTTTGTGGGAAAGTTTTAGAGTCTAGGACGTGAGGAAAAATATGGCTATCCGAGAAGCACAACACGACTTAGAGGATGATGCTTAATTCGTCCCCCAAGCCTAATAACCTCGTGCGAATGAACGACAAGGTCGAATTTTCAATTTGGCTCAGTTTAACTTAGAATAATTTGCGAATTTGATGGTTGCTACCATCGATGTAGTATTGGTTAGCCATAGGTTGATACCTCAGGCTGGGAAGTTCTAATGAGAATACCTCAATCTTCACAAGCTATGAGACAAACGTATCCCGATCTGCTTCTAAGGATGGATTTGATGCCCTCTAATCCTCGAGGAGGGGATGAGACTGGGAGCATGAAGGTTTGTTTTCTATTAGACCAAGTAATCAGGCTGTAGGTCAGCAAGATCTACCTTCAGAGATGGCCAGAATCAAGAGTGAGATGGAGGAGATGAACAAGGCCCTTGCAAAAAGACACACTACTGAACGGAAGGGAGTTGCCTTTAGTGATGAAATTATGGTTGAGCTGATTCCCTTGAATTTTAATACCATGAATATTCCAGACTATTCAGGATTGTCCAATCCTGCTGAATATTTATGCAAATTTGAGCATTCCGTGCTATTGTACTAGCATACAGAGGGTATCAATTGTAGGGTATTTGTTAATACTTTTGCCGGAGCAGCTTAGAAATGGTTCAGTTAGTTACCCCTTAGTTGTATCTATTCATTTGATCATCTTAGTGATATGTTTCTGCACCAATTTGCAAGTAGTAAGCAATACCAAAAAACATCACTCAGCATGTTTACGTCAGTACGAAGTGGAGTTCTCACGCAGCTATATTAAGAAGTTTATTGCCGAGACTCTAGAACTACCGACCACCTCACATGAGACTCTAGCTAATGCCTTTGCTATAAGCTTGAGGAAAGGACCATCTTTTGACAGCCTGGTTAAGAAGCCTGTTCTCGACTTTTGTAACATATTATCAATAGCAAAAAAATATATCAATCTAGAATAGGTTAACGTGGCGAAATATTTGGTTGAGAGACGTAACAATCATAAGGATAAGCCGTTGATGCCTAAAAAATCCCAGATTGAGGAGAGGGAAAGGAGTAGGAGAAGGTTGTACTATTCTCTCATAAGCTGGATAAGTTCATGCCCTTGAAAGTACCTCACTCCCAAGTTTTGGCTATGATAGAATCTATTGATCTGCTCAAATGGCCAATCAGGGCTAGTCATGCCATTTCTAGAGCTCAGACTGATAAATTTTGTAAGTTCCAAAATGATTATTGCCACATTATGGACTAGAAAGGATGGTATAGAAGGGATATGTAGAGGAGTTTTTGACTGATGAAGGTAAAGCACTAGTTAAGGAGCTGTAGCGTAACTCATAGCTGAGAAAAGAAGAAAGGCATTGGGGAAATCAACAAGCTCTAGAAATCCAAAAAGAGAAGAACATTGAGAGGAGAATCCTCTACCTCTTAGGAATGGGAATTATCAATATGATCTCAAGTGGACCTATTCATGGGGATTCTCATTGTGCTAGAAGGGGTTACTCTTGGAAGCAAAATGAGGTGACCATAGTAAATGTGATAGGAAGAAATACAGGGCCTAGACTTTCTTTTGGACCGAACGACCTTCAAGTGGTTCAATTTTCTCATTATGATGCCTTGGTAATCACTACCAACATTACAAATTATCATGTAGCTCGGATGTTTGCAGACGAAGGTAGCTTTGTGGATATATTATTTAGAAAGGTATTCAGACAAGTGGATTTGGGACTAATAGACCTCGAGCCTATTCATACCTTTCTAGTAAGCTTTGTTGGAGACTTTGTGCAGGCCCTTAGACAAATCTCTTTACCCATTACCCTGGGAAAATGGGAGGTGAGGAAAACCCGAATGAGACACGATTCCTAGTTGTGGATGCTTCATCCATCTATAATGTGATATTAGGTCGGCCTGTGCTAAATACCTACCAAGTAGTTACATCCACGTACCACATGAAGATCAAGTTTCTTGTAGGAAATAAGGTAGACGAAGTGCAAGAAAACTAATTTGTTGCCAAGAAGTGTTATGTGGAAGGTGTGAGGATTGGAAGTAGGAGAATCATGGATATTGATTGAATTGACACTTCTACAAAGATAAAAAAATAGATAAATAGATGGAGATTGGAACAAATTGGAACCTGTAGATGAGCTGTCGACTGTGGAGTTCATACTGGGCTGAGAAGAAACTATCACTTAGGTGGGTGCTCATTTACTTGCAGAGATGCTCAACCACTTAATAACATTCTTAAGAAGTAATGTCGATATATTTGCCTTCTCACCAGGAGACTTGACGGGGATCAACCCAGAAGTCATGGTACATAAATTGAATATTGACCTTAATATCCAGCCCGTGAAGCAGAAGAAGAGGAATATTGGACCAGAGAAAGGCATGACCATTAAGAAAGAGATTGAAAGGTTGTTGGATACTGTGCATATAGTGGAGATCCAGTTTCCGAAATAGATCCAATGTTGTGCTCCTGGCAAAGAATGCCAATAAATGGAGTGTCTACATAAACTTCAGAAATTTGAATAAGGCATTCTTGAAGGACTTCTATGCTTTACTGCGAATTGATCAGTTGATGGATTCCACATCAAGATGTGAGCTTCTTAGAATGATAGATGCTATTAGAATAGTGCCCCATAGCTAATTAGGATTAGCATATATATACTATTTCACTTGTGAGACAATCTTAATTGAATGATATTTTAATAAAATGGCCATCTTCATCTTATTCATTTTTATTCTCAACTAGCATTTGGTTGAAGCCCTTAAATCATACAAGACTATGAAACTTGTTCACACATATGATGGTGATCATGAAATAAGTCTCTATGGTCATGATTTTAAATATTCCAAGTCATAGAATCTTATGAGAATGGGCATTTAAGATTCAGATAGACTTACACTAATGATGCATACTCTAAGGGGTTGGATATTGCTTCATTTCATGGGCAATCTATGTTATATATAGATGCATTTTAATGGGTGCTTGTTAGAGAACAAGTTCACTGAAGGCCCGATTTGAGAATCCACTAGATAGCCATAGTAGCATATCGATAGTGATTAATTCTTAGAGCTTACGATAGTGCATAATTAGTCCTTGGACTTGAGGATCCATGGTAACCTTGTATTTAGGTCCTTATACTTTGACTTTGTCCTGACCACGCAGCAGGTCATTCGGGGCTTAAATTGGGCATAAGCTACTTAAGTATAAAGGTTTGTGAGATCCAATATGGGATCCATTTCCTTGTTGTTGCGAAAAACGAGTACATCTCCTATGTATTATATAATAATCAATTCCAAAAAATCCTTGCGCAAGGTAGTATGACAATTTGGAAAAGCTATTTTCCAAAGTTGAGATCATAAAGGAGAATCATGCATTTGATGTAGAGACATAATTATCGAGGCTATTAGGGAATCGACAAATATGTTGCTTATGCCTCTTTTAGGAGATAGAAGAAGGAAGGACCATATTTGCTTGGTAAGCGTAAGCTATAATAGTTCACCTCGATATAATTCATTCATCTAATTTGTTGGGCAGTCGACTCCTGATACATAGTGGGATGATAAAGTTCAACCAAATAGATTTGAGGCGCTGAATATGGATGAGGTTTTTATTCAAACAGAGGATGATGTGGAACCCAACTCTGCTTCTTGTAAAGGTAAGGAGAAGATTATTGAGGAAAATAGTAATGTATTTTGTGTGGGAGAATCATCTAATGTTGGTTCACATTTGCATGCATGCAATGAAGGTGCTGATGATATGAAAGTAATGGGCTCGGACAATGAGACATTACTTGAAATAAATGACCTTAAAATTGCTGACCAGATTGTTGAGGATCTAGGGTTGGGCTTTGGGAAGGTGGATATTAATGATGGTGGAGATAATGGGGGATAAAGAGATATTAATGCTTACAATGGTGCTTTTTCAAAATTAATGAAGGGCAGCTCAATTATCTTGGCTACCCTTTCACTTAATGAACGTGATAGTAGGGGACAGATGTCCATGCATGTTAAACCTATAGAGACCCTCACATGCATGCAAAACTAGCAAGATATTGGATATAAATTGAAAGAACTTGATTCTGGTCAACTCGTTGAACACTCACTTACTTCCAATTCTGAATCGTCTAGCAAAAATGAGTAGGATTTCTCCACCACTATTATTCCCTCCCTAGACTCAAATTCTTAATGTGCTGAGAGTTATCAATCTCATTGGGAGGAAAAAAAGATATTAGAGGATGCAAAACAGGTCTCAACACGAGCAACCTAAGAGCAGAAAGGGAGTTCCAGTGAAAAATAAACAACAAGTATCAATGAGAAGAATTCACACAAGAAGCCGCTCCAAAGCCTTTTTGAGCTCTATTCCATCATCCGCTTAATGAACATCCTTATGTGGAATGTAAAAGGGGTGGGTACCCTTGATAAACAGAAGCATATTCATAGGTTATACAAGAGAACAAAGCCGATTATGTTGGTCATTATAGAACCAAAAATTAATCGGGATAATAGATACTTTATGCAGAGATTGGGTTTTGATTACATTGCTGGTAATGCAACTAATAAAATCTGGTATCTCTGGAAGTGCGGAGATTGGGTTTTGATCACATTGCTAGTAATGCAAATAATAAAATCTGGTGTCTCTGTAAGGAAGGGATTCAGGTTGATCTCCTTCTTGATCATCAGCAACTCGTTCACTTGAGAGTTTTAGGAGATATAATTCCTATTGGTTTTGTGTGTACTTGGGCGTATGCAAAGCACACAAGAGCGGATAGAAGAGTGATGTGGGATAAACTGAGGGATCTCCATTAAGACTTTGGCCCTTGGTTAGTTGGAGAAGATTTTAATGTGGTTCTTAGGCATGATGAGCGATGAGGCGGTGCACAACCCAAGTCTAAAGCAATTGAAGAATTTGCTTATGCTTTACTTGATTGTGGCTTAACGGATTCTTGTTTTGAGGGTTCACCATTCACATGGACTCGCTCCAGATTGTGGCAATGTTTGGACATGTTCGTTTACTCTAGTCCATGGCGTCAAGCTTTCTCGAATACTAGGATTCAACACATTAATTGAGTTGTTTTAGACCATTATCCTCTTTTCTTGTCTACATCGCTTGAGGTTAAAATTGGCCCGTCTTTTTTTCGGTTCCAGTATATGTGGACCAAACATTCGAAATTTTTGGAGTTTGTGGCAAAAATTTGGCAAGCCCTATTTCTGGCATTGGCATGGAAAAATTTCAACAGAAACTTTTCAATCTTAAATTCCAGTTGAAAGTCTGGAATAGAGAGGTGCTTGGGAATATCTTTCAAAATATTGAACAAGCGAAGGACAATGTGGCTAAATGTGAAAAGGCATATGATGAGAACCCTCAGACCATAACTTGATTAATATGAATAAGTTAACAATGGAATTAACCCATGCCTTGACAATGGAGGAAATAATTTGGAAGCAAAAGGCGGCATGTCGGTAGATTTTAGAGAGTGAACAAAACTCTAAATTCTTTCATGCTATGGTGAAGAAAAAAAGGAATAGGAGCCATATCCATAAAATATGGGACAATATTGCTTGGTTGACTAAACAGGAAGAAATTAAAGCCTCAAGAGCCTCACACTTTCAGGAAATTCTTGCTCCCAAACCAATGGAAACCCTTGCAGAGGATGGCTAGCTGTGTATTCATCGCATGCTTTTGGAGGATGATCAAAAGAACTTATGTTCCTCTCCCACATTAGAGCAAGTACATAGAGTTGTGATGGATATGTGTGCGGATAGTGTTGCTGGCCCCGAAGGGTTCTCGGCTCATTTTTATCAACATTGTTGGGAAATTATAGCCCAAGATCTTTTTGAAGTAGTGGAGGATTTTTATTTTAACTCCCAACCCCCAAGGAGCTATATGGCTACATCAGTGGTACTCATACCAAAGATGGGCAAATTGTATTTTACACCCTTGTGAAAATGGAAAAGAGCAAAAAAATCCCTATGAAAAAAGAATAGGCAAAAAACCTCCTTATGCTTTAAAAATTATGCACACTACCTCCTGCTTCTTATTTACTTTAATTTAACTGTAATCTTGACATGTAAAGACCATACGACCTTTAATTATTTCATATATTTTCAATTCAATTTATTTATCTTTTTCTTAATATAATTTCATATATCTTCTTTTATCTCCTTAACACCAATTTTTTATTTTTAAATTTAAAATGAATTATTTGAAATTTATTGATTTTCATTTTTGTATATATTTGTATATTATTTTTTCATTAATATATATTATATATAAATGCAAATAAATACATAAATATATTCATATATTTATATGTAAATATGTCATATATTATATATTTATATATTTATATATTACATATTATATATAAATATATATTCATATATACATATACAATATATATATATATAACCTAGCAATACCCCCCAATACCGTGAGGGACGTCCATGGCCGCTCGTATCAACGACTGGCCATGGCAGTTGCAACATCTGCCATGGCAAAAACGGCTGCCATATTTTTTGAGGCTGCCATGGCAAGTAACGTGGGTAGGGTTGTGGGGGTGGTGGTGGAGGTGGAGGTGGGTTTGGGGGTTATAAAATATGTATATATTATAGATATATATTTACTAAATATATATAAGTATATATGAAAATATATTTATATATTTTATACTTTTTTATAGATAGGATTAATTTTAACTGTTAATTCTTCTCAAAGCATCCAATGATTGTTATTTAGGGCAAAATTGTCATTAGCAGCAAAAAAACACAAAACAACTTGCACTCACCGATCGTGTAGTACACTGCTGGATGGAAGGGGTTAATTTGCTTTATTTTCAAAAGTACAAGGTCTTTTGCCTCTTTTTTTTCATAAGGGGTTTTTTGCTATTTTTCATTTTCACAGGGGGGTAAAACCCAATTTGCCCTACCAAAGACTGATAATCCTATCTTGTGGAAGGACTTTCGTCCCATCAGCTTATGCAATGTGATTAGCAAGATATTGACTAAGCTTCTGAACAATCAAATTGTGGAGCTCTTGCCTAGAATTATTGCCCTAACACAGAGTGGTTTTGTGAAAGGAAGGCTCATCTTAGATAACATTTTATTGGCCCACCCTTACACGAGGGAGAAAGGATAGCAATGTTGTGCCTAAACTGGACATGGAAAAAGCGTATGATGGGGTACAATAGTAATTTTTGTATTAAGTGTTGGCTAAGATGGGGTTTCCAGAAATGTGGATCAACCATGTTAAAAAGATTGGGTAAATTGCACAGCGCCCCCCTGTGATATTCACAATTGGCTGATAACCCCATGTGAAATAGAAATTGGCAAAAAAAACCCTGTGTTTAATTGAAAGTTGTTCACTTGACCCAACAACCTCCTTTTGTTTCTTGTTTGATGTCTATTGAGTAGTAAAAAGATAAAATTACCCTTAACTAAAATTGAAATTCAAATAAAATTTACTTTTAGCTTATCTATTATTTATATAATTTTTTAATTATTTTTTGTCCATTTCAACTTAAATAATATTTAATATTTATCAAAAGGATATATAATATGTTTATATTTATACTTAAATATATAATATGTATACATGTATAAGTTTATGTATAAATATATACATATGTATTTTTTATTTATATATAATATATAAATTATTTTATTTATTCCAAATTAAATAATGTCTAATATTTAAAATAGTATATATAATATAGTTTTTATTTACACTTATATAATATACATAGATAAATTTATCTATAAATAAATTATATATTATTTATTTATACGTATCATGTATATCCACATATATAATTTTTTAAATTCTTTTAAAATTAAACAACATTTAATATTTAAAAAAAAAGGATATATATATAATATGTTTCTATTTATACTTATATATATAACATGTATACATATATAAGTTTATGCATAATAATTTTAAAAAAGTATATATAATATAGTTTTTATTTACACTTATATAATATACATATATAAATTTATCTATAAAGAAATTATATATTATTTATTTATAAATATTATGTTTATCCATATATAAATTTTCTTTAATTCTTTTAAAATTAAATAATATATAATAGTTATAAAAATACAATATATTTTTTATTTATAGTTACATATAAAACACATGTACATCTATAAATATAAATATATATATTTTTTACCATAAAAAAAACATATATTTTTTATTTATACATAATATATACATATGTACATCTATAAATATAAACATATATTTTTTTCACCAAAAATTATATATATATATTTAAATTTTCTTCATCCAAATTAAATTATACTTATTTTGTAAAAATATATAATGCATTTTTTATTTATATTTATATACATATAGTATACGTACATATATATAAATTTATATATATAATTATCTATAACATATATATAATATAATATCCTACCCCCCCACCCCCAACAACTACCCCGCCATCATCCCCTACCCCTCTTCCCTTAACCTCAACAGGCTGCTGCCATGGCAGCTGTGCATAGTGGTCGGATTTGACTGGGCCGAACCAGATCTGGCCACTAGCCATGGCGGCTGCCGCATCTAACAACTCCTTTTTTTCTTTTTCTTTTGGCTCCAACAGTTGACTGGCTGCCAAATGCTCGCCGAGCTGCCGACAACACGACATCCATGGGGTGGGACCCCAATCCGGCCCTATGCATATGGCGGCCATGGCCGCTGCGTTTGATGTTGCCATGGCCGCCTCACGGAAGCCATGGCAGGGGGCGGCAAAAGCGGCCATGGCAGCCATTGGCTGCTGCGTCTTATGCTGCCATGCCGCCGCGGAGGGGTGAGATGGGAGCGTAAGAGGGGGAAGGGGGTGGGTTTGGGGGTTGGGAATAATAATATGTTATACATATATCTATTATATTATATATATAATAATATATTACTTATTTCTTTTATTTTTTTAAAAAATATTATATAATTTAATTTGGACCGTTGATTTCTTAAAAAAAATCTAACGACTGATAAGTGAGGGGGCATGATCATCTTTTTACACATGAAAATACATGCCAAATTGCGCACACCCGCACGTGAATGACACCTTTCTTCCTAGGGGTGCTCATTGCATGATTTTAGAAAATATAGGGTTTTTTTTACCAATTTTTATTTCACAGGGGGTTATCAGCCAATTGTGAATATCACAGGGGGGCGCTGTGCAATTTACCCTAAAAAGATTATTGAACACTGCTGGTTTTCAGTTATTATAAAAGGATAAAGTACTTGCTTCTTTAAATCGCTAAGATGACTAAGACAAGGAGATCCCATGTCTCCTACTTTGTTCATCATTGTTGCTGAATACTTATCTCGGAGCCTTGAAGAGATGTTTCAGGCTACCAGAATATGTGGTACGTTACTAGAGGAGCAAAAAAGATATCTTACTTGGCGTTCGTAGATGATGTTATATTTACCAATAGCAAGGAGGAGTGCCTTAAGAAGATTATGGAATTTCTCATGCACTCTGAAAGGGTTTCTGGTCAAAAGGTAAATTGCAGCAAGAGTCAGATTATTGTGGACAAGAAAACTCCAAATTTGATTGTCAACTGACATCTAATATCACTGGCTTCTCTTATACACCTACCTATCAAATACCTGAGGATTCCACTTTTCATAGGTAATAAGAAAACTGCATTTTTTGTGGAGTTTATTTAGAAGGTTAGAAATAAAATTACAGGGTGGGAAAAGTCTCTTCTTTCTCATGGAAGCAGGTTTGTGCTTATCAAAAGTGTCTTTCTCTGCCGCTCCACTTACTTCAGGTACTAGATCCTCCAAAGTGTGTTCTTGAACAATTGGTAAAACTTTTCTCTAAATTCTTTTGGGGATCTTATGGAGGACATAAGAAAATACACTTGGCTAAATGGAGAAAAGTATGCTTTCCTTATGAGGAATGTCAGATATCTTGATGATGTGGTGATGGCATTCACTTTTAAGATGTGGTGGCGATTCAGAATCAAAATTCTCTTTGGGCTCAGTTCCCAGTGTCAAATTACACCCTTTGTTTTCATCCCACGTGGGAAAAAACTCCACATTATACATCTCCAATTTGGAGAAGAATAAGTAAGATTAGAGACATGGCGGAGGAGCAGTGTTTCTGGACTCTGGGCAAGGGTGAAGTTCTTTTTTGGCATGATAACTAGCTAGGAGATGAGCTAGTGAAAATGGTGGTTCCTAAAGAATAGTGGCACCATGCAAAAGTTAGCTATTATTGGAGAAAAGGGAAGTGGGACACTTAGAAACTCTCCCAACACATGTACCTTTCAATAGTCTAGCAAGTGAGTACAATCCCAATTGATGAGAGTAAATAAGATAGGCTTCTGTGGAAAGCATATGCAGATGGGAAATTTTCTATCAAAAGCATACAGGAGCAAATTTGAAGACAAAAACCAGCCCAATGGCTCTTTGAGGAGATATGGTGTCCAAGCTTGATAGCAACTATATCAGTTTTTTGCCTGGAGATTGCTACAGGACTGGATTCTAGTTGATATTAGACTCCAAAAAAAAGGTATTCAACTGGCATCAAAATGTACTTGTTGTGGAAACATTGAAACGGTCCAACATTTGTTCATTAATGGATGGCCTAGAAATCACCAAAGCTTGGGAATATTTTGCCGAACTTTTCCAAGTCACTATACCCAAACATCAAGTATTCCTATTTTGTGGAGCTACTAGAAAGCAACGGCTCCAGCCGAATCTAGGAGCCATGTGAGGTTTTTAATTCCAACACTTATATGTTGGTTTGCTAGGATCGAGTGGAATGATGCTAAACATAGAATGAAATCCTTCAATGTATGTAACATATTACTAAAGTGGAACAGCACCTAAGACTGCTATATAGGTGCAAAATAATGAATGCAAAAATGTGGAGAGAAGACTCTTTTATCACTAAAAGGCTGGGGTTTTCGTTCCAAACCCATCGAAAACAGAAAGTAATGACGATCAGGTGGGAAAAACCTAACAATGGCTAGTTGAAGCTTAATATTGATGGTGCTTCCTAAGTTAACCCAGGAATTTCAGGAGTTGGGGGCATATTATGGGATGAAAATGGCAACGTTATGGTTGCATTTTATGAGTATTTAGGAGAAACAACCAACATTGTTGCCGAATTGGGCGCCTTGGAGCAAAGCCTTAGAATATGTGCTAAAAGAAAAACACAAAACCTCTGGGTGAGATGGATGCAGTAGTGGTGATTGAAATGGTCTAAAAAGAAACCAATGGCTTGTCGAAGGCGCAACATAAACTCATTAGCATCAGGAACAATCTAGTAAGAATGGCAAGCAAGCTAACTCATATTTTTCGTGAAGGAAACATGGAAATGGATTACCTTGCTAATATTACATGTGACCATAAGCAATCCAAGATAACTGAAGCCAAAGATATCAAAGGAGAAATGAAAGGTATTATTCATTGCGATAAAATGGGATTGCTATATATTATAATTAAATGATACTTATATATTCGGTGGTGATGCCTTATTTCCAATTTTTTGATTTTAACTGGATCACAATTCCTAGAATTCTGGGAATTTTATTCTACTGGAACTGAGGTCTGCATGGCTGTTATGAACTTGCATTGCGGGTTGCCAACGAAGGGGCTTTAGGCTGTTGGAATGGGATAGCATGATGGCTTAAATTTTAAGAATGTTTGATGTTGGGTTGCATGGGATGGTATGATGTCGGAATAATTGATGTTGGGCTGAATGGATTGCTGAAGAATGGGGTTCTCAAAGAAGGCTAATAGGCTATTGAATTAAATGATTTGATGGGCTAAAACTTATGTTGAAAAGATATATATTATGATGGGCTAAACTTTAGTGCCATTCAAGCGGGCTCAAAAATCTAAAGAAGGGGCTGCAACTGGGCCAAATTTATTCTGGATGATTGAGGTCATGGATGGATTATGGTATTGGGCTGAAGAAATGGGCTGCATAATTTGAAGAATAAAAAATATTGCTTGCTGGAATTGAACCTGAGCCTAAGCAAACTAATAGCAACTCCTTACCAATTGGCCTAACTGCAAGGTTGGCCTTTGTCTACTGAACTTTATAAAATGAACTAATTTTGTAGAGGTAGGGATAGCAAGACCAAGTGTAAAGGAGAAGTCCTCCTTGTTTATTGCTTTCTCGACCTCTCCAATGTTTGCATCTCTTTTTAGTAATATACATGGTAGGGATCTATGGTAAAAACCCCCACCATGGCACAGACGGGTTTCTCAGGAAAAAAAAAAGATGAGACAAAAAGAATGTCCCACATACCTTATGCATCTACCATAGGGAACATAATGTATACCGTTGAACGTATAAGATCGGATGTAGCTCACGTTGTAGGTGTTAGAGCCGCTGCTACCAATCAGATATAGGTGAAAGTCACTGGAAAGCTGTAAAAGCAATCCTTAAGTACTTGAGAAGAACTAAGGACTTATTTTTAAATGGAGAATTGAAACTTGAAGGGTTTTTGGATTCTAGTTTCCAATCCGGTGAAGATGACCTTAAATCCACCTCAAGATTTATATTTTATCCCAATGGCAGCGCGGTAAGTTAGAAGAGTTCCAAACAGGTTACCACGGCAGATTCTACCACTAAGAGAGAATATATTGCGGCTTTGGAAACTACAAAAGAAGGTGTTTGGATGAAAGACTTCATCCAAGAGTTGGATGTAATACCTAGTATTGCAGAGCTAGTAGTTGTCTTTTGTGACAACAATGGGGCTATTGCTCAAGCAAAAGAGCCAAGATCCCATCAGTGATCCAAGTACATAATGAGGCGTTACCATTTGACCCGAGAGATGATTGATAGAGGCGACATTTGAGTGAAGAGGGTAGCCTCGAAAGAGAATATAACGTATCCACTGACAAAACCCCTATTGTGAAAGGTCTTTGAAAGACATCTTGAGAAGATGAGCTTGAAGATAATGAGGAATTGGCTTTAGGGCAAGTGGAAGTTTGTTGGAATAGTGCCTCGCAAGCAATTAGGATTGACATGTACTGATGTACATGCTATTTCACTTGTGAGACAATCTTGACTGAATGATTTTAATAAAATGGCCATCTTCATCTTATGCATTTTTATTCTTCATTAGTATTTATTTGATTGAAGCCTTTAAATCGTACAAGACTATGAGACTTGATCACGCATATGATGGTGATCATGAAACAAATTCCTATGGTCATGATTTTAAATATTTCAAGTTGTAGAATTTTATGAGAAATGTCATCTAAGATTCGAATAGACTTGCACTAACAATGCATATTCCAAGGGGTTAGATATTGCTCCGTTTCTTAGGTGATCTATGTTAAATATGGATGCATGTTAGTGAGTGCTTGTTAGAGAACAAGTTCATTGAAGGCCCGATTTGAGAATCAACTAGATAGCCGTAGTGGCATGTCGATAGTGATGAATTCTCAAAGCTTACGATAGTGTATATAATTAGTCCTTGGACTTGAGGATCCATGGTAACCTTGTATTTAGGTCCTTATGCTTTGACTTTGTCCTGACCACGCAGCATGTTATCTAAGACATAGATTGGGCATAAGCTACCTAAGTATGAAGGTTTGTGAGATCCAAGATGGGATCTATTTCCTCATTGTTGTGAGGAAGGAGTGCATCTCCTATATATTCTATAATGATCGATTTCAAGAAATCTTTATGCAAGTTAGTACGACAATTTGGAAAATGTGTTTGCCAAAGTTGAGATTGGGAATCGAGCATTTGATGTAGAGACTTAGTTATTGAGGCTATTAGAGAATCGAAAAATATCTTGTCCTAAGCCTCTTTTGGGAGATAGGAGATGGAAGGACCGGATTTATATGGTAAGCATAAGCTATAATGCTTCACCTCAATGTACTTTATTCATCTAATTCGTTGGGCTCCATGGGCTTGTTGGTAGACATAGACCATAGAGATTGGGTACTCTTCAATTAATGGAGATTAATTGAGAGAGTTATTAGTTTAAAAGAGTTTAAACTAATTCGAATATTTTTTGTAGTCAAAATATCACGAGGAGTTGTGAGCCCATGTCTAATGAATTGGTGAACCTAATAGGTCACACACAAAAGCCTAAGAAAACTCTTATTTGATAGGAGGAATTTTTCTAAGGAGTTAGAAAAATTCAAGTGGCGGTTTTTACCATAAATGAAGAGAGTAAATTGACTAATTATTAATTGGTCACTTTGGCTTGATTAATTTAAGTGAATAATTTAGAATAATTTAAAGAGTTAAATTAAGGAGTTAATTTAATTGGTTCCATGTGACAAATTTAATTAGTCAAAAGTCAACTTAAAGAGTTAAGTTGATCAACTTAAGGAGTTAAGTTGATTTTAATTAAATTAAAGAGTTAAATTAATTAGCTTAAGGAGTTAAGTTAATTAATTTAAAGAGCTAAGTTAAATTAAATAAATTGAAGAGTTAATTAGATTAATTGGGAGATTAAATAAATTGGAGGGAAATAAAATGGAAGAGTCCATTTTAATTAGAAGGATAAGGATTTTAATTTGAGAAATTAGAATCCAATCCGAACTGGATTCGAATCTATTTAGTTGGCACATGTGATAAGGTATGAAAGAAGCTTCCCAAAGCTTTCTACTCTCCTTATAAAATCACATAGTGGCTAGCCATATGAGAGTTTGAATCCAAGCATCCTTCTTCCCTATCAAGGTAGCACAACTCATGTGTTGAGTAACTACATAGATTCTCTCCTACCTCTCTCCTAAAAATGCCATCTGCTTCATCTTCTTCCTCATCTCTTATCTAGCAAAGGGTGTGAGTATTTGAGAGTTTTTTTCCTAGGTATGTGGATCAACATTAGAGGCTACACTTCGGAAGCTTAGAATTGGAGAATTGAACCTTTCGCTTGGCCGATTTTTGGAGAAAATTTTGGGCGACTTGTAGTAGATTTTTTCCTCCTATTTTTGGCTAGATTTGGGCTATTTAGGAGGTGTATTGAAAAGCAAAAGTTGTTGTTTTAATGAGTTCTTGGTGTGGAGATAATAGATCTTGATTTGGAAGAGTCTATTGAAGATCTACATCAACACCTTGTTTATACATCAAAGGTAGTCTTCTTGACTTTAAATCCTAATTTATGACATGATGATTGATCCTGGGTTTGGAGATAGGAAGTTAATTTTGCCTTATTTTGGTTTTAATTTATGATCCTTGCCTATCTCCTCACTTCAATTACATCTTGATGACTGAATATGGGTCAGTTTGATTACTTTGTTTGCAACTTATTGTTACTGGTAATGCCTTTTAGACTTAAGATTGCAGGTTCGACCTACCAAAGATTAGTGGATAAGATGTTTCCAGCTAGGGCAGAACATGGACGTATGTGCTGATGATATGCTGGTTAAGAGTATGAAGGTCGGAGATCATATATCTGATGTATATGAAACATTCAAAACCCTAAAACATTACAACATGAAGCTGAACCTTTCTAAGTGCGCTTTTGGAGTCCAGGGTGGGAAGTTTTTGGGATATATGGTTTCTCAAAGGGGTACTAAGGCCAACCCAGCTGAGATCTGAGTTGTTTAGGAGTTGAAATCTCCTCGATGCATTCAGGATGTGTAGTGCTTAACTGGTTGGTTGGTAGCTCTGTACGAATTCATCTCTAAGGCAGCAGAGTGAAGCCTTCCATTCTTTAAAGTTTTGAGAAAGATAAGAAAATTCGAGTAGGTAGAATATGCCTAGAAAGCCTTTGAAGCAGCAATATTTGGGTTAGTTATCTGTACTCGCTAAACCTAACCCAGGTGAGTTTGTATCTCTATTTAGTTGTTTCAAAATATGCTATTAGTTTTGCCTTGTAAAAGTAGAACAAACAGTCCAAAAGTTGGTATACTATGTAAGTAAGGTGTTGCAAATGCTGAGTTGTGGTATTATAAAATAGAAATAGTAGCATTGGCCTTGGTGGTCACAGCTCATCCTCTGAGGCCCTACTTTTTATCTCATATTATTATAGTGTGAACTTATCATCCCTTGAAGAAGATCCTTAGCCACTTTGAGGTGTCAAAGAGGATGGTTAAGTGGGTTGTAGAGTTAAGGGAATATGACATACGGTATGAGCCCTGTGTTGCTATTAAAGGACAAGTCTTTGTGGAATTTCTGGTAGAAGTTGCGGTCGTAGCAGATAATAAGAGGTGCTAGACCCTACATGTTGATGGATCTTCTACAAATATGGGAAGTGGGGCTGGGATTGTTCTCACTAGCCCTAAGGGAGATGTCATAGACATGGCTGTTAAATTTACCTTATGAGCCTCGAATAACGAGGTAAAATATGAACCTCTAGTTATGGGGTTGAGAATGGCTTCAGCTAATGGAGCATCAGGATAATAGTATACTCCAATTTGCAGTTAGTGGTTAAGCAGGTGGAAGGGGTTTATGAGGTCAAGGAGTAAAGAATGGAAAGATATCTTTAGAAGATGAATGAGCTAAAATGTAGGTTTAGGAAGTTTCAACTGCTACAGATCCTCGAAGTTGAAAATTTTCGAGCTGAACAATTAGCCAAGATGGCCAATTCTTTGTTAGGTTTTGAGAATACAAATGTGCAGGTGTAGAGATGGGAAAACCTAGCATTGAGGAAAAGGTGCTAAATGTTTCAAAATAAGAGGATTGGCGAACTCCTATAATTTGATGTCTCGCTGGTTCAAACTATGAAGATAAGAAGACCTGGATATAATCTGCCAAGTTCGTCTTTATTGATGACATACTATACAAGAAATCTTTTTACTCTTCCTTTGCTGAGGTGCCTCGCAGGAGTTTTAACTGAATATGTGTTAAGAGAAGTGCACATAGGGTGTTGTGGTAATCATCTAGGGGGAAGTTTAGCTGATAAGGTACTTCGAGCTGGATGCTTTTAGCCAACACTCCGAGCCAACACTTAAGGGCTAGTGAAGTATTGTGGCAATTGCCAGAGGATAGCTTATGCTATTCATCAACCTGCTGAGTGAATCATGGTGATGAACTCCCCTTGCCCTTTTGCTAAGTGGAGGATTGATGTGGTAGGACCTCTACCAGTAGTGGTAGCCCAAAAGAAGCTCCTCCTAGTAGCTATAGACTACTTTACTAAGTAGGTAGAAGCATAAGCCCACAAAAAAATTACTGAGGATGAAGTGTTGAAGTTTATATGGAAAAACATAGTCTAAAGGCTTGGGGTGCCCAGAGAATTGGTATTTGATAATTGGTGGCAATTCTGAGGGGAAAAAGTGCAAGCATGGTGTGAAGAAATGAAAATAATTAAAAGGTTTAGCTCCATCGCACATTCGCATAGCAATGGCCTAGTAGAGGTAACCAATTGCACTTTGTTTGATGGTTTGAAGAGTAAGTTAGAGGGTTGTCAAGGAGGATGGGTCGATGAGCTGCTAGGAAAACTTTGGTCCTATTATACGACATCTTAGAACACTGTTGGAGAAACACCTTACAACATGGTGTTTGAAATGGAAGTTGTTATCCTTGTAGAAATTGGGATGGAGACCTATAGCATTCGACATCTTGACCTAAAAGATAATGAAGAACTTGTTAAGCAGAGCTTGGAACTGATTGAAGAAAAAGGGGATGTTGCTGAACAAGGTATGATTAAGTATAAGCAAAAAATGCAAATTGTCTTCAATAAAAAAGTAAAGGTTTGTATCTTGAAAGAAGGAGACCTAGTTCTAAGGAAGGTTGAAGCTACCAGACCTATTGGGAAATTGGAGCATACTTGGGAACGATCTCTCAAGGTGGTTAAAGTGCTAAAAGAATGAGCTTATGAATTAGAGGATATGCCTGGCAAGAAACTGCCAGGCCTTGGAATATTCAGAACTTGAAAAAGTTTTTTCCTTGATATTCACATTTTATTATAACTTTTGTTTATCAGATTTATGACTTCTTAATAATTGAATCTATTCTCCAATTAATAATATTGTTATCTTAGATGTTTTTAATAATTTATATTTTCAATATGTGTTTTACACATATCCTATGGAAGATAAAGACAAGAAGGCAAAGACTTACCTTAAAATGAAGTCTATTAAGACTTAAGATGATCTTGAAGGACCTTTGAATGAGCCCTAAGGTCAAGATTGACCTCGATAGAGATACTGCTAAGGACGCAAGACTACACCTATTAATAGAAGTTCTGTAGAGATTATGAAGAGTTCTTCAAGAAGCAATAAGTATATTCAACAAGACCAATAAGGAAAAAACAAGAAACATGTATATCATTTATACAGACGAAGTTAAAAAAAAAGAACAAATGAAAATAGCTAAAGAGAAGAATAGTTCTCCTTGATACAAAAGAAGGTTTGCTTTTCAGGATGAAGGGGGTAGGCCTGAACCAAAATGAGTTGAATAAGTTAGAGCTAAACTAGTGGCTACATCAATATTCTGAGCTGAGCTAGTTGATGCATCAACATTTTCTTCTTCAGGGGCCCCTTCAGTTTTCTCTCATTCTTCACTTTCTGACCTTGGATGGTAGAGCAAACCTCTATCTTTATTTAGAAATTTTAGCCCATCTCATTCCTTAGAAAACTTACCATGCTTCATGACCTTATCACGACAATAATCAAAATCGTAGTAGTAGCACTTCATAGCGACATCAGTTGCAGCCTCTTTGAATTTGGTAGACTTTAGAAAATCTGAAACCCGGCTCTCAAAGTATGATTCGAGATAAGTCTTTCCCTCCTCAGTGAAAGGAAAAATAATGAAAAACTTCTCTCGAGCTTTGTGACGCTCCTCCTCCTTAGCCATCCTGTCTCCTCATCCAAATGACTAATAGCGTCAAGTAATTGAGCATCCAAATTTTTGTTGGTCACCACGATCTCAGCTTATTTTTCTTTGGCAATAGCCAACTGCTCTTTCAGCTCAAAAACTTGCCTTAAATAGTTTTAAGCCCCTTCCAACAAAGCTGACGGAAAGGAATTCTCCTTAGTAAGTTGAATTAACCTCTCTCTATCTTGCTCTCACTGAGTAATAACACCTTTGGACAGGATAAACCCATGAAATTCACAAGAGTCAGGTATATCAAAGAAAACTCATCAAAAAATGAAAAATAGATAGAGAGAAGTGAGATCACCTTAGCCACGTGTGAAGACCATCGAGTCATGAGTGCAAAGAGGGCAAGTTTGTTGAGGCATTGACAGTCAGCCTTATCTGGAGCTCCCAGGAGAAAGTCTTGGCCTAAACTGGTACCTTTTCCTTCGAGGATACAGCCCCCGGATAGAAGATGAGAGTTAATTGAAAGAGTGATGGGCTTGCTAGTGAATGACGCATGACAGGAACAAGGGATAAGCCCCCTTCCTCAGAAATGGCCTCCTCAGCAACATTCTCCTCGAGCTGAGAAAGTGGGGGAAGCTCATAAAGAGTGGCAAAAAGGGCATTTGACCTCCTTTTATGGGTAAGAGCTCTCACATCTGGCAGGATGCTTGATAGGGGTAGAAAAGCTGGAGCAGGTCTTCCTCCTTTTGGGCTTATTCTTCTAAGCCTCTTTCTCCTTAGATTTAGCTAAGGTGAATGCATCTATAATTATCTCATGAGCAAGAAAAGAGTTATAATACACAGTGAAATTCAAACTAGGAGGTGAGAAAGCAAAATGCATCTATAATTATCTCGTGAGCAAGAAAAGAGTTATAATACACAGTGAAATTCAAAACTAGGAGGTGAGAAAGCAATAACCCAGCAACATAACTTCATAGATTAGTTTATTCTAGATCTACATTATGAAACATATAGTTAGCAGATGTACCAAATGGCCTCCCAAGCTCCTCTCCAGGAGGTGCCAAACCAAAATGTGTTAGTAGCCCTATTTCCTCTATCAAATGGACCTTAAACTTGTGAGTATTCAATAAATTAAGCTACTCTTGGTGGCGGGGACCTCTATTACTTAGTTTGAAGGACTAATTTGGGGTCTCGGCCATCCATTTCAGGAGAAAATTCCAAGGATCTGGTCTAGAAATAGAAAAAATAGCCCTCTTTCCACCTTTTGATTACACTAGGTGATCCCTTTAGGAAATGAGTGTCGCCACGAGAGTTCAAATAGAAGTATCTCCCATCTAGAGACTTTGGTTGGAAAAAGGTGTAAAAGGATGAAACATTAGCAGGAGTATCCAAATATCCACATAGAATAGCATATCCTATCATAATCCTTATAGAATTTGGGCTAAATTAGGACAAGGGAATCCCATAAACATAGAAAATGTCAGAAAATAGAGGGTTAATAGAAAACAAAAGACCTGCCCTAAGTTGCTCAATGTGGAAAGTGGCAAAATTGGGAGGATGATGATGAGAACAACCCTTAGGGTTGGGAGTATGAATCACATGGTCCGTCAGAATCCTAAAAAAATCCATGAGTACACTCTCTTGACTCACTTGAAACTAGCCAAGTGGAAACTCAAAGAAGAAATCACTCAAGTCTTCAACCCCCACATTTGCTTGATTCAAAGAGGAACTTGCCATTGATAGAATTAATCAAAATAAGAAAGAGAGGAAAAGAGAAAAAATTGTAAGTGGTGAGAGCAAAAAAACTTTGAGATAGCCATTGCAACTAGAAGGCATGAAGGATGAATGTAAGGAGGAGTTATTCAAAATAAACACAAGTAACTGATGAAGAGTAACTGATATATGGGATAAAAGGAATTTAATGACCAATTGAATAGAAAAGATAGGGGCTTGGTATCCATACACGTGTCTTGATGGGGGGAAATTTTGAAAAGAGCACGAAAACCTATGAATGTGTGGCTCTAAGTATGAATTTGAAAGACGCCTTCAATTGGATAATTAAATGCTGACCGCCTTCATTCTCATTAGGGGGAGTGGTGATACTACTAATATCTGGTTTGAGAGCTGAGCTTAGTTGTGCATTCCTAAGCCTGACCTAAAGCAGAGATGACCTTAAGATAAGGCTCTCCAGACTTGCTAAACCTTTAGGTTATGTTTCTCCAGTTGAGCTAACCTAAAGGCAAACCAATAGCTGAGCTGACTATTGTTATTAGATCACCTCGGTCTATTGGGTTTATTTCAGTGCATGCGTGTCCTATTCTACTCTACATCGCATAAGTCAATCACAAAGCCTGAAGAGCTTACCTAAGTGTTAGGTATCCTATCCCTTGTTCCCATAGATCCTAGGGTTTTAAGGATTTTAAGATGGTAAGGGCGAGATTGAAGGAAATAGATAGCAAAGAATCACATATTTGTGGCTGAAAATCAAGATATGCCTACTCCCATATATAGTCACCAAATAAAAGGAAGGTAAATTTTAACATAAAAGAAGAGGACTGACTTAAGCATAAGAGAATTTTCATCGAAAACCTTTTCGGCACCCCTAATTGGTTCTTTTTTGCAGGATTGTTCGACGATTTCGAATACTAGCCCAACATCAATCCACTGCATCGGTAAAATAATCACATTAGAATCCTTTCTTTCTGTTTTACCACGAAGCAATCTAGCTTACACTTCAAAATTGCTTTAATTGTTACATAATTTTGAGGTATTTGGCCATTTAATTTATAGGACTGATAATTGTTTGATTTACTACGATGATCTTCACCATTCATGCAAAATTTGGCATGTCTAAAATAACTGACTAATTAACTATACGTCTGAACTAGAACTCTAGCGAGAGAGAGAGAAAAAAGATGAACCAAGGAACGGAACAAAGCACACTGAAAAGTTGGATTCAATAGTATAAATATATAACTCGATAAACACCTCTTATAATTATATAAAAACAAATTTTTTTCAAAATTTCCCTAAAAAACATAATAATAATAATAATAATAATAATAATAATAATAATAATAATAATAATGATGATGATGATGATGATGATGTGATCATTTTGGATCATATTCCAATCCAAACACAGGCTAAGTAATGAAATGAAAGAAAAACAATGATTCATAGATTGACCGAATGTGGAAGACTGGCATGTACGCACACAAGCTTGTAAAAAGCCACTTGACTATTTCACGAAAGAAGGGGAAAAAAAGGAAACAAAATCAAAGAATCGGTCAGAACTACATAACATATGGAGTACATAGCAGTATTATTCAAAACCAACTGGCCAAATTGATGGTCGAATCTCCAAACTGCAAGCATCAATTCTCATGGATTGTTTAAATCAAATTTATGGATCCATCCATGTGCAGCCCTACCCGTTATAGTTGACTGAGTACAAGATCCAAATTCTACCAGGATCCTGATGCGCTTTTGAACCTGCAGGCTGCAGGTGGAGGGGGTACGAATTAAGGAAGGCAGGGGGCGCGGAAGAGGTCCGAACCCGAAACATTGGGAAGGGAACGTGATCCATAATGTTCCATCATTGACCTCAAGCAGTAAATATAATAATGACTAATATACCAACTTGATACATAGTACAATTATTAGCTTTCGTCCAAGTGGTGGTGGAAGTTTAAATGTGGCTTTAACTAGAAAGGACAGAAATTTCATCAAGACAAACTTTTCGTAGATTACCCAAACTGTCACATGTTTCATGTTTGAGTCTTTAAGACAATTAATATTTGACACTATTATCTTTTCTAAATCTAATTTAATTAATTTCTTTATTTGAAGTGTATGAAAACTGAAAGACCAACCAGATACAGGACCATGGCCTTTAATATTAATTTCTGCACTAGTTAACATAGAGACTTTTGCACAAGCAAGCGGCACTAATCTTGAAAAAAATATAACTTCTGTAGAATAGTGCTACTTCAATAATGTTAATTTTGTCAACGCTAGCTATACCAATCCGTTGTTGCCTGGTAGTGCTGTCCAAGTTGCATACAGATTTTATTAAAAATGGCATTTTATTTAAGTATAGAGTCGACGTTATAAAACTAGGTGCTGTGGCATTGAGATGGTGTTGAATTATATTTGTATCTTATAATATATTTTTAAAATTAATAAGTATTATATTTTATTTTATAATAAACTTTTGGAATAATTAAATAAAATAAAATTTTATGTGAACACAATAATTATGCAAACGGAACCTAACTTTTGAGCTTCTACAATTCCAGGCCGGGGTTTAAATTGTGTTAGCAGTGGCTGTTCTCATCTAATTTTATATATATTAGTTTCATTAGTAATACTGTGATGTACGATACTCATATATAGTAAATCACACATATAAAAAAGAACTTGTAAAAAGGAACTTATAATACTGTGGTTTACGATACTTATATATAGTAAGAGGGTGTTTGGGTGAGCTTATAAGCTCTTTAAAACATCTTATAAGATATTTAAGAGCTTATAAATTGATAAAAAGTGTTTGGTAAATTTTTTCGAAAAGGAGCTTATAAGATCCTAAAATAAGACGTTAAGAGCTTATAAACTCTTTTTAAAAAAGTAAGGAGACCCTAACTTATTTTGAAAATCTTAACAAGCTCCTTCATTTTTAACCATTTTAATTACAAAATAGCCATTATTAACATCTTATAAGCTTCAAAATCTTATTTGATCCAACCACTTCAACAACTTATTTTAAAAATAAGATCTAACATCTTATAAGCTCCAAAAATATTTTATAAGATGTAGGAGTTTATAAGGTGTTTTAAATAAACTTAGCCAAACACCCTCTAAATTAGATTTATTGTGTAAAAAAACAAACCATAGTCTAACTGTGGAGAGAAAGTGGAAAAAAAGGCATTGTAAATGAAAGAAATAGGAGAAAAAGATTATTGGAGAAAGAAAAAGAAAAAACCATTTGAGATGACAAAAACCATAGATTTGTCTTCTTTAATAGAGTCTATTTGATCAATGCATTAAAGACAAAAGAAGATAATTATTCTAGTATACTCGCACTTAATAAATAGTTTTAGTTAAACAATTTTCACAAATGTAACATAATTCACACAAATTTAAGGTAAGGCATAGAAAATCTAGGGCACCCAAATTAAAGAATTTTTTGGGCTTAATGTAGTACTTATTCCCCTAATAAATAAAGTTGAGGTACCAAAATTTTACAAGTTTGAGATCTTGGTTTCAAATTTATGTGGGCATTGTCATATCATTATTTGTTGTCATTGGTAATTAAGAGGGTGTTTGGGTGAGTTTATAAGTTACTTAAAATATCTTATAAGATGTTTAAGAGCTTATAAGTTGATAAAAAGTGTTTGATAATTTTTTTTAAAAAAAAGCTTCTAAGATCCTAAAATAAGATATTATGAGCTTATAAGCTCTTTTAAAAAAAATAAGGAGGCCCTAACTTATTTTTAAGATCTTAACAAGTTCCTTCATTTTTAATCATTTTAATTACAAATTTGTCATTATTAACATGTTATAAGCTCCAAGATATTATTTTATCCAATTCACCAACAGAAAATTCCGTCGGTAAATTAGAAAAATCCGTTGGTAATAGATTTTACCGATGGATTTACCGACGAAAATTAGATGGAAATTTTCTGACGAAAATAATTACCAACGGATTTTCTGACGGATTTTTCGTTGGTAAATTTGATATTAACATTGGTCACATTACCAACAAAAATCTGTCGGTATAAATTTACCAACTGATTTTCTGTCGGTAAAGTTAGTCCTTTTTTTTTTTTTTTTAATTTTGATCAACAATCCGTCGGTAATTTTGGTTGGAAAATTTTTCTTTTTTGTGTTTAATTGTTTAAATAAAATTTTAATAACCTATAACAATTAAATCTATTACTTAATGCTCAATACAACAAAAACTGAAAATACATTAAGTATCAATTCTTCAACAAATAATATTAACCACACTTTCAACAAATCAAAACTTCAAAAATATCACAATTTTAACAAACTAATTCAACACAATCACAACTCAACAAACATAACCTCAATAAGCTACAAACTCCAATAAAACCACAAAACAAAATCACAATTTCAAAAAACTAAAATTTCAACAAATCATTCAACATCTTGTTGTTGAATTGCTCTTTCCAACATCTTGGATCAACTTCTTGATAATTTCTTCAAGTGAAGATGACACTCGAGGTGGTTCTTGTTATTGCAATAGCCTTTGAAGATCTTCTTCTTCCCTTATAATTTCTTCCTATCTTCTTCTCATAGCTTCCTCATTCTTGGCTATAACTTCTAAAAGACTTGCCTCCCTCCTCTTAAAATGCTCAAAACAACCAATTAAGCATCACAAGACATAATCCATCTAGTTATAACTTAAGATATTGACTACATAACTCATAAACACAATTGATATATTTATAACTTCATTGAAGCATCACAAAGCATAATTCATATAATTACAACTCAAAATATTGACAACATAACTCATAACACAATTCATATAATTATAACTCCATTGAAGCATCACAAAGCATAATCCATGTACTTACAATCCAAAATATTGACTACATAACTCATAAACACAATTAATATAATTATAATTCCATTGAAACGTCACAAAGCATAATCCAAATAATTATAACTCAAAATATCAACTATATAATTCATAAACACAATTCATATAATTATAACTTAATACAAAAATAATTTACCTTTTACAATGCCCAAATGATGCAAAATTTTCTAATCTGCACAATTAAATAAAACATTATTATAATTATGAAAATTTCAAAAAAAAAAAATTGAAAAGCTTTGTCTGCTGGCCTCCCCGTCACCAGCAACAGCAGCAGCAAGGTTTGCACTACTGCAACAGAGAGGCCAGCAACAGCTGAGTCTCGCAAGGCTAGCTGCTGGTGGCCCCACCACTCAGCGAGCCAGCCGCTGCTGGCTCCAATCTCACGACCGGCGCGCTAGCAGATCTGCTGGCCACACCACTCCAGCAGCTGGCTCCCCATTTTTAATTAAAAAAAAAAGGAAGAAAAGAAAAGAATGGAAGAAGAAGAAGAAGAAGAAGAAGGAAAAGGAGTACCTGTTCAATGCTGGTTAGGAATAGTGAATGAATAGTTGAAATTGAAATGTATATAGAAAGTAGGGTTTAGTTATTTGGTATTTTTGTTTTTTTAATTTTTTTTAATTTTTTACATTTTATTTTGATAATTTTTATTTAATTATAGTAATTAATTTTTTAAATTTAAAAATTTTAAATTCAAAGTTTAATTATTCATTAGTTTTTTATTTAGTAGTTAATTTTTGTTAAAAAAATTAATTTTATATAATTATTATTTAATTATACTTAACATATATAACTTTTAATTTTTTATTTAATCAAATAATTATTAACAAAAATGTGTGGAGGAACATATTAATGAATTATTAACAAATTATTTTTTAGTAATTTTACCTACAAATTACCAACAGAGTTATATCTCTCACAAATCTTACCAATGGATTGCCGACGGAATTAAATCCCTCAGAAATTTTACCAATGGATTACCGACGGAATTATATCCCTTAGAAATTTTACTAATGATTGCCGACGGAATTATACATATTGAAAAATTACCGATGGATTACCAACGAATATTAGTTTGTTGGAAATATTATCAACGAATTACCAACGGAATTTACTTTAGTTGGAAAAATTTACTGACCGATTACCAACGAATTTTATTTCTCTTGCTAATTTACCAACGGATTACCCACAGATATTCTATCCGTCATTGATTTCGTTGGTAATCCATTCGTAAATTTGTTGATGAAACTTTTTAAAGTTTGATTTTGATATCCGTCAGTAATCTGTCAGTAATCCGTCGGTAACTACCAACGGATTTTGTCAGTTGGTAATTTTTCGTCGGTAAAAGTCAGTTTTCTTGTAGTTAACACTTCAATAACTTATTTTAAAAATAAGATCTAACATCTTATAAGCTCTAAAAACATCTTATAAGATGTTTGAAATCACTACTAAAAAAACGCTGTTTTGCGATGGAAAAAATTCATCGCAAAATTTTTCGTCGCAAAAAAAAAAAAATTGGAAAACAATTTGCAACAGAAAAAAATCCATTGCAAAATGGCCAATTTGCGATGGATTTTTTTCCATTGCAAATTATCGAGGTTAAATCAGACCTAATTTCCTCTTTCCCCAACAGACAAGTCCTATTTTCTTTAAGGTTTTCTCATCTTTTTCTTCCTTTTTTGTTTTTTTTTCTTTCTTGTTGTTTGTTGAAATGGCCAGCCGGCCGGCCCGTGCTGCTGCATCCAGCACACACCAGCCAGAGGGGTTGCTGGCTAGATGCACCAGCCAGGCCTGTTGGCCGCTCCAGCACCAGCCGCTGGCCGCCCGGCTAGCGGTCAACGGCCAACGTCCGGCTAGATCTGATTTATTTATTTTATTTTATTTTATTGAAAAATTAGTATTAATTTTAGAAAAAATACTAATGGTTGTTTGGGTTATTGTTTCAGGTTTGAAGAGTTTATGGTTTTGAATCATTTCCATTAATTGAGGTAATTTTCTTAATTATGTTAAAATTTAATTATGCTTTAGTTATCTTCTTTATGTTTTAATTAATTATCTCCGTTAGTTAAAATGTCATTATATTTTAGTTATCTCCATTATATTTTAGTTAATTGTCTGCATTAATTAAAATTTGATTATGTTTTAGTTAATTGTCTCCATTAGTTAAAATTTGATTTATGTGTTAGTTAAACTCAAATAATTAAATAATTTGTTATATAGAGATGCATTTTATAAGGGAAGGATTGAACAATCGGAGGTAGCTCCAAGATTAACCGGTCAACAAATATGGGAGCAAATTTGTAATGTTCCCAAAATTACTGACTTGTCAGTAACTTCTGGTAAATTACCTAGATATGGTGTATCACATGATTGGACGAAACAAAGTATATTTTGGGAGTTGCCTTATTGGAAAGATAACTTGGTTCGCCATAATTCGGATGTTATGCATATCGAGAAGAATATCTTTGAAAGTGTGATTAACACCTTGATGGATGTCAAAGGTAAGACGAAGGACAATGAGAAGGCAAGACTTGACTTGGAGGAATATTGTAGAAGACCGGGGTCACATTTGAGAGTTTTATCGAATGGGAAATATGTCAAACCAAAAGCCTGTTTCTCCTTGACTGTTGAGCAGAGGTGGGAGTTGTGTAATTGGCTAGAGGATCTTAAAATGCCGGATGAGTATGCTTCAAATTTGGCAAGATGTGTTGATAAAACAAAATTGAAATTACGTGGGTTGAAGAGTCATGATTGCCATGTGTTTATGCAACGGTTGCTACCAAGTGCCTTTAGTTTGCTACCACAAAATGTGTGGAGGCCCTTAACTGAATTAAGCCGATTTTTTAAAAAATTGTGCGCAACATAATTATGTAAAGATAGTTTACTACAATTGGAAAAAAACATCCCGGTTATCTTGTGTAAGTTGAAACGCATATTCCCATCGGGTTTTTTTTATTCAATAGAGCACTCGATAGTACACCTACCGTATGAGGCACTTGTTTGTGGGCCTGTACAGTATAGATGGATGTATCCTTTTGAGAGGTAAATAATCAATCTAATGTGTAAATACAATAAATATTCCATACATATTAAATATTTATAAATCTATGTTTTAATTTTGCAGAGTCTTACATGATTTAAAAGGCATGGTAAAAAATAGAGCTAGAGTTGAGGGATCTATATGTGAAGCATATCTGGCCCAAGAATCAGCCTATTTTTAATCGTATTACTTCGAGTCTCACATTCAATCAAGGAACACAAGAAGTAAACGAAATGAAAAAGAGGGGTATAATGATCAACAACCACGTACTATGTCAGTTTTTAATCAAACTGGACAGCCTGCTGGCAAGTGTACTACTAGATGGTTGAATGATGCTGAGTTGAAAGCTACCTCATTGTAAGTTCTTTTAAACTGTGATGAAGTCGTGCCTTTTCTCGAGTAAGCTTTCCAATTCAGTATAAATTTATTGTTAATTAATATGTTTCAATTGAAAAGAAGAAAACTAATGTTCAAACTCAATATATTTTAGGATGTATAAAGTGGCCCTTCGACTTAATTTTCCCTTCCTCAACGACCTTCAAGTGGAGCAATCTATTGAGGATCATTTTGTAAATTGGTTCCAAAAATATGTAAGTATTAAAAAATTTAAAATAAATAATTCTTTTGTTAACCAATAAAAACTATATTAATTATTTAATTCCTTGCTATTATTTATAGGTGCACACTCCAGAAAATATGGTACAAAATCAATATTTGAAGGATATAGCATGGGGTCCTATGAGACAAGTCAAGACATGACGTCGTTTTTTTTGTTAACGGATATGTATTTCATACAGATTCGTTGGTAAAGTATAAAAAGACGTGCAATTCTGGAGTGTGTCTCAAAGGTGAAGGATCATTAGAATTTTATGAAAAACTGAAGGAAATAATCCTACTAGAGTATCCAGGTGTACTTGAAAAGAAGGTTTTCCTCTTTAACTGCCATTGGTTTGATTCACTATCTAACCGTGGAATCAAGATAAACAAAGAGTATGGTATCATTAAAATCAAAGAAAATGAAAAATATGGAAAGTTTGATCCTTTTATCATTGCTCAACATGTATCTCAAGTGTATTATATTCCTTATTCTGGTGCTAAAAGAGATAAAGTCCATTGGCGGTTTGTGATTAAAATAAGACCAAGAAGTAGGGTGGATAAACGTCATACTGTGGAGGTAGCTTTACAAGAACCACCTACCACAGTCAATGCAGTTATTGATACCGATCCAACTGGTGAATTACTTGATATTGAGGGACCTTGTGAAGAAATAAATTTAGAAAACAATCAAGTGATAGGTGATGACGAAGAGTTAGAGGATGAGGATGCATATGATGACGATGACTACGACGACGACGACGACGATGATGATGATTAGTTATTTTAATTTATTGTTATGTAATGTGAATTTATGTAAAAACTCATTGTTGTTGTACTTTTATTGATTGCAATCTTTATGATTATTTCTACATTAATGATGATGCTTTATTTAATATCATTTATATATTATAATTTACATAATTAGTATTTGTTATAGATGTCAAGCAATAGAAAAGGAAAAAATAAGGCTGTTCCATCTAACATTGGATCGGAACCATATATCCCTCCATACACTTATCCAGATGTTGTGCCGGGTAGCTCTCCACTAGATGCATCACCTAATCCCTCATCTATCCCATCTACACTAGCATCCACAAATATTGGGGGTATAGAAGTAATTCAGAGGACATTTATTCAGCCTCAAGGGAGAGAGTAATACTTTTTAATCATTTTAATTATAGTAACTTATAATGTTATATGTACTACTAAATTATATTTTATCTTTATAACACATGTTGTAAAAAGATCTTTGTGAAACAGGTTCTCCGAGGAGTTGTTATGTGCCCAATAGATAAGTAATATTATTAAAAGGCACTTACAACAAGCTTGGAGATCGCGGAAAAAAATTCCAGATGGAGTTAGAATGATGTGGTTTGGGGAGTTTGAGGTAAGAATCATTTTAAATATCAAATATTTTTTTCTTAATTAGATTTCAAAATGGAAAGAGCTCTCTAAATGTTTTAAATTCTTTTATGTGCCTTAGAAAAAATTTACCTGGTATGAACATCAGAGTGCACTGATCCGCAAAATATTTGAGCATCGTGGCTCGGAGATATTGAAAAATAAGTTACACCGAGCACGTCAATCCAACAAAAAGCCTATTTGGATGGGAGATGAAGTTTGGGATGGATTGCTTCAAGAATGGACCAATGATGGATTCAAAAAAAATAAAGCGAATCGGGCATCAAACTGTGGTAGTGTTGGATTTCCACTTCATCAAGGTAGTTGTATCTCACACCTATCACACAAAGATAAATTGGTAATTTTTATAGAAGTATCAATATTTAATTTTAATTATAATTGATTTTTGATAAATGTGCTTGGATGTAGGAGAAAGAACTTGGACACCCACCTGGACTTGTAGAATCGTTTATGCATACACATTTTGCATTGAACGAAAGAGGTGAACGCATATGGGTCAATGACTGTGCACAGAATACTTATGTAAGTAGTATGTTATTATATTTTTTTACAAAGAAAGTTTAAATGTTATATATTTTATGTTAGAAAGTTAAAATGTTATATATATGTTAATTTTTAATGTAGAAAGTTTAAATTTTTGATATATGTTGATAATTCTATGTGCTTTATGTATAGAATACGTTCAACAGTCGACTAGAAGAGTTCTCTAGTCAAAATTCAAATGATGGTGTTAACAATTCTTCGGTGCCCATGTCATCTCAACTTTAGGTGAAAGTTCTAAGTTATTAATTTATATTTGATCTTATTTTCAAATTGAATTATTTTACTTGTATTCATTTATGATAATATTATTTATGTAGGTGTGGAAAGATACAGTAGGCGGATCGAAGAAGGGGCGGATTTATGGACTTAGAAGTGAGGCATCCTTTGTCTTGGGTCACTCATCTAGTGGACTTCCAAATAATCCGCCCTATGAAAGTGAAGTAGTGAAGAGATTGCAAGACGAAATGACGGTGGTGAAAGAACAATTGACAATGTATAGAGATGAAAATATGATGTGGAGACAAAAATTCATGGATATGGAGGTGATGATGCGACAGATGCAGCAGCAGCAGCAGCAGCAGCAGAATATTCATACCCTATCACCATCCATTCATCCTCATACATCACCATTTTGTTCGCCTACAAATCTCTCCTCCATGGCACCGGGCTCATATTTACATCGGCCAGAGGTATCTCATGTACCATCCTTATCTAGATCTCTTAATGAACAGCAACGAAGAAGCATAGATGATGAGGATGATTCTGATTGACTTATGTATGAATATTTTAGGCATATACTGTATTAACTTGATTATACTTTGATAATTACATTTAATATTTTTATATTGTTGAATTTATAAATATTTTATTTTTTTAATGTTATATTTGGATTTTATGAAAGAATTGTTGTTTTATTATTTGATGGCCATAAATATCGTTAAGTATAGTGGTGTTGGATTTGTGAATATACTATTATTGATTACAGGTTTTTAATATTGAAAAAAATGCAGCAAAAAATTAAAAAAAAAAACAGAATTTGCAAGAAAAAAATCCTTCGAAAATTGTGTTTTGCGATGGAAAAATCCATCGCAAAAAATCACCACGAAATTCAACACATGCGACGGATTTTTCCCGCTAATTGAGCATTTTTGCGACGGAATTTTCCGTCACAAATTCCATCTCAAAAGGCCGACGAAAATTTCCGTCACACATTTGAGACGGAAAAATCCGTCGCAAGTTACTGCGACGGAGTATTTTGCGACGGATTTATTCCATCGCAATCTCAATTTGCGACGGATTTTTGGCAAAATCCGTTGCAAAACAGCATTTTTTTAGTAGTGAATAAGTTTAGCCAAACACCCTCTAAGTCAAACATATAAAAAGACCTACAATCAAACTAATATATATATATATAAGTATACGTGTTATTTACTATATATAAGTATCTTACACCACAATATTATTAATGAAACTAATATATACAATCAATAGGTGAAAATCATTTTCTTGCAAATAGAATTGATAATTAATCTTTTAAAAATTGAATTTCTTTATTTGAAATAACAAGTCCACCTATTTAATTTATTAATTCGACATTATATTTTCTTGAAGGATCGATATAATTATCTACAGGAAATATAATGCAACATGTACACCTAAAAACTAACAGATTGAAAATCGTGCCAGGTCAACCATCTTTCTAAGAAAGTTGGCAATTTGAAGAAATAAAACTGTTAGAATATCTTCTTTAATTGGTTTTGATTATGCCTCTTTTGCATAAATTATTTTATTAAATCTATCAATATAATTGTTTTTATATCTTCAAAATAAAGGAAAGTAGCCGTTAGAAAGTTGGCATAGAGCTTACCTTGATTATGCATATTTTGTTTAAGGGAAGTTACCGTTGGGAAGCAACAAGGAAAGTTGACTGTCTGTAGCAAAATTTTAGCATAAATTTAGGCAACTTTCAATTGGAAAGAATTCACAACCCTTAATGTACTTAAACCAAGAATTGTTGCACTTGAATATGGCGAGTATCTTTGCTCAATAAGCTTTATAGAAAATATCTGTTCTCTTAAGTTAGTCTCTCTTCAAATTATCGCTATAGACTAACCGAGTTGGTTATTGTTCCTAGCAAAGTGAATGATCAATCTTGACTATTGTACTTTTGTACTAATCCTTTCTTTGAGTAAAGTCCATGTTAAACTCTTAAGTCTTGTGGTTTAGGTAGTGGAGTAGGCTTGTCGAACCGCTATAAATCCATTGTCTCATTTACTATATTACTCTTTGTTTCTGTTGTCTTTGGAACTTCAGTTATAGTTGGAAGTTCCAATTTATCATTTTTCTAAAATATCTTGCTATAAGTTGCAAGACTCATTTGAGTTAATTTCTCTTTTGGGATCCTATACTCTTTCAAAAACTATCAAAGTTCCTCTGGTGGTCTCAAAATAAACTTGATCAAAAGTTTCAGAAGAAATTATAATTCATTTTGTTGAAATGATTCAAAAGAAATCAAAAATATTTTTTCAAAAAAATATCAATTATGTGTCAATTGGTTAATTTACGTTGAAATATAATTTACCTAGAGTGTGCGTAATGAAATTCTAGGTTTAGAAGGATTATGACATTATGTTATACCCCTACCTCAATTCAACCCACCTGAATTGACACTCTTAATTAAGAAATTAATTATAAGAAAAGGGAGGGAATAAAAGAAAGAAAATACCTCAAATGTGAGGAATATTTCTTTTTTTATTTACACATATTTGGAGTTCGTTAAGGTTCAAATTTTAAACTTGACATGTATAAATGTGTGAGCAATTATACTATTGGATTAATTGATCTGTTGGCAAAAAACCTCACACATTGGGGATGGATAAAGTGTTTATAATCTTATGGTTGGTGCAAGGAGAAGATGAATTTAGAAGGATTAAAAGATGTGATGTGGGTAATTTGTGCGAGCCCTCTAACTTGTTGAAGAAGTCCGAGTCAAGCTTCGTTTCCATGTGAGCTTAAGTGCTTAATTAAACTTGGTCTGCAAGATTATGAATATCCATCCATATATATCCACAAGAGTACACATTAAACTAATCAGCATGGTCTCTAGGCTCTAGCTAACATTTTCTAATGCGTAAGTTGGAATCAGGTTATGGATAAATTAGATAAAATTGAGATCTCAAGTAATAAAAGGAGGTAAAAAGTGGCTGCTTGTTATTTGCATGATTTAATATTATGAATGGTTAGATCTCCTTCAGATCAGTGGAGACAAGCAATTTTCCCAACGATCGAAATTGAGGAATGAAGCTAAAATTTTTGTTACTACTCAAATGAATTGTTTTGTTACATAGTGATGATGATTAAATTAATGTCATTAATTAAATATAAATTATTGTTCTATATATTAATATGTATTAATTAAAAGTTTTATTCTAATACACGCTCTAAAGGATGAGAAAGAACAACTCACAAATTATTTTAAAAATCTAGCTCCTTTCTGCATGAAATTATAAGACCAAATAAAATTTATAATATAAACAAAACAAACCAAAAAATTGACATTAACAAGATCCAATTACTTACATAACAAATACAATAACATTTTTGCTATAATTATCCTTATTGAATGACAAGAGTTTCCTAAAATAGCAAGCTCGTAAACACCGAATCAATCACATGATAGAGCAGTTCTGAGGATTAGAGTCGCAGAATGATTGGCACGGTGGCGGGTGACTGCAATAGGAGAAGGGCGGGCAGCATGGCTGCAGGCACGGTGGTGGGTGACTGCAATAGGAGCAGGGTGGGCAACATGGCAGCAGGCACGGTGGTGAGCTTTTGGGCGGGCAACATGGCAGCAGGCACGGTGGTGGGCTTTTGGGCGGGCTAGGCTTCGGACCAGGATTGGGAGGCTTCACTTCTTCAACGCTTATAATATCAGCAATACAAAATTTCTTTCTTAGACATTTGGCCAAATAAACTGAATCAACCCCTTCTCCAACTACCTCAATCCGATCATTGTCTTTCCCGATAGTGACCGAGCTGACTCCTGCACTATCACAAAAAAATGATCTTAATTAATATATAACTGGGATACATATATATTTTACGGGTGGGTTTAGTTATATATATCTGGAGGTACTGAATTAAAGTTTAATTTGGTGATCAATTAGATTTTGACATACGCACGTACCACATGTAGCCGCAGCAATCTTCATGGCCTTTGACTTATCCTTCTCACCGTTCATCGACACCTTGATCACAATCTTTAGCTATATATGATGAAGCAGGTATATTTAGGGAAATTTAATCATGGAATTTTCATGCATGCCTTATATTAACACATTAATTCTGCTACTCTGATATAATATGTGTGTGTGTGTGTGTGTGTGTGTGTGTGTGTATATTCATCGACAAAGCTCACCTTCATTCCTCCCTTTGGAGAAATTAATTAACGCCTTATAAAATTTGGAATTTCTAAGATTGAACTCTAGTTTGTATTAATGGAGGGAAGTTGGACGGTGACACAAACACACACTCACACTGCTATATATATATATATATATAGTTTGCTTACACGGAAGAAAACCGGCAATGGCACAAAAATTCTCTCTCTCTCTCTCTCTCTCTCTGATATGGAATCTTGGACCAGGACAATATGCAAGCTACTAACTAGCTGTAATACCCTTTTATTTATACTATTTATAAAAGTGTGGGTGTATCGTGTATGTTATTAGATTACCTGTTTGATATATTTAATGTATTGACAAAATTAATTTTATTTAAATCGAAAATTGATATATTTTCCATCTTTTTTTCTGGTGCCCTCCCCACATTATGTTTTGCTCTCTTTCCTATTTTCAACTATATTATGTTTTCTCTTCATTTTTTTTAAAATATATTATTTTATATAATAAATTCAAATAAATATATTTACATAATTAAAGAATATACTGTCATGTAAAAATAATTCAATATTTTTTATTATATATATATATTAAAAATTTATTCTATCATTATACCTCTTTTATTTATTTTAAAAGCTCAAATAATTATCTTAAAATTTAATTTTAAAACATTATAATACTATTACAATAAGTGCCCAGCTAGCGCAGTTGGCATTAGTGAGGTCCTCCTTAAGATCTTGACTTGGTAGAAAATTATAAGAATTTTAGTACGTAGGTGTGTTTTAAAATTACTGATATATATAGTGACAACTCACATCTTTAATAATTAGAATTAGAGTTAATTACAAATAACCCCCAAGGTTTGGCCTATTTACCTAAAAACCCAAAAATTTGATGAAATTACAAATACCCCCTGAGTTTTTGCTCTGTCTTACATTTTTCAAAATCCATTAGCCTCCGTCCAAAAAAATGTTGACAACATCAAAATTTTTGTATGAAAATCCGAAACGCCCCCTAGTTACTGTTATGGTTATTTGTAGGACAAAATTACCCTTGGATCTATTTGTAATATTTTTCATACCACAAGGATGTAATTTTAACATTGTTTAAATTACACATAATAAATTTAAATATATTTTATTATTAGTAAATTTTTATAAATACTGAATAATCTTTAATTTAAGTTAAATAATCTAATTAAGTTTAATTAAACTATTTATTAATTCAAAAAGAAAATAAGTAAAAAAATAAATAAAATAAATTTTAAATTCATCTCTTACATAGAATAGCTTTTATAATTTTAGATTACATAGTGATTAGTGATATCAAAATAATAATTATAATTAAAATAATTTAATTAGATTAAGTTGAAATTACTTATTAATTAAGAAATAAAATAAGTAAAATATTAAAAAATAAAATTAAAATCTATTGTCTTATATAACCATAATTTTAATAATTTCAAATTATATATTCTATAATATTAAAATAAAAACATGTCTAAAATAACATAATTAAATTTAGTTCAATTTATTTATTAAAAATAAAAAATGAAAAAAATTAATATTTGACATACTAGTAATTAATTAATTAAAATAATAATAAAAATATAAATTAAAAAAATATTAAATAGTGAAAAATATCTAAAATAATTTATATACATAATTTAATTATATTAAATGAAAAATATGTTTATTAATTAATTACATATTATATAATATTAAAATAATAAACATATATGAAATAATTTAACCAAATGAATTATTAAAATAATAATCATATCTAAAGTAAATAAATTATTTAAATAATGAATATATCTAATTAAAAATAAAATAAAAAATTTAAAATACTTTATTGATTCAGAATAAATAGATAAAAATTAAATATTTTAATTAAGTTTTAAATTAATTAATAAAAATAAATATTATATTCTAAAACTAAAAATACACCCCACCACCCTTTTTCTTCCCCCAACCCCCACCCCTCCCTTTGTTTGCCGACCATGGCCAGTCGGCGGTAGCTACGAACCCATGGCTGCCAAGCCTGGCCAGGCGACTGCTGCCATGGTGGCCGCCATGGCAGCAAGCGGCCGCTGCCATGGTGGCCGCCATGGCAGCAAGCGGCCACTGCCATGGCAGAGTCGCCATGGCTAGATCTGGCCCCTGCCAGGGGCCAAATCTAGCCAGTAGGGGTGTTGTGGTGGGGTGGGGGTGGGGGTGGGGGTGGGATGTGGTTGTATTTGTGTATGTATATGCTATATATATGTGTATTATATATATTAAGTATAAATATAAATATATATGTATATGTATATGCTATATGTGTGTATTATATATATATTAAGTATAAATATATATATGTATATATATACAATATATATGCATATATACATATATAATTATTCAATTATTTTAAATTTTATATTTTTTTATCAATATTTTAGTGTATTTTTACAATTTTATTACCTAATGTTACTTTTGTTATTTTCATAAAACTTCATGGGTGTTTTTGTTACTTTGTAATGTTGATGTCATTTTAGGTTTTGTGCATTTTTTTTTTTTTTTTTTTTGCTTTTTTTGAAATATATTCAATCAAGGGTAGTATAGCCATTTCACCAAAACCATCCACTTTAACGGCCGTTCGTCTGCTCGAGGGGGTATTTGTAATTTCTCTAAATATTTGAACCTTATTGTAAATAGGTCAAATCTTAGGGGATTATGTGTAATTATCCCTTACAATTAAAATAGCATAGACCAGTGATGTTTGACCAATTTTAAGTTTAATATTAGATGGTGTGCGTGGATGTCACGATTATTTCATCATTATGGAATACTTAAATTAAGTGATTCCAGTACTTTTACTTGTCTAGCTATTGTCTAGTTACCACTTGTGCTTTGTCGTCTTGTATGCATTGCACGTCAACAATGGAAGTACCTGGCAATTGGGTACCCGTGGGTAATCCAATGATGGGTACCAATGGATTGGATAAATTTACTCATTTTTTATTGGGTACGAGGTGGATGATCCGTTACCCATGAGAATGGGTAACGGGTAACGGGTAATCCGCGGGTACCCATAATTTTTTTTTCTTTTTTTTTTTTAATTATTTAAAGATAAACATGATGTTACTCAAATATTAACTAAATAAAACTAGGAAAAAAAACTATAAATTTCAAACATTAAATTGAATAAATACCAAAAGCATATTAATAATATTATAGTTTAAAACTTATATATTAAGTATTCAAAATCTACCAAATTTAAAGTACATCACATTCAAAAGTTCAAACTTAAATTCCATTACATGCCAAAAAAATTTTGAATTGAAAATCTAAATATCAATCAAATATTATTGTTCTCGTGGAAGAAGATGTTGCATCCATAGGAATATGCACAACAAGTTGTTTAGGATATAATTTAATTTAATTTGCTATAGATTTTTAATTTATGAAATAAAAAATTAATATTTAGATTAAAAATATTTATATGTAAATATATATAATATATATTTATATGTATAATATATATATTTATATTAAAGTACATCACATTCAAAAGTTCAAACTTAAATTCTATTACATGCCAAAAGTTTTTTGAATTGAAAATTTAAATATCAATCAAACATTGTTGTTCTTGTAGAAGAAAATGTTGCATCCATAGGAATAAGCACAATAAGTTGTTTTAGGATATAATTTAATTTAATTTGCTATAGATTTTTAATTTATGAAATCAAAAATTAATATTTAGATTAAAAATATTTATATGTAAATATATATAAATATATATATATATATATATTAAAGTACATGACATTCAAAAGTTCAAACTTAAATTCTATTACATGCCAAAAGTTTTTTGAATTGAAAATTTAAATATCAATCAAACGTTGTTGTTCTTGTGGAAGAAGATGTTGCATCCATAGGAATAAGCACAATAAGTTGTTTTAGGATATAATTTAATTTAATTTGCTATAGATTTTTAATTTATGAAATCAAAAATTAATATTTAGATTAAAAATAATTATATGTAAATATATATAAATATATAATATATATTTATATGTATATAATATTAATATATTAAAGTACATCACATTCAAAAGTTGTAAATATATATAATATATATTTATATGTATAATATATATATTTATATTAAAGTACATCACATTCAAAAGTTCAAACTTAAATTCTATTACATGCCAAAAGTTTTTTGAATTGAAAATTTAAATATCAATCAAACATTGTTGTTCTTGTAGAAGAAAATGTTGCATCCATAGGAATAAGCACAATAAGTTGTTTTAGGATATAATTTAATTTAATTTGCTATAGATTTTTAATTTATGAAATCAAAAATTAATATTTAGATTAAAAATATTTATATGTAAATATATATAAATATATATATATATATTAAAGTACATTACATTCAAAAGTTCAAACTTAAATTCTATTACATGCCAAAAGTTTTTTGAATTGAAAATTTAAATATCAATCAAACGTTGTTGTTCTTGTGGAAGAAGATGTTGCATCCATAGGAATAAGCACAATAAGTTGTTTTAGGATATAATTTAATTTAATTTGCTATAGATTTTTAATTTATGAAATCAAAAATTAATATTTAGATTAAAAATAATTATATGTAAATATATATAAATATATAATATATATTTATATGTATATAATATTAATATATTAAAGTACATCACATTCAAAAGTTGTAAATATATATAATATATATTTATATGTATAATATATATATTTATATTAAAGTACATCACATTCAAAAGTTCAAACTTAAATTCTATTACATGCCAAAAGTTTTTTGAATTGAAAATTTAAATATCAATCAAACATTGTTGTTCTTGTAGAAGAAAATGTTGCATCCATAGGAATAAGCACAATAAGTTGTTTTAGGATATAATTTAATTTAATTTGCTATAGATTTTTAATTTATGAAATCAAAAATTAATATTTAGATTAAAAATATTTATATGTAAATATATATAAATATATATATATATATATTAAAGTACATTACATTCAAAAGTTCAAACTTAAATTCTATTACATGCCAAAAGTTTTTTGAATTGAAAATTTAAATATCAATCAAACGTTGTTGTTCTTGTGGAAGAAGATGTTGCATCCATAGGAATAAGCACAATAAGTTGTTTTAGGATATAATTTAATTTAATTTGCTATAGGTTTTTAATTTATGAAATCAAAAATTAATATTTAGATTAAAAATAATTATATGTAAATATATATAAATATATAATATATATTTATATGTATATAATATTAATATATTAAAGTACATCACATTCAAAAGTTGTAAATATATATAATATATATTTATATGTATAATATATATATTTATATTAAAGTACATCACATTCAAAAGTTCAAACTTAAATTCTATTACATGCCAAAAGTTTTTTGAATTGAAAATTTAAATATCAATCAAACATTGTTGTTCTTGTAGAAGAAAATGTTGCATCCATAGGAATAAGCACAATAAGTTGTTTTAGGATATAATTTAATTTAATTTGCTATAGATTTTTAATTTATGAAATCAAAAATTAATATTTAGATTAAAAATATTTATATGTAAATATATATAAATATATATATATATTAAAGTACATTACATTCAAAAGTTCAAACTTAAATTCTATTACATGCCAAAAGTTTTTTGAATTGAAAATTTAAATATCAATCAAACGTTGTTGTTCTTGTGGAAGAAGATGTTGCATCCATAGGAATAAGCACAATAAGTTGTTTTAGGATATAATTTAATTTAATTTGCTATAGATTTTTAATTTATGAAATCAAAAATTAATATTTAGATTAAAAATAATTATATGTAAATATATATATAAATATATAATATATATTTATATGTATATAATATATATATATTAAAGTACATCACATTCAAAAGTTCAAACTTAAATTCCATTATATGCCAAAAGTTTTTTGAATTGAAAATTTAAATATCAATCAAACACTGTTGTTCTTGTGGAAGAAGATGTTACATTCATAGGAATATGCACAATAAGTTGTTTTAGGATATAATTTAATTTAATTTGCTATAGATTTTTAATTTATGAAATCAAAATTAATATTTAGATTAAAAATATTTATATGTAAATATATATAAATATATAATATATATTTATATGTATACATAATATATATAATATATATATTACGGGTTACCCGCGGATTGGGCCAAAAGATGGCGGGTAAATTGGGTACGGATAAAATTACCCGCAATTTTTTGGGTAGGAAAAACAAGACCCATTACCCGTATTTTTTGGATACCCACAATACCCGCGGGTATAGGTTGAATTTTGCCATGTCTAATTGGGACCGTATCACAAATACACAGTATATGTCGTACTAGTTCTAAGATTAATTGTTATATATTATTGTTCCAAATTCTAAACTCCTGCGGACAAGTATTCTCCAAACAGGATCCAATTAATTAGATTGAAGCTATTTTGTATAATATCTCTTTTAATTGGACGAGATTAATCTCTATTGAGCAAAATTCATTAAGTTAAATTTTGATATAAAAAAAATATGTTTTAAATTTTTATGCTGTTGTTTTTGTTATTTAACTTGATAAAGAAAATATTTGTCAATAGAAATGATGTGGTTTCACATCGAAAAAGGATATGCAGTAATAAATTCCAAATTAAAAGTTCAAGTGAGGCAATTATTAAAAGTAAATAAATTAATTTTCAATTTGCATGCGATTAAAAAAGTATTGAGTGTATGATTGACGATAATCCACTAAAGGTCAAGCCACACACAATGAGTGTAAAAATAAAATTAATATTTAGTACGGTGTAAACAATTTTTTTATATAAACTTTGAAATATAAAAATGATTCTTAGATTAAGAAAGAATAAGATGATTGTAGGCACTTGCTTGTCTGTAGGAATAAGCTTCATTAAAATTAATATTAAGTTTTGGATAAATAAAATTAATCAACTTTCACCAAATTTGGAATAAGAATCTAGTAGTATTTGTTATTAATTAGACGTATTCTTAAAAAAATTTTGCTTAGTCCATATTGTTGCAGGCGCCCATACTCCAGTTTAAATTAAATAACTCATTTAAAAAATTAATTTAATAGGTGAGAACTGTCTAAAATAATATATAGAGGTACTAATTATTTACTTAATCGATGTGTGAATTTAACAACAAAAATTTTAAAATATTATGTATGTGTTAATTAACAAATTCCCGTTATAAAAGATAAAAAAATAAAAATAAATTAAATTAGAGGAACAAAAATGATGAAACGTGTGCGTTCGCATGCGTTACGTTAGGGGTGTTCGCGGATTGGATTGGATCGATTTTGGGGAAAAAGCTAACCGATCCAAATTATATAATATTTTTTGGATCGGTTTGGTTCTTATAGTAAATCCAATCCAATCCAATCCATTTTAAATCGGTTTGGATTGGATCGGTTATTCGGTTTTTTAATTTATTTATTTATTTTTTTAAAGTAAAGAAAATAATATCATTTGGCAACAGAATTGAACTAAATTAAGTAAGAATACTTAGATTATAAAATTATATAAGTCCACAAGAAGTCAATAATAAACATAATTCATAAATTCATCAAGTTTCAAATTTGAATTCCAAAAGAGTAATTATAAAAGTAATTGGCCAGCAACAGTAGAAGAAGCTGAGATGAAATTGTAGCCTCTAGTACAACATAGGTTCGAATATCCAGTTCAACAAAAAAATAAATAAATTAAAGTAGCCAAGGTAATTCCAGTAGAGACTATCCTCGTTAAGAATAACAATGACAGCAACAAATACATCCAATACCTTTAGCAACCTCCAAGCATAATCAGTTTTTGAGGGTTGATGCACCAACTGGACATGTCCAAATTTTACATAAAGAACAATTAAATCTAAATAGAATAAGTGGAAAATTAAGTTTAGGGTTTACACTTATAGGTTTAGTTTTATTTAAATATATTTAATATTTTTATAATTAAAATATATTTTTTATTTTATTAATATATAAATCGGTTCGGTTTGGATTGGATCGGTTTTTCAGACTGAAACCGAAAACCGAACCGAACCGATCGGTTATAAAAAAATTAATCCAATTTAAACAAAAAAAAATTGGTTTTAATCGATTTTCGATTTTTTGGATCGGTTCGTCGGTTTTTTTTTGGATTGGATTGGATTTGAACACCCCTACGTTACGTCAGTCCTATCATTTCCGTTGACGTACTGCTAATGGTCAGTGGTCAACGATTTGCAATTGGCTAGTTAACTATAATATATTAATACCAATTTGTCTTTAATAGTTTAACTCAATGATTAAAAAATCGGACAAATCGGCCGGTTCGACAGGGAACCGGCCAAGGTTTTGGTCTGATTTGATATATAAAATCAGTTGGTTGAAAAATTGATGTAAATCAGTGTAAATCAGTAAAAAATCAATTCAACAGGTGAATCGATTTTTCAAGAAAAACGGTTATTAGTTTTTTTAAATAAAAGTTTAAAATTAATTAAATAAATATTTGTTATTTATATTTGAAATTTTTATGTTATTTAAATTGGTGTTTATTGTTTTTGTAAGTTGTAAAGGATTCTGTAAGGATTGTTTCTAACAAGTCTTATTTCATGAGTTGATATTTTAAATTGATGTATTGATGTTTTAAATTGATATATGAATATTATTATGGAGTAGAGTTTGAAGAAAATTGTATGATATTAGGTAATTTTTATTTTTTTCTCTTTATATATGTATATTTATATTTTTTATATTTCTAATATATTTATATAATATTAAATATAATTATAACGTCATATTAGTTGAATCAATTGAACCAATAATCAATAAGGCCATCGATTCAATCGCCGGTGCAATTTCTCAAACAATGGTTTAATTGCTGGATGAGCGTGCGATACCTATTGGTATTTATATAATATATTTTTTATGCCTTAGGTACAGTACTAACTGTATAGGCATCAGGCGAGTGGTCCACCCCTACTTGATTTAAAAATATTGGCAATCCAGCAATTCCAGTTTAAATTGCTGATACCGAGGACTTGCACAAATTCACCGTTTGATTACCAAGCGCCGTTCCTCAAATTTTCAACAACAAAATTACCGATTGGCCAGTTCCTTCAACTCAAAGAGAAAAACGTAAAATTAAAAACGCCGTTAATTATTGTGCCAGTGCGAGAAAGAACTATATGCAAACCACGCTTAGATTGATGGAGATGGCTCTTTCAATACTCACAAACTGCTTCTGCAGATTCAAAACACAAGAATGCGCAAAAACCGCAAATTGTTTTGTAGTATAAATAGCAGGAAATTTGGATTATTATTTAAAAGAAAAAAAAGGGAAAAAGGAAAATCGATAATAACGATATTAAATGTGGGTGCAAGACACATGGGAATCCCACCAGATGCGGGCGACAGAGAGAGAGAGAGAGAGACCTAGACGTGTCAAAATGGGCCGGGCGGACTGGCCAGGCTCGCAAAAAAATTAGCCCAACTCGGCTCGTTTAATTTTTTAATATGGACTGGGCTGGACCGGCTCGCTTGAAAACTCATCTCGAGCTGAAATTTTGCAACCCGAGATCGGCTCAGCCCACGGACCATGAAGGATCGTGGGCTAGCCTAGCTCGCAGGCTAAACGAGCCGGCTCGCAGGCTAGCCCGCAATATTTTTTTAATTTAAATAATAAATTATAATTTTTAAATTACAAATTACAAATTATTAATTTTAAAAAATTATAAATTTATAATTTATAATTTATATTTAAGAATGTATAATTTATAATTTATTACTTTATAAATGTATAAATTAATAATTAAGAAATTTTAATTTTTAAATTATAAATTATAAATTTATAAATATTATAAATTATAAAAAAAAAATTGAGAAAGGTGAAGACCATATTGCCTCAATTTGAAGAAGACGATGAAGAATGGCTTGAAATTGCATCCACCATCGCATCTCAATCCGAGAGCGATTTAGATCACTTGAGTGAATGACCAGTTTATCATTGGACATGTTTAGATGTTTAGATATTACAAAGTTGTTTATTATTATTATTATTATTTTTTGTTATTATTATGTACTTTCATTTAGAGGTTTGGTCAAATCCACCTTTATGTAATTATTTTTTCTAAATTAATGACGGGTAGAGGGGTCTATGCCAAACCCCTCACCACCTTATTTGGTGGTGTTTTTGGAAAAATATAATTGATAAAAAAAAATTAATATAAGTATAAATTTCTAAGTTTTTATAAAAATTCAAGTGTTGTAAAATATTAAAAATCACATAAGTATAAATTATTAAGTCTTTTAAAAAAGTATAAGTGTTGAAAAAAACATTAATAATCACATAAATATAAAAACTTCAAAATTTTAAATTTATTTTCAAAAAAAAAAAAAAAAGAAACTCGCGAGCTAACCCACGAGCCGGCTCGCTAGCTGGACCGCAAGCCAGATCGCGAGCCAAACCGCCTAGCTCGGTTCATATATAAACCGGCTCACCTATATAGTGGGTTGGTTTTGAGCCGAGCCGGACTTTACAATTTTCAGCCCATCACGGTCCGGACCGTGAACGGCCTGCAAGCAGGCCCGGGACCGCCATTAACCGTTTGTTAAACGAGCCGGGCTGGCTCGGCCCGGCTCATTTGACACCTCTAGAGAGACTCGTAGTCCAACGCCAAGAATTGCCAAATGATTGATTAATAGGCTCCTATTTATTTTGAGGTTGATAAATGATAAGCACTGAAAATTAATTTCGAGTTTGAGTTAAAAATATCAAATTAATATTCTTTATAAAAATAATATACAAATTATTGGTATAACGATACTGCTAGTTGTTTTATTTTAATTGATAATTAACATTAGTAGTTATAGTACACTTGTTTCTGCATGCATAAATTTGTTATACGATACCAATATCGATAATAAATGTAATTATAAACAACAAAAAACTCAATATATGCAAACTATATAAATAAATAAATATATAATTTTAACATTAAAAATTCTAAAATAACATGTAATATTAATTATTGTTGATTTTTCCTTAAAATTTGGGCTAAATTGACGAGACACGGAAGAAATAGAGCGAAACGGGCTCAGGAGCACGCCCCAGCGCACGTTGGCAGGACAACATACGCTGAGGCGCGAGGCGGTGCGCACTAGGGCATGCAGCTAGGCGAGACGGCAGCAGGAACTTGCATCATGCGTTTGAGTGCAAGAATGGTGCGCCCAAGCGCGGGTGCTATTGGAACCTCCCGCCCGGGCACAAGGTTGTTGCGCCCGAGCACACACGGTAGACTGTGATCGTGCACCCTAGCGCAAGCTTTCCGCTCCAGGGTGCACAAGGCGTGAATTTTCTCAGCACACTCAGCAGTAGCAGCGTGCCTCGGCGCACGGTGCAAGCCCACTTGGCCTCAAACTTTTTTTCACAGGTATTTAAGCAGTTTTCTTTCGGGACAAATTGAGACAAACCATACATGAGTGCTTCTAATTGCTTTTGAGATAGTTTTTCTTGAGACGGAGTTTATAACGAGGGTGTTGGTGTTCTTGTGAGTTTTGTGGGACTCAAATTGTACTTACTACTTTGATTTGAGGCTCTCATCAGATCTATCAGCAAGTACTAGGATGAGGCGGAGCACATGTCTAATGTGCCATATGCTAGTGCAGTGTATAGCTTGATGTACGCCATGGTGTGCACTAGGCCAGACATTTCATATGCAGTCATTGTTGTGAGCAGGTACATGCACAAGCTAGGATAGACTCATTAGCAGGCTATAAAATGGATCACGAGATATTTGAGAGGCTGCAGATAGATGTTTGAGTCAATTGAATTCTACTGCTAGAATTATTGGCTATGTGGATGCGGATTATGAAGGAGATTTGGACAGCAGAAAGTCCATGACTGGGTATGTGTTTTGCGTTTCGAGTTGGACAATTAGCTGAAAGGCGATGTTGCAATCATCAATTGCATTATCCACAATAGAAGCTGAGTACATGGCTTTGGCTGAAGGCGTGAAGGAAAGCTAAATGGCTAAAGGGGCTGATTGAGGATATGGGTATGGATTTTGATATTACTTCAATATTTTGTGATAGTCAGACTGCTGTTCACTAGTTAAAAAATCAAGCTTTTCATGAGAGAACAAAGCACATTGATGTAAGATATCACTTTGTTCTGGATATGGTATCTCAAGGTATCATTTTAGTAGACAAGGTTAGGACTAAGGATAATCTGACAGACATGTTGACTAAGATTGTTTCAGGAATCAAATTTGAGTGTTGCTTGAATTTGATTAATATTTGCAGACTCAAATGACAGCTCCTTTTGGGGGCGAGGACAAAGAAGAATGATGGTGAATTTCAAGTCAAGATGGAGAATTGATATCACTTCAATACTCATGACTCTCCAAGTAGAATCATCGCACAAAGACAGATTACTTGTCTTCCATATTGAAGTGAACAAAAAATGATCCTCCATGGAGCAAACATGTATTACGCATCCAAAATCCAAAATCCAATCATCTCCACAACATTATTAGTAACGTTGTCTGCAATACAAAGTCGAATCTTCTCGCTGTAAATTCTTCATATATGTCTGCTTCTCCTACCTTCCCTTCAACGCCACTACTAGGCCTTGTTAATTAGAAGATCCTCCACCTTTCCTTGCAAAAGAGTGAAATTCCATTTGCTATCAAGTTTTTGAACTGTGAAATAATTTGTCAATGACACTGCCCATCCCCCAAAAATCAAATCTCAACTTACAGCCCCAACCAAAAGTTTTGATACCAATTTGTTGGAGCACAACGGAAGCAAATTAGGCACGAGATTTAATTTATTTGGAATTCACAAATACACTCACAAAGTTGATGACAAAAATAATATCCAACAGATAGAAAAATAAAACAGACACAGATTTGTGTGGTTCGGCAAATTTCGCTTACCTCCACGGGAGTTTTCTTTCTTTAATTATGATAGAATTTTATCAGTACAAGCCAACCCTTGAATTTGACATATCCAAACGCGAGCCAAAAAACCCCTCGTACAACCTCTATCATAACTACAAAAGAAATACTCACTACATCCCTTTGTGTTGCCCCACTTGTAGTCACAATAACTACCCCATGAGTATCATGAGTTCCACGAGTGTCATCTTTATCAAGTAATCAAATAAATACCTCTATCTATGATATAAAATTACTTAACTACTTCATCTAGAACTATGAAACCTAATACAAGAAGGAGTCCTAATTTTAGTCAAATTTGATCTCCAGATAATTGAGTCAAATCCCAACAATTATTAGTTAATTTATAATCACGTGATGATAAATAATTTTCACATTAGTTCAAAAATTAAAAAATAATAGAAAATCTATTATCAAATTATTATTGTTATCTCTTTTATCAACACTACAGAAAATATCAACAATTGTAGAGCATTTAAGATTTTTTCCCTCCTTTTTTACCCTATTTATTGCATGCTAAAATTCAGGCAAAGAACAATCAAAAGTAAGTTTATAGGATTGATATTATTAATAATACGTGGTTGGTTTGTGGATTGTAGTAGAGAAGAAAGGAAAGTGGGGAAGAAGAAAAGAAGTGTATGAAAAGATAGTAGTTACTTTTAAGTAGTAAAGTTATATATATGTATAAACCGCCGCCGACAGCGGCCATGAAAAACCGCCGATGGGGTGTGGTGTATGATTGAGGTAGGATGGGGTGGTTATATATATATGTATGTATGTATAATATATATACACACATTATATATAAATATGTTAATATATTATATTTTACATATTATATATATATATTAAAGGATATAATATGGTTTAATTTGGACTGTTGATTTTTTAAAAGAAGATCCAATAATTGATAAATAAGGCTACAATAGTCTTTTTATATGAAAAAATACAGGCTGAGATGCACATGTCGCATGTGTTATACCAACGTTATAGGGGGGGTTCGTTGCATGATGTTTAAAAACCTAAGAGTGTTTTATATATATATATATTATTTTTTTTTTGACAAGGGGGTGTTCTATCTATTTTGACAATTACACGAGGTTACTTACAAAAAACTATTTTACTTTTAATTTAATTAAAAAGGATTAGTATAATAAATTAACTTAATTACTAATAATTTTAAAAAATTATTTGTACACGTGTCAATTTTTTAAAAGGTGTAGGATATTAAATTAAAATTATAAGTATTGAACCCTAGCCAACCTCATGCAAATAACCATGTAAGTATCTTTTCAAAAAGATCTTTTTCAAACTAAATATGGATCTTTTTGTATTTCCGCAAATACCCTATAAAATTAATGAAGGTAAGAGGAAAAGTCCTCTGGTTGAATATTGGAAAGACGCTTAATGGACTCCAACCTGTACTAAAATCATAATTGAGTTGGACTGTTGAGAATTCTTAATAAAAAAATTTCAACCTCTGAATAATAATAATAATAATAATAATAATAATAATAATAATAATAATATCCCATGCGGGGAGAGAATATATAAAGTTGAGATCACAAAACTCGAAAGCAAAAGAGTAGAGTTAAGAATGTATATAATAAATCGTTAGATTTTATGATTGGTGATGTTCTTATAGGAATAGGAGTTATATCATGTGAGTACTTGGGTTCATCTTGATTCTTGATCATTTGATAGATGTATTTTTTTTTTTACTATTAGTTTTTAGTCAGGTTCTCTAGTAGATCCGAAATCCAAATTCGTATGGATGGGGAACTTGAGTCCAAATTTAAATTGGGCCTTTTATGCAGGATATAATTGATATATTTGTATGTATCTAATATGACATCATCACTACCAAATTTTCCACGTCAGAAAGTCTTAAAACTCCGGGCTATATAGTAGCAAAAATGTAACCCCACAAGTGGGGATTTTCTATAGTGCTAACCACTTTGTTTTTATCTATTGTTATGTAACATTTTGCATTGTGCCAACTCAAAGTGTCCATTTGTTTTTGTAAACAAAACAAAGTAAAATTTAAACAATTACCCATTTTCACATCAAATACCTTAAATATCCTTTCTAGTTTATTTAACCCTTTTGTTTAACATCTAATTTTATTTAATATCTTCCATACTTTGTAATAATATATATTTTTATATTATAGTATCCCATCCGATTAGTCAATCTCTAAAATTATAGTAATACCAAGAATTAGATTATATATTATTATGTATTTTCTTTTTTAATTTTCTCACATTCCAAATACTTCATATTTTTTTAAAAATATATTAATAATAAAATAAAAAATATTTTATTGAATATAAATAAGAAAGAATTATTGGAAACTCTTTAAAAAACATTTATATCCGCCCAATCTATTAAAATATTTTTCAATTAAAATATACATCCCATGAACTTTTTATGCAAAATTTTATTTTTTGTCCTATAATTTTGTCTAACTTGCATTTTTGCCCTATAACTTCGAAAATTACAATTTTAGTCCTATAAGTAACAAAAAATTGACCGTTTTAATCCTTCAACAAAAAACCCACCGAAAAAAGCTAATGTGGCTCATTGAAGTGTGCCAATTTTAAATTTTTTGATGTGTTAGCAAAAATTCTACTTACATGACTTGATTTGTTGGAAATAAAAATATAAAAAATGCCTACTAGATTTATATTTATATTTACATATATTTATTTATTTATTTAAATATAGACATATATATATACACACACACACATATATATTTATGTAAATAGATATTTATATATACATATATACATACATTAATCCCCCCACCCCTCCCCACCCAACAAGCCGCAGGCCAGGCGACTGCCATGGCCAGCGGTCGGCCTGCCCAGATTTGGGCAAGCTTGCCATTGGCCATGGCAACCACATAATAGGTGTGGAGAAGAAGAACTTTATTTCTTTTTCTTTTTTTTTTAGTTTTTACTTTTAATTTTTATATAAAATTAATTAAATTATTTTAATTATCTAAGTTGAAATTATATCGTTAATATAGTATATTAGATTTTTATTTTTAATTAGTGAATAATTATAAGTTATAATTATATTTATATAAATATATCAATTTATATATAATATGTGTATATATACATGTGTCATATAAATTATATCACATATTTGAAACTTAATTTGGGGGGGGGGGGGGGGGGGAGGAGTGGTGTGTGGTTAGGAATTTTAATTTATGTTTAAATTTAATTAAATTATTTTAAATATGTGAGTTAAAATAATATTGTCAACTTAATTTGGTTATGTTTTTTGTGTGATTTTATTATGTGTTTATTATCTGCTTTGGAAGAATGAATTATTCGAGAATGTAAAAATTGTGTTAAGGAATGTAATTGATTTTTGGTTTTGTTTTGAGAAATAGTTAAAAATTAATTTTGGATAATTTTTGTATGTTTGTTTATGTTTTCAGGGAAGACATTTTAAGCCGTAGGAGTCAAATTAATATTATTTTGTTGAATTTTTGAGGTGAAAATAAAATTAAGTGATTTTTTTATTCTTAGAATAATAATAAAATATATATAATGTGTACATATAATATATGTATGTATATATTGAAAAATGGGAAAGTTTTGGTGATAATGAAGGATAATAGATGGTATTTTGAGATTTTTTTTTTAGAAAAAATGACGATATGTAATATATAAATATACATATAAACAGATAATGTATATATAAATTATATCATATATTTAAAATTAAAAAAAAAGACATGTATGCTGCCAACTAAGCAAGAAAAAAGACAAAAAATGCCTATAGGCAGTCCAACATGGCAAAAACTTCAAGTTGCCACACGCCCGGTGAGCCACATCAGCTTTTCAGCAAAAAAAGGGACTAAAACGGCCTTTTTTTTTTTACTTATAGGACTAAAATTGTAATTTTTGAATATATAGGGCAAACGAAAAATAAAATTTTGCATAAAAAGTTGATGTGATGTATATTTTAGATTGAAAAATATTTTAATAGATTGGGTAGATATAAATTTTTTTTAAAGAGTTTCTAATAATTCTTTCTTATATATATTTAATAAAATATTTTTTTATTTTTTTATTAATATATATTTTTTAAAATATGAAGTATTTGTAATGTGAGAAAATTAAAAAAGAAAACACATAATAATATATAATCTAATTCTCGGTATTACTATAATTTTAGAAATTTATTAATCGGATGGGATACTTTAATATAATATATATTTATATATATATAATTACAAAGTATGGAAGATATTAAATAAAATTAGATGTTAAACAAAAGGGTTAAACAAACTAAAAATGATATTTAAGGTATTTGATGTGAAAAGGGGTAATTGTTTAAATTTTACTTTGTTTTGTTTACAAAAACAAATGGACACTTGGCGCAATACAAAGTGTTACATAACAATAGATAAAAACAAAGTGATTAGGACTATAGAAAACCCCCCAGAAGTGGCATTTAATCATGTCTGAGTTCTAGTTCAACTTCATAATTCAGTTTTTTGGGGGTTTCTATAGTCCTAATCACTTTGTTTTTATCTATTGTTACATAACACTTTGTATTGTGCCAAGTGTCCATTTATTTTTGTAAACAAAACAAAGTAAAATTTAAACAATTACCCATTTTCACATCAAATACATTAAATATCCTTTGTAGTTTGTTTAAACATAAATTAAAATTCCTAACCCCACACCACTCCCCTGACCTCCCCCCTCCCAAATTGAGTTTCAAATATGTGATATAATTTATATGACACACATATATATACACATATTATATATAAATTGATATATTTATATAAATATAATTATAACTTATAATTATTCACTAATTAAAAATAAAAGTCTGATATACTATATTAACAATATAATTTCAACGTACATAATTAAAATAATTTAATTAATTTTATATACAAATTAAAAGTAAAAACAAAAAAAAATTAAAAATTAAAGTTCTTCTTATGTGGCTGCCATAGCCGGTGGCAAGCTTGCCCAGATCTAGGCAGGCCAAATGCTGGCCATGATAGCTACCTAGCCTGCGGCCAACCTGCTTAGATCTGGGCAGGTGGCCTCTGGCCATGGCTTCCATGGCCAACGGCTTGTTGGTTGGGGGGGGGGGGGGCTCAATGTATGTATATATGTATATATAAATATCTATTTACACAAATATATATGTTTATATTTAAATAAATAAATGTAAATATAAATATATATTTAGTTGACATTTTTTATATTTTTATTTCCAACAAATCAAGCCATGTAAGCAGGATTTTTGCCAACACATCAAAAAATTCAAAATTGGCACACTTTGGCGAGCCACGTCAGCTTTTTTTGGTGGATTTTTCATCGGATGACTAAAACGGTCAATTTTTTGTTACTTATAGGACTATAATTATAATTTTTGAAGATATAGGGCAAAAATGAAAGTTAGGCAAAGTTATAGGACGAAAAATAAAATTTTGCCTAAAAAGTTGATGGGATGTATAGTTTAGATTGAAAAATATTTTAATAAGTTGGGTAGATATAAATTTTTTTAAAGAGTTTCTAATAATTCTTTCTTATATATATTTAATAAAATATTTTTTATTTTATTATTAATATATTTTTTAAAAAATATGAAGTACTTGGAATTTGAGAAAATTAAAAAAGAAAATACATAATAATATATAATCTAATTCTTGGTATTACTATAATTTTAGAGGTTGATTAACCGAGAAATATATATATATATATTATTACAAAGTATGGAAGATATTAAATAAAATTAGATGTTAAACAAAAAGGTTAAACAAATTGAAAGAATATTTAAGGTATTTGATATTAAAAGGGATAATTATTTAAATTTTACTTTATTTTATTTATAAAAATAAATGAATACTTGGCGCAATGCAAAATATTATATAACAATAGATAAAAATAAAGTGATTAGAATTATAGAAAAACCCAGATAAGGTTGAAGGTTTTATCCTATCTATATCAAAATAGTAAAGTCCGATCAATCCCAATCCACGTATAGCAGTCAAGGGTGACACGTGTTCCCTCCTTGTTCTTTCCTCAGGGTTATGAAGGCGCCAAGCCATGTCACTTTCCATTCCCAGGAGGCAATACTGCTTTTCTGATACTCTACTTCATTGTGTAAGATTTTTCCATAAGCATGCCGGAAAAACAGCAGATCATGGGGCAGTGGAACTTCCAAGTCTCGGGAAAGACGGCGCTTCTAGCATCCATCGCCGGAGTGATCATCGGCGGTCCACTGCTCGGCTTGATGGGGATCAGCTTCCTGACTACTATGACTCTGCTCCTCGTGACCTCGCCGTTTTTCATAATATTCAGCCCCGTTCTGCTTGGTGCAGTGTGCATCTTCGCTTTGGCGATGCTCGGATTTGCCGTGGCTGGTGCCATGGCGGTGGCTGGGGTGTCCGCGGTGGCCTGGGTTTTGCGGTCGTTTTCGAGCAGAAGAGGCAGGCAGGTCTACACCGGCGGCAGCGTCTCCGGTAGGTTGATCGAGATCGAGTCTGGCGATGCGGAGGAGGAGCCGGGGAACGATCGGGCAGGGTGAATTCAGCAGAAACCGTATCATATGGCCGGCCCAGAGAACACACTGATCAACAGAGTCTAAAAATTTTGTGTTACTGATTTCATTAATTATATATATATATATATATATATCCATAGAGGAAATAATGAGATATATTGTAATGATGGTTTTGGTTGGTTTTCTGCGTGTGATTTCTAGTTTTTCTTCCTATTGTTTCTGGCATCCTCGTTTTCTTTTTGATAATTTGTAATATTATGATGATCTGGATTCTGGTGTAAGAAAAGTTAATCTAATCCATATAACGTTACCAATATTTGTAGATAACTATGATGATCTGATGCCATTTTATATTTCCAAATGTAGGAAGAGATTTTCAATATTTTCAATCCAAATTAACTACCAAATCTCTTACTTACGTCTAATTAAGTTGCAACCAATGTTTTTAAAATCAGACCCAATAAAGAATTACCGATTATTGGTTCAAAATCACCCGGTACGATGTTAATAATTATATTTAATTTTATAAATATATATAATATTTTAATATTAACAAAAAATAAAACTTTCAATAATATAGAAAGAATATTATTTGAAAAAATTTCAACTTACTTATTTTTAAGTACATATTTTTAAAAAAATATTATTTTGCAATTAGTCAACTATAAATAAATAAAAAATAATATTTCATATTAATTTAAGTAATAATTCATTTCATCCTTCAACTCCAAATAGAAATGAATTATTCTACGCTAAATATTCAATATAATCTAAGAGAGATTAAACAAAATAAAATAAAAAATTAAACATAAGCAGTCACATATAACAACCATTTCATTAAATTTTAAGAAAATAAATTCATGTTTCAAAAAAATACATGTCCAAAATTTTTAATCATCATATTTCAATTCATAATTTCTCTTTTCTTTTTTATTTTTTTTAAATTAATTTTTAAATTTTCAAAAAGAAAAAAATAATATGTGAACTGGTCAAAAACCGAACCGGCACCGATTTAATCAGTTTTTGACCTGTTCAAAAGGTTATTGATTTTTATATTTGAATCGGACCGAATTAGCCTCCGATCATCGATCTGATCGGTCGGACCAGCTAACCCAATCCAATTTTCAAAACATTGGTTGCACCTAGATTAAGGGGTACTCATGTTCATGGACTATAAGTTCCAACTTCCAAGCAATTGGATGTGCTTTTTTGGTTTTTTCAAGTGTTACATAAGCTTAATATATTTATCTCCTGTGTTTGTCGAATGGTCTAATCATATTCATATCAATTAATTTTGTGCGGAGTGAATTAATAGAAAGAGTTGGATTTGACCAAACTTGATTAGATCAATGATTTTCTAGACATATGCATAAATGTGTATATTATATATAGGGTTAATTGCACATTGCCCCCTAATCGTTGTCGATGTGTAATTTTACCACCTTAACTATTAAAATGTTCGTCAATACCACCTTTGCCCATTTCCGGTGGAATCCAACCAATCAGCATTGGACACATGGACTGAAGACACCAGAATATTCTTGTTAGATTCCACCAAAAATGGGCAAAGGTGGTGTTGGCGAACATTTTAATTAGTTCAAGAGGTGAAATTGCACATCGACAGTAATTGAGGAGTAATGTGCAAAGAATGCCATAGGATGAGGGGTTAACTGCAATTATCCCTTGTATATACGTGTTACTTGCTCGGGGGTATGCCCTGTTGTGTCCGCCTATGAAATGGATATGTGTTCCTGAGGATTCCAACCCTTTTTGTCCAAACAAAAGTTTACAAAGAGCAAACTGCCAATCATTATGTTTAAGGGTGTAAATGAATATTAAATAGATTGGATACATTATTTTTATATTCGTATTCATTTAAGTTTTTGAATATTCGGATATGGATACGGATGTGATGGATATTTAAAAATAATATCCAAATTTATATCCGTCGGATTTGGATATATCCATATTCGATTATAATTATTCAAGTGCATTCATATTTTATTAAACTTATCCGTGTTCGAATTATTATTTTATATTCATATTCGATGACAATTATTTGGATATTCATTTATGAATATCCATGTACGTGATCTATGAACCTATAATAAATACATATTTTAATTAATAGAAGGAAATATATAATTTCACTAAAACGAAAGTAATCAAACAAAAAGCATAATTTTTAATTAATAATTGACTTTATAATTTATTATTTGTACTTATTAATAATAATAATGACATTTAAGTATACTAATTATGAAGTCAATCAATAATAATTATGTGATTAACTTTATTCTTCAATTTTTTCTCTATATTACAATACTTTTTTAAATTTATTCTTTTTTTTCCCAATTCTTCAATTATAATTTATATATATATATATATATGGATTATTAGATTTTTATTGAAAAATATAAATAATATATTATTTAATAATTATATATTTGAATCGGATATTAAATGGATCAGATATGCATTTACCATATCCATATTCATTTATAATTGGATATTTACTAATCGAATACGGATAATATCCGCTTGAAATGGATGCAGATAAATATTGTATAAACAGATACGAATGCGAATAATAAACAAATTTTCAAATATCCATTTACAACACTAATCATATTTATATCATTAGATGTTAACAAGAAAAACAACTATAAGAAGGCCAAGAAGTAGCAGCTGAACACAAGTCCACAAAGAAAACTTAAAAAAAAAAAAAAAAAAAAATAATAATAATAATAATAATAAAATAGTAAGTGAAACTTACCATATATCTTAAGTGATAAAAAATTTTATTTTGTCATTTTAATAATTTTTAAAAATTAAATAATAAAAAATAATGTGCAAGTTATCACTATTAACAATTAATGGTATGTCTTTAGCGGCAATTTAGTGATAACAAAAAATTTAGCACAAATTATAGTGACAATTTTTACTATCATTAGATTATCACTATAGGTGTATTATTAGTTGCTAATAGTGAAAATTTAAAGCATTAATTCATATTCCTCTTAAATTATATTGTAACAAGATAAAAATTATTATCACTTAAAAATATTATTAGTGACAAAATAAAAATTTTATTACTTAATGTATATTATTTATGATAATTTCTATGTTGTCACTAATAATACATTTTTTTTTTAGTGAAATGAGATGTTTCTGTCGCTGGCTGCTAGCATAGCAAATGCTCATTGTTGTAACCTGGCAATACTCATTTGCGTCGAGTGTCTCCTTAGAATAATCCAATTACAATAAAATGGTTTTGGTCGCCTGACCGGTGACCTGAATGGCTGAATGTAATCGGCAATCGGCAATCGGTAATCGGCAAGGAAAGAAAAAAACTGTCTTCTTGTTGATATGAGAATCTTTGGAAAATGGTGAGAAAGCAAAAAGATTTGGCGAACCGGCGAAGTCTTTTAGGTATACATTAATATTGTTGAGATCTGTCAAGAAAAATATTTAAAAGCAATCTGGTCGCTGCACGATGAAATTAATAAGCTACCCAACCAAATGTAGAGTCATATGACTTTTCTTACCATCATATTTCAGTTCACAATTCACATATGCAACAATTCAGTAACAAATTGCAAGCATATCATATGTATCTAACCGAACTGCTTTAGAACATCATGGGAGTAACAGATACCAATGAGCCCATCCCTTTATTGCAACTCGGCGTTCCGTCGCCGCCTGCCGATGATGATTTAATCGACCCCCCTGATGAGTTGGTCAACTCCCACCCTAAGAGAACTGGTTTTGTGATCTCTTCTTCATGACGCTCTTTCATTGATTTTATCCCTCTTAGATTTGTGCACATATATTCCCCTCTAGTTGTTTTCATTCCTGGAAAAATTGCATTTTGAAGGGACAACATGGACGGCGGTGGCTCATATCATAACAGGAGTGATAGGGTCTGGGGTGCTGTCTCTGGCATGGAGCATGGCTCAGCTGGGCTGGATTTTTGGTCCTATTTTGATGCTATTTTTCGCTGCTGTGACATTACTATCTACTTTTCTTCTCTGCAATTGCTACAGATCTCCTGATCCTGAGTATGGTCCTATCAGGAATAGATCCTATATTGCAGCTGTTAAACAGAATTTAGGTATGGTATAATGTAAATATATGTTTTTCCATAGATGGCTGCTCCTAATCTTGACCACTTCCTGCCATAAGAAACTTTCAAGAATGAAAAGTATTAATTTGCTAGAAAAAAGATGGAGATTGTAAGAATCTAACTATTTAAGAAGTAAAGAAATAGATTGGCTAAATCACAGTGCAGAAACTGAGGGGATGAACACGTAATTTGGAAATCTGGAGGTGGTGCATTTTCAACAGACATGCCTAGGAACTTACAGAATTAGTTCTAATTTGTTCTTAGCCTAGTGGGAAGAAACATTGGAAAATGAGATAGAAAAAAAGAATTTTATTATATGGCAATGCATAAGCAATGCACAAGTGTTTGGTTCTGAAATCAAGAATCATGTATATTGGTTACTAGTAAGGTGAACGGATAAGGGATAGAGACGGAACGGCAAAGAATACAACTGCAAGATGTTTACTCCAGAGGGTCTATTAGGAGTGTTGGCCTAAAACTGCTCTGACTACAAATTATATTGGCTGCCTCATTCCATTGTCAGTGATCATTTTTCTGGCAGAAGTTTTGCCTGCATTTTTCTACTTACTGTTTCATCTGTTTGAGGTCAAAATTGTTTTGTGTTTCCTAGTGAGTATATGAGATATGACAAATTCTGAATTACAGGAAAGAAGAGTGCTTGGATATGTGGACTGCTTATACAGATCAATCTCTATGGGACAGGAATTGCATATACTATTACTACTGCTATCTGCATGAGGTGCCGTTTCTACCATTACCACATCAATTGCTTTTGCTCAGTTAGTGAATGAATGAATTCTATTTCTTGATTATGATGTTGAGGCCTTAAACAGTATGTTGGGTGTAGGTGTTTTGAGGAGATTTTCTTTTCTTGATTAATGAGCAAAATTGCTACATGATTTCTGTTCATTTCCCCCATTGGAGTATTTTGAATGCTATTGAGTATCTTGAAATGTTTTGACAAATTAAGGTATAGATACAGATATATGTTAAAGTCATGCTGATATATGTTTATTTGCAGTTCCACTGGAAACTTAACGCCAGAAAGGCTTTTTAAACTAAATCCTGAACCATCCGTTTTACGATATACAGAGCAATACAGAGATCAAACTGTTATCACAAGCATGAAGATGATGCTCCTTGTGAATCTGGAAATACAATGTACATGCTGTTATTTGGAGTAGTTCAAATATTCATGTCTCAGATACCTGATTTCCATAGTATGGAGTGGCTTTCTGTGGTTGCTGCAATCATGTCGTTTGCCTATTCTTCAATCGGTTTGGGGCTAGGAGCTGCAAAAGTCATTGGTACTTTGGTTTCTACCAGCAATCACGAAATTCTGATTAAAAACAGACAAAAAAAAAAAAAAAAAAAAAAGGCAATCTAAGCAAGCAAATATTGGAAGTCCCTATTGGACATCCTGCTTCATATTTTTTTCTAAATGTATTTCAGGAAATAAAGTAATTGAGGGTAGCATAGATGGTGTTGCAGCTTCCACTGCAATCAAGAAAGTGTGGCGAATTTCTCAAGCAGTTGGTGATATTGCTTTTGCCTATCCATACTCCATGATTGTCCTTGAAATACAGGTAAAGAGACCATTGCGTATCACTCAGCACACCTGTGGACCAGTTCAAGAAACAAAGACTAACTTAAATGTTTTTGACTGAAAAATCTGAAGGACACTTTGAGATCACCTCCATCAGAGACTCAGACCATGAAGAAGGCTTCTGTAATTTCAATCTGCATCACCACATTCTTTTATCTCAGCTGTGGAGGCTTTGGATATGCAGCCTTTGGAGATCAAACACCAGGAGATCTCTTGACTGGATTCGGGACATACGGGCCCCACTGGCTAATCAACTTTGCTAATGCCTGCGTTGTTCTACACTTAATTGGGGGGTATCAGGTAAATGATACAGTGAATTAGCTAGCCTAATTTGTGTTTACTACTATCAACTCTATCAACTCATAAACCAGCATTAGCTGGTTGTATAATTCTGCTTCCTTTTCTTCTAGTTAAGTAAGTTATTCACAATGAATGACGAAACTTAGAAAATATCCTTGTACTTCCAATTTTCAGGTCTATTCACAACCACTGTTTGCACTGGTGGATAAATGGCTGGCTGATCAGTTTCCCCGGAGCTCATTTGTCCACAGAAACTATACTCTGAAACTTCCCTTATTGCCAGCTTTGAGTTTAAATCTTGAGAGGCTGTGCTTCCGGACAGCATATGTTGCATCAACAACAGCAGTTGCAATGATTTTCCCTTATTTCAACCAGGTTCTGGGAGTGCTGGGAACAATCAACTTTTGGCCATTGTCTATATATTTTCCAGTGGAAATATGCTTGAGGCAGAACAGCATAAGACCCTGGACAACCAAGTGGATTTTTTTCAGGAGTTTTAGCATTGTTTGCTTTTTACTAAATATGTATATTTTCGCTGGATCCCTTGAAGGAATCTTGGCTGCTAGGTTCAGCTAGATACTGTTCAATGAAATAGGATTAGATGGCCAAAAGAACGATTTATACTGAAAGGGGGGGGGGGGGGGGGGGGTGGGAGAAAAGGAAAATCGTGGTTATTACATTGATGAAAGTGAAACACGGCATCAGTAATTAGCATTTGGATTGTTATGAAGATAACACTCACTGAAGAGTAACTCACGAATTTTACAATGAAATTTTAGATGTTAAAAAAGATCAAAAATGATTTAGGACCTCAACGTGGATTAGGAGTGTCACTTTTGAATTCAATGTCGAAATGATCCTTTAAAAATTAAGATGATTATATATTTTTATCTTATTCTTAAAATCACAAATTTAGTTGGAAGTATTAAAATCGCGTCAACAAAAAAAATCTAATTGAGATAAAAAAAAAAGTATAATTAGGTAAAAAGGCCATTAACCAACTATTTATAGTAAATAACTATGTGCGAATTGATTACAAATGATGTATTGTATTGGGTGGATGAGATTCATCCGTTGTGATAAAATGCAATCGTATCCAACTATTTAAACATTGGAGGCAAATTGTGTACGCAATCAGATCTGTTGAGTAAGGTCTCAGCTGAGTAAGGTGTAAGCTTCGTCCGAATTAGAATGAAGAAATTTGACAAGGGGCAAATGTATATTCTAGAGCTTTGGAGTGGGACTGAAGCAACGCGCGATTGGTCCAACGATGGCGGATGAATAATCAATTAGCATTCAGCAGTATTAATTCCACAACTATTGTCTATTAGAGCACTTTTGTCAAAAATGCCAACTCATTCTCTAATTAATCCAAAATCTGAACTGTAATCACTTGCGTTCCGTGCACCTCATTTCATTGTTGTACTTGTGGTGTGGTCCCTCTGGCGTGGGAATTTTTCATGAATATAGAGACATCACCCAAACCAAAGCTTATATTGCAGAATCTACGACTACGTGTAGCCTTCCCAATCCCGGAAGTGTTCAACTATGCATCTTTAATTTATTTAACTATTATATGTGGGAAATTGACCAAATTCACAAGTCTCTCTTCTGTCTGTTCTGTGCTGCGGACATGGAAATAAGTGGAGATGATGGTCACCACACATCATTATTGTTATTGCAAGCCACTTTTCCTTCTTCTTCTTTATCATCATCTGATCAAATTATGAAGCCTGCCCATAAGAGAGGTCACCTCCGTTTTCCTTTTCCTTTTCCTTTTCCATTTCCATTTCCATCTCTTTTCTTTTATTGGAAAAGCAATGTGGCGATTGATTTTAATTCTCATTGCTCATATTCTTATTGATAATACTGCAATCATGGGTTCCAGTTTCTGGTTCTTGTTAAATTCAGGAGAAGGTTGAATAGCAGGTAAGGAAAAGAAATGAAAAGATGCCGCAAAAACTCTTTTATCAGTCTTGGCTGAGTTTTTCTGTTTTATTTTTGTTTTTCTATTGTCTTTTCATCTTTTAAGGGTTGGTCCGTAACTATATATTTGAAAGTTCTGCCACTAATATTCAGTTCTTTACAATCCCACTGTTGCTTAGAATTTCTTAAAGCAATATCCCACGTTTTAATCTTGAAAAGAACAACTTTGAACAGAAGGAGAAACGGTCCAAACTTTTGGCTAAAATCTAATCTAATCAGAAACCAGATAAACCAACGTTCGTTCACCGAAAATATGATTATCACTAGTGTAGGCCTACCGCCTTTTTTGTTGCAATATGATTATCACTAGTGAAGGCCTACCGCCTTTACTGCCGCAACAAAATTCGTCCTTTTCTCAGCTTGTAATTATGTTTATAGAAGATAAAAAGGGGAACCTTAGAAAGCAAGCCTGACACTCAAATCTTTCTGATGTTACAAACTGAACCAACTTGACATTTCTCAAACTACAGATGAAGTAGTGTTGATTTCCATATTTTGTTAGAATGATTAAAAGTTAGTTGATACTATGTGTGTTCCTCCAAACAAGGGATCAGGGACTATATGGACTGCTTTAGCACATATAATAACAGCAGTAATCGGTTCTGGGGTACTATCACTAGCATGGTGCATTTCGCAGCTGGGATGGATTGCAGGTCCTTTGACCATGTTGGCATTTGCATCAGTTACCCTTACTTCTGCACTTCTTCTTTGCAATTGCTACAAATATCCTGATCCCAATGATGACATGCACAAAAATGGCTCATATTTGGATGCTGTTCGGACCATTCTTGGTAAGAATTCGGATTATATTTAGTCAACCTGGAAAAATTGTGGAACCTGGTTGCAGTTTTGTCCATGTTTCTTCTTTTTTATTTATTTATTTTTTTGTTCAATTTGTGAAAGTGTAGAAGTAAAAAGATACTGTAGTTTTGTAAAGGTCTTACTTCCCGAGTTATATCCGCAAAAAGAAACTACTGCATAAAATGAATTGGAACAGAGAACTTGTGTCTTCAAAACAATTTTTTCTGTTCTACTTTTTCTTTTTCGCTGAATATTTTTTCTGTTCTACTTGTCCCAATTTTTTTCTTCTTTTTTGCAGTCCACTAATATTCTAGTGCAGCAATGTAGAACTAGTGGCTTAAGATTGTGAAATATGCTATGAATGCCCACCACCAATTGTTTATTTTTGTGTTTGCCTATGTAAAATTTTGGTTGGGCAGGTTTTTTCCTCGTTTGTCAATCTGTGCTACAAAAGTCCAAGACATGTGTTGTTGAAAGTAGATCTGAAATTACAAGAGGGAGAGATTAAATGGACTTTCAAAATATTCTTATATTCTTATATATATGCAATTTTTCTTTAGTCTTCTTCAATCCCAAATTTTATGGTAATTAAATTGAAAGATAGCATCAGACCTTATGTTGGCAGAACTTTCTACCCTCCAGAGGTTTAGTTCAATATTTCCAGCATCTCAGTTCCAATTTTCCTGTTAATTGTATGTATATTTCTATAACTTCAAAAAGGAGCTCTAACTATTCATGATGGAATTCAAGCACCAAGATTTTCTTTCTTCAGATAGCCTGTTAGCAGATAAAAATTCAAGTGCTTGTGAATTGTAAATATTGCACTACTTTTTTTGGGGGAAAATATTGCACTATATTAATGAAGTGAAGTGCTGAGTCTGGGATCAACACTTCGTTATCTTGGAGGTACTTTATCTCTTCAAAATCCGAGCCTGGTACTAAAACATAGTGCAGTCAAATGTCATCAAAAAATTCTTATATTTAAGCAAAGATGTTTAGTATATTGATTTGCTTATTCAAAAATAGAATAGCTAACTCTTTCTTCGGAACAAATTTAGAGAGTAGATATTAAAATACATTCTGAACTTGGTATATCAGGAACGAAGAATGCCTGGGTTTGTGGCATTATTGTTCGAATTAATTTCATCAAGCTAGGCATTGTCTACACAATTACATCCTCGATCAGCATGAGGTATGTTGATGAGCTTTTTCCATGTTCCCGCCCCCCCAAACCAACAAAAACAATGGAAACTCCACAAACTTTTAATGCCATTCAATTTGGTTCAGGTTCTATTTATTTGCATTTACTATTTCAGTATACTACTATATTTTATTGAGTGCATGTCAAACAGCCAAGTTATGGCCATTGGATTATTTAGCAGACTGAGTTGACTCTAGTACTTTTGGCTGTAGATTGTTATGTTGTTGTGTTCCTGAGACGCCCTATAATCATCTAATTAGTGAGAAGAATCTCTATAAACAGAAATATTTTCACAATTGATGCAAAAAAGCAAATGATCAAGCTATCTAGTGACGTATGCCTTCTGCCTCCAGTCTGATGTCTTTAGCTAGGCAAAATGAGTTGAAGATTCGGTTTTCAGGAGTGAGATTCTCTAATCAACATCACTACCAATTAGGTAGTTAAAATTCATCTGCTGCTATAATAAACTCTTATATGCAAATGAAAACCTATTTTAAACACTTCCTGTTCAGTGTTGTCTGTAAAACTAGTGCAATAACATATGTTACTCTTTTCTTTTAAGTTGTTACACTTTTAGTCATCAAGCCTCTCAAATGGTGCAGAGCTATTCAAAGGTCCAATTGTTACCATAGTGAGGGGCATACAGCTGCTTGTAAATATGGAAACACTTATTACATGCTTATATTTGGAATTATTCAAGTAATGGTTTCTCAAATTCCTGATTTTCGGAATACTGAGTGGCTCTCTGTCATTGCGGCAATCATGTCCTTCACGTATTCTATCATTGGATCAGCACTTGGCTTGGCCCAAGTTATAGGTATGCAAATTTGAAAAGTAACTGTAACAAGGATAACTACAAATGGATAAAATTTGCCACATTCCATTTGCTCTAATATTCTAACCTCTTCACCTAAATTTGCAGAAAATGGAGAAATAAAAGGTAGCATTGGAGGAGTTCCAACTAATTCTGTTGCTAAAAAAGTATGGTCAATTTCTCAAGCGCTTGGGGACATTGCCTTTGCTTTCCCTTTTTCTGTTATTTTTCTGGAGATAATGGTGAGAAAAGTTAAACTTTTGTGCAATGAAAATTTATAATTCTTTATCACAACCAAGCAATGTTGAATAGCCAGTAGACTAAAGGTTGAACTTCATACTGTGAAGGACACTCTGAAGTCAAATCCACCAGAAAAAGTCACCATGAAGAAGGCATCCGTAATGGCCGTCTGCATCACAACTTTCTTCTACTTATGCTGTGGAGGATTCGGCTATGCAGCTTTTGGGAATTTGACTCCTGGAAACCTCTTGACTGGATTTGGTTTTTATGAGCCATACTGGCTCATAGATTTTGCTAATGCATGTGTTGTTCTTCATCTTGTTGGAGGATATCAGGTATACATCTCAGATGGTTTCTACCTCCTTTTTCTGAGTCTGCTTTTCTGATAATATATTTTTTTTCTTGGTTTCTCTTGTATATGTGTAATCAGGTTTTCAGTCAGCCCCTGTATGCGAGTATTGAGCAATGGTTTGCAAAGAAGTTCCCGAATAATAGATTTGTGCACAGTGACCTAAAACAAATACCAGCTTTGAGATTGAATCTTCTGAGATTGTGCCTCAGAACTGCTTATGTTGGATTCACCACAGGATTTGCAATGCTTTTTCCATATTTCAACCAAGTTGTGGGGGTGGCTGGAGCAATTAACTTTTGGCCTGTGGTGGTGTATTTCCCTGTAGAGATGTACTTGGTGCAGAAAAATATTGGGACTTGGACAAGAAAGTCGATTATTCTGAGGACATATTGCTTCATTACCTTGGTTGTGATCCTGTTTGCCCTTGTTGGCTCAGTCAAAAGTCTGATAACAGCAAAGTTCAGCTAACATGGGATTGGATTTCATTATGAAATTGAAGCTAACTGAAATAGCACTAGCCATAAACCTTATACATATGGATCACTAGGCTAGGCTTAGTACTTGAAGTGGCAAAGTCTTTCATATTCCAAAGGAGCCCCAACAGACATGGCGGCCTATGAGTGAGCTGAGCTGGCAAAGTTTTACTCTGTATTTTCTCCTCCGGATGAGTTAAACCATGATCCTCCAGAACTGGGCTACAATTATGGTCAATGGTACATTATGAAGACTAAAAAGGCGGAGAATGAAATGTTTTTTATTCTTTTAAGAAGCCAATTGAACAGTGAGGTGAATAGCATGCAATGTATAACTTCAGTTTCTTTAACCAAAAGTTCTAAAGCATTTGAAGAAAGAAATGATGTTCATTCAACCAAAACAAAAAGGAAAGCAAAAAAGTAAAGAACCGTAAGGAGAGGAGATTGGAAGATGTTGTACAACCCATGTTCTCCTTTCCACTAATTTGGAGGGTCCGAAGATTCAGTGGTCTCTCATATGACACTACTTCACTTGGATTAGGTCTGGTAGTCAACAATACACACCCATCCAATTCTCACAATTAAGTTTGAGTTTCACTCCAGAGTATCACAATTTACAACTGTTACATTGTGTAAAGTCTACTGGATCTCACATCATGTATGATATATGTCTTGAAATCTGCAGGTCTCAAAAACCCCCAAGAACTACGCATCAAGTTTGTGGTGGGTGGCCATTCCTCAACATTTATAGTTAGGTCTTAATCGATGGAGATAATCCAACAATTAAATTTTGTGAAGAGTTCACAATAACCATTGGAAAAGTCTAAATAGTTCCAAGCTACAGTGATCTCGTCTAGTAGAGAAGCTTGATGAATTGCTCCCCAAAAGGATTTTATTGATTCTCTTCCAATTAATTGAAACGCAGATGCAGAGATTTTTTGCACGGATGAAGTCTTTGATTCAAGTTCATGATGGCCCAACCGCACTAGGATAAAGAATAAAAGAAGCACCTTCCTACTTCATGTGTGGTCCACTTTGGCTTGAGGGATATAGCTCAATTGGTAGAGCTCCGCTCTTGCAATTACGGGCTGGCACCAATTGATGTGACTAACGAAGTACAATAATTATTAGGAAATAATCAAATTACAACTGTAACTATAAGTGCTGCACATGACCTGATGAAAGGAAAAAAAAACAATTAATATGGTAGCTTCTCTAAGTATTCCAATTATCGAAGCAACTTTGGTACGAATTTTCAATGTTTAAGTTATTTTATATAATAGCAATTCCTTGTATTTGATATAGTTATAATTAATTATAAGTTCATTTCTATTTTATGAGATCAAAATGTAAATAGATATAATGATTGAAATGTACTCGATCATTTTTCTAGAAGTAACATAAAAATATACCAACACAAATTATTATTTCAATAGACTGAACTAATAACTTACTTAAATCTCATAATTTTAAACTCCCAGTCTCATAGTTGAGATAAAATCTCATTAGTTGAATTTGGCCATTTAAAATTTCAAATCTATCTATCTTAGAACTTCCCCAGCCCCCACCGCAAAAATAAGGGTAGCAAGAAATGCGCTAAATTATATTCTACGGTAATTAATTTTAGTGACAATATTACGGATAGTTAGTTAGCACTTAAGTCTAATGAGAAAAGTCTGGCGTAAGAATATTAGTGCAAACTGGCCAATAATCAAACAACATATGAGAAAAGACTGGACTTCTCCCATGAGGAGAACAAAGGCCCCCCACACCAGATCGTCTTGCGGAAAAGCTTCGCAATGCATGGGAGTAAATATTAGTTAAAAAGTCCTAAAGACAAAGAAAACGAGGATGTTTCTGCAAGAAACATGACGCCATCAGCAAACCCAGCTTGCTTGACAAATATCTCAATTATTTTATTCCCCCCGTGATTTTTTGTATGATCAAATCTGTAGGCCACCCAACCCAGCCTTTTTTGCTTGCATCATCATCTTCTTCTTCATCTTATTGCAGTCAACCACACACCATCATCATATAGAAGAGGTAGGGGTATTTGACCGGGCGTCTTGCGAGTGGGCTACCGGCCCCCCCCCCCCCCCCTCACACGCTCAATGGCGTTGAATTCTTTAATCGAATCATGCACTTTTTATGTATATGCTCGTTGCCACTTTCAACACCTCCCCACCGTGTAATTCCTCTCAAGTCTCAACTACATTTTTGCCCATATAACGATTTCCTCCTATTTATCTACCATACCTTCATCCGTACAGGAAACACACGAATAAAAATAATCGTCACCTCAGGAACACAAAATCTGGCCTCTTCTCCTCTCTTCTCTTTCCTTTTCATCACAATAAAAGTTAGGTTAATCCCACTTCCATCTCCAGCCAGAAATTAACTAGCTAGGCCACCCAGAACAACACCATGGGCCGAATTCCATGCTGCGAGAAGGAGAATGTTAAAAAAGGGCAATGGACTCCCGAAGAAGACCAAAAACTATCATCCTACATTGCTCAACATGGAACTCGGAATTGGCGTCTCATTCCCAAGCATGCTGGTTTTGCCCCCAAAGCCTTAAAATTACGGCATTGCCAACTTATCTCATCTCAGCTGATTCATTCATTGACCAAAATTCATTTTCAGGTCTTCAGAGATGTGGGAAGAGCTGTAGATTGCGATGGACTAATTACCTCCGTCCCGACCTCAAACATGGTCAATTCTCGGAGGCTGAAGAGCAGACCATTGTAACTCTTCATTCAGTACTAGGAAACCGGTACCAGAATAATTCATCTTAACAAGAAAGACTTGAACTTCTTTGTTTCCTAAGAATTAATAAAACAGTTTCCTCATTAATATTTTGCTTACCTGGTTCTGAACAGCTGGTCAGTAATTGCTTCTCAGCTTCCAGGGCGCACAGACAATGATGTTAAAAATCATTGGAACACCAAACTCAAGAAAAAGCTCTCAGGCATGGGAATTGATCCAGTCACCCACAAGCCCTTCTCTCACCTCATAACGGAGATCGCCACACTCCCACCACCACAGGCCCCCAATTTGGCTGAGGCAGCCCTTGGCTGCTTCAAAGACGAAATGCTTCACCTCCTCACCAAGAGGCGTATTGACCTCCAGCTGCAGCAGTTCGGCACAGCTCCAGCTAACACTACGAGCATCCAACATCAGGAAAATAAAGATGAAACCATTGAAAAGATCAAATTCGGATTGTCAAAGGCCATAAAGGAGCCCAACATGCAGCCAGTAAACAAGCCCTGGGACCCTATTGGAGCGATATCTGCGAATCATGCTGGGTCCTTCAGTTCTCTACCAGGATCAGATTCTGGGTTTCACTATGGACTCGCACCTCTTGGCAATGACAGAGATTTATCTCCATGGAGCCAGAGTATGTGCACAGGAAGCACATGCACGGGAGGGGACCAGCAAGGCTGTTTACATGATAAACTTGAGGATGAACAGGGGGACGACTCTGGGGGTAGACAAGAAGCAAGAAATAGATCCAACATTTTCAACTCAGACTACTCCCTCTGGGATTTACCACCCGAAGATCTGATAAATCCTTTAGTCTAAGGAAGACGAGTTCACAAGCAAGATTATATTCCACATAAAATATGATAAAGACTCCTTCATGACAACCGAAAAAATGTAAATAAAAATAATTCAGAAAATAGTAGGAATATACCATTACAGATTATAAGAAAACAGATATATGAAATAATATCTAGAGTCTCTCTGATCTATCATTTTTTTTGTCTATTGGCTTTGGGAGAGGGGAGGCATTTTAAACACAATATACTTCAAGCAAAGTATGAAGATGAAGACGATGTATCAGCCAGAACCTGCAAGAATCCATGACAAACTTCTTGTTAGGAATTCATGCTCCGCATCTCTTCATACAAATAATTATTTGGCATAAAATGAAAATTATTCATAGAGCTATACCTCGAGCTGCTCTTCAGTGAATGAATCTTTATGGACATTCCATGTGTCTGCATGGGTGCGGCGGAATTCTGCAATTGCTTTTGTAACCATAGATTTCAGGGGAGATGGCTCTGACACAAAACGGGCCAGCAAAGTAACATGCCCGGGCAACCAACTGGAACAAATTTAAGTTCATGTGTCAATAAGAAATATATATCAGTTGAGCATGCATTATTAGCAAAACCCCTACCATTTTAGCACGTATGTTGAGCTAATGTGCTTGAAGAGAGAGTATTGCAAAGCACAACAGTAAAATATTTTTAGGGTAAATGCAGCAAAGAAAATACAATGCTCTAGAAACCTGAGCCAACATGTTCTGCTTTGCTCCCACACCAAAAATGGAAAAAGATATTAATACTAATAATAACAAACAAACAAATAATGGCTCATAATAACAAATTTTTGCTTTGGATATTATGCATACAGATCAGATTTTGCAGTTAGGGTTTTTCTTTTTCTTCCCTTTTTTTTTTTTGTTGGGGGGGGGGGGGGGTGGGAAGGGAAGAAATCAACACATTTCATCTTCAAAATAAAATGCGTCAAAAGATTTTTGATAAATTCTGGATATATTTAGGGCAAGGATTCATTGATCACATAGGTAAAACAACTTCAGATATGAAATCCCAATAAAATACTGAAAATTACACACTATGACAAATTTAACTATTTTGATCTCTCTTAGGCAATTATAACACTTATATAGGAATCAAAGGGATTATTAAACTAGAATAAACTTGGGGAGTAGTTTTTTATGTCAATGAAAATTTCGAAAGAATTTGTTAATATATTAAAATTCAGAATAATTTTGTCGCATAATAAATCACGAAGATACATGGTATTCCACACATCTTGAAAAAATCTAGAGAAATTTGTTATTATGCTACATTTACAAGTTGAACTTGAATTCATCATACTGGGGTGCACTGAGACAATCCTCCAGAAAATCTCAATTCAGTGGTTATTAATGACCATCACCATGCAGGTATAGTTATCCAAATTCATTATCCCTTTGCGTATAGAATCTTACGCATTATTGATATGTTAGAAGTGGAATATACCTGGGCATATCATAAGGAACTGATAGTACGCAAGCTGCCAAAGCAAGTATTGAACCATGCATAGATGCAATGGGCATTGCAGAAACCTTGCTCCTGTCATAACAAATAAGTAATAGTAGATTAGAACACAAAAAAAAAATAAAGAGAATATGTTAATAGAGCAGGGAATGACTGGAGTATAATCAAAGCTCTATTATAATAGCCATCATTAACCCGTAATAATGATTCCCAGCAATCAATATATGCTGGGCATGGTCCACAGAAATGATCTATAAAGGATATCATTGTTAACCATCTTCAATTTGAGCACATGGAAGCAAACAAAAGGAAGACTTTTTAGAATAATATTCGACATTTCTAGTAAGCTTGCGTTCGTAAGTGAAATTTTCTTCATAAAACACCTATCAGGAAAAGAAGTTAATACATGTTTAACAAATTCTTAGAGAGAGAGAGAGAGCGGGGAGCAGGAGGAGAAGAAATACCATTGAGTGTTCTATGCATTCTCCTAGAACAGATAAATATTCAGTTGGGTTCCATGACTCATAAAAATTAATGTTTTGTGAGAGAAGCGTAAAAGGAAGAATTAGTTATAGCAAACTGTTTAGACTTCTTTAGATTCTTTGGATTAGCCATATATTCATAATAATAAAAACAAAAGATGTGTGTAAAAGAAACATGAAATAATGCACAAATAAAAACACACCCTACTTGTGCCTAGACAACAACAGATATTAAGATGTTCAATTTTGAATACGACTTTCAAATAGAAAAGTAAGCATAAACATAAAACAAAGTATTGGAATCAATTCAATCTCCTTGAGTCACCAGCATATGCTTAGGTCATGATCAGAGGATTTACAATGCAACTTCAATTAGGACAGCACCAGAGAGTTTTCTGGACAGGTTAATTACCATTCAGAGTAACAAATCACAGACAGGAAGAAGAAGAAGAAGAAGAAGAAGAAGAAGAAAGAAAGATATATGAAAAGCCCAAAAGAAATCACCTTTGCTTCCTCTTCTTAAGTACGGAATTTGCTTGCTCGTAAGCTCTCTGGCGAAAATCTTTGACTAAGTCTTCATCCCCAGCCTTCATCAGCCCTGCTAAAACTGCAGCAGCATGCTCCCTTACCTGAATAAAAAATTTTGTGCCGAAAAATTGAACCAGATAGAAAAAGAGAGAAACTTCTATTTTTGTATATATGATTATGTTAATGTTGACATCATCAAATACATTGCATTTCATATCAAATGGGCAGCCGAAAAGCATTAAATTTGTGACAACCAGAATTACTGAAATAACTTGCCTCTAGTTGATTGTCTGTCAGAAGCTTCTCTACAGCTTGCCAGATTTGTTGTCTATCCATGTTAGAGAGGATAAAAGTGTGTCTGCAGGATGATGGCAACGGACTATTAGACGTACTGTTTCTTGAGCATCACAAAGAGCCAAATACGCATTAAAACTAACAGTTATATTAGCTTCCCAACTTCCTAAAAAACGACTGTCAATGATATCAAAACTATCTATATAGTATCATGAATGACTAGGCTATACAATATTCCTTGCTTCTAAATATGCACACAGAAAAATATGATATATCGCATGCCAAAAAGAAAACAATCACCCTAAATTCAACAGTTGGGGAACTATTATCTTCATATGCTTAAAAAAATATTTATTTGAAACCAATCATGTTGAAAAACCATATCAACTTCCAGGAGACAAGTAATTCAAACTATATAGCTCCATAGATTGGAACAAATAACATGACAGGATGAGTCTAAATGATGTAGTGGCTAGCCCCTTGGAAATACTGCTAACCGGAAATCAACTAGGATACCTGTACATGAAACTTCGTAAGAATGTTAAAGTTGCAGATCGAGTTCTCCAATTGGGATCACTGGCTAAAGAAAGAATAATAAGCACAGCTTTCCGTAGATGAGGCTCCCCAGATACCCTCCATTTTAGCAATTCAAAAGCAGCCTTGGCTAGATTTGACAGATCTTTATTTGACGTTTCCTTTCAAAGATAAAAATTGGCACGTAAGTTTAGACCTAGGTCTCAAGAAATATATCCTTGCAGTGTAAAGAGCACGATAGTGGGGAAAATTTCTTGCCAACATTTAAAGTAAATATAGCCGATTTATTTACTTTTGATTACATTATCTTCATGGATTTATTTTCTGTTTATTACATTATCTTCATGAAACGTTTCACTCTTCTTAGCAGTATTAGCAGGTCATAGATTATGTAGCTCAATATCATTGTACTTAATTGATCGTATACAAAATAATGGATGAGCAAGAGTCTAATTGGCAGTAAGATGGTCATATAACTATGGAGTGTTACACAAGTTGAGAAGTGATAATGCATCTCGACACCCTGTTATTTGAACTATAACATTGAATCAATTGTCTATCATCAGAACTGGAGACACACAAGAAATGCAAAGCCGCTGTCATTTAACGTGAAGATGACAATCATTTCAGTTTCCAGAATTTTGTAAGTGGATATTGCATAATTTCTAGTTGGCAAGCACCTTCCTCAGTTTATTAAAAATCAGAGAACCGCCTACGAGTTTGAACCTTTTGCACTTCAAATATCCTCTTCTTTCAAAAGAAAATGCTTCATAAGCAACTACAGAAATCTTCACCTACAGGTGCTGTTCGGCAAATTCAAACCTAAAGAAACAATTTTTCTATTCTTTGTTTCTATCATAACGTCATAGTACTACACTGATTCAAGGCCACTTTTCTAGTGAAGAAGTCTCAAAATAACTGGTATATGAACATAATTGCCATCTATTCTCTTAATGAAAGTGCACTCATGTTGGATGGATGAAACATCACATTATTCCTGCAGGATATTAAAAATGGACCAATTTACCTGTAAAGATATCACAGGGTACAGAAGTTCCACAATAACATCCAGCAAAACCGAAGACCTTCCAGACTTCAAAGATGATATGATAAAATGAAACAACTGCACATGGACAGCTATGGAATCATTTTACTGAAGCCAAGTAACATCAGATAAGTAACTATTCCAACATGCATTGACAAAATAATTACCGTTTCCATCCATTTGACATCGTCCTGAGAATGGTCATTTGACATCCCATTTTCCGATATTTTGTCAGTTGGAACTTCCAAAGTTTCTGATATGCTAACATTTTGTATCTTAGTTACCAGGTCAGAAGCCTGTTTCACTAAATACTGATCCCAGCATCCTGCAGCTTTTATGTCTACACTGCTGGCTCCCCTTTCATGCAAGTGATCATTACCAAATGATGCACAAAGTCGAAGGTTTGAGAATAAAACAGAAAGGGTAACACCAATTGCTTCTCGAACCTGTTCAAAACAAGGTACATAAACTTGATGGATGGTAAAAGTAGATTTGTGAGGAATTCGTAAAGATGACAAGAAGTTGAATTTTACTCATGGGAACACCTGAAATTGGAATTCTATAGAAAACATTCACATTAGAATATAACAAAATAAATACAAGACTAAAAATGCATGTATCCCTACAGAAACTGAAAGAATAAGCAAACAACAGTTATCATTTCAAAACTGTCTACAAATGTATAAAAGGACCCAGCTGCTTGCAAATGTACCATCAACAAGAAACATTCCATTAAATTACAAACTTCCTCAGCTTTGGAGTTTAGAAGCTCAAGGAATTAGAGGATGACATTGGGCAGAATTTCTGATATGCAGTTGTCCTTACGTGAGAGAAAATTGCATCATTTAGTAAATGCCATTCACAGGAGAAAAGGAGAATAAACCAAATAACAAGAAAGATCCACAGAAACCATTGAATTACACAAAGAAAGGCTTCTAAGAACAGCTAACAGTGAGTCAATAGAGAGGTGGTTCAGAACATCAACATCAGCAATCACAGAGCTCTTGGCTAGAAAGATGGAGCAACTGGCCCCAAAATAAAGGGCATAATTGTTCAATCAATATGCATGAAATATTACTTATCTAGAGCATGCCTGATGTGAATAATTTGCTTACTTGTGCGGACGAGTGACTCATGTTACTCAGCAACTCTTCCAGAAGATTATAATGAACCAGTATTTCACTTTCAGGCATTCTCGGAGGGGATACTTCTATGAGGACAGCTGAAAGAAAAGTATAGCGTTTGGCAACTACAGAAGTAGTAACTGTTGGAGGTAAAGGTTTCATCAGGCAATCAATTACTTTATGCCTCAGAAGAGGAGCCCTGCTTCCAGATTTTCCCTTCCCAGTGACTGCATAACGAATACTTGCAGTCCACTCTGGAATAGATTCCACAGATGGTGCATGAATAATATTCTGCAACTGGACCACCATCCAGCTGTCCCATGCTTCTGAAACACCAAAGACATCAGAATGCAGCACTCCAGCAAATGCCTCAGCCGCAACACATTGCTTTGACCTCTCCTTAGCATCCACAAACTCCTCTAGCGCATTTCTCAAAGCCAGTATAACAGGCATGCCACATTCTTGAATTAGCCTTTTAAAGATCCGTGCAAAGTTTGAGTAAAAAGTATCATTGCCGAATAAAGATATCCAACTCGGAGTACGCGGCCAGGAAGCAGAAAAATCAAAATAGAAACGAGTTATTGATTTGTCTGCAAAACTCTGTAAGGAAGAACTTCCATAATGTCCTCTGGAAGGTGCAGAGTCCACATCGGTGATAATATGAACATGAGAAAGACTATTCAAAGTCTCACTAAAAAAGCCTTCTTCCTGAAAAATGCCACTCAAAGCTCCTTCAAGAGATGACTTGGTGTCTCCCTGCAAATGTCCATGACCATTGGCACTGTTCTCTGCGGAAAACTTGTAAGGTGATTCTTTCAGAAGTGTGTTTAGAGCTGAGATCGCTAGTATTCTGGTCTGTGGAAGTTGACTTTTCAGATTCTTCAAAAAGTGACCTGAAATTTTAAAATTCGTAACATGGGAAAGTTGCCAATTGTACAGTAATTTGCTAATTGCATACCAGGCAGATAATCGAATAAATAATATACGAAAGCACAAAGAACAGCAATGTTTTGTTTAACACGTGCAGAAACAGTAGCATAAAAAAGGCTTTAACACAGACCAGCAATTTCACTCAGAACTTTTGTGGGTACATTTGGATCATTTCTGGATGCCATAGCCAGCAATAGCAGAACTCTATTAGCCATTAAATTGTACCTGAAATGGGGCCAAGTGAAGTTAGGTCAATCTACAAGTATGCACAAAATGTCTCCACAGGTGCAAGTCTAGATGTACAATAATAGATGCAGCTGTGGATGAAGCCTGATGGTTTTACATTATTTTTCCGTCTCAAAAAGGCTGATGACTATCAATAGACATAAGACAATCCATTGAGGAAAAATGAAAGCAACAGCATTTTAGAGAAAGCAGATGAGAACAATCCGTACCGCCAATGTAAGTTGGTGCTTTCAAAACTTATAGAGCGAATTTCAGCCACCAGATCAGCAAAATCAGTCCCATCTGCATGATTGCCTGGTCCCCCAAAAATGCTTCTCGACAATCCCCCAAAGTGGATATTATACTTGACAAAGAGCTGTTGACATAGCAAATATTTATACGCATAGACAACACATAATCTACGACAGAACACCCAGGGTATTTCAGAGTGAAAGTTGACAAACTAAAGAGTAAAAGAGGAAATGAAACCACTGGATCACGTAGCTGACCTCAGTAATTGCTTTCTGAGCTTTCTGTGATTCATTGTGGGAGCTTCAAGTCACAAAAAGGTAAGTAAGCCAAACTTATCATTTACTTGAAAAACATATCTAACAAAAGAGCTATATATAATCAAGAAAATGCTACCTGAATAAAATTCCGAGAAGGAATGAAGAAAGAGCCTTTCTGTCCTGGATTTAAAGGATAACATGGACAGTGTTAGCAGAACTCGCAGAACTCAATTCACAATGTTGACATAAGCAACTTCCTGTAAGTGATACCGTTGTTAAACGCTTGAGAACAGTTTGGGATGAAAGTACTGCACAAGAACCTAAGACTGCATTTTCTGGCACACTTGGATTTCTCAAATTTTCAGCAAGAGTTATCACACATTTTGAAATTGTTGATGGCCATCTTTTCGTCATCTTCAGGATACATTTTGCAGCAAGTCTGAGAAAACAAAATAATTCGCAATAATTAAACTTACCGCAAGAAAAGGGAGGTCAGCATTTGTTGTGGGGCATCACAAGCAAGTTGCACACACACAAACACACAGCTTAACTAACACTTATAATTGTTGAGCCTTGGAATCCCAACACGCATAAAATATACACAAACAAAACGAATATAAGCACACACCTATTTGTAATGCAAAAGTAAACAATACACATATACAGCAATATCTTGCTTCTAATACTTAAACAATCAGTCCATAAGAGCATAGAGCAAGATCTTCTACCATAGGAAAAAGGACTTATGAAGATAAAGGAAAAAGATCGAATATTAGAATAAGACATCCTTGGTTGCTCTAAGAGTGGATGTGGAACTAGTTAAGTGCAACACACTCCCACAAGTGAAAGCTTGACCACTAAAAGAACAAGGTTCTTAGGCCACTGCATGGTAATAAAAAGTTATAGGGAAAGAAGAAAATTGCTGAACTCACCTTCGAACTGTTTCGTAACTGTGCAGAGAGAGATCAAGAAGATCGTCCATTAAAAGAATCACGTGATTTGATGGAAATATGTTCCCACTTGTACGGAACAAATGATATGATGACTGCGATGATCTCCAGGTGTTATGCATGTAAGCTTTGTCTATAAGTGCCCACCGGGGCCTGTGATAGAGCGCCTTCAGCATCCTCAAAGTAACTGATGCATCAAAGGTATCAAAATAAAGAAACAATGGGATAACTTACCTTCTTTTTCCTTTCGAATAAGATGACACGATAAAATTAATTGGAGGTTCTACAATAGCAGTAGATTCCAGCTTCCAAGCCTGTCTGTGATTAGACCATTCCTCATACTCCGAACTTCCTACAAGATCAAATCAGAGAAAGAATGGGATATCAAGCACCAAGAACGAAAGAGTATCATATCTATTAGGTATCCTTACCATAATTTCCTAATGTATCCATTACACGAATGAGAAGTAGCAATAAAATGCTATCATCGGACTTCTCCTTCAACAAATATCTGCAACATGTGACATGGTTAGTTTAAGAACGCCATGATCCAACATGATTAGGGGGAGCAGAACAGTATCACAAAAGGAAACAAATATTACTTGCAAGTTTCATGTACAATGTCAGCAGCCTTCTGTCGTAATTCTGAGCTGCCAACACATGAACCTGTTGCTCCGGCAATCAGAAAAGGAGAACAGCCTGCCTCTCTAACCATCCCATTCTCAGAGGACGGCCTGAAATCAGGTAAACATGATAAAACACCTTGTAATGAAGAGTCAACACGCAGAAGAGTCACTTTTAAGTGATCTTTCTCGTCTCCTGGGCAGTAAAAGTGCACATTAGTCAGTCAATATGATTGTCAAGAAAGTAAAACATCGTTGCTGATAAATCTAGGAGAAGAATGAAGAAAGGCTCTCATGTCTGTTTTTATAGTATGTAATTACATGCAAAGCATCAATGTTTGTCACAACATTTTTGCATAATATATCAAACAATGAAAAGCTATAAAAACCAATAGAACCTTACATATGCAATTTCACATATACCAATATATGTGTCTGTATGTGTTTATCAGTTTATCTATCCCTTTAAATTATTGGGGATACAAGTTAAAAAGTAAATACTCTCCCAACCAGAAATTGTTCAGAGTCCAGGGGGAAAAAATTGAAGTTCTATTCTTTTGAAAGAATCGTTGAAGATGAGCATCCAGGTATACCTGGGTCAGAATGGATTTTGGATTGGCATATTGCTAGCAGGTCATCTAGAGCAGATTCGAAGTGCAGCTTGAGAAGTTCATTGGCGAAATTAATTTCGTCCTCTATAGGAACATGCCACTTTGGTCCCACCACTGGCTTATCAAGTGAAAAATCTTTTGCATCGATCCAGTCCTCTAATGAAGTGGCAAAAGAATGACGCATAACACACCTGACAAGACGTGATATTTAGCCACACATCAGAAAGATGCATGGATGTTCATATGCATATGGATGCATGCATGTGCACATATTGCATAAAATGCGTGAACCAATTGTGTAGCAAATCAGTAAAAGAGTTGGGTGTACTTGTATTGATCAACAGGATAATAGTGAACAAGGCTTCCTAAAAGAGAACGGAGAACGTGATCACCAGCTCCATTAACCTGCAAATTGAGAGAAGCTTCAGTATCTTAAATCTTGAGCTCCAAGAATAGCTCAAAAATTCATCAAAGACTTGGGGTTGTCCTTTCCCAAAAGCATAATATCAAACATGCACATACCTCAACAAGTTGTACTAATCAAACTAGCATGGCCACCTTATGCATTCAAGTAAATTTGTCAACCTCAATATGGATTCTATTGGTAATGTCCAATAACTCATACCCATAGTTTTGCTCTACTCAGAAAATTGAAATTGACATAAGTTTCTGAGTTATACAATTAACAGGAAACTACTCATGCATTGTCATCAAAGGTATGCATATCGGTATCAACTGTTGCACCCTCAAGAAGATTCAATAGCATATGGAGACACACGCCAATGCCCAACCAAACACCAACCCTAAATGCACCAGCAATATTCTACATATGCTGTTGCATTAATCAACTTTAACTACAGGAATGATCTTTTCTCCTAAGAACTACTGTAACACTTACATCATGCATGTCATTTTACATATGAAAACTTTAACTTATGTAATTTCTTTAGACACTCAGCTCTACAATACCCAAAAAGAGACATATACAAGAGTAGAGTTCAGTTGCGAGTTCAAATGAGTATAGGACTAGCATTATCACAGGAAGATTCTGATAATGGAGAAATGCCAGCATTGTATAAGACTAGCATCCGAAAGGATCATACCAGATATGTACACACAACTACCTTTCAGGGATCCACCCAAATAATTACACACACATATGCGCGAGAACACTAGAATGGATAATCAAGTCAACTATAGCAGAAAGAAGACCTTCCAAGATGTCGAATCAAAGGCAGAAGCAATAACTTCTTTAAATTGCTCTCTGTAGTGCAGAAGTGCTGGGCCTCCATAACTTATTGCAACTGAGAGTACTTTCAACTGATACTCAATAGCACTTTCAAGAGCTGGAGATAGGGTGGACTTTTCCTAGAAAAAAACAACCAGAAATTCATACAATATCCTGGCAGAACTTAAATATGTTAAGGCCATTTACACAAGGAGAACCTTTCTTGAGGATGAGGCATTAGAAGTTGCTCTACTTCCAAAACCAGTGGTGGGTGTTGCTTTCAAAGAGGAAATAACCGACTCCAAAATTGGTTTAATAAGCTGTGTGACTGCCTCTTGTGGGTTTGAATGAACACAAGCACAACAAAGCAGTCCGACCTCTGCAATTGCTCCAGGAAGAATATTTGTTGTGACAAACTTGGTAATTTTTTTGAGTGCCTGTTAAGATTATATACAAGTTCACAAAATATTCCAAGCCAAAATTACATGCATGGCAAATAAAATTACATGATCATCCATAAGCCGAATTACCTGCTTGTAGAGGGAATCTGAGAGCCTCCCAAGCAATATTTCCAGCATACAGAAGTAGTATGGACCATCCTCCACCAGGAAAGTCCCTGAAGTTGCTGGCGAATAAACACCCTCATTCCTGCAGCAATGTTGACTACTTATTCCCAGTTTCATAACCTAAGAGAAGCTAAGAAGCTAATATACATTGCTACGAAACTGTGTAAATGAACATGTGAATGTATGTATAAGACAGCAACAGGACAAATAAGGCAAAATTACTGCTTACAGAACACTACTAGGTTCCAAGTGTTGAAGTAAAGAAAACAGTCGGCACAAGAACTCATCGAGCCATTCCGAGAAGTGAAATGATGGGATCAGTGATCCCTCATCTATATTATCATCCAAGGTAGACATCTGAAAATGGAAGACTATGAGCTAAATACTATATTATTATACATTATTAACCATATGTATTGTGTAAAGAGCCTCACACTAGAGAATAAAGAACCGATCAGCTGCATGGTTGCCAAGGTTTTGGGTGGATCATTGGCATCCATACCAAGTAATGCATTCGACAAAGAAATCATCAGTAGATCAGCATATGAATCAGATTCACTGACACTAGTTGAATCCACAGGCAAGGCTGATAAAGAGGTAAAAAGCAATGATCTTCCAGCAAATGCTACAGATGTCACAGCAGTCTTCAACTGGTGGGTAGCTGTCATCTGATTATTACATCAAGTCAATTCTATGAACAAGGCGGTTGAAAAAAATAAAACAAATGCAGCTTCTTTAGGTTAAACTATTGTCACCAATATAACTTGGTTTGACAAGAAAATTTGGTAGTTCTTGGCTAGGGAAAAAGCAAGTAAAAGCTCAGGGCACATTTGGTTTTATTTTCATTCTCATTTTTCATTTCCATCATTTTCAAAATTTGAAAAAGTAGTTGGTGAAAATAAGTTAAAAGTGAATTTATATTTGGATAGGTTGTCGGAAAAGTAATGATTATATAAAATTTAGTAGTGTGTAAGTAGAGAGAAATAGTAATAATAATATAAAAAGAAAAGATATATAAGTTATTGGGAAATGTATTTTGAAAATGACAATGAAAATGATGTTGAGTGAACATATGTTAAAAAATTATGTACTTTTATTTCAAATAGTAAAAAATGTGTAAAGGAGGTCTGAAAATGAAACCAAATGGGCCCTCAAAATTTCTTGAAAAAATTTCCCCAAGGAACTTACAGTTTCCAAAGCCATGTGGAACCTAGACGCCAAAAATGGGAGAACTAAAGATGGCTCCACATATGACAAAATAGAAGTTGCAGTGGCAACTGTTTCAGAGAGTTGATCATTTTTGCTATATTGGCCCCGGTCAATTAACTTCAGTACAGTATTAACAAAAGAAATTCTGTCAGACTGTGCCATGAATAGTTCAGATTGCTCACTGACACCTTTGTTCCTGAAACACAGTCTGTGTCAGAAAATATGTCAACAGATTAAGGTTTTATTCCATCATTTGAGAAGATCTCTTACAGTTGCTCATGTTGCAAGCGTTTCTGGAAGATATTCACCAAGTGGAACAAAAACCGCTCCAATGAGTAAGTCCAGCGGCCACCATTCGAAGGATGGTAATATCTAGAATAAGAAAAAACCCATTGGAAATAACATGTTTGTCATTTTGAAAAGCAAGAGTTTATAACAAAGGAAATGGTGCACAAAAAATTCTGAAAAACAAACTGCTCTAAGAGGTTGGCCAATTTCTCAAACTGCTTTTGTGCAGAGCCACCAGGTTTCAACAGATACACCTGCATTGGCAATGAGATGAAATGCAACCACAATGTGAGTATAGTCCACAAGACTTTTGGTGGATCAACTACTTTGCAGTAAATGCAAATCTTACTATTGATTTAGCAATGGCTTTTGATGGAGTGACAGTCCGATTTGCGAACAAAAATCTCGTGTTTCTCGGAACATCTATAGAGAAAGGATATGACCCACTCCCATTAGCCACAGGAACCTGTAAATATATCAACATAGTCACTCAGTTCGTAACAGAAGTTCCGGGAATATAAAAGCCATATCTTTGTAATCTTCACAACAACACAATTACACAAATCCAACTTCTGATAGTTTGTTGTCTAGTAAGTTAACTGCCACATAAACCATGATCAATTTTTTAAAACAAGAGGAGATAGCAGACAAAACTGTTTTACACAAATTAATATTGTTCCTCAAAGAATCAGATAATCGTAGTCAAAGACAAAGCAGAGCATGGATCAAATATCTCCTTGGATGAACATAGCATCATATGTAAAACCAAGAAGCAAAACAAAACTTGGAACTTGGAAAGCTCCTTGCTAACACCATGCTCAGAATTATTCATTACCAATTGGAATTCTTTATTTTTTATGAAAGGATAAACCAATGAATTAATCCAAGGATTAGCTCACAGCACAGCAGCCTCATTTCATGGGCTCGTTTGTATAATGAATCTTCCACCAAATCCTCCATTAAGATTAAAAACACAGTAACCTGTAGACTGTTCAGTGGTGGTGCAATTTTTCAGCTTAGAATGGCAAGAAAGGTGATGGATTAGATTATAGAAATCTAATCAACAGTTACACCACTTTAGGAAACACAACTTACCTCAAACATATTCAAGTAAATATTGAACAGATCTGGCAAGAAAACCTCCCACTCAATGAAGCTGTAGCTCTTTATGACACGAGCAGTTACAGAGGCCCATTGACTGTTCCAAAACTGGCAATTTGGTATTGAACCCCAATGATCTAAGCATGTCTTAACCCATTCACTGCAATGGAAGTAAAAGAATCCAATATACTGATCAAATCATGCCTAAGTTATCAAATAAAGAAGTTACAGAAAACACTGGAATTACTTACTATTGAAAGAAATCCTGATTTTCAGAGTTCGTAGGGAGGAAAAGTCGCAGAAATCCAGCACCTTCAAAAGAAGCATTATGCCATGGATTTTCCATTAGAGATCTGAAAATTGAGATGTCTATTAAACAAATGTCTGAGATACAGCCAATAAATACATACAAAGAATATAATTGATTTGCAAAAGCTGGAAATGCGCACTCCTCTTGAGGAAATCACACCATACATTAAATCATAATGTTGCAAAGATTAGTTGATTGGTAATAGCAGGGAATAGAAATTGCTCGATGAAATTACAACATGGCAACAAATGAGAAACTGCATGCATATGTAAAAGTTGGCATAAGAAAATGGTAACAACAATCAAAACAAAAGTTACCAATAAAGATACAATACCTATATTTTACAGGCAGAAAAAAAAATTACAGATCATCCATAACTAGTTCATCTACAGTCCAATTCAAAGAACAAAAGATAGATGATATAAAAGCAACCAAAGTAGTCCCCAATTGTGCTTGCAGTGAGCATGAAAAATTTCAAAATTAACTTGCTTAATGCTTATGTTTCTTTAGAGAGTTTTCATGCTATGGTGCACAAGTTAGTACCATACTACAAATGGGAATCATATTTCCAAATAAAGAATTCATGGAGATACACTAGAAATATCACAAAATTTCTAGTAGAGGATGACCCTGCATCTAGGCAAAACAAGAACTAAGCCCAATCTGCTGATCCAATGTCTGCTTTCCATCAAAAAATGACAAGAAAGTGCTGTTGCTTATCCTCTTCTCAATAAGGGGCATAAAATAGAAGTGTCATATTGGAAGTCGCTCTAACACACATTAGTTTCTGATGATGATGTGAATAAGCTCATTATAATCACCCCAAATGTTAACTAAAAAGGATAGTCCCAGAATTGAGAATAGTGAATACAAGCCAATGTTGGGATTTGGAAAGTATGTCTTTTTCACCAATTCAAGCACCAAAAACAAATTCCATTATAAGAAAGAAAACAGCTAGCAAAAATCCTTGGTATATGTCTGTGGGAGAGAGGAGAGAGAGACAGCAAGGATAGAAGTACAATATGTATGACATGCAGAACAACGACAACATAGTTATTTTCTTTCTGCCTCATGTTCTTTATGTCTCTCAGAAAGTCCTTGTGCTCATAAAACTAGTTTATCTCCTAAACAAGCACTCAGCTCCCTCAAGATTTCATTACCACATAGCTTACTTTTTAGATGAAAGCCAACATGCTTTTGTTCTGCCCAAAAAAGTATTTTCTTATCCTCTGATTCCGAATGAACATCAGGTCCCACTAAATTTTGTTAACCACGTAACCTCCAATGCGCCGCAAATAACCCAGTGGTGGAGCTAGAAACGACACTGAGGAGAGAGGAGGGAAGGGCCTAAAATCATACGGTAAAAACTGCTTCACAGCCTAGTTTCTCCTAAGAACTTCGTGAAGTTTTCAGACTCCTGCCTTCCTTCTCCACTCAGCCTTTCACTTATGAGCTCCAAATTGCCTTTCATCATCCCAAATTACTCTGCCAGAAATAATGTTACAGGCAGGGGCTGTTGTTAAGAAATCTAGACTACTTTCATTACCTTTTTGAGACCTTGTACCACAATAAGGAACTGAAAGGCGTGGTGAATTTTCAATTTTTCGTTATTGGTGAAAATCAGTATATGCGTAAATCTTCTGGGAAATTGCTCCCTTACATTTTAATTATCAAAATTAGCAAACAAGTTTGGCATTCTCCATTTACTTCTGATCTCAGTAAATTTCATCCAGGAAAAGAATAGCATTTGACATGAAGTCATGAACAATCGTACTAAGTAGAAATTTCATTAGAAAACTGAGAGAAAGCAACCTGAATTCAGACCATATCTCAAAGGCAGAACCCGGAGGAAAGAATCTCCGGCAAGATCGAACAAGAGAAGTAACTGTTTCAAAATGCCGTTGTCTCAATCTCCACCCTTCAGGACCAGTATTCCTGGATCAGAAATTGAAATCTAACTTATATTCATACTCTTCACCAAACGCAGGAAAAGAATTGCAAGAAATGCCAAAGAACACTAGATTGGAACAACATCTCAAAGGCAAATTAAATTAATATGGACTGCGCTCTCAGAATTTCCCCACTTTTAAACATACGAAATCCGTTTCTTGTGGAGGTCTCTGTTGTTGAAGCTCTAGCACCTTATCCAATGCTTGACCTCTAGAGCAAAGGTTTGCCGCATGGATAAAAATATAGACATTTAATAGACCCAGCACCTGGGTTGCCCAGTTTTCCAGCACCATACCCAAAGTCCACGCAATGAGGCAAAACCAATTTGTGCTGGAACGTGTGTAAGGAAACTAAATGAACCTCTTAACTTAATGTTAAGCTCCAAACTACATGTAGCCTAGCCCACTATGTGACATGTATCTTTAGTTCAGTTAAAAGTTGTGTTCACAGAATTATTTACAACATACAGAACAAAGTATAATGTGGAACGAAAAACAAAGTCGAAGCTATGGAGCTCACCTCGTAAAATGTGTATGAATCAAAATATCATATAGTGGCCTCCACTGAACTTTTAAGGACAGCTTTTTCCTGTATTTATTCAATAATTTCACCAGAATATTTCCCCATCTAACCTAATTTAAACAAATCAAACCAAAAACAACTTAGAGCAAATGATGAATAGGTGACTTCATCAGTAGTAGGTTAAACAGAATAATCACCTGAGCATATAACTTGTCCTCTGATACTTGAAACAGTTCTAATCCAACTTTTACAATGTCAGAGACATCTTCAACTGATACGTCACTTTTTGCCTTCACAAAACTGCTCAATCAATGATGACAATAAACCTTTATCAATTAAAGAATCACGCATGCCCACTACTGGTCAGCAATGACATTTAATTGATATGGACTCACTGAAATGAAAAAGCGCCAACACCCATAATAAAATATGAAAGTACTGTTTCATACTAGGTCTAAACCACTTGGAGAATTTTTTAACTTTCTCAATGAGCAAGATAAAATCCACTTTTTTTTCCATCACACTGCTGACAGAAAGCAGTCGTATGTTTTATCTCAAGGAAAAACAATATGCACACAGTCAGAGACCACTACAATACAGGCATTCAAAACTTAGAATATAAACTAAACAAATCTTTGATACTTGTGGATGAGTAAACAAAGGTGCAAGTCACCCACACGCTTGTCCTTTATCGCATTATACATGAAAAATACAAATAGGTATAACTGGAGAAAAAGAAAAGGTAATTCGACAAAATTAGAAACTTAAGATCCATTTATTAAACAAAATCAATTAAAAATCACTGAAACTAACTGCAAGCATCTTCAAAAGATGCATATGACAACTTTTTCTTTTAGCAATCATAGCACTCAGTCCTTAACTGGTGCATCAAAAAGAGAAGGAATGTGTTAGAATCTCCAGCAGTGTCTCGTATTTTGGAATTGAATGCTGATCTGAAGAAGTTTGAGTTTTGCACAGTTTCAATATCAGTAAAATGAGCATTAATCAGCAGATGGCCCGAGAAACAGCCAATTAATGCAAGAAAAGCATGCCCCAGTTCAAACATGGCTCATTAGTCACAGTAGAATGGCTTCCCCCGGTGTTCATAATGATATTATATTATTACAAACAATATAATTATTGTACTGAAGGGGAGTTTATGAAGAGATCAGTGACAGATTATGAAAAATCTACCGTTCTTCCTGGTTTCATCTTCTTCCTTGTAGATGTCATTTAATTGAGCAAAGACAAATAGATGTGTGAGTTAGTGTTTTTTTTTTTTTTTTGTCCTTTCCCTTTCTCCTTCCTCCCCTGTGTCCTCTACATTCGACCTAACAAAGTCAAAAGCCCATCCAACTCTCCTTAACCATGTATTGGTTGTTATATTAAAACAAAATGGAAGATCGTACCCCATAGAATGTTAAAATCTCTTACTCCTATTTCATCAATCCCCAGTTATCAACTATGAGATCAAATAATAAAGAAACTGACTTTCCGCCTACTCTACTCTGTATGTACCATTCCCCTTCCCCGCCTAACCATCATTTCCCACTTTCTAACCATGATTCAGCAGCCATAAGCACCCACAAACTCAGCCAATGCCCTCCAGCACACTTGGCTGACAGCATTCACCATCCAACTGAAATCAAAGACCTCTCACAAAATTGCTGAGAAAATCCAAATAATCAATGAAACAGAAAATGATATCATATGAACTCATGAGATAAATGATTAATCAACCTGAAAATGAAAAAGGAAGTATAGATTCCATATTCTTGCAAATATCTAGAAAGAGGACAAATAACATTTAAAATATCAGAGCAAGAACCTTAGCCCCACACCCTCCACCATCTCCAACAGAACTCAAAGGCCCCTAACAAGACATTGCAAATTGATTCATGTAAATCTTGTTTTGTTATGATTTTGAGCAGTGTAGGCATCAACAAAGGTAAATTCAGAGAACATATATTGGGAAGATTGACCTTTTATAGCTTTTCTTCTTTTTTTTATCCAATCCACTGCTATTCACCTCCAGACCTAACATCTTGACTTCATGCTATCATCACACTATAGGATTTCACTAATTACTTAACATGAATTTTGAAAGCAGACAACAATTTCTCAAGTTCACAACTTCACATGTGTTGCATTTGAAAAGTTAAGTTTCAGCTCTTGGTTGAATCTTGAAAATGTTGTAGGTGTCAAGTTTGCGAGTAATGGATATGGTGACCTGGGGTCCTGCTATGGTTTAAGGACTAATGTCTCACTTGTCCCTCTTTTTTGCAACCACAATTGGATTAGAACGACCATCCACTAACCCTATACGTTAACTCGTTCTACTTCAAATATTCTTATCCATTCTAGTTAGTATAGAAAATTAACTGAGTCAATATACAAAGTAAAAACAACTTCACAATTTCTTTTGGGAAAAATAAAAGAAAGAAAAAAGGAAGTGAGGTAGACAAAGGAAGTGAAGAAAAAGAAATGAAGAACTGATTCTACAAAATTCAAGTAAAATTGATTACTTAGCGGAACTCTGTGCTCAAAACGTCGAATATAAAAACAAATTAACTACAAACTTAATTCAGTGCTCGATCATAAAACAAAAGAGAGAAACATAATCAAAGACTGAGGAGTGGAAAGACTTAACAGATCAATTACGGAGACCCATTTAAGAGTAGAGTAAACGGATTCAGGATCGTCTGGATTGTAAGACTCCTTAACGGACTTAACGACTGCCGCGAAGGCCTCCTTCTCTCGCTTCGTCTCCTCCGCCACGGGCGGCGGCAACCATGCGTTATACAGATGCATTCAGTACAGAATTTGATTACAGAGAAGAGAAAAGAAGAGGAAAATAAAGAAAAACCCCGTGTTGGGTGTGTGTCTGAAAGAGAGAATGGAAATTTGTCAATATTTGGAAATCAGGGTGTGAGATTATATCTATGTGTATATATGTATCTGCATATATATGTGTGCGTAATTAGTCTTCAGTTATACTTTCTTTTTGGACAAGAAAAGGTGAGAGAAAACACAAACCAGCTAGATTGACAGCGGGTGAGGTTAAGAATGGCAAGTAAATACGGCAACAAATTTGGTTGACTTTTAAGTTGTGGTGACTGCGCTTTGGTTACCGGTTAGGAAATCGTCGGGGAAGATCGTGTTTGTGACGTGACTGCTGATGTGTTAAAAAACGTATTTGATATTTCGCCACATAATTTCATATGATCTGTAAAACACCCTTACAGATATTTTGTATCACTTTACTACTTTATTATATAAAATGGAATGCGCGTGTCTACTGTGGGCTGACGCATATGGAGATATTCTAAATTGCCCTTTTAGCTGACCAAAATTAAAACGATGTCGTTTTGCCTTGCCAAAGTACTTTGCTCTAGGGGTGTTTAAATTCAATTTAAAAAAAATTAATAAATCGATCCAAAAAATCGAAAATCAATCAAAATCAAAATTTTAGATTGAATTGGATTTATTTTTTAAAAATCAATCGGATTAGATTGATTTTCGATTTTAATCTCAAAAATTGATCTAATTCAAACTGAACCGAAATTTATATACTAATAATATATCTTAATTGTAAAATATACAATTAAATTAAAATAAAATAAACTTAGGATTGTTTCACTTTCAAAAATTAAATACATAGGAATAATTATTGTAGCTTATAATGATACTAACATTATCTCCGTGCTATGCACGGATTCTTTAAAATTACTATACATTAATATAATGATTGAATTATAAATATAATTAAAATAATAATATAAAAATAAAAATATTGCAAAAATATCAAGTAATTAGTAAAATTAAATTTTAAATTTTAAATTTAGTATTCAAAAGTTTGCAACATATAAAGACATCTCATATACATTATGCCATAAAAAATAAATTTCAAAATTATTCAGCAAGAAGTTAAAAAAATTTAAAACATCCAAAATTAAAAATCTATGAACATGATTATGTACTTTATTAAAAAAAAATTATGCGATGCAGATAGTTGTATTAAAAAATAAAAATATATGAGAATGATATAGAAAAAAAATTGATGGCTTGAAATTTGTTTGAAAAAATTTAAAATTATAATACTTTAAGATTATCTTAGACTTAAAAGAAGATGAGTATATTAAATTAAAACTTAAAATGTAACGAATTAGATAATATATTAGTTGCCAAGGATTAGAAAAATCTTATTTAATTTTAGTTTTTGATTAAAATTAAAATCAATTTAGTCAAGAGAAAACTATGATAGTAAAGATTAAAAAAATTAAAAAATTAAAATAAATATATAAAATAATTACAAAGTTAAGATCGATATTGGTATATAAGTTCATAGAAATATTTTAATTTGACTTATAGCTTAGTTATCGAATAATTAAGTGAAGAAAAAAGTTAGATATTTGTAATGCATGCAAAGCTAAAATCATAGTAAATTGATAAAGTAATTATCAGCTCAAAATTAATTTTAAATAAGAATTAGAGATAGGATATGAGGATGAAATTAGAATGTAAAATAAAATATAAAAAATAAATTATTATGTTTATTCTCAAATTTTTTGCATGAATGTAATTGGATCTTCATATTATATTTCACAAATAGTAGAAAAAAGTGAATAACAAAAAAAGTTAACCTTTCAAACAATCAAAATTTAAAGAAAAATAAAAAAAATAAAATTATATATATATTGATAGACTAATAATGTCTAGAGATATAAACTTAAAAAATTAATAGGTGTATTTTCTATTGAAATAACCATCTCATTTTTTTTTTTAAATATATCAAAAATGATCTAAGAATTATATTGATGTAGTATATAAAATTTTTAAAAACCATTCGAATTATACATATTTATACATACATAATTACAAACATATGAATATAAAATTAAATTAAATGACATACTTCTAAAATTATAAATATTAAAAAAGTGAAATAAATTTTAAAAATATTAAAATAGAAAGATAGATCTCATCCTATAAAACTATAAACTTAGATGAGCAAAAAAAAAAAAAGGCAAATTGAAAAATAAACAAAGTTTAACAATAAATGAATAACTTAATTCAAAAAATGAGTAAAAGGATGCTAAATGTATAATAATTTAAGTAAATAAAAATTAAATGACAAAATTTACCAATAATTAAGGAGAAAAATGTAACTAATAAAAATAAAGTTAAATTAAAAATATTAAGCACAGTTAATAAATCTCATAAACTAAGTAGTAAACAAAAAAGATATAGAAATTTACAAATTTAATAATAATAAAAGCTAAATGATAGATTTTATTTAGGTTGAAAAGAAAATTATAGCATTAAAATCTAAAAAATATCTTCCATCATGAAGTATACCTAAAATAAACAAAAAAAAAGGAAAACAAAATAAAAAGGTGAACAATAAAATCAAATAAATAATAAACACTTTGAATAATGAATTAAAGATGCACACAAAGAGATAGAATAAAAAAAATGCTAGAAAATAAAGAGGACACAAAGAATAGAGTGAAAAAAATGCTAGAACCTGAGAATATTAATAAAATGACTTTTAAAAGACTTAATATATAGTAATATAGATATAAATTAGTTATTAAAAATAAGAGAAAATCATGAAAGACTTATCAAACTATAGAATTCAAATGATCAAGAAATCTTTCATATATTGAAAGTAGAAATGGAAAAAAAAAATTATAGATAAAATACAATTATTTTTTGAGATTAGAGATAAATAAAGAATATTGTTCTAATCAAGAAAGGAATAAATAATATCAAATTTAATAACTAAAAATCAATTTTTAAATTTAATTAAAAACTCAAAATTTTAAGAATTTAAAATTTGGTCAAAGTTGCACAATTATGGGTTCCACACTATTGTGTTATATATAATAGTATAGATATGCATAGAAAAGTTTTAACAAATCTAAATATCTATAATATTATCTCATCAATGATATGAAGAAGATAATATTAATTTCGATTCATTAATTGAAAACTCAAAAAGAAAATCCTTTATCTAATGAAGATTCTCTTTTCAAATATAATTCATCCATATCAGTTAGAGATATATAAGAATAAATATCTTTAAAAACAAAATAAATAATATCAAATTTAATAACCAACAATTAATGAAAATTTTTGAATTTAATTAAAAAACTCAAAATTCTAAAAAATTGCCACTTGGCCAAAATTACAATCAAAATTGCATAATTATAGGTCTCACATCATTGTGCTATATATAATTAACATTATTCCCGTGCTATGCACGGATTCTTTAAAATTATTATATATTAATGTAATTATTGAATTATAAATATAATTAAAAATAACAATATAAGAATAAAATTATCGCAAAAATGGTCAAATAATTGGTAAAAAGTAAATTTAAGATTATTCAGTGAGAAGTTAAAAGAATATTCTAAACTTCAAAAAATAAAAGTCTATAAATATGATTACATATTTTATTAAAAAGAAAAAAATGATATGCAACCAAAAACTAATAGATAGTTGCATTAAAAAATAAAAGTATATGAGAAGGATATAAAACACAAGATTGCTAACTTAAAAGTTGTTGGAAAAAATTAAAATTATAATACTTTAAGATTATGTTAGACTTAAAAGACAATGAGTATATATTATGTTAAAACTTAAAATATAAAAAATTAGACAATATATTGGCTGCCAATAATTTAAAAAATTTCTTATTTAATTTTAATTTTTGAATAAAAATCAATTAAGCCAAGAAAAAATTATGATAGTAAAGAAAAAAAAATTGAAAAATAAAATAAATATATAAAATAATTATAAAGTTAAAATCAATATTAGTATATAAGTTAAACCTTTTATTGACTCATAGTTTAGTTATCCAATAATTAAGTGAAGAAAAGAATTAAGATATATATTGATAAAATAGTGTTTAAAATTTTTAAAAATAGAACGAATTATACATACTTATAAATACACAATTACATATATATGAATAAAAAATAAAAATTAAATGACATAGTTTTAAAATAATAAATATTCAAAAAGTGAAACAAACATTACAAATACAAAAACCAAAAAATAGATCTTATCCTATAAAATTAAAAACTTAGATAAACAAAAATAAGAGAATTTAAAAATAAATTACAAAATCTAACAAATAAATTAATAACTTAATTCAAAGAATGAATTAGAGGATACTAAATGTATAATTTAAATAAAATAAAAATTAATTGACAAAATTTATCAATAATTGAAGATAAAAATATAATTAATAAAAATTAAATTAAATTAAAAGATATTAAGAGCAATTAATATATACCTCATCTTGTAAAATTATAAAATTAAAAGAACGAAAAATGAATTTAAAAATTAAAAAAATTAAAAATTGAATTGATAACTTAAACTAAGTAATAAACAAAAAAAAAAAAAATGTACAAAGTTAATAACAATAAAAGCTAAATGATAGAATTTATCTATGGTTGAAAAGAAAATTATAGAATTAAAATCCAAAAAATCTCTTCCATCATGTGCGTAACATCCCTAAAAAAGAAAAAAAAGAAAAAAAGTCAAAAATAAAATCGAACAATCAATAAACAATTTGAAGAATAAAATAAAGAGGCACACAAACAGATAGAGGGGGGAAATGATAGAAAATAAAGAGGCACACAAAGAATATAGTGAAAAAAATGCTAGAAACTGATAGTATTAATAAAACGACTTTCGAAACACTTTATATATATTGGTATATATATGAATTAATTATTAAAGATAAGAGAAAATTATGAAAAACTTATCAAACTATTGAGTTCAAATGACCCATGTATCTTCCACATATTGAGAGTAGAGATGAAAGAGATTTTGTAGATAAAATGAAATAATTTTTTTGGTATTTGAGATAAACAAAGAATAATTTGTTCTAATCAATAAATGATTTCAAAAATCTAGATATCTTTAAAAGGAATAAATACTTTCAATTAAATTATCAAAAATCAATTTTTAAGTTTAATTAAAAAGCTCAAAATTCTAAGAATTCAAAATTTGATCTACTCATTCTGCTATAAAATAATTGTAGAATAACAAAATTTATATATATGAGAAATAAAATATTTATCTATTAATCTTGTGATAAATTAAATTTATAAGATAGAATTTTGTAATAAGAGTACTTAACATGATGCTTATAAAATATTTTTTAAATTATAAATTTATTTAGAAAGATAAAAATATGATTATACATTATTTTTGAATTATCTTATGAGATCGAAATCTATATCACAATTCTGGATAAACACATCATGGTATTTTATTTATAATAGATAAGTTGATCGTATTAAAATAAAATATAAAAGTAAATAAACAACCAATGAAAAATTTTCAACTGAATTAAAATACTCAAAATTCTAAGAATTTGACATTTGGCCAAAATTGGACAATTAGAATCAAAATTGCATAATTGTGGGTTTCACACTGTTGTGCTATATATAATAGTATAGATAGTTTGTGTGTTCTTACATAATTTAACTTAATTCCACAAGATTAGTATGATGTGATAGCTAAATAAAATTTACAAATCAATTGATTAAATTAGTTTAATTATCAATAGTAACTTGTCAAATATTTCAATTAAAAATTTAAATTAAAAAATTGAATTAACCGATCCAATCCAAATCGATTTAAAATGAATTGGATTATATCGAATTTATAATAAAAATCTAACCAATCCAATATATATTACATAATTTGGATCAGTTAGCTTTTTGTCCCAAAATTAATCCAAACCGAACCGCGAACACCTCTACTTTGCTCCTATGCTTACAACCTCCACTTGGATTTGTTTTTTGGAGGTGTTTTCATTTTCTGGTGAAAATGCATAGTGAAAAGTTAGTTAAAAAAATATTTTTGAAAATGAAATTGTGTTTGAATGTGTTGTTTAAAATTATAGGTTTATATGTGTTTGAAAATGAGATGTATTTGGATGTTGGGTGTTTTGTATTAAAAGTCGTGCAGTTTTTGAATTGATGATTTGATATGTACTTATTTGAAAAAAATAATATAAAATTTCATTAAATTTATAATATTTTTGTTGCAATAAAAATAGTGGTTTTACAGCTGCATAATTTTAAAAAAAATAATTACATTCTAAATAGTTAAAAAAAAATAGAAAATAAAAATAGGGAAAGAGAAATATGTGTTGATGCCGTGCACTGGGGCGTGAGTCATATGTGCCCCAGTGTGGGTGGACTTTCTTGCGCAGCGTTCATGCGTTGTGCCCCTGCGCACGAGACGTTTGCCCAAGCCCCAGGCAGATGTTTCGTACTGGGGCGCTAATCGTGCGCCCCCACACATAGAACAAAAATCACCCATATGTATAATTTTTTAAAAAAAAAAAGAAACAAAAAATTTGCAAAATATAGTAATTATCTCCCCCACCCCCCCCCCCCAACTCTCTCTTTTCCGCTCTACTATCTCTTTTCCGAGTTCCCTCCCTCCCCTTCTCTTCAATCCCATCACCAAGTTCACCACCTCTTTCCACCATTTTTTCCTGCAAGTAGTACCTTACCGGCGACTTCCTTCCACCCTCCTTCTCACTCTTTTCCTCTTTCCCCCCCTTTCTTTCTCTCAACTACTCACCCACCAACAAGTCTACTACCAATACACCCCACCACACCACCAACGTCTACCATTATTTTCGGCGAAATCCACTTTACTGGCGACACAACCTTGTTCGCCATTGTGGGTAATTTTTGTCTGCTAATTTATTTTGTGAATCTTGTTATGTTTGTATGTGTGCTTTAAGTAGACACATTTGATTGAAAGTATATGCTTCTATGATAGGTATGTTAAAAGAAATTTGTGGGTTTTTTATAGAAAAATTTGTTAAGTATAATGTTGATTACTTAGGTCGAGTTTCAAGTCTTCAATATTTAGATAATAATATATCAATTTTGCTATCTTTTTTCTTTTATAATTGGTGTTGGTTGTAAATTGATAATTTATAATTTGCATTCCACAAGATTAGTTGATAATATTTTGTTTTTAATTTGTTGGGCACAAAAGTAGTTAGATTATATTTTGCTAATTACTAGGTGAAAAGTTATATTTCATAATTTATTTGTTGTAATAGTGACAATATTTCTTTCTTTCTTAATGGAGTTGATTGCGGTGTAAACTTATAAATGGGTTTGTCTTAATTTTTTTTTTCTTCCCATATTTTGATATTTGGATGCTCAAGTGCAATAGATGGAATGTTGCTATATTATTGATTAATGGAGTTAAGACTTGTGGTATTTGGAGTTGTTAGTTGGAATTTTTATTAAACTAATTGAATTATAAATATTTTTCTTTTGAAGATGGTGTTCTTGAGATTGTGCGGTTATGATATTGATGTCGTTTTTTTTTTTTTTTTTTTGTGTCTTTGCAGTCACTCGATAGTTCGATATCAAATTGATAATGGCACTGAAATATAGTAAAAAGAAAAATAAGAATGAGGCATCAAGTAGTAAAAGGACATCATTCGATGCTGGTCATTTTATTTTCGTTGAAGCATAAGAGTTTTATTCAAAAAATACTAGGGACCGACCATTTGTGAAGGAGCGTGGGATATCGTCCCAAAGTAGGTACTATCCATTTAAATAAGAAATCATAGAAGGAAGAAGTTGATGTAAATTTGTTGCAACTCCCTCAGTAGCAATCAGATTAGTTGTTAGAGAGTTTTATACTAATTTTCAGTTCACAGATGGAGATGACATATTTGTTTGGGTTGTCAAATATCTATATAACGAGAAGCTATAAATAATTCTTTTGAGACACCTTGCATTGATAGTGATGATGAATATTGGTATTTTATAGGGACTGAGGTATTTATTGATAGAGTGGTGGAGCACATTTGCGAGCAACCACCGAAAGGGACTATATATAGGAGCTATAATAATCAGCTTCGACATTTCAAATCATACAAATTGAACAATAAGAGCTTATGCTGATTCAAGTTTGTTTCTCCACGGATGTTACGAAGCTCCCACCTTAGAGAAATTACTCGGGAGAGGGCTATCCTAGTGTACGCTATCTTAGAAAGGGCTCCTATTGATATTGAATTATTGATTAATTCTATGATACATCGTTATGCAGCCGGAAGCTCTCAAGATAGCTTACTTTTCCCCAATCTCATTACAAAATTATGTGCCACTATAGGCGTTAATGGGATAATGATGAGGAACTGCTCTATCCTAGCTCCATTGTTCCTGAGTGCATAATTAAACTTGCCCCACAGCTTGTTCAGGCGGTTCTAGTTCCTTAATCAACGTCGGACCACATCGCAATATCTTGATAAATTAGAGAACATGCTTACACATATAATATCTAACCAGCAGGCCACAAAGGGACATCGTCGGGTTGTTGAAGAGCATCGACAAGCATGTCTTGCAACTCAACAATAGTGGTACACGATTTTGGCGCAAGATCAAAATATTCCATCGGAACAATAGCCCACTTTCCCACTGCCACCATGCTTTGATGCTCTTGATGCTACAGTTCCACTCCTAGAGGCCGATGAGGATAGCAACGCTGAGGATTAACCCTGATCTTATTTTTAAATCCTTTGCCTTAACTTCATGCAATTTGTATATGTATTTTCTATTGGTTACTTTTGTTTTATTTCTTTATATGTTGTTCACATTGCTGCACTTGGAGGGCAAACTAATATGAATTTTATCTATTGATATCGTCTTATATAGGTTGTCATTATTGAGAAAAATTAGCACAGCTTAAATCAGCGCTCTATTGAGCATCTAGTTGTATGAAAGAGCTGGAAATAATGTATGAATTTAAGGGTAATAAAATCAACCATTATGTCAGAGTGCACTGACTACAAATGATTAAAAAAACACTTTTGTTGTGTTACAACTCATATGTTCAGACAAAAAATGCTTTATTAGGTGTCCAAAATTTGGAACCACTTTGCAATATTATCTAAAATTTTGAGATCACAAATTCTCCCACCTAATAATTTTAAGTTTACACAAGCATTTTACCCTAAGGAATGTGATTATTGTGCTAAGGTGCAAGGATCTTGTGCCCCAACGCGAAGGTACTGTCCTCATGGGCAGCAGCCACACACTGGGGGCGCAAGGATGCTGTGGCCCAGCATATGTTTGTTGTCCATGATTGATAATGGCACTGTACAAAATATTTGTTATTCTTGCACCAGGGCGCAATATCCTTGTGCCTCGGTGCGAGGCTAATGTCCTCATGGACAGCAGGCGTGTGCCAAGGTGCAAGGATTCTGCGCCTTGGCGTGTGCCTGTTGTTCGTGAGGACACTAACCTTGGCCCCAAATTTTGTTATTCTTATGTCGGGGAGTAATATCATTGCGGCCCGACATAAAGCTACTATCCTCATCGACAGCAAGCATGCACTAGGTCGTAGGGACGTTGTATCCCAGCTTGCGCCTGTTTTTCCGTGAGGACACCATGCTTGGCCCCAAGTTTTATTATTCTTGCAACGGGATGCAATATCCTTGTGCCCTGGTGCGAATCTACTGTCCTCATGGACAGCAGGCATGCGCCTGTTGTCGCAAGTATGTTTGTCCTGGTGTGTGCTCGCTATCCGTGAGGACAACAAACTTAGGCCCAAGTTTTGTTATTCTTGTATTGGGGTACAATATCCTTGCGCCCAGGCATGAATCTATTGTCCTTATGGACATCAGGCATGCGCTAGGGCGCAAGGATGTTGTGCCTCAGCGTGAAGCTACTGTCAATGACGACAACTAATTATGCCCGAAATGCATAATCCTTGCGATGTGCGCACGTTCCCAACACCCAAACACATTGCTAAAGTCATATCCTTGGACATAAATTTATAATTGTGTTGATGACCTGTTGGAATACATTGAATACAAGTGTTACGACCAAGGTTATAGCACTCTATTGTGGATAGTGCAGTCACGTTGGTTGTTGATTTGAAATATTGACATTTGCCACCCTAGAGTGATGGTGATTAAGATAGCAAACTCCAGACACATTGTATACATACATAAAAAGAACCATTCTATATAACATCCTTATAATGAAAGTCGTTTAGGCCTAAATGTATTAAATTCATGTTAATAAAGGACTTTTGAAATATTTCGATTCTTTTAATATTTACTAACAAAAGTATTAGCATATATCTTGCAACGCCTATTACACTGTGCTTCCATGGTTTAGCAAGCTATACATGCTACAAAAGGTTAGACTTTGTCATATTCTCTGGCTTCACAACACCAACTAATTGATTTCTTCAGAGCTATCAGACAACAATATTGGAATTGCTCATCGCCAGTCGGTGGCTCTGCATGTAATGCTGGTCGTAGAATCTGTAATGGTTGTGAAGAAACTGGGGCACCATCCATAAAAGCAGCTCTGATGAGCGGCTAATTGCGGGAACACTCCATGAAATACTCCATTGATCCATCAACATCCTAGAGAAACAAAATTAATCATGAAGAAGATTAATATGGCATGAGATGTGTAAATATGTGAATAACATAAAGGTAACAACCTCACAATAAATAAGCAAATAGTGAAAAGTATAGACTAACCCAGCTAAGCCTAGATCATAGTAGGACTAGGACATAAACTGAACAGGTTAGCAACGAGTAAGACACCCATTCAACTTGGATGGCCTTTGAGAATATATCATCAATCCGTCACATCTCATCATACTTGCGCCTTAAGAGTCCAATAGGGAAGGGCCTTCGGAAATGATACACGAGCTGGCGGAGCTGCCCTCGTGTGTGTGTTCCATAACTAAATCCAATTTTTCATCTAATACTTGGGAGAGTAACGGGCCTCCACTAAATAGAGGAGAAACTTCTCCTCCTGGGTAGGTTTCCACTCCTCATTAACCAAAGACTTATCCTCATACGATGAGTTGGGGATGTCATGTCTACCACCATAATGTACAAAAATTACAAAAATGAAATGGACTTTAAATCCAAAAACAAATATGATAATACATCTAGAAAAAGAGTATAGCATAGCTTGCCCAATAAGCATTTTACCAAATACGAGGATGGAACATATTGAAAAATAAGGTTGAACATGTTGTCATACATTACAACCATAAACATAAATACATAGTTAGTACATTCGCAACAGTACATGGCAACATAAACCATACTGCACAAACACTAGGGTGCCTTACGTAACTCACAAAAGCATCAACTTAAATAGGACAATAGTAAGAAATATAAGGGGAACACACATAATCAGTACACAAAGTCCCATACTGCAACAAACAAACATTTGTGTGGTTTCTCGCATCAGTGCTTCAACATGATAATTGGACTGTCGAAGGTTAATGGTATCCATGTCAACGTTTGGATTAATAGCCGTACTCCTTATGTAACTAGAGGTCGAGGATTGTGAACTTTAAATAGTATTATTCACTATACAATGATTATCATCGGTGTATGAATTAGAGTTGCCAAATGGAGTGCGTGATGATGAACAACCTACATGAACCCTCCAAAGTGGTTGGAACCTAAATGACATCGGTAGAAAAATTATCCATAGTTACTTTGTGTTCTTGCCATTCGAAGTACTATTGGCCTAGCTTCGCAAGCAGATCAGGGGGGTTCTGTGGATAGTCATTCTGGGTAGATAATCAAACAATTAAAACTTATAGGAATTTAACACAATATGGTACGACATTGATGTTCACATCACATGTAGTACTACGTGAATATAATTTCAAAATCTATACATGTGCATTATGATACAATACTGTTAAGGCAAAAATATTTACAAACCTAAAAAAAGCCAACCAACTACCACAACCCAATCCATTACATTTAGTAGCATTTAGCAAAAGTGCCAAAAACTTACACCACACAAGGCATCACAGAGTTTAGATCTAATGTGCATAATTCGCCCACATTTGATAAGCAAAAGAATCATGAAATTGAGACATGTGATCAAGGTCTACTTGCAATGGCCTCAAGCGTGGCTCACAATTTTCTCCTCTATTGAGAACGTATTCACGTTCTTCTTCTAAGAAGAAATAATCATCCTTAAATTATTTCTTAATAAAGTTATGGACCACGAAGCAAGCAATAACGATTTGCATTCGACGATACATTTTGTAGTGGGGCATTCGTCCTGGCAAGATAGGAAATCTAGCCCGTATGCTCGACAACATTTTGGAGTCTTTGTATGTCTATGGTTGAATAACTCCGACGGGCACCTAAGCCTTCCATTACGAGTTTTATAATAATTTAAGTGGTAGCGGTGCAGGTGATAGGGGCCTAAGAACCTAGGAAAGTTACAATAGCCAAAGTCAATGAGGTAGTATTTGCCTAGAAAGATGGAAAGTTAGAATTTTAGAGTACGAACATAAAGATCATGATTTATACTAACTGTATAAGTCCACTTTATCTATTCATCTTGTGGTGGCCATGGAAAATGAGGATTAGTGGTAATCGCATGACCCAACATGAGTTATTTGCACTTCCCTCCTACCCCGGATAAACATAAGTGAACATAAGGTCTATATATCGCAGATAGCCAGAAGATTTTGTGCAATTGTGGCCTTACGACATCTGTATACATTTTGTTGATGTTATGGTGCTGATGTGGGAACAATTGTGCCATCAACTACATCAACACAATCCTACAAACAAGGATTTTGTGATTTTATCGCAAGAATCAAGTTGTCGAGTTGTATTCAGCGGGATAAATAAGGTTAGTAGAGTTACCTTGAAGTAGGGGTAGAAAGAACTATTTAAAGCAATTTTGCGATGCATAATATTGAAATCAAGTGGAGTGATTATCTCATGTGCTAGAATATTTAATTCCTTAGCAACCCTTCGCACATGACGATGAAAAATTTCACTCAAGTGTTGGAATCTCTCACATTTGTCACGTTGAAAGTGCCCTTGAACTATTATTTGCAAAAAAATTGCAACTGATTCTTTAAGACCAACTATAGTAGATTTCCCTTCCTTAAAGACTCCATGCGATGCTATAAAATCACATGAGGCACTGAAATCATCATGCGTCGTTCGTAATGCATTTCTTATTCTATCAGGATGACCGTCAACAAGCTCCCCAACCCAATCTACCCCTCTTAACCTGGATGTATGGCAAGGTGTTCTATTCCCGAAGTAAGATGGGCAAAGAACTTGTGAAAGAAAAATGAAATCCATGCCATCATCAGATTGAGTACTTTTATCAGAGTTGGAAGAGAAAGAGTCAGAGGAAGATAAGGATATGCTAGAATTAAAATCAGATGATGAGCTTCCGTTTGCATACATTTCCTCATCAGACTGACATATAAACTCGAACTCACTAATTTGCTCCATTAAAATAGATACAACTTAAAGTTTGTTGCATATTTCAAAGTACATGTATTGTTATCATAAATTCAGGCAAATATGAATAAGGACACCATATAGTAACAGGCTGATATGTAACTAGAACATATTACAAACATGATGGAGCACATTTTATCATGGAATTATGCTAATTCAAGTAAAAATAAAGAGACATGCCACCACTGGTACTACCAACCAGTGCCTCCAATCATGTGGGAAGAAAACATCTGTCATGTAAAATTTTCATTTTACAGACTGCAAAACTAAAACAATCATGATATTTATATTTATAGATTTTTAACAATGTTTACTTAGACAAATCAATGTTGTGCAATTTGACACATTCACAGGTTGTTTATTGGTAAAAAATGAAAATCAATTCCATACAAAAACCTACCGCCTTATATTAACCATGCACTAGTTAATGGGAAAAACTATAGTGCAATGCCCCTATACGTGGAGGTTTAAATTCAAGTACAGTCACAACACACATACCCTACATGCTTACAATGTTGTTAAAACTATTATACATAGCAAAGTCATTAAAACCTTCTGAAAAAAGGTAAACACATCCTTCAAATAGATGAAAATACAAATATAAATATAGACTGAAAGTAACACAATCTGGCACAAAACATTTTTTTGCAGCATAAGCCCACATCAAGCCTCACCCAAAGATTCAACCCACTCTTTTCTCTTTTCATCATTCATTGAGAGAAACATCTTGCGGCGTGTCTTGCTTAAGAAAACATTTTGAGCTTTGATGAACAAACAGTGAGGTAGGCCATCCATTCTCTTCAGCGCAGCTATGCAAGCATCAATGCCATGCGAAGCCTCTTTCTCAAACTTTTTAGCCTTAGCACTATTGATACTAGTCCAAGCATTCATTACGTCATCTATCCTCGATGAGCGATTTCTTTTGGATTTCTTTAACTTAGACATTAGTGGAGCATAGTTAGTGGGTAAGGGGGCCAACATTAAATGGAGGATTAGAAGTTTCTTCATTGGTAGGTTGAGGCTCAAAGGTATTTGGAAGATCTTCTAATGTATCTTCGCTGGAACCATTTAAGTCTATTTCCTCATTGCTCTCATATGATTGTTGTGAAGAAGACCTAGCACAACTCCCACTAGCCACCATGTGGTAGAACATTTAGTGCAAAGATAATAATGTGGGAGATCCTATTTTTTTACGCTGCCATCCATTGGGTTTTTCTGTTAAGAGGAGCAACATGACATAAGCTAGTAGTGTCCTTAATTTGGGCAAGGCTACTTAACTAATACAATGGTACCAACTAAACTAAATGGGGTTTTTTTTCTTACAAGAAGCCATTTGGCCCAGCATTACTCCGATGCTGTGACTGTGCCAGTCACACTATCCCAACCAAATTCCATCATCTTAGTGAATAAGTCATGAAACTTACGCCATAAACCTCGAACTCTATTCAGTTTACTCTTTAGTTGGTCAACATCATAGAAATGGCCTATTCTAAGGTGAAGTTCCTGTTGTATGTCCAACCAAATGGATGTCGTGAAGGTAATGGATAGAAGTTGTCCTTTGATGAAATGTTCATACATCAATTCTATAAGAACAGTTAAAGTAGGTATATCCCATTTAGCCTCAGTTACCTTATTGTGCACTCGTTTTGAAGTCCTTGGCATCTATTCGGAGAAGATGATATTAAGTTAGATTCATAATCTTCTATTTTTATCTATCATTACATGACGAATACATATTGAATATACTTTTTACAGAATAGATAGATCTAAATTATTGAATTATTGTTGGGACAACACTAGGTAATTATTCACAGAAATATAATTTGAGTAATTATGCACATCAAAATTTCATTTGCTTCACTTTTATTCATATAGTTGGGCCATCAAAATATTTGTTAAACAATTTTTGTGTTCAAAATTGTTGGGGTATATCAGTCTTCTTCTTTGTCCGTATGGGTAGGAATTGTTACCCATATATGCATACTATGTGTATGCACATATTTATGAGTAGATGAGGGCTAAAGTGGACATCTTTGTGCTATTAATTTGCAGTTGTGTTTTAAGTTCATGGTATGGATTTAGGCTACATACCTGTGTTTGTTTTCACAATTGTAATAAGGATTCAGTTGTGTTATTGTTTCATGTAGAGGTTTCAATGTAGTCTAAATATTCAATCTAAATGCGGATACAACTGGGTTTTTATTTCATGGTGATGATTCAACCTAAGGGATTCTTCAGTCATAATGGGAATTCAAAATGGTTGACTATGCTCCTATTTGTCACTAACGCACAAAACATAACGTAGAATTTCAGCAATAAAACAGGTCCAACGCAACAAATATCACATCAAACACAATGGTCAAAATACACTCTACTAACAAAAACTTCATATCCTCATGGAAAATAAGACGAGATCTCCAGCCAGCATGCTATAAACCCAAACAACAAAAATCAATACCATCTATATTCAACAATTCTAACTAACAAAGGGTAGTATGGAAACCAAAAAACAAAACCAAACCAAAACTACAGATATTCATATAATCAAGAACCAAGACAATGATAATCAAAATCCATGCACATATTTCGATAAATCTCAAGGAAACAAGCACAAAAACAATAATATATCACTAAATTGGGTTGCCCATTTCGAATTCAAGCCAACATACATATACCCATGCCAAAACCCATTCAAATCTTGGAAAAAAAATCTTGCATTTAGTTGCCCAAATATGACAGGTACAACAATTTATTTGGCTTCCCCATTCTTGAACTGCATAAAACAAACAGTCACAGCTGTTCATCATCACTTCGCTAACCGATGCTGTGGGCTGGTCTCCTCGGTGGAAGAAATATTGCAATTGGCCGTGGTGGAGTCTCAGTTCTTGTTGCTGTGTTTGAAAGGTAGGAGAGTTTTGTCTTGCTATGGAAAATGAGCTTGTGGTTTCTCCTTCATTTTTTTTAAGTTGGGGAACCTAGACAAGGAATGATAGATGATGGAAATGAAAGACGTTTGAAAAGTATTGGAAAGATAAAATAGCAGATATAGGTAATAATAGGGGAAATAGGGATGAAATAGAGAGAGAATGTAAAAAAAATGTTATGAGAATGAAAATATATGAGAAAATGGTGTAGAAGTTGATAAATCTCTATTTTTATTTTGAGGAGAAAATGAAAATGGGTGTAGAAAATGAAAACAAACGGGCTCTTATTCAATGGAAATAGAAGTGACAATTTTCGACACGACACAATATTATTAGATTTGGGTTGATGTTTGGGTAGATATTGGTTCGACCCAATAAGCAATACGAAAATTATAGATTGGTTTGGGTTAGGTTTCAAGTTATCGGATAAGCACGATAATTTTATTGGATAACACACCAACCTAATATGACCAGACCCAATCTAATTCAAATTTTTAAGAAAGGAAAAAAGAAAAGTACATATGTATGCATATTTTTTATGAATTAATATTTTTGTGTACTTAATCGTTGCACCAAATCTCAAGAAGAGAATGGCAATAACAAGATATGATTGAAATTAAAAGCTGGAATACGTTACGTTTTTCGCATTTTTAATTAATGACTTGATGTTAGTTTTGAACAATTTAACTTTAAATTGGTTTGTAATAAATTAAAGATTATTATTTACTACTTAATACTTGACTACTTAGTGTCGTTGGAATTATTATTAATGATACAATAGGAGGAATTGTGTTTCTTTGTTGGAATTTAATTTTATGGTTGTTAAGATTGAGTTGTCATAAACTATTGTTCTTTGATATTTCTGTATTGTTGATGTTGTATAGGAAATTGAAATTCATTTATCAAATTGCCTCATGATATAAAAAATATGGGCTATTGGAGTATAGAGTTGACTTTTTTTAAAAAAAATTTGAGATAAATCAGTTTTTCCTAAAATCTTGATATAAGTTAATTTTTTTATTAAAATTTTAGTGGAATATAAAATGTTGTAGGCTTTTTTGATCAATTATTAATAAAAAATATTCATAATAAAAAATATTTACAAGTTGAAATGGGTTGGGTTTGGGTTGACACGAAAACTTTCAGATTGAGTTCAGATTGAGACTTATTAGGTTGAGTACTTTTTAAGTTGGGTTCAGATTAAGCAAAATTTTATAATATTGTCACCTTAACCTAATATGAAATAACTCAGCACAACACGATTATTACCCCTAAATGGAAAGAGTTGCGTTTTCTTCGACTTTGTGGAATGACCCACCCAAAAATCAAAAGAAATGTCATTTTATTTAAGCTTTCTTTACTATGAAGATTTTGCCTATCTAGATTTGATGTTTTTGACTTATGCTTCTCTTTTGTCCAAATTCAATCTGATAAAGGTTCGAAAATCCAATATCTGATACCAATCCAACAACAAAATAATTTTTAATTATTATTCTTTATTTTTAAAAAAAATTATTAGGACAAAAATTCTTTAGTGCCACTATCTATAAATAAATAATAATTTTAAATAAACAACTAAAATTATTATATTTAAAAAATTATAAAATTATTTTCAATCTAAAAAAGTCATTCCACAAATTTTTATTTCAAGAAGTTTATTAACTTTTGCTTATTCTTGGAAGAAATTACTTTGAATATTTCATGTAAAGAATTTTTATTTATTTATTGATATATTAATTTATATTTAAAGTTTCCTAACATCATTTGTTTGTAGTTAAAAATTTTAGAAAAAATATTATTAATTTTTTAAATATATATATATCTACTACCTAAACTTTCACTTAGGATTTGACATATATCAAATTAATTAGAGATAAAATTTATAAAGTACGAGCACAATTTATTTGATGTTAGAGAAATTATATAAGATACCTAAAGAGGTGATAAACCAACTTCTAAATGAGAACATCCACAAACTCACAATGGACAGATAACAAAATCACGTATGGAATATAACAACTTCCAAATGCTATGGAACTAGCTGGCTAATGGTCTAGCTGAGGAGAACTTCTGCCACATGGACTTACACATTGAACTGGCAATGAGCTATTTGTTGTTTTGTACTACAAGTTTTAGACTCTTCTTTCGAATCAAACCCAATCAATACAACTATTTTCAAAAACACTGCTTTGATCTCTTTTTACAGAGAGTGTCTTCAAATAGGGTTCAAAATAGATCAGATCATCCATCAGGAGGTAGGGCAACTTGCTTATGTATGGCCTACCCTATTTAATAACATGTCAGGTCAATACTTAAAAATTAACCTTTTAATTAAATAAGCTAGGTTTAGGCTATTCTAAAAGTCCATAAAACCTACTCAAAAAATAGCATTTTGATAAATATATTATACTTAAACTCTTTTAAAAGCTCACAAAACCTAATAGGTGGACTCGCTTGTCCTCTTTATATAACTTTCAGGCTTATTACAAATTTAAGCATATTAAAAATGTAGATACATAAAATGTTTAAATCTAGTTATAGCATTAATGAAAAATAAACTTTTGTGAAAGTTTTCAAGTTAGGTCAAGATTTTAGAATTTATTAAAAAGGTAAAGTCAGATCTTAAAAAAAATTATTATAAATAGTAGACTAGGCTTGAGCTTGGTATTTCCATAATAAATCTTATATATTTAAGTCAAAATTTGGCATAACCTAGCCTATTTCTATCATTGTCCTAAAAAAATAAAAATAGTACATGCAAAATAATTAAAATAGATTATCAAAATAATAATTAGAAATTGTTATGAGCTCTCTTCTTGTGCATTTGTCATTAAAAACAAAAATATCTATTATTTACAAAATAAAAGATAGCATCAATCTAGTGCACAACATCATGTATTGAAGGATGCGCATTTTTTCTAGTATACATATATATGTGTATTAATATCTATGTGTATAAAATTGACAACTAAAGTGGCATATGATGTCACAAGAGTATGGTGATGTAAAATATATTTCTTCGGAAATAGATGTACTCGCAGTTTTCTTGAACAAAAAAAAGGAAGAAAAAGACTAAGGCTATAAACGGATATTAAACGGTACAGATATATTGTATTCGTATATGTATCCATTTAAGTTTTATAATATATGTGTCAATATCTGTATTCGATGGATATTTTTTAATAATATCTGAATCTATATCCGCCAGATATTAACCGAATTTGGATATATCCGTATCCAATTATAATTATTAGGATACATCCGTTTATAAATATCCAAATATTCGAATCTGTTATCTTGTAATAAAATGCATATCTTTTCTAATAAATTTCATTAAAAATAAAGTTTACTACTTTATTTGAAAATTGAAAAACTAATTATTCTTGATTTAGTTATTTTTTTAATTAATGATTGACTTTATGATTAATTAGTATTAATAAAATGACACCAATATAAATTAATTATAAATTCAAGCAACAATAATTTTATATTGATTAATTTTATCGTTCATATATTGATTTTTCAATTTTTTTCTTGATTTAGTAGTGTTTAATTATCATTACTACCGTCCATTGATTCTTCATAATCCTTAACTACTAATTTTTTCTTATTAATTCTTTAATTACTAATTTATACTTATATTCATTTATATATAGATTATTAGATTTCATATTGAAAAAATAAAAATAATTTATTATGTATAATAATATATAATATATAATATATGATAATTTTCTTAAATATTATTTATATATTAAAATACATTAAAAATTAGAATATATTATATATAATAGTTTTTTAAATATTATTTATCAAATATGGATAACGGATTTAATTAAATTATGAATTATCAAATATATAAACGAATATATCCAATGGATATGTATTCGGAGCAGATATTAAATGGATTGGATAGGCAATTATTATATTTGTATCCCCTTACAGTCGAATCTATAGTAATCGAATACGGAAAGTATGTCCCATAAATGGATTCAAATATGAATGGTAAATGAATTTTTAAATATCCATTTACAGCCCTAGTTCAAAAGAAATTAAATTAATTAAGCATTTGTTTATGTTGTGAATGTTCTGTCTTTTTGATAATCTTTATAAATGTCGTTAATGTTGCAAATTGGATCGGGTCTTGGACCTTTAACCTAGTAAACATCCATATATGAATAGATCTTATCTACATCTAGAAGGAATTGTAGTTTTTGTTGGATTAGAACTCTTCTTTGTGAAGAGATGTGGATAGACAATACACATCCATATCTAGGAGAATAACTCTCCTTTATGTGGGATAGTAATCATCCATATCTAGGAGAATAATTCTCCCTTGTGTGGGATAAGTATTATCTATATCTTCTTTTAATACTCCTAGTTGGATTGGACTCTTGAAAAACTCGCCTATAAATAGGCCTCTTCCTAAGAGTTTCACATACAACTGAGTATTCACTCTTTCCATATACTTTCTCTATATTCTTCTCTCTTAATCTTTCTTGGAGTATCACCAAATTGTCTCCAAGGATTTAAGATGTGTAAGTTTGTGGAAGCTCTGGTAGCAATCCCAAGAGGCGAGAGTGATTGACTATGCTGCTTGAGATTAAAGGAATGTGGAGTCTATACAATTGGGAGATGGTCGAATTAAGAAACTTGGAGTCTATGGCTTGTAGGCGAGCTTCGATTAAGAATGGTATTTGTGAAACTTCCACTGATTAAAGGGTAATATTGAATCATTCATTTTATTCTATATGGATCAAATAATTGTTTATGTGTAATTATTACCAACAATGGTATCAGAGCCAATAGGGCTAGTTCTCGCCTATTGATTTGATCAAATTCCATAAAACTATTTTATGCTTAAAATTTATAATTTTTGAAAGCATGAAATTTTTACATGAATTTTGCACCACATGTAAATCTTGGCATATGTATATGTGATTAAATTTTGGTGATAAAAAGATAGGTACTTTGAGAGAAAAACAGAATCTAAGATTGAGATTCATTTTCTTAAATAAAAAATTTCGAACCTAGATTCTTATTTTTGCTATAAGTTGTTTACATTATCTTGTAGAGCATTGAAAGAGGTTTGAAATGGTATATTACTCATTAAAAACATATTTGAAATAAGATAGATATGATTTATTGAAGTTTTAGCCAGAAAATTGAATTCCTAGCGAAAATTCTTTTGACTAAAATAGGAATATGTTTTGTGATGATTATTATAATGTTAATATCATATTTTAGAATGTGATAAATTATTCGAAAGAATAAATTATGCACCCAGAATGAGCATAAAATAAGAGATGTTTTCTTTTAACCCAATTATTTTAATTTTTTAATTTCATTGAGAATTAATCAAAAATATTTTTCTAAGATATTTGCGCATAAAGGTTGCATGCATATATATGGGTCAAAATTATACTTATGTACATATATGTAAAGTTTAGCGCCCCCAACTCGAGACAGCACCTAAGCCGAGGCGCCACTCCGATTCAATCTTAAAAATGAACCCAAAATACTAATAAAAAAGACCCATAATCAAATATTTCAAACTTATCAGAAATTGCAGCGGATTCCAGCTTAAACAAACCTTAAATAAAACCGTAACTGACAGCACATGTGCTAAACACATGCCACCAAATCTCAAATCCAATTTATTAGAAATAGCAGAAATTTCAAACTTAATTGACTCATCAAATCATTAGTAAATGGCATGATTCACCTTCTTATATTTAGCCACATTTACATGCCTTAAGTCATCAGCATCAGCATGATATCATCATAATGTCTCAAGTTCAAGCTAAATATTCAAATGATTCCATATATACATTCAAACAGCTGTTATATTACAAGAGATAATTTTCCTTCAGTTCAAACCAAAAATCCACATCTGTCACTTATCCCTGTCTGAAAATCAAAGTAATACAAGGGAGGGTAAGCCCAAAGACTTAGGAAGGGATAATCGTAATAGTAATTATAAGGATCTGTCGAGGAAGAATCAACTCAACAAATTATCACCAGTCAATCAGAATAAGAGCATATCAAGCGATTACAAGCAGAGTACAATCAGACAGAACAATTAGATTACAGGCGGACTAGATACAAACAGACAAACAGATCATAACAGGCAATTAGAATACAGTCGAGCAAAACAGACATTTTCAGATTTCAAGATTATCAGTAGGAACTAGTTCAGCAGTTGTGGCTATCGGCTCGAATGGCCCGAGATCATCTCAACCAAATCAATTCGGGAGGAATAGTCCATCTCAACTGAATTAGTTCGGGAGGAAATGCAGACGAATCATTCGGCCTGGACAACAGCCCGATCTAGATCAAGAAACTTTTGCAACCTTGTTGCTCCATGAACAGAATACGAACAATCAGAATACAGTCAGAAAACGAAACAGAACATGTCAATCAGATTTCCTTATCACAAGTTGTGGGCTTACGGCTTATCCCATGCACCTAGCAGGGATTAACATCCAAAGGCTTACGGTTTATCTCAGGCACACAGCCAGGATTAACGTTCCATTACTTAATTAGAATTTAGGGCTTACGGCATATCCCTCACACGGCAGGGATTAACGTCCCAGGGCTTACGGCTTATCCCATGCTCACATAACAAGGATTGATGTCCCAAAATAACAGTATAGACAGTCAAATAACTGATCGAATAGATAACAGTACATATAGTGCAGAACAGTACAGAAATGTCGATTAGGTAACAGATAATAGAATAAAACGGAACAGATAATAGCCAGTATTAGATAATAGATCGGTACATATAATAGATAGGAGTTCTAGGCGCCAGAACAGACAGAAACAAAATCGATATCAAAGATAACCCTCGCGGGGGTGTTCAAATTAGATAATAGATAACAAATCAGAATTTCAACACATTTCAAATTTCAAACAAACAGAGTACGGTACAGAAACAAAAAACCCACACAGGGGCTTATCACAAATAACAGATAGTTAGAAAAGGTGCCAGATTGGCAAATCCTCACCTTCGTAGTTCTCAGATATAGAAACCACAATCAGCAATCCTATTGGTCGGTAGGACCCACTTTGTCGTTACCTAAATAAAATGGTATTTACTATTACAATCCTCCTTTGATTCTTAATACACATAATTAAACTATTAACAGTCCCCAAAACTTCTAATTAACCAACTAATACAATAATCAGGATTCGATCAAATCTATCGGTACGAGATATGCTAATTAAGACGATTACTACAAAAATAATTACGAAATTGTTTCGATCCCAATAATAGAATGAATTCTAGTCCTTGATTCATGATTCTCAATAAATCATCCCAAAGTAACAACAACAGTCTATTTAACAAGATTATCCTCAATGTCAATATTTAGGTCCCAAATGTATATGAAATCCTCAAGTTAGGGTTTAACTACTTTAATTAACTTGATAGATCCCAAAATTTTAATATAATATAACAAGATCCGGGTCCACTAACTATATAATACTCATGGCATGGAAATATATATACATATATATACCAATCATACAATAATCCTCAATCTTGGCATAATCACAAGGTTCACAATTGGAAAGGGTACAATATACGTATGTGTATATATATATATATCAAAATCAAATCTAAACTTTAACTTAAGATCTGGCCATCAGAGTTCCAAAAACACAAACCAAGTACATTGGTGTGATTTCGCATTGAGGAGATAAAATTATCTCACTGAAGCCACATCCGCCGCCCTGCCGCCGTCACCGAAAACAACTACCACCACTGCCGTTCTGCTCGTCTCAGCAAGATAAACCCAATGCCCAAAATAATTTATCCATTCTAGGCCGTGAAAGGGATCAATTCCAATTTTGATGCGGCGGAGCCACCTCTCGCTGCTGCCTTCAATCACTTCGATTCTACCACCAACGTCAAGCCAAACTTCAATGCAAGGTTACCATTGTGTTCCTCGTGCTGAACTCTACCAAACCCACTGCCCAAATCGACGTTTCAGTCATCAAAATGTGGAGACCCACCACTTCCGCCATGAGCTCACAACAAGCTTCAGATTTTTGGTGTTTAACCAGTCGTCCCGCCGTGCATGTGGTACCGCCGGAGAGCTGGTGAGGAGGAGAAGAGGTTTATCGATTTGGTTTGGAGAAAAACTCATCGCCGGATAAGGGGGAGTAAGGTTGCAGGGAAGAAGAAGGAAGAAAACGGGGTCCAAATGAAAATTCCTATTTTTATAAAATTGACTTTTCTAAATTTCATATTTGACCCCAAAATTTCTATTCAGCCTTCAATCAAGTCCTGCAAGATTTGCTCAAACTTCAATTCGATCCCTAACCTTCTAAGTGCCTAAGATTAACCCATTTAACCTAAATTAATTCCATGCAAACCCACAAAAGTCTCAAAGTTAATCCAATTAGGTTTTCTCAAATTTTGGATTGACCCCAAAACTTTTAAATATTTTGCAATTAAGTCATTTTCACTTATTTCGAGCCCTAAAATCTGACCAATCAAAATTCTCAAAATTTCAAATTCTTATTCTCCAAAATCTCGAATTTTAGGGGTGTTACATAAAGATATGCTCTATCTTCATGTGTGGTTGATCATTAGATGAATTGCTCTACAATATATTTATGAATTGCATACTCTATTGCAACTCCATAATTATTTATATGATGCAATTGAGATTGTATAAATGGGATGTATTATAATATGCATGCATGGACATTGACATTTGGGTGCTCATGTAATTTGAACTTTTATTATTTTGATTATTTAATCATAGATTATTTTTCATGGGAGATAGTTTGTGGCAATGATAGTATCCCCAATTTTAAATAAAAACATTTGAAATATTAAAAATTATAATAATAGCTAAAAAGATAAATAAATATTTTATTTATTTTACATTATAAAAATTTTAACACACGTTGAGTGTGTCAATATTGCTAGTATAGTATAGACGTTCAAGGTATAAGATTTCACCATTTGAAGAGTTAATTTAAAAAATACTATACCATGTGTCTCTACCCAATATCCTAACAATATGATTAAATTATTGTCTATATTGCAAGTAAATAGATTTTAAATGTGGTATAAAATCCAACTTGCTTATAAGTTTAAACTTTTTAAGTAACAAAAACTTATGTTTTGAAATTCTTTATGAACCACGTTTAAGACAAGAATATTTTGATTATTGATCTTATATATTTCAATTTTAAATAATATGTTGAAACTAAAATTATTTAATCTTAATGAGATTGTTATTTTATATGCAATATAATTTGAGTTTTACATTATTTTCAAATTTAAAAAAATTAAGTTTTTCCTTTAATTAAATATATTAATGTTGCATGAACATATTTATCAGTACAAATCATTAATATTTTCACAAAAAGGTGCACAATGAAGGCATATACTTATTAAGAGTATGATATTTTAAGTGTATACTAAAAGTATGATATTTTAAGTATGAATAACTCATTCAAATTATTATATATCTTTCCAGGAAGAAATTTAATCCATATTTTGCACTATTGTTTACTGCCTTCCAATTCTTCCCACCCGTACTTTTTTTTTTCGTTCTTCTTTTAAAATTGTAGTTGTCGATTTGGCACAGATTAGCTGTGGGAGAAAAGATACAGTGTGACAAATTTGCAACAATCGACGGCATTGTATTGCACGAGCATCAAGGCTTCTTTCTTTGTTTGTGAAATTCAGAGGATCCTAGGCAAGCTACGTTATAGGAGTAAGGGAAAGATCAATTGGGATTGAAATTTAACAGTGAAGGCACCCAACCAGAACAAAACTTGTTCTTCCTTCTCATTCGCTAGAACTCTCAAAATCATCCCATTCAGTTATTTTATCCTATAATACTATTGAACACGATTTCATTCAACTTTTCATCGTTCAATAGTTCTTCATAGTTCGAAGGTTAGTTCAATTAAATTCTTTTTAATGCTTATATTTTGCTGTTCTCAGTTTGTTTGGTTGTAAATTGATTGAGATTCCTGCACCCATTTTTATCTTGTACGATATGTTAATACTAATTTCATCCTTATATATGTATATATAATTTTATATGTAAATTAATTGGTGATTTGATTGGGTTCCATAGGTGTGAGCTAATTGTGTAGATATTAAAGGTTAGGGGTTTTAGCTAGGTTTGCTTGAGCATCTGATTATGCTCTAACTATAGTGAGGCTCTGGAGTTAAAGCTTTCTTCCTTCCACCCCTCAATTCTTGGACAATCTTTTGGTGTGATGGAGTTTAGAATTCTATAGGAATGTCTAAGTATGGCTATCTTGTACGTCTTCAAATATTCTGATAGACTTTAGTCAATTCATAGAATACACAATAGGCTTGGGAAATCTATTGAAAAATCAAACTTTATTCATATATTTGAGTAAACATATAATGGTATGCTTATAATTCAATGCCTGGTCATGATCACTCATTATCAAGACTGGTACATATGATGGCACTAGCGCTCCAAAGTCTTTGGACCATTAAATAGTCAACAACTAGAAATTTTACTCTCAGTAATTTTTTTTCATAATGGTCATAATTCCTACAGATTATATGATTTAACATTCTCATTTACCATTATTATACATATTTCCTCACTTGTTAGCTATAGCAAAGTTCCATCTACCATTTTCCAATTAATTTCTACGATATAGTTTTATCTGATTGGATGTTTTTCATTCATGTGATTTTTGTGTTATTTTGATATGGGAAAACAACTGTGGAGATATGCCTTGGGATGTTTAGCTTTAGCATGTTCCTTGCATTTCAAATAAAAAATTACTTTAGCTTGAAAGACTACCAAGCAACTTCACAAAAGCAGAAATTATGTCTTTTGGATTATATTCACATGAAGGAGGAAATATCTTGTTAACCTCATAAGTTGATTTCAATGAAAAATATAATGAATGAAACTAGGATTTGAGCATTGCAAATAGGGTGTATTAAATCTCAAAATAGTAAGTTTATGTACATATATTGAGGGAATTGAAGCTTCTAGTTCTTAGTACTTTTTTTGGCTATTTTGTTGTGGTAAATGATGCCAATATATGCTGTGTTTTGTAGTGTTTGCATCTTTATTGAATGGAGTAATTTGATTGGTAATGGCAAAGGATTTTTGCGGTTTTAAGTTCTTGCATCTACAAAAGAATGCACCGTTTGTGCTTATTGATATTATTCCCTTACTTTTTCCAAGATAGTAGAATCTATGTTACTTGTATGCTATAACATAAGCAAACCAGGACAGAGGCTATGTTGCAGAAGGTGCCGCTATATCAGGTCTTGGAATCTAGAATTGGATTTTGTTGTGGTAAATGATGCCAATATATGATGTGTTTTGTAGTGTTTGCATCTTTGTTGAATGAAGTAATTTGATTGGTAATGGCAAAGGATTTTTGCGGTTTTAAGTGCTTGCATCTACAAAAGAATGCTCCGTTTGTGCTTATTGATATTATTCCCTTGCTTTTTCCAAGATAATAGAATCTATGTTATTTGTATGCTATAACATAACTAAACTAAGGTAGAGGCTATGTTGTAGAAGGTGCCGCTGTATCAGGTCTTGGAATCTAGAGTTGAATTTCATTCAGAGATCCTTCAGAATTGAAGGATTGATTTTTGAAATCTGATTCTAGAGTTCCAACCTCCAAGGTCTTGCTTATGAAACCATACCCATATAGAAAGCAGATTGCTCTTATCTTGTTGCAACTTTTGTCATTTTGAGTTCCTTGTCACTCACAGGAGTGAAGTGAATTATAAATTGTTGCATAGGGATGTAATAGATGTTATAAATCGAAATGCTAGTATTATCATGAATGACTTAGTGATCAATAAACCTTTTGTTTCTTTCCCATAGAAAGGTTGTCCCCTTTAGTTCATTTGCGGTCTTAATGCTTACCATTTCTATGTACTTTTGAAAATGAGTCAGATATGAAAAATCCATCCATTTGCATTTGTATTTATGTACTTATGTTTTCTTATAGAGAAATGTATTACTTTTTTGGCTTTTGATTTATTTGCATGGACATGGACTTGGAGAAATTATTTCACTATTGTAGCTTGTCATTGTGTGGCCAATCATCTCCCTTTTTGTAGGCTTTCATCATAGTTCTATCAGCAAAAAGCTTTGGTTAGAGACTTCTAGGCATACTGAAAAGTGAAATCTAAAGTGCCCAAGAGGAAGCCATATTACTTCACATTTGTTACTCATGCATAGAGGTTTATAATTATATTTCAGACATAGTGTATGTGCATTGGATGAGTTTAATGTAGTTGATATTGAAGTGATCCGTTATAAGAACTCGAAAAAAAAAACTTCCAGATATTAATCTGTCATATTTGATTTAGCTTTAATAATTTGTGCTTTAGTAGTTTTTTGGTCTCGCATTCACCTTTGTCCATTCCAGTTTGGTTTCACTTTAATTTTATCCCCATCTTACTTTCACTTTCTTTTTCAAGCATGCTGCGAGTCATAATGGAAAATTTTCATGGAGGAATCAAATGTTTGAGGCACTTTATTGTGCAATAATTATTATTTTTACTTAAAATTGGAGGTATGTTGTTCTACTCTTTTTTTTGTCAGGGCAGTTGTTATTTATTCCTATTGACCATGTTCTGATACAAAGCTCCCATACTTTGTTGCTGTTTATTTATATTTTGGCATGGAAGGAATTATTAACATCTTTCTCCCCAAACTCCCTATCATTTACATCATTTATAACATTTTCGGTAGCATAAGTGAATCAATTAAAACATTTTTCATTCTATCTAAAGACTTATTTTGGTGTTTATATCATTTATATTGTTTAGCATCTTTTGTGTAACCTTTTCTCAATGTTTTATGTAATTTAGGGTGCCGAACTTGCTACACGTGAAGGAAAAAGTGCAGCCATTTTGATAGCTTGTAGGAAATTAGCTAAAGAGCTCACTGAACTGTGGTTTCTAGCTCCAAAGATCCTTGCATTAAGGTAGCAGGGTCCTCTCTCTCCTTCTTTCTTCTTTGCCTTATTTTTCATGGGATTTTTGTATTTAGCATAGGAATATAACTTTGCGTTCATTTGTTTCTAACATGAGGGAGTTGGAGGAATATAACTTTGAGTTCATCTGTTTTTAACAAGAGGGAGCTATTAGGCTCGATATTTCATCTTTTGCTTGGTACCAACACATAAAGATCCTCCTTATGAACTTGTATGTGCTAGTAATTTTGCTGGTCATAAGATTTTGCTTCTAGTGTACTTCCGGGCATTATCAAATTTATGTTCGAAGCAAATAGATTGAATTCTAGCTACTTATGTTTAGTAATGTTTTGCTGAGTCTCTTTGTCTGAAGCTTGTTTTGTCATTTAATTGATGTCACTGGTTGTGATGTGTTGATCTTTTTATTGCTGAAGGTTGTTTGTGAGAATTGTGAACTGTGCTACTGCTTCTTTTGCTCTGAGTTGCTTCACAAGTTCGGTGTGGGGTCAGAAATTGGGACTTCTATTGTTAAGGGTTTTGGTGGTTGTTTCTGGATAGTTTGTAACATGTGCTTGCATGGGATAGTGATTTTGTTTAATAGAGTTTATTAACTTATTATTAGATAGAGGGTTAATGACCTTGCTAGAGATAACTTGTTGATGCCTATGATGTTGCTAGTAGTGATGTACTATTTAGAAATAGGGGGAATTTTGGTTCTGTTGCTTCTGAAAGTGGTACAGATAAGGTTATTGATTTATCTAAACCTTCTATCTAGTTTGAGAGAACTGAACTTGGCACTATAATGAGTTTAGGTTCTGTGGATAACTCTAATGAGGTTTTAAACAATTAGCCCTTTTGTATTGATACTAATGGTGTTTGTTACCATGGCCTTAATAGGCTGTTTGATGAGGGATGGGGGATCAATGACCTTACTCCTTCTACTCTTCAGCTTTTTCCACCCTCGTATGTTCATACAACGAGCTTTGTTCCTTGTCCTCCTTCCCAGCCCCTTCCTTCATGCTTTACGCATGTTTCTCCCTTCTATCTTTTATCAAATTCTGTATCTTATCACCCTCATCACCTTTCTTCCTAGGTAGCCACTCCAATACAAATTCTCCCACCTCATAGTTTTATCCCTATCCTATATTCTTCACCTAACCTCGATGAAGACCGGGCTTTGATATATTTTCATATTTGTCTATTGAAGATATCTTTTAGGATGCCCAGGATGCCATCAATATCCCAAGAGTTTAATCTAAGGATGAATGAGTTCATACAAAAATTGAATCTCGCAATAGGAGAAAATCTAAAAGACTTAGAGGCAAGGGGAAACAGTATTAATCTACTTCTGGTTCTCAGTCAGATATGGTCTGAAATGTGTTGATCACTGTTGGATTGAGATACAACATGCTATTTTTGTTCAATTCTGTGGTCCCTGGTTGTGGTATGAAATGCACATGTTTTGAGTCTGGGGAAATATCCTCTTATTGCTATGAATTTGTCTATTTCCTATGCTGTTTGGATAGGTTTTTGAGAGCCTATTAAGCTTTGTTGCTTGGATAGTTGTTGGCTCCTTCCATCAGTTTTGTTTATGGATCAGGATATTGAATCTGGTTCAGAATTTTGGATGTCAATTACAGATTGTATGAGTTTAATGAGTGTTGCTGCATATTTAGGTGTTTTGTCACTAGTTTTGCTACTCGATTAATGCATTTGCTGGTATCTCTGCTGGGCGTTATTGCTATTTGTTGAAACTTTCTATGTTTAGAAATTTTGCTTACTAAGAATTTCTGAATTTTAGGTCTGTTTTGCTGTTGATCGCTATCTATAGTCTTGCTATAAGAGTTTGTTTTGTTTTAATTTTTCAGCTGCTTTTCAGATCATTCTCCTCTACTACAGGTTGTCTTTTGCTGCTGCTCAACTTGTTTGGTGGCTGGAAACTTTGTTTGAGAAGTTGCTTTAGAATTTTGGATTCGATTGCTTCAACGTGTGCATACTTGTTGCTGTTCACTGGATGGCGCTTTTTTGTGCTGCCAGCTCTTTTATTGATCTGAACTTTGGTGAATCTTGTTACATATGTTCTGAATGGTTTTGTGTTAGGTGTCTTATTTCTGACTTATCTATTTCAGTTTTGTTGGAAGAAGACTCAATCTTTCATTAACTAAGGGATACGTTGTGTGAGTCAGTTTGTAAATGGAACTTTGCTGGAATGCTTGAAAGCTATGAGCAGATTTTTGGATGTTTTGAATGACCAGAACCTCTCATGTTGCTCAGTGATTTTGGGAAGTTATTGATTTGGTCAGAATGGAATTCTGTTTAGCATAAGAGCATTGTATGGAAATTCTTTTCAAAATAGATTGTACAGCTTGAGTTTTGCTGCGGTGGATTCTTTCTTTACATTTTGCAGAGTTTGAGCTACCTAAGTTGCATTAGCTGGGTGGAATCAGTTGGAATTTGGTTTATTTTCTTTGAATTTGGGCTTATAACATACCCAAATTTTGTTGAAAATCTGCTTAAGTGAGGATTTGCTCATGCTTCTCCAATTGGGACAAATCTACTGCACTGTGTTTTTGTTACATGTGTTTTTCTTACTTCAATTGAGACTCAAAACTGACTCTATGTGGGGTTCTTTATTCTGCTGCAAGCGGCTCTCGGTCATGGGTCTTTTAGAGACTTCATTTTCCTTGCTTTAATCGCTAAAATGGGGATTGAACGTTGTACCTTGGTGATGAAATAGGCAGCCACAATTGGGATTTGAACGTTATTTTGTCTCTCAAATTGGTGGCGTGAAATTGGAGATTTGCATTCACCAGAACTCGGACTCTCGCTGAATTTGGAGCTGCAATAGGTTATATGCAACACTTTTGCTACAAGAAGGAATTGATCCTTGGCTTTTTTGGAAGCTCAATTGTTTGACTGAAAATAATTTCTTGCTGGATTGAAGACTTGGACTTGGCCCTTAGTGTCAATTGTGTAGGATGATCACTTGATGCCTTTTAATTTCTCTCATGTTATTTTATTTTCTTTTTAGTGGATATTTGGGATAATTTCCTTTAATTTAAAAATATTGTAAGGGAAATAAGTACTTCCTCATTTTATTTTTCGCGAATACTCTTGATTTGTAATCCACCTATTGGCTTCTAACATATATCAAACCTATTCCAAACATTATCGATCGATTCAATTGATTCTGCAAGCACTATTTGGCTACTAATATGTACATGTAACAACCAATTGAAATTATTTTTTTAATCATTATTTGGTCGCTAATATATACAAATCAGCAGCCAATAGCTAATTTTTGGTTGCTAAATCATATAAAATATTAAAATTAATAGCAAGCAATTATTTCGTTCCTAAAAAATATTCTTCATCAATAAAAGCTTTATCGCCGCAATTTGGTCACAAAAACATGACAACTATTGTAGCCATTTAAAAATTATTAAGACCAATAATTTGATTGTTAAAAGGCAATCCATTACCAACCAAATTACTGCAATCAACTATTTTGTTCCTAAAAAATATTCTCTAGCAATAAAAGCTTTATCGCCGCAATGTGGTCGCTAAAACATGACAACTATTGTAGCCATTTAAAAATTATTATGACCAATAATTTGATTGCTAAAAGGTAATCCATTACCAACCAAATTATTGCAATCAACTATTTCATTTCTAAAAGATATTTTTTAGCAATAAAAGTTTTATCGCCACAACATGGTCGCTAAAACAGGACAATCATTGCAACCATTTAAAAATTATTACAACTAACAATTTGGTTGCTAAAAGGCAATCCATTACCAACCATGTTACAACAATCAATTATTTCATTTCTAAAAGATATTTTTCTGCAATAAAAACTTTATCGTCACAATGTGGTCACTAAAAAATATTAAATAAGACAACTATTTGTAGCCATTTACGAATTATTACGAACAATAATTTAGTTGCTAAAATGCAATCTATTATCAACCAAAATGATGTGGTCACTATATATGCAATTATAGCAACCATATTAATGTTACAACGACCACGACTTTCTAAATTAGTAAGTAAAAAATTTGTTGCTAATTGTTTCATTTTTAGTGATCAATTTTGAATGGTCAATAAACATATATCTTCGGTGTCCAAATTAATAACTCATTACTGGACACTTTTAGTAGCTACTTTGTTGTGACCAATCTTATTTTGGTTGCTATAAGTTTTAGCAACCTTTTTTTTACTTTTAGCAACTACCAATAATGATTGCTGAAATCATTTTTTCTTGTAGTGATACTTTACATATAATTAAATATTACGTTTATTTGTTTAATTATTTAAAAAATAATTAAAAAAAACTTGAGGTGTCAACTGTTAGTCCCTTACTAGAATTTTTTTTTTTTTTTTTTTTTGTCTTTATTAGAGATAGCTATCAATATTGAGTGTATTTAAGTTAGAGTTTTCTCATAAACTTAATACGGCAACATTCAATTGCTTATGATTTAAAGCTATTTGTTCTTCATCAAAAATTTTAAATCATGACATAGAGTTCTCAATTAGCAATGAGATTCATGCCTAACATCTTAGAGATTTTAGTGCTAATAAAGCTACACCAGTTGAATGGTGTGTAGTTGATATATTCTTTAAATAAATTATTCATCAAATGGTAAGGAGGTAGCCTAACTTTAAATTTGCCAATTAACTTCTGAATGCTTCCTAATGTGTAGTAATTTAGTGGACAAAATCGTGGCTCTTCTTGAGTCTACTCAAATTTCAACTCGCTCGGTTGAATTTAATTTCTCACTCTCCAATGCATTTCTAGCAATTAGAGGTCTAGCTTGAACAAACCTGGGGAGAAACTTTATGTGCGCTTTATCGAATTTATTAGTTCTTTCATTCAATGATGTTACCTAACAAACTAAGGAGCAGCTACTAATTATGCCCACCAACTGGAGAAAATTACACAATTTTTTGAAATAATGAAATTTTACTGTTCATAAGCCACATCCTTCGATCTTGTACTATTTAGATACTCTCAACATCCTAGAATTTCTCTAGAAAAACCTCTCATTTTAGTTTGAAATGTAGAAATACTAATTTATGTGTAATTGTCCCACTAATAAGTTACTAATACTTAATTAAATTCAATAGCTTGTTGAATTACAACTACATATTTTTTGTTAATGACAATTTTATGTATTTCTTATTCTTTTTTTTTTTATTTCACAAAATGTTATTGAGATGTATTTTATAATTTTCTTCTGAAATAATTAGGCATGATGGCACATCCAAAAACAAATTCTATATTAAAAGTTATCATATTATATTTTTGTTTACATATCTAAAGTTCAACAAATACCAATAATAATAATAAACTTATTCATCCGATAAATGGGTAGAGCGTGGTGTTCTTCTTTCTAGTGTATATATATATTATAAATCTAGAAATATATATATATATCTAAAAATCTAGAAAAATAATTTCCTCCGATTAGTTACTTTGTTAAACTTAATAAATTATTTATATTATATATAAAATAGTTATCTCCTTTTGATATATATTCAAGTGGTCTTTTTAAAATGCCCTCATTATTATTTTTTAACCCTTATGATTATTAACAATGGTTTTTTTTTTATTCTCTTCTCAAATATATTTTTTTATCTCTTCTATTACTGATCTTTTCTATTTCTTTCTATCTTAGTTTTTTTTCCCTTTTACCTATCATAAATGCGGCACCCCTTATTAGGATAACACCCAAATCAAGGTACCACACAGATTCAGACCTACAATATCAGAGTTACAGCTAACAGAAGGCCCATAGTTCTGTTGCATACATCACCAAATTTCAAAATTCAACCTCAACAAGTAGTTATAAACCTGAATTAACAACATATATATCTACTAGGTCTCAACAGAGTTCAAAACATTAATATCTTACTATTTAATACATCATAACCTTCATACATACAAAACGACATGTTACAACCTTTCTAAGGTGATCATATCTTATACAAAAGTACATCATAACTTGGATTCTATATAATCAGCAAAAGAAAACCCAAGTATTGTTAATTCCTCTTCTCAGTCTCGATCAATTCTCTTCCTTATATGAAATATCACAAATATGGGGATTAAGTCCAATGACTTAGTGAGGATTATAGAAAGGATTCATCGAGGAAAACTCTAATTGACAAATCATAATTTAACTAACAGATAATGCAGATACAAAAACAGATAGCACAATTTATCAAACAGGAAACTCTCATGCCTTGTTGCTCCAAGATCAGATTTCAAATATACAGACTGTCAGACAAATCAATCCCAAAGCATATACATTCAAAGGATGATCGAAACATGCATTGCCGATTCAACTTATAACAAACAAACAGATCACCTAAGCATAACAGCTTGGTATTTGCAGATGCCCATACGGTCCGTATAGCGCACCGCCGATGCCTAGGGGGAAATCCCTAGCACACCATCGATACCCAGGGGGAAATCCCTAGCGTACCGCTGACACCGAGGGGGAAATCCCAAGCGTGCCGTTGACATCGAGGGGGAAATCCCAAGCGTGCCTTTGACACCGAGGGGGAAATCCCAAGCGTGCCTCATATAACCAAACATTTAGCTCAGATTGGCTCTTGGCCCAACAATCTCCGTACATATAACAAATTACCGCTTATGCAGATGCCTAGGGGGAAATCCCTAGCACATTGCCGGTTTCAGATAAACAAATCAAAGCAGACAGAAATAATGCCAATCAGGCAACAGATATCATACTGATAATAGAAAAGCCGACAAGGCTACAGATACGAAACAAATGACAGACAGATACCGAACAGATAACAGATAACATTCTGGGCGCCAGAACAGACAGAAACTGATACAGAATAACAGAAACAGATACGGAACAGACATAACCCTCACAGGGGTATTCAGAATAGAATCAAATAACAAACAGAATCCAAACACGGTTCTGAGTAACGTACAGAAACAGTAAACCCACACAGGGGTTAATTTCAATAACAGATAGCTCAATAAGGTGCCAAATTGGCAGAGCCTCATAGGTATAACAAGTACCAAGAGGGAAAGATACTCACATAACCAAACAGATACATAACAGATATAACCCTCTCAGGGGTATTCAGAGCAGAATCAAATAACAAACAGAATCCAAACACGGTTCTGAGTAACGTACAGAAACAGTAAACCCACACAGGGGTTAATTTCAATAACAGATAGCTCAATAGGGTGCCAAATTGGCAGAGCCTCATAGGTATAACGAGTACCAAGAGGGATAGATCCTCACTTGATTGTAGAAATTCCCACTCAGTCCAACACCAAACTATGGACGATCAACACCCAAATCTTCTTCACCTATTCCCAAAATAATTCATAATCAAAGCTCGGTCGATTTAATGGTCTCAATAATCAATTAAGCTTATAATTTCCCAAAACTACTATAAGTCTCCTAGACATGCCAAATTTTACAACAATCGAATATTTTAACTTAACCATATTCAATTATTATCCATTATAAAATATAACTCTTAAATCCTCAAATTAATTTCTACCAACTTAATTAAATCTCATAATATATTATTACTATTCCAATAATTCCCAAAAATCATAAATATCAAAGTATAGCCTTCCAACAACTAACCACACCCCACAATATTCCATAATCACTAAAATTCAATTCCTAGCTCCAACATACAATGTCATATATATATACACAAAATTCAAATATAATATAATTAATAAATCTTCCAAAATTCACAAATCGATAACTAATGCTCGGAATCAGATATGGCTTATACCGTTGCGATCGTCGGATCGAGCAGAAGAAACTGCCCGGTCACTGCTGCCGGAAAAATCCCAAACCAAGCAGTCCGACTCCTTTCGAGCTCCTGAGTCCAACGGTGTGATCAGTTTTCAATTTCGAGCCCTGGATTCACCGGAAATTTCCAAAAACAGTGGTCAACCTCCTCTTCTCCGCCGAGCTCCGCCGCGCCGATTCACCGTCGTTCGTCGCCGGGAACGCCCATGCAGCTGTTGAACCAGCTTCCTCTCATCTCCTGCTACCCGATGATACCCTCAAATGCAGCTCCAGTCGTTGGAAGAAGGAGATACGCCGGTGGCCGTGAGATGGGTTTCTTTAAACTCCTCCTACCACCGCGTCTCCACCGTGCATGGTGGCTGTTTGGTGTTCAGAGGGTGCTGGAGAAGAGAATGGTGATGTTGGTTAGCAGTAATGGTGCCTGGTTGAGTGGTGAAGATGGTCTCGGTGGTGATGGTTGGTCGCGGTAATGGAAGAAATCAAAGAAAACGGGAAGAAGAAAATGAAAGAAAATGAAGAAGGAAGAAAGAAGAAGGGAAAGAAGAAAAGAAGAAGCTGCCAAGTGTCCTCAAAATTCAATTTTTTTTTTCCATTTTTGCGATTAAGTCCCTAACATTAAAAGATTCCTCAATTTAAACCCCAAACTTCCAAATTCCTTGCAATTAAGTCCTTAATAAATAAATAAAATAAAAATGAAATCAAATAATTTCCAAGGATTTAATAATAACATCAAAATTAAAATAAACCATGAAAATAATTAGTTATGAAAATACGAAAATTCCGGGGTCGTTACAATAAAAATGTAGATAAATATATTAAAAAAATTGGTAACATATAAAAAATAATTTTACATTTTATTTATTTAACATATATTTTAAAATTTTAACAGTTTTTTGTAATAGACATCGAAAGAAAAGAAACCTTCTCAAAAGTAAAAATCCTTTTCTGATGGTAAGTTATTTTCTCTCCACCAAAATTAAGCACTCTTGGCGGTAAATTTTTCCTGTACGAGAAATTGAAAAAATTGTGGTTGTATAGGAGTAGTTTTGGCCACAAATTCTTATCGCTATTTTCTTCTCCATTGTGGTTTTCTTTTCCCAACTCTCTATGGTTCTTAAGGTATAAATTTCTCTCCAACTCTCATCCCCTTTTAACTCGCTCAATCTCCCTTTCTAACTCAAGTGTTTTCTAAATCATTATATTGAAATTAATTTTTTGTGTAGATTTTGACAAAGGGCATTATATAGGCATACAAAGGCAGATAGGTACTATGTAAAATACCATTCGATTTATTTAGAAATCAATAGAAAATTAGAAATTCTATAATTTAGTTTTGGTGATTTGTGTAGCAATATATAAATTCAAGTTTTCAATCGGCCTCTCCACCAAATATTGCTCCAATTGACTTTTAGCTGTAATGGTAGTTGTGAATCTCTCGTTTTTGTTCATAAATTAATTATACATGTTTTGATGCTCCATTATTGGCTATTGTTTTCAAGTATCGTATACATAGAGTTATATATATATATATAACTTTTTCTCATAATTAATTCTAAAATTTGTGAAAAATCGAGGTCTCTTATGTGCTAGAAGCAAATAAACATATTTTGAGGTTGAATTTACCTCATAATAGAGGTGCAAATTTGACCCCTATATGCTGTCTATTTTGAGGAATTGAACCTTGGCATGTTTGAGAATATTGTATTTGTTTAGTTTGCTGAAAATTGTATTTGTTTTATTTCCTTTCTCATCCTAGTTATGTGGGCTTCATGCTTTCAAGAGAACTATGGTTTTCTACCTCTTTATGAAAAACAAGGTTTTCTCAAGACCATCAGAAAATATACTAATCTAAAAAAACTCAAGTCAGGTACTGTTTATTTAAATTACCACTACACCCTAATAAAACTTGCAAGAGTGAAAGTTATTGTTGAGTTCTATGCAAATACCAAGCAAGATGGTTTAGAACTATTTCTTGGTGGGTCAGATTTGCAATGAAATATGGTCCCTGTTTCTGCAAATTTTCTTGCAATAAGTCATCTCTCTCTCTCTCTCTAAGTTCAGAATATATTAAATAAACAAAAGGAAATTACAAGTCAAGAGTTTGAGTAAAAATTACAAGTCTAGAGTTTTGGATTATGTTTAGTTGAAAATTGTTAATTCAATTTACATCTTTTGTGCCTTCAATTGTTTTGCTGCATATTTGAATGCTTGAGATGTGCAGCAGGTGTTTTTGTGGCTGAAACTCTCTTGGTTGTACGTAAATTCAGATTTATGTTGCTATTTATGGTTCGGATCCATTTTATTTTCCTACTAGTACTTCAGATCAGCAGAATTGTTAATGCTATCTTGGTGATATAAAGTTTTGTGATGCAGTTGTGATTTATACAGATGTGATGCAGTTGTGAATTTTTGTTGGTATTGGTAGCTTTATGATTGCAATTGCTACTTTGATGGTTTGCCGGATACAAGGCCTCTGTTATTCTTTTCTTAGTTGTTGCTGTTTGACAACAACTTGGGAGCTTTTTGAAGTTTTAAGGCTTGGATTCAATCTGTTGAAATAGGCTTTGGATTAGAATTTCTTGTTTTGCTTATTTTAGTTATGTTGGTAATTGGCACACTGTCTATTTTGCTTTAATTAATTTCCTTGGAGCTATTTTCATTGTTGTAGACTGTGGTTTGAATACAGAGCCCATGTTGGAATAGTGCCCGGCAAGCCAATCAGATTGGCCTTGTAAAAGCTATTTTCTTGTAAAAGAATCTTGATTGAATTATATTCTTTATATGGCCACCTTCATCTTATGCTTTATATTACTTCACTTGCATTTGGATGAAGCCCTTAGATCACACATGACTACGGGACTTGGTTTGATGACCATGGAATAAGTCTTACACGGTCGTGATCTTAAATCTTCCAAGTCATAGGATCTTATGAGATGGGGCATCTAAGATCCGGATAGATTTGCACTAACGATGCATAAATCCAAGAGTTGGATATTGCTTCGTTCCATGAGCAATCTGTATGAGATACAGGTGCATGTTAGTGGGTGCTTGTTAGAGAACAAGGCACTGAAGAACTTCCGGAGAACCCACTAGATAGACGTAGTGGTAAGTCGGTAGTGATCAATTCTCCCGTTTACGCTAATGCATATTATTAGTCCTTTGACCTGAGGATCCATGGTAACCTTATGTCCGGTCCTCATGCTTTGACTCTTCCTTGACCACTTAGCGGGTATTTTGGGTTAAGGTTGGGTATGAGCTACTTGACATAGAGTTTTGTGAGATCCAAGATGGAATCTGACTCCTCACTTTTGTGAAGGACGAATGCATCTCCTATGTGTTCTATAATGATCGATTTTAAGAAATCCTTGCGCAAGGTGGTGTGATAATTTGGAAAAGAAATTTTTCAAAGGTGAGGTCACACAAGGGAATCGAACATTGAGAATAGAGATATAGTATCAAGGCTATTAGGGAGCCGACAAATATCTTACCCTAGGCCTCTTTTGGGAGATAGAAGACGGAAGGACCATATTTGCATGGTACGCGTATAGCTATGATGGTTCTCTAGAATATTCATTTCAGCTAATTAGTTGGGCTCCATCGGCTTGAGGTTGGATACCGACCATGGAGATTGGGTACTCTTCAATTAATGAGATTAATTGAATTGAGTCGATTAGTTTAAAATGAGTTTTAAACTAAAATGAATATGAGATATTCAAAAGTCACAAAGAGTTGTGAGCCCATGTCCAATGAATGGTAGAACCTATTGGGCCACACACAAAATTCAAAATTGCTTCCAAAATTGGTAGAGCAATTTTCCAAGTGTTGGAAAAATCACCCTTGGGTGACCGATTTTCAAAGGTCCAATCCAACGATCAATTTTGGTTTGATTAATTTAAGTGTTAAATTAATCAACTAATTTAAGAGTTAAATTAGACCAATAATTAAGGAGTTAATTATTTGGTACCATGTTGACAATCAATTGGACAAGTTCACTTAAAGAGTTGAGTTGACTAGTTAAAGCTTAAGAGTTAAGCTTGTTAGATTTAAGAGTTAAATCAAAGGATAATTACTTAAATAGTGTTTAGTTTAATTAATGGGAAGAATACTTTTTGGAGGGAAAATTTAAATGAAGTGTTCATTTAAATTAGCATCTTAATTAATTTGGAATAAGATTCCAAATGAAATTGAAATGCACTTGAAATTCAAGTAAGACTTAAATTTGAATTTTGCCAACTAGGCATGCCACTTGGGTGGTCACCTTGAGGAAGGTGTGATGCCAACTAGCATCACACCTTCCACCCTCCATATATAGATATAGAGAGCATGCAAAATTCGAAATTAATGGCTGAAAAGTGTGAGAATTAGATTCTTGCATTCCCTCCAAAATCTCTCTCTCCAGGCATTGCATCATGAGTTGAAGCTTTGCATTCCTTTTTCTTCCCAACCTGAAAATTGGCTTCCTCTACCTCATTTTCTCCTCTCTAAATCCATATTCTAGTGAGGGGAAATTGGAAGATTGTTTGGTGTGTGGATCATATCAATAGAGGCAAGGCACTTGACTTGCTCGGTTTTGGAGATCCACTTGCAGCATCTTCCGGTTGGAGAATTTTTATGGAGCGATCCAGAAGGCTTTTTGCTCCAATTTTTCATATTATCTTCCCTTGTGTGTTTAGGTGTTCCATATTTAATTTCGTGAATTTTGGATCAGTTTATCCTGGACAATTATTGTCATCCTTCCGCTGTGCTAGATCCAGACAGTTTCTGGACTCGTGAAAGATAGTTGATCTTCTCCTTGATTTTTAGCTACAAGAGGTAATTCTTCATCCTAATCCAGATCTATAGCATGTCTAGATCCTTTGGATCTTGAGTAGCTTAGTTTATTTCATGCTTATGAATGTTGATTTATGGATCCTAATGCTACTCTAGCTTTCAGACCAGGCACAACTGTTTTGAATTAATCTGATATTAATGGGAAGGTCTTTTATTGTGTGATTTGCTGTTGACACTTGGGAATTCTTGCTTTCCTTCTCTGTTGCTGAATTTGCTGGATCTTATAATCAAACTTGGGTTCTTTGAGAGGCTAGTTAGTTGCTACTTTTTGGGGTTGTTCTGTGGAATCGAACCTGGGCAAACTTTACTGGAAATTGTGCTGAACTAAGGGCTCGATCCTGGGTTGCTTGAGAGGATCCCATGCTTCTTTGCTCAGGCTGTTATATTGTTGTCATCTTGTCGAATCGAACTTCGACATATTTGTAGAATTTTGTGCTGGACCAAGGAATTGAAATTGGGAATTATTGTCATTTTGCAGGAGAGAGGAATTGAAGTCTAGACCTATGTTTAAGGAATTATTTTGCAGGAACTAGGATCGATCGTGGCTCCTTTTTGCACTAGAAATTTTGCTCAATTGGAACTAAAAGATAGGCCTTTCAATTTTTTTTGGATTTTTTGCTGCACTATGGACTATTGTAAAACACGTTGGAGGCCTAATTTGACTCCTCAAATTGCTGATTTTAAAACTTGGAGATTTCTTTAATGTTGTTTCAATTTCTCTTGTTTTTTTTGGAAATTTTCAGTTTTTTGGTTGTATTGTAGGGAAGTCATCTGTTTCTTGCTCAATTTCCTTGTACACAGATAATTCTATTATTTGAACTAATATCTCATAGTCTGCAAGAGCAATGTAGTAGGCTTATTGGACAAACAAAATAAGATTAGGCCTCCACTCAATCAAGTGTATCTATTATCCCAAAAAATACAATTATGACAATATAATACATAATCCTCTTTGTTTTATCTTGAATGTCTTGTGAGCCTGCAAACTCTTTGTTGATGGTAGCTCGTTTGGTACAATTATTTAGGCAAAATTGCATACCTTCTGTTAATTGTCAAATATTGCAAACATAATGTCATAATGCCAAAATACCAAGTTTTCAAAGTTGGACAAACACCAATAATGTAATTTTTTTGTATTTTGCCTAATTTATGTGGATTACCAATTGAGTTACGAGCTAGTGGTTTTGAAGGACCAACATATTCTAGCATTTCGGTCTTGAAGAATTTAACTAACTGTAAGTTATTTACCTGTTTAGAACGACTAAAATGTCGCCAAATTTAATGTAGTAGTTTTATTTTTAACATAGCTAGTGATGATGACTTGAATTCAATATATCAAAACCTTGACTTCGTTGTAGGATTGAACCTTTCGCATTTGATTAAGAAGAAAATCCAGCAAGAAGATGGGTCCTATATGCTGAAGTAGAGGATTTCTTGGCTATGATCTTTGACTTGAAAAAAATGGAAAAAAAAAAAAAAAAAACTATTACCCCATGATTATTTGCTTGGCTTGGATTTGCATTAAATTGGGGTGATGTCCCAACAAGTAGCCATTTTTTTAGGATTTCATTTACCAAAAATGTATACTTTTTGTTAAAATTTCTTGAGATTCTTCATCCCAAAATTTTCATTTAGGAGTTGTACTTTCACTAGCAATTTAAAGTAAAGTATTATTTGAACAATTAATAAATTATCTTTTTGCATTTTTAAATTGATTTTTAAAATAAAATTTACCTCAAAATCAATTTAGCTCTTAAACTCAATTTAAAGGATTTTTTAAAATATTTTTTCAAGAACTAGTTAGAAAAAAAGTCCATTGAATTGTTTTGAGTACTTTTTAGCAACCATGTAAAATTGTTTGTTGTAAATATTTTTCTTAGTGACTATAAAATGTTGGCTACTATAAGTTTAAAGAGCTCAATAAAGAAATATATGTATATTCTTAGCAACCAAAAATAATTGGTTGTTAATCATCAATTTAAAAGACTTATAGTAACAATTCAATACTTTGTTGTTAAATTGATAGCAATTAATATTCATATATAGCAACCATAAAAATTCTCGCTAAAAACCCCAACTTTGGTCACTATATCATTGGCTAAGGTTCGTCCAATTATACCGACCATTAATAGCTACCAAATATTGTTTGGTCGTAAAAGTATTTATGTAACTTGATTTTAGCAACCAAATTACTTTTGGTTGCTAGAATTATATTTTTAGCTACCATTTTGTTATGGCTGCTGAGAATTTGGTTGCTAAAACCATTTTTTCTTGTAGTGTTTTCTCGCTATTAGTTAGTACAATCCCTTTCTCACCAATCAAAAGCACTAAGTTTGTCAAAGCAATTTGGAAAGGTAGAAAATCAATTGGGGCATGTACATGGATGTTCAATGTACTAATAGGAAGCGAGAATATCATGTCTATATAGTTTAGACAAATATTTAAAGGAAAATAGTGGTGCAAGTTAAGATGTGACTCTAAACACTTTGCAACTAAATGGGCTTGTGAAAATTAAGGAGTCCAATACTTCTAGTTAAGCTAGATTTATGGCGCAAATTGATTTTATCTCACTTGAGGAGATATAATTCTTAGTTGTAGCCTATATCATGAAAATATATGTCTCAAAATGTATTATCCTATTTCTGTAAGATGGTTGCAAGCCAAACTTTGTGGTATGTGCCTAAAGGAATTGACAAGGTATGTTCCACAAGGTGATGGACTCCATATTGGAGAAAATGAAAAAGGTTAAGCCACATAAAAAGATTTCCTTTGAGGAAGATTTACTAGATCATATGTGAAGTTTGGATGAATCTTGAACTATATAAGTTGCAAGTTCCTTGAAGAGGCGCTCATTTTTCTAGAGAAGACGTTGCTTCTTAAAGCTCATCTAGTAATCGCTGGGACAATGAGAGCAACTATGATGTTAGTGGGAGTATCTCACTTAAACAAAATACTCTCAAATTTCACAAACAAGGGTGAAACATGAAGTATTCCAATCGTCTACTTGAGATTGAGTGGGCATCCTTCATGCTCATTGTTTGTGGATGTTGATGAGTTAAAATGACACTTGTGACTTCACTTATTATTTAAAGTAGATAGCCGATATAAAGGAGAAAGTGAGTTCAATAGCTAAGAACAAAATCTAAAAGCTAGTTGATCAGTTTCTAGGTGCAAGACCATTAGAAATACATAGTTTCTTAAGGTCAAAGCACTAAGCGAATGAGTTGGTTAACATATGCAAAGCTCAAAGAAGGGTGAAATATTCTCCCTAAGTGGTGAGATTTTTTCTCTTTTCACTATTACTATCAATTGTTGCCACTTTCATCTAAGTTTGTCTCAGATGATTTGAATGGACATATCCAAATGAGAAATGGATGAGGAGATCTATGTGGATCATCCAACAAATTCAAGTAGTGGGGCAAAAGAAGTAAGATTATTGCTTGAAAAGCTCCATTTGTAGCTTAAGTTATTGTCCAAGTAGTGTTGTTATCAATTACATCGAGCTATCTCTTGATAGGCTTGTGATGATTGAATAAGGTCACTAATGATATGCCAGGATAAGTGAAGGGATTTGTTCTCTCACAATATATGGATGATAATATGATAGCTATAAGTGACATGAAATATCGCCACTTGAAAGTTGTTATCCTTTTGAGATGAACATAGGAGAGGAAGATGCACACTTGGTGTCTTGACATCAAAATCATTTAATAGTACTTTAGAGTTTGCTCTAAGAATAACAATATTTGCATCATGCTAATCCTATTAACACTTCATGTTTATGATTATTTTCTTAGTAGAAATGCCTTAAATTTGAAGAAAGAAGAAATGCTAGCAAGTATTACTTAAGTAAGCACTGGAATTTTTTTTGAAGTATACTATGTGTATACTCGACTAATCTTGTGCTTAGTAATGGTGAATTGATGTCAAAGTGATCCTCGACGCAAATATTGAGATGCGGTCAAGTGGATCCCAGATGTCTAAGTGAATTGGTTTAAGTTTGTTGGAGACTATCTGGTTTGCTACTTTTAGAGATGATGCATGTTGTGGTACATATCTATAGGGCTATCAGTATTTTGTGATAATGATGCTACTTTGTATGCTTTGAACAACTAATTTTGTTTGGGTACTAAAGCATACTTATATCAAATATTGTTTCATTGATGAAAAGTTTGCACATTGTTCTTGGCCATATTTCTACAAGCAATGCAATTGCTTAACCTTTTTTCAAACTTTTATATAGAATTGTTCTCTAAAGGCATATTGCATTAGGGATTATATTGACAAAGACTTATGGTCTATGGGAACTTATTATGATTAATGAAACAGGTTTGCATGCTCATTATGTGTTGGTACTATACTTTTGAAATATGAATGTCACAAGGATTAGATTGGCCCATTCACAGAGGCAATCATTGCCCTGGTGCTTTGATCGCGAGCAGGATGAGGCATAGAGATTATTTCGCATAGTTGAGAGGTATGTGAATGATTACCTTCGCACTTGGAGTAGTGAGGAAGGTTAAGAAACATGTATATGACTAAAAGTCACCTTAGCTTGGAGCTAAGATGAGATCATATTTGATCGATTGTGAAGTGTGTCCAACTTCATAAAGCATATTGGTAGCTGAACATGCGAACTACTAGAAGACTTTTTTAAGTGATGTTGCGCAGGTTAGGCGCTTGAATAGCTACTAGACTAAAGTTTGTATGATGTTAAGAATGTGATATGCCCAAATTGAGTGGGAGCTCCACCATAATATGTATTCATACTACATGTGCTTTGCGACGACCTATGAAGGAGAGTGACTGAATAAGTCCCTACTTCGTCACTATGTGAGCAGTGAGCCCTTATTGTTTCTTGTCTCTTTGGGACTCTGGACCATGTCATGAAGTGTAAGCTTGATGATGCTACTCTAACATGTTTCTAATGGTCATGATTAATTCGGTCTGTCGGAGCATGACTAAGAAAGTTGTCAAGACCAAATGAATTGGCATGAGGGGCCGAGGAAGAACTAAGTTGGTAACGCACTCTTATTTTATGGCTCATAGGCTAGCTAACTAAGTCAAAAGTGTTTGACATAATCATGAGCATAGATACATAGTGGAAAGATACAAGCATGCTATATTTATTATTGAGGGATCAGAAATGCTTGATCTAGTGCGATCACATAGTTTGGGATACATAGTGAGTTTTTGGAGTTGTAGGGTTATGTTAGTTTAGTGATGGCTTAATATAACTCTTCTCACTTGTTCTATTCTCGCTTGGTCACATACCTTATTCCCTGTCTGAAAGAAATGATGTGAGATTGAGAAATGTTATGAGTATGATGCTTGAGGAGATTGAGTTAAATATATATGAGTGGGAGATGTTTCAAATTGGGCTGGGTCTTTGACCCTTAACCTAATAGACACCCATATTTGAATAGATCTTATCTACATCTAGAAGGAATTACAGTTCTTGTTGGATTAAAACTCTTCCTTGTGAAGAGATGTGGATAGATAATACCAATTCATATCTAGAAAGATAACTCTCCATTATGTGACATAGTAATCATCCATATCTAAGAGGATAATTTTTCCTTGTATGGGATAAGTATTATCTATATCTCCTTTTGATACTCCTAGCTAGTTGGATTGGACTATTGGAAGACTCACCTACAAATAGGCCCTCTTCCCAAGAGTTTGACACACAACTTGAGTATTCACTCTTTCTATATACTTTCTCTATATTCTTCTCTGTCAATCTTTCATGAAGTATCACCGAATTGTCTCCAAGGGTTTAAGGTGTGTAAGTTTGTGGAAGCTCTGGTAGCAATCCTAAGAGGCGAGTAGAGATTGAGAAAGCCGCTCGAGATTAAAAGAACGTGGAATCTATACTTAGGAGATGGTCGAATCAAGAAACTTGGAGTCTATGGCTTGTAGGCGAGCTTCGATCAAGCATGGTATTCGTGAAACTTTCGCTGATTAAAAGGTAATATTGAATCATTCATTTTATTCTCTATAGATCAAATAATTGTTTATGTACAATTATTTCCAACAGTTAAGAACTCGTTTTGCTAAATGTTTAAGGATATTTTCTCATTTTTGGACATTTTATTGTGAGCATGCTTAAGATAACACTACAATAGAAATTACTTTTTCAGACAAATAAAAATGCCCCAACATATATCATTTTGAGGCACTTACACTTTTTAAGGCAAATAAAATATATGTCGCATTAGCTCATGAGGCATTTATTATGCGCCCCTATAAATCTTTTTTGTTATGACATTTTTATGTGTCACAATAGTGCATTTTTGAGGCACATATATACACCCTATAAAAAGTCACTATTTTTCAAATGAACTTTTTGAGACACTTATTTAAGCCTCTATACTTGCAAGAGATACTTATATATGCCCTAAACAGTATAGTTAGGACATTTTTAAATGTCATGTTAACACCTTTTTGAGGCACTTGTTTTTATCTTTAAAAAGACATGAGAAAACATATATTTTTATGGCAAAGAATTTTTGTCGACACTTATAAGTATCCTAATAAATATTTTAGGGCACTTCAAACCTAAAAATCTTGTGTGCTAAGTGTACATAAATAGGTGACCCTAAATAGTATTTCATAAGCTTATACCGATAAACAACATATGTATTTATTATATAAATATACATATATCCAAATGCCACATTTTTATTTTTTTTCTTTCTAACAACTACACTTTAGACGACATATAAAAAACAACAAAAATCTAGATACAAAATCAAATATAATCCCAAGATCATTCATCAAAATATGCGTTGTATTTGATTAAGGAAGTCATGGAATGCTACATCAGATTTCAAGTCAAGCCACTAAAAGATCCAACCATGGTTCTTGAAACCCAAAATTCAAAGTATCTAGTACCTACAAAAGTTTTCTAGCAAACAATGATAAGAAAATATCTTCAATAAGTCCACTGGCTTTTCTAACAAAAAAGAGATGAGAATGCCATAGCAGTTGATCATTTTAATGCCATAATATTACAAAATAAAAAAGAATCATCCAACTCCCATCATGCTCTAGTTTGCATCAACAATGAAACTCATCATCCATAGCAACCTGCATATATAAAGACATAAATTACTATCCCCTCCACAAGCAAAATTAAAGTGATACCGTAAGTTGTTGAAATGAACAACCTTAAATTAACTTTTATAGCATAATCTCATTAGCTAAAGAAATGCTTAAATCAAAGCAATAAGTACATTCAATAGAACCTCATTGGCCAAATTATAGTATGAGTTTTATAGCATAACCTCATAAGCAAAATAAAGCAATAAGTACACTTGCCTTTCACATAATGCAACATCCAAACTCCTCAAACACCCAAGCCAACAATGCAAGCAAATACATCTATTTACAATATTATCCATATAACACAAATACAAAAGATCCAAACTTCTCACACACATAAGCTAAGTATCCTATATGAATATACAAAACCTTCAAATCAAATAAAAAGAAAACAAGTAATAAAAGATGAGGGAAAAAAGATGTACAAATGATAAAGGCCAAGCAACGGGTACTCCAAGCGCATTCCCAATTGTTTGAATATGCTTATAAGGGAATATCAACCTTGCATGTTTTTTCACTTGGTATTGAATCACTACTTGACAAAACTCAGGTCCTAGGTCGGTGCCATTTACTCTAACACTATCCATCTTTTCCACAACACTAGTGGCAACAATTTCATTAATATTTGAAAGACCTTTCAAAACAACATAGGAGCCGACTTGTAGATAAATTTTATATAAGAATTAGTTGAATCAAATATTGCTTAACTACTTTGTATATATAACAAATTATATAATTCCAATTTTGTTACCTTGATACGTGTTGAATGAGAAGTTGATCCAAATGAAAGATTGGTTGGAGAAGATAATAGAGGACTTTGAGGATTAGCTTGCCCATCTGGAGATGTGATTGGAATATATCCATAATTACCTTGTCCATTTGAAGTTGTGAGTGGGCTGTTTTCGGAACCAACTTGATGATTTGGAGATGTCAATGGCACTCTTTGAGCATCAGGTTGTTCAATAGATTGTGTTATATGCACATATGTTGATAAATCTTCTAACTTTGCATTCAATGTGTCATATTTTTCCATTGCCTCCAAATACTTTGCTTTATAGTCCATGGCCTGCCTAAGAAGTGTAGCTCGACTTGGCTTTTCTCCATAAACATCAGCTGATGTCACTCCTAACCCATATATGCGTAAGTGTCCATCCTTATCTTTGCCCATTGTCTTTGCAAAAGAATCATCAGGATTGTGAATAGCTGAGTTGCTATTTGAGTTTTGAGGATATTGGGCAGCTATTTCTTTTATTTGTACCTGAAGCAAGTTAAATTATGTAAAATGCACTTAGAATGATTTACATCAAGTAAATTATGACAACTGAAATGATAAGAACAATATATGAAGTTAATTTATCAATACTTACAATTGCTTCTTTTATTGCCTCACTTGTAGGCAAACCATCTGCCTTATAATAACATTCTTCAAATAACTCAGCTTTTGTAGGATACCTTCCATATTTTTTTCTCTACACAAAATAGAGATTATATTAGTTAAATTCAAATGCTAACAATAAACAAGAAAATAACCATTAATTTAGATATACAAAATATTACCAATGTTTCTTTGATCACTGCAAAACTTTTCTTGCCCATGTGATGGCGTAAATCTAGCCCAGCACGAGTTTGCTTATTTGTTTCACTTTGTTTCTAAAGCAAGTACAATTTTTTTATTAGTATAAGGAGGCGACAAAGGGAGCAAAAGAATAATGTAAAAAGATTCCAAGTATGAAAAACCAATTTTTCTTCACTTACAAAGAAAAATTAGCGATTCTTTAGTTATGTATGTAACTTTATGATTGTATATGGATTCAAAAGGCATTATAGCACTATGTATCAATATTAATGATATGTAATTCATACCTTTGTCTTATCAGACATCCAATGTAGAAGTAGAGCCTTATATTGATCTTCATTAACATGTTTAGGTATTTCAAGCATTTGTTGCTCGATAGGAATATTTGAGTCGAAATTCAAACTCTTTACAAAACTTTTCCAATTCCTCCATTTCTTGTTGATAGACTGTAGAATGTAAGTTTCATGACTAAGAGGCAATTGGAACCTTGCCTGTATGAAACAAAAATGTAAAAACCTAGAAAATGAAAATGAATCTCATTTGAAAAACTAAAAGTAATTACCTTCACGATCTTGACCATTTCTTCCTTATAAGAGTTGGGCATTATTCTCCAATCTTTATAGTGAAGTGGACAATATCTCCCATTTCTTGCAATTGTGCCCAAAAAATGAGATAAGGTGCTGGTCTTGTCTTTATCATTTGGTTGTCCAAGGTCATTGAATGAAACAACCACAAGTTCATCTAGTTGTTGCCCCCGAACCTTAGGCGTGCAAGTAGGTCCTCTTACCCTCTTTTTCATATTGTCAATTGCAATAGTTATGATTACATTTTATGTAATGAAAATAAAAAAATAATAAATAGGCAATAATTAGAAAAAGATATTATGTCCCACAAGCATTAGCAACAATGTCATTGGAACCACCATGATCTCCGGCCATATCATCATTTGGTTGACAAGTCGCTTCATTGACATTTGTATTAGGTTGCAAAGCAGCTGCATTGAGTTGATTAGAACTTACACCAAGTTGATTTGATTATTTAGATGCAATACTAATTCATACTCAAATTTTGCTATCATTTTACTATATTGTAAATATAATCACAGACATATAAAATCATTGCATAAACAATATGATTGGCTAGTAAATTGTAAACTTAAAAATTTAGGATTGTATCAAGTCGACTTTGAGTCTTACCATTGTGACTAAAGTTAGAATCAAAATATTGGTCAGGTTGCTTAAACACTTCATGCCTAACACGCTTGCTACGAGGTCTAGTTTTTGGAGGCATGATCTGCAGAAGGCATGATCTGCATAATATAATAAAAAATGAAGATCCTAGAAAGTATTTTCAAGACAACTAATTAAAAGAATTACTATCATTAATAAACAGAACTTACCTTAACTATGAATGACCTTCATAATAGTAACAAATAAAAATTACATAAACTTATAAAATATGATAACTAAATAAACAGAAAGGTATATTAGTTAAATCTATTGATATGCAACTCAATAGATAAAAGCACGTTTAACAATTTAGATGCAAAAAATTAAAAAGCAACAGCCATCATTCAAGTACATTTCATTGTTCATATGAATTTTTTTTCTTAAACTACAATTCCTTCTACGTCTTCCCTGATCCAAATGAGTATGTTTTCATCATTCGATTGGTTATTGCTAGCATTGTTCGCATGAAATGCATCTATATCTAAACTTGAAACTGGATCCATATCAAATGAATCCCTAGCTTTTGTCTTCACAACTACATGCCACCCTTTCTCAACTGGGTCTTCTACATAGAAGACTTGTTGTGCTTGGCTTGCTAAGATGAAAGGCTCACTATGTTGTCTTGCTCGAGAAAAATTGACCAACGTGAAACCATATTCGTCTTCCTTTTGTGTTCTTCCTGTTAAGACCCAGTCACAATAAAACACCACAATTTTTCTACCATCAAAATATTCAAGTTCAATTATATCTTTTAATACCCCATAATAAGTGACAACTCCATTAATTGGATTATTGTCACTTCTGCTAGCAAAGCTACTAGTTTGTGCAGTAGCAACCACCTCACTGTTTTGTGTTTTCCTTCTAATTTCAGGATTTTTCACATGAAATCGGAAACCATTAATGATAAATCCTCTATATCGCTTTCCAACTGGATTAGGACCTCGAGCCAAGGCCCTAAGTTTCTTTGAAACTTAATTTCCAGCAAGATGTAATCCTTCAACCTGATTCTTATAATTTGGCACATTAAAAAAAAGAAGAAGAAACCACTATCACAATAACTTAGAAATGATATGAACAAAAATTTAAATCATATATAAACTTACTGATTATAAAACCACTTCGCAAAAGTTTCACTGTGAATTCTTTCAATATCTTTTTTATTAGAACGAGGATTTTCATCTTTAACCATGGCCTTGTGTTGTCTGCATAAATTTAAATCATGAATAGTAAGAATATCCAATAATATGAAGGTTTTGATAAGCTAATAAAATTACAAAGAAAAGAAACACTTACTCAATGAATGCGTCAATTGAATTGCAATTGAACAACACATATTGATGCGCCTTAGTTATTGTTTCCTTATCAAGAACTATACATGTTTCTCTCCCAACATGACGCCCAGGATTAGAGAAGATAGGAAACTCTATTGTACTCTCACCACAAATATCATCATTTCCCATAACCTTATTGAATTTAGTCTCCACATCCTCTAAATATCGAGAACAAAAAGTTAAGCATTCCTCAATCAAGTATGCTTTTGCAATGGAACCCTCTGGACGACTTCGATTATGCACATATGATTTCAAAGTTGACAAATATCTGTCATTGTAATGATATAATCAAATAATTTTAAAAACATTAAGTGAATTAAAAAAAATAATGAGTATAAAATTACCTCTCAATAGGATACATCCAACGGTATTGCACTGGTCCTCCAAGTCGAGCCTCATATGCCAAATGAATGGTTAGATGAACTATTATATTAAAAAAAAGATGAAGGAAATATTTTCTCCAACTCACAAAGAGTTTTGGCAATATCTTCTTCCAAGCGAATTAAATCTCCCGGATTAAGAACTTTAGAACAAAGCTCTCTAAAGAAAGTGCACAAGTTAATCAAAGGTGTCCGAACATTCTTCAGTAAAACTTTGCGCAAAGCAATTAGAAGTAATTGTTGCATCAAGATGTGATTATCATGAATTTTCAGACCTGAAATTTTCTGTGGTTTAACTTGCACACGCCTAGAGATATTAGAGGCATAGCCATCTGGAACTTTCACATTTTGTAGGATGTCGAAAAATACATCTTTCTCTTTTCTACTCATTGAAAAACATGCAGCAGGTAGGTATTTTCTTCCCGACTCAAGAATAGCAGGGTGAAGTGCATGTCTTATACCCATATCTTCCAAATCAAGATGAGAGTTTTCATGATCTTTTGTCTTTCCTTCTAAATTCAATAAAGTCCCAAGCACACTATCACAAATATTTTTCTCAATGTGCATTACATCCAAATTATGACGCAACATGATATCTTTCCAATATGGCAAGTCAAAGAATATACTTTTTTTTTTCCAATTGTAAGAAAGAGATGGACTATCATTCACTTTCTTTCCAAATCTCACATTTAACCCATCTAAATTCTCTATTATCATATCTCCAGTTAAAGGAATTGGTGGTCTACCATGTTATTCTTTGCCATCAAAAGAGTGTGCATCTTTTCTATAAGGGTGATTATCATCTAAAAATCTATGATTACCCATGTAATGCTTCCAACTTTTGTATAAGTATTTAAACCATGTGCTTTTATGGCATTCTGAGCAAGCTAATTCCCCTTTTGTACTCCAGCCAGACAAATTTGCATATGCAGGAAAATCATTAATGGTCCACAACAAAGCTGCATGCATACTAAAATTCTGCTTGAATGATGCATCATATGTTTCAATCCCTTCCCATAATTCCTTTAATTCTTCAATTAAGGGTTGTAAATACACATCAATATTATTTCCAAGAGGGGATGGACCAGGTATGAGTAAAGTTAAAAAGAAATATGGCTCTTTCAGACACATCCATGGAGGCATATTATATGGGGTCACTATAACTAGCCATGTACTATGAGTAACACTCAAAGTTCTAAATGGACTAAATCCATCAGCAGCTAGACCAGGCTTTACATTTCATGAGTCTTTTGCAAATTCATGATGTTGACGATCAAAAGCATGCCAAACAAGAGAATCACTAGGGTGTCTCATAAACCTATCCTTAGTACATTCTTCCTTGTGACATCTCACAAAAGATGCTATTCTAGATGACATGAAGATTCTTTGAAATCTAGGTTTAAGAGGAAAGTACCTTAACACCTTAATTGGGATTCTTTTATGCTTCATAAATGAATCTTCATCATCAACATCATTTTCAGTCTATTTATATCTTAATGTATTACAGACATTGCAAAACGTATCATTCTCATGCTCTTTCTAGTATAACATGCAGTCGTTAGGGCAAACATCAATTTTAGTGCAAGTAAGTCCCAATGCCCAAATAATCTTCTGTACTTCATAGTAAGACTTGGGCAATGACACAGTCATATTAGGAAAAGCCTCTTTTAACAACTTAAGAAGCATTGTTAACGTCTTATTAGACCATTTACCCATGCATTTCAAGTGAAATAATCGCACAATGAATGCAAGTTTTGAGAATTTCTTACACCCTAGATATAATTCTTGTTGAGCATCATCTGATATCTTGTAGAAAGTCTTAGCATGCTCATTAGGTTCCTCTCCCATGTTTCTATCTGAATCATTAAACCCAAAAGCATCATGCACCAAACCATCCAAATCGTCTAACATATCAAAATGATCACGTTCTTCAATATTAACTTAACTAGATGAGGTGTCTTCCCCATGTATCACCCAATGTATATAACTCTTTATAAATCCATCAACAAGAAGATGATCTTTTGCTGTCTCTCTACTTACCCATTTTGCATTTTTACAGTATTTGCATGGGCATATGATCTTGTCATTGAGATAAACATTAGCAAAAGCCATGTCAAGAAATTGGTTTAACCCTTGTTTATATTCTTTTGTTGACCTTGGTTTAAGCATCCAACTCTTATCCATATGAGCCTACTAAAATAAAATGCCACATGTCAAAAAAATGTACTACATAAATACAATATATTTAAAGTTACATATTTTTATGAATTTTGAAACTTAGATATAGTGGATAATTATATATTGATTTTCACTCTTCAAAGATAATAATATTAATAATTTTAACAAGTAAGAAAAGAGTGAATATAAAACAAAAGTACATATTGATACAAACAATAAGATATCCACCATTATTATCCAAATACATATTTATCCACCATTATTATCCAAATACATATTTATCCACCATTATTATCCAAATAATATAAAAAAAAATGAAAAATAAAAACTAAGATATCCACCATCCTATCTACTCTCTACTTCAGCAGATAAATTGGAACTTAGACTTAAGCTTTGTAGAGGAGAATAATAGTACAAGTATAAACTGATAGCATAAATATAAACTCTATATGCTATCCATATATGTTTCCTATAGTAGTGATAGGATGAAATAGAATTTAATTAATTTAAAATACCAAATCTTGTCACTATCACTCCATGAAAAATAAAAATGAATTATAAAATAGTAAGTGATAACACAAAAGTACTTGTTAGTAATTACATATATATATATATATATTAAGTGACAAAAATTTATTTTGTCATAATAATGAATTTGAAAGTTTAATGGTAATAAAAAAATATTTGTAAATTATTAATATCAATTTTACACATTTATTGCTAGTGATAAAAATATTGTCAATAATCATAGTGACTACTTTTATTATCACTTTTCATGTATAAAGAAATTGGCAACAAACAATTTTAGCTACAACATATAATGAAATCACTAATTCTAATACCCATTAAATCATATTATGATAGGTAAAAGTTTTACCATTTAAAGAGTATCATAAATGATTAAAAAAATAGTGTACTTAATATAAGTGTAAAAGACAATTTACACAGTATCATGTATTCTTTTGGTACTAACGAATATTATTATATTTTTGAAGCATATCAATTTATATTGTGAGCATAAAATACAAAATTATTTTTATTTAAAAATTATAAATAGTGAAAAAATAACAGACAATTTCATTAGAAAATTTTCATGCAATATTTTGCCCTTAATGGCACCATTTTCTTTTGACATTGTAAGAATTTATTATCTACCAAAAAAGCAATATACAATACATTACACTTGCATTTCTTTAAAGTTCTGGGCTAGTTGCAATATTTAGTTAAGTCAAAATTGAACACATAGAGTGGCTGCTAACTTACTGTACTAAATTTAAATACTATGCCAGCGTGTTGACTACTAGCTGCATGCTAATTTATTTTTAGTACCTAATTAAACAAAACAAATAAACCTAAGTATTGCCTCTGTCCTATATATGTTCAGGAATCCCAGTATGTTTAGGAATTAATCCACATTTACCTGAGTAGAAGATGTCAATATCAAAATTGAAAAAAGCATAAGTTCATAATTATTTTACACTACACCTAATATGCTTATAGTTGGATCGATAAATTGCAGGTCAAGTTTACCTTCACAGATGCTATCAACGAAAGAGTGTGAGCAGGTGACAGAACAACCTCTTCTTTTATTCCCTCCACATAAATTCCCTACAAAGTTACAGTATATTATTCCTCAAATTGATAGATGATTTGATGCATTTATAGTCTAGTGGCTTTCACGTTGTATCCGGGTTTGTGATATTATACATGCAGAGAATGAAGAGACATACAATCGTGAACATGGAAACTAACGTGGAGTTAAAATCTAGGGAGGCAATAACAGTCATTTTCTGCCACATGTAAAGAATAAAAATATTCCCCCATATTATTGGTTGTCAACAAAGTAAAAATTGAAAAATAAAACATAAAATAGAGAAAATATGAAAATAAATTTCTCTAAATTCTGTAGTCCAATCCTCCAAAAATCAGTATGATAATGATCTATAGGAATTCTAATAATTCCTTCAAAGAGATATCATTGTTTTCCAGAGATTTGAAACTCAAGATTTGCACTACATTGCATGAAGTCTATAAATTTGAGAAAACATATAGGAACATCCAAAATAACAGCAGCTCACACTTTAGTTAGAAACCTACAACACTAAAGAGAAACATCATATTTCCACATCTAAAACAAATCCTTTTCACCAAAGGCATGAGTCTAGAAAATCAAGACTTTCCAATATATACATTGCAGCAGGGCAAGGTTCCCAGTTATAGAGCATCTTAAATTTAGAAACAACGAATTGCAGAGTATTAAAAAAGAAAAAAAAAACAGATGTGATATTCCCAAATATCAAATGTGATAAAATCAAGCAACAACCATGAAGATAATCCCAAAATATCAAATGCAAAGGTTTTTAATGTACCAAGCATGGACCACTTACAGTAGCATGCTATTTCTCACTTGGAATCGCAGGTGTAGACATATCAATGTTTGGCCAATTGAGAAGTGACACGTGTAAAATAACATGCTAGTTAGTAATTTAAAATTTTCTATTTATATTTTGGAATTTACTAAATTTAATTTCAAAAGATAAATAGTTAATTTTAATTAATACTCTAGTATTTATTTTATGTTCAAATCAGATATTGACAAGTGTTAAAGATGAAGTGTTTACGTTTTTGGATCAATCAAATCGAAGATACTTGATATTATCTATTGATATATGATATTATCTCTTGATATTTGATATTATCTTATCAAATAGATAACTATCGAAGAAGTTCAAATCAATCTGGAAGTCTCCCATCAAGCATCTATATAAAGGAGATGACCAAAGCTCATTCAATACACAACACAAATTCTAGCAAGTGAGAGGAACTTTGAAGGAGTCTAGCATATTCTGGCGTTTGATTCGAGATTAAGGTGCAGAGCCCTCGAATTGGCGTTATTTTATTCAAATTAAATTTAAGGAGATCCATGACGTTCAAGGCGTTCTTCGCGAAGCTCATATATTTTGGCGTTTGATTTGAGATTAAGGTACGAAGCCCTCGAATTGGCATTATTTTCTCAAATCAAATTTAAGGAGATCCACAACGTTCACGGTGTTCTTTGCATAGCTCATCAAATTTCAAGATCATATTTGGAAGAGAAGAATCAGAGGATTAGATTAGAGATTGAATCCACAATTGATAAGTTTGAATTTTGTTATATTTGTACAATTTTTCTTGTCTTGTAATTTTATTTTGCAAACAAAGAAATTTACGCTTACAAATTTTGGCACGCCCAGTGTGACCATCTTTACCTCTCATCTCTTTCCTTCATCAAGATTGAAGTATCAAATGGCTGCCAACAAGGCTGCTGCATTGAAAATTACTACCTCAAATTCCTCAAGTGCTGGAGTAAAAAGTGTTGGTGTCATCACAAGAAGTATGTCCAATAAGTTTCAATCATCTTCAAAGGTGGCTTCTTCACTTGCTATGGAAAAGGTGTTGCCGCATTTTATTGATATCAATAAAGATGGTGGACACTCAAAGGAAGAATCCTCACCATCCATTTCTCATTCAACATCAAATTCCTTGAGCATGGCGATGGTGATGGCGATGGTGACAAGTGCTACAACCTTGGAGGAACAAATTGCAAATTTAATGAAGATTGTTGAAGGACTCAGGAAGCATGTCCAAGTGCGAGACTTTCAAATTTCCAAATTGATGAGCAAAGTGGATAATCTTGATGCAAGCTGCATGGTGGAAAAATAAATTGAGGCTCAGGATGAAAGCAAAATATCCACAAAGAAATAGCCAGCCGAAAAGACTGCAACAAAAGAACTAGAAGTTTCCACTGGATTAATTCCCAGCAGCCCACTGAAGGAGTTTATCATGGAGACTATCAAAGACAAGTTTAATGGAAGTTCTAAGCCGTCTATGACTTACTCCAAGCCATATACTCAAAGGATTGATAACTTGAAAATGCCGATCAATTTCCAACCCCCAAAGTTTCAACAATTTGATGGCAAAGACAACCCAAAGCAACACATGGCTCATTTCATTGAGACTTCTAATAATGCCGGTACATATGGAGATCATTTGGTCAAGCAATTTGTTCGATCATTGAAGGATAATGCTTTTGATTGGTATGTTGACTTGGAAGCAGGCTCCATTGATAGTTGGGGGCAATTGGAACACGAGTTCCTTAATCATTTCTACAGCACTCGAAGGACAGTCAGCATGATTGAACTCACCAACTCTTGCCAATGGAAAGAAGCGCCAGTCATTGAATACATCAATCGCTGGAGAAATTTGAGTCTTAACTGGAAAGATCAATTGTCGGAGGCTTCAGTAATTGAGATGTGTATCCAAGGAATGCGTTGGAGTCTTTGCTACAAACTTCAAGGAATCAAACTAAAAACCTTTGAAGATTTGGCAACGCGTACACATAATATTGAAATTAGCATGAATTTTGATGAACAAGAAGATTCAAGTGATGTCGAAGATGATGAAGATGTTGGGGGCAATTAAATTTCATCTTCAAATTATAAATGCGCCTCAATATGAGCGTAAACTGCCAATAATACTCCCAAATAAGATTCTCCAAGTTTTCAAATCTAAAAATCATGTCTCCAAGTCTTCAAATCCATGGATTAAGTCTTTGAGTCTCCAAATCCACAACTTAAGTCTTCAAATTCAAGACGCAAGTCTCCAGATGTCCAAATTCAAGAGTCAAGTCTTCAAGTTTCCAAATCAAAGACTCAAATCTCCAAGTCTTCAAGTCCAAAGCTCAAGTCTTCAAATTTCAAATGCTCCTAGATACGAGCATAAATTATTTGAAATTTTTAAATTAAAGTTTTCCCTCATGCTCTTTGATAAGAGTTTAAACTGTCAATAAGGCTCCTAGATACGAGCATAAACTATCCACATGTTCAAAGTTTTCCCATGTGCTCCTTGATATGAGCTTAAACTTTCAATAAGGCTCCTAGATATGAGCATAAACTATCTACATATTCAAAGTCTCCCCATGTGCTCCTAGGTACGAGCATAAACTATCTAAATATTCAAATTCTCCCCATGTACACCTTGATAAGAATGTAAACTATCTATTAAATCAAACTCAAATAAACTCCTTGACATGAGTATAAATTGTCAATCAAATTCAAGTGAACTCCTTGACACGAGTATAAAATGTCTATTCAAGTTAAATATGCTCTTTGACATATGAGCCTAAATTATATGTTACTCCTGGCCTGCATGAGTATAAAATGTATACGGCACCCTCCTCAAAAGGATATTTACTTTGAATTATGTTATGACTTGACCCTTGATTGGCCACCATAGCTCAAGGAATGCATGGAGGATGTTCTTGTCGCAAACAAATTAAGATAAAAGGAAAACTTCACATATACTTCAAACCTTGTCTCTTTCATAGATGATTGTCATATCTTTCGCCAAGTCTTGAAGTGGGAGCATTTGTAGACATATCAATTTTTGACCAATTGAGAAGTGACACGTGTAAAATAATATGCTAGTTATTAATTTAAAATTTTCTATTTATATTTTGGAATTTACTAAATTTAATTTCAAAAGATAAATAGTTAACTTTAATTAATACTCTAGTATTTATTTTATGTTCAAATCAGTTATTGACAAGTGTTAAAGATGAAGTGTCTATATTTTTGGACCAATCAAGTCGAAGATATCTGATATTATCTATTGATATATGTTATTATCTTATCAAATAGATAACTATCAAAGAAGTTCAAATCAATCTGGAAGTCTCCCATCAAGCATCTATATAAAGGGGATGACCAAAGCTCATTATATACACAACACAAATTCTAGCAAGTGAGAGGAACTTTGAAAAGTCCAGCAATTCTCTCAATCAAATTTAAAGAGATCCACGGCGTTCAAGGCGTTCTTCATGGAGCTCATCATATTCTGGCGTTTGATTCGAGATTAAGGTGTGGAGCCCTTGAATTGACGTTATTTTATTCAAATTAAATTTAAGGAGATCCACGACGTTCAAGGAGTTCTTCGCGGAGCTCATATATTTTGGCATTTGATTCGAGATTAAGGTGCGAAGCCCTCAAATTAGCGTTATTTTTTCAAATCAAATTTAAGGAGATCCACAACGTTCAAAGTGTTCTTTGCGGAACTCATCAAATTTCAAGATCATATTTGGAAGGGAAGAATCAGAGGATTAGATTAGAGATTGAATCCACAATTGATAAGATTGAATTTTGTTTTATTTGTACAATTTTTCTTGTCTTGTAATTTTATTTTGCAAACAAAGAAATTTACGCTTACAATAGGATTGTCAAGAAAGGAGTTGATTTCAAACATATTGACAAAGAATGGAATTCGTAATCTTCCTTAGCTCAGCCTCTAGAGTTGTTTTCTTGTTGTTCTCCCAAGCTCCTAAAGCAAAATGACAGAGTATGCTCAAACAGATGAACAAATCTTGATTTTGCAGATTTTTTATCAAACCCTAATTCTTAATCTCTTAAAGTTGAGAGAAGAGGTAGAGATAGAGATGGAGGGAGGGAGGGGGAGGTTTCATACCTTGAAAAATCACGTACTCATTTTGAACTTCCTAAAGAAGAGCATATTTCGATTTAGATTGAAGAATGCAAAATAGAATATGAGGGTTCTTTTGCAGAGAAGTGATTTTCTTTGGAGAGAATGAATGCTCGCGGAAAAAATTTTGGGGAAAAAAAAGAAGTAAATGTTTCTTTTGGAGGCAACGGCGGGGACAATACGTAGGAGCTTAATTCTTTCCATCAAATTGATTTATGTGTCCCAATAAATTGGAAGAGTTCAATTCTTTTCATCAAATTAATTTAAAAATATATATTAAAATTTAAGTGTCCCAATAAATTTAAACATTGAGACATAATTTAATAAGTATCCTAATCTCTCTTTTTTGAGACATTTTTAAAAAAGTATCCCAAATAAAGTGTCGTGATATATATATTTTGTTGTAGTGTAATAGTGTATTGGTAAAGTTTATGGCAAAAGTATAATTTTCTATATCAATATATATGATTAATTATCAATAACTTGTTAAGTTTTTGCTCACTTACAAAAATAATCCTCTACTTCAGCTAACAAATTTTGTAAATAGTCCTTTTTGTCCCTAATAGAAAATTAAACAGTAAAAAAACTAAAAAATAAATGGAAAAAAACCAAGCTCACTCATTCAATTTTTGACTCCAAAACAATTCATTCTTTAATTCCAACACTATATTGCATAGATTTTCACATTCTCTCTCACGTTCACTTTCTTTTTCTCTTAGGAAAATAAAATATTATAACTTATCTTTTGATAAAAAATTTATCAGTTGTTTAGAAGGAATAGCACAAATTAAAGAGCTCAAACTTAAGCAATCCCACGACCACCGGCCATTGCCCAACTCATTTAACCAATCTGCACAAGTACAATTTTAGTCTTTTAGATGAAAGAAATGTCAGATTTTAACCCCATAATATTATTTTTGTAGTTTGATCTTTGTACAAATAGGTTGTTTTCTTTTGAATCCTTTAAAATAGGGCATCATGTATTTACTTTGCCTATTTTTGGTTGGTTCTAAATTCTATGTTGTCGTAAAAGGAGCCATTTTTACTGTTTCATAGATATTCATTTCTGGCATGGTACTGATTGAAGGTTTTTGTTGAAAAAATCTCTAGACTTTCTGGCATATTACATATTATAGTTTTATGTTATGTAAAGTCAATGCTGGTGTTTTGTCATTTCTATATAAACAGAGGAGTAACTTATTTATGTATTGGCAACAAAGTATATACTCTTATGCGTTTTAGTTGCTGTTGTAAAATAAACAATTAACTTTAATGAATATTTTTATCCCAAACACATTGTTCTTGTTATGTTCAAATTTTAATGATATACTCCTACTTTGTGGTTTTTAGAGTTTGTAATGTTGTGTATGAAAAGAATAACATTATTTAGTTGTCATTTGTAGAAAATTAGGAGTATATATAACATCTGACAAATCATGAAAGGGGTTAATATAATGTGAAAATTTGTATATCCTTTGTGCTTATTTGCTTGCTTTTTGATATTGTATAATAGCTACACAATTCAACGCAATTTCAATATTTGGTTCATTTTTAAAAGTCCTAAATGATACAGTTATGGCCTAGCATACATTTAAGGCCAAACTTGGCTTGTGTATCAATGTCATTCTAAATTGGAAATAAGTTGTAGTTTGTTAGATGGGATAATCATGCTAAGCAAACAATTAAACTTGGGTATCAAGTTATTTAAAATATGCAAACAAACATTAGATATGATATACAATAACCTACCATTTATCCTAATCATGTATATCAAAGTACACCAAGCAAACGAGCTCTTTATAGACTAATGGGATGGGGTTTTGGGTGGGGGGGGAGGGGTGTTGTAAATGTTAGAGAATCCACACTCATTCTGTTACCTGGGCAGGAAAAATGTTATTTCTATTCCTATAAATGCATTATTATTTTTTGTATTTTATCAAGTTATTAAATTTTTTTTCTTTTTGTTAAATCTAGTGCGAATTTGATGATGTCAACTTAAACATCTCTTTACTTGAAATGTTGAAAGCAGTGAAGAGAAAGAGAAAGACTAAAGCTAACTCCAATGTTGCAAAAATTATAGCTTTGGATATTAAAGATGATGAACTTCCCATCACACGAAAGATTAACTTTGTACTTAATGGATATTAAGTTAACGTTTATATTTAAAATCTAATGTGAATAATTGACATAAAGCCCATATATCTTTGTGCATTATGGGAATATATTGCATTTTATAATTTTTAGATTAATGTAGATGAATAAAGAAAATAGTGGATGTTTTGTTAAGTTAAACCAAAAACGCGCTAATACTTTTGCAACATAAATTCAAAATCCTACACATATTAATACTTTTGTGACTTAAAATTAGAGTCTTGCAAGTACTTTGTAAGTTGTTATACATCGAAGAAGATAAATCTAATGTTCCTAAATTGTCATTTTTGAGTTCTTATGTATAATACTTTGGCAATTTTCTGACATCCTTAGTTTAGTAAAGTTTAGTAAATGTAATGTTCACAAATTGTTCTTTTTTAAAGTTGTTTTATAAAAATTGTCATTTTTGTGATGTATTTAGAAATTTATCCAAAATAAGTCCATTCCAAGAGACAACATAATAATGAAAAAACTACAAAAAAAATTAAAAATTTGCTCAAACGGTCAAATGTTGTGAATATAGAAATTGTAATTATCACACCCTTATGGAATTTTAGATATTACAAATAGACAACCATTTTTATTTTTATTTTTTTAATTTACACAAGTATACACTAATATTTTATTAGGATTCGAAGTTCAAAACTCACATACATAGATATGAGGGTTGATGCCACTTAACTAATTGACTACTAGGCCTTAAGGGTATTTTTGTTCAAACACATATGTTGAACAGTATCTCCAGGGTAGAATTGAATTTTTAAATTATTTTGCAGTTGATGTCAGCAATTCTCTAAAGACATGTGCAATCTATAAAATACAAATTATTGTTGTTGTTGTTGTTGTTAATTATGCGTATAAAATTTTTAACAAGCCATGCCAACCAAACAAAGGCTTTGTTTGAGAATGTTTCCTCCGGAACGTCGTCGTTCCGAGGAAACTTTCCCAAACATGGCAGAGAATTTTTTTTTTTCATTTTACTGTTTTAAACCCCAAGATGCCCCTGCCTTGTTTGGCTAATATCAAAAACACCCGCTTCATTTTCCTATCCCACTACATATATATATACACAACATATTTTATTATTATTATTATTATATTTAAAAAAATCATTAAACTCAAATTTCACCCCCAAACACCAACACAAAGGCATTGATTCGACATTTATAATATAAAATGTCTCATTCAAAACATAACCAAACATATCAAAACTTCCAAAACTCATTTTTTAACTATTTCCAAAAATATAACCAAACATCAATCACATTCCCCAACCTTCATTCCACATTCTCCCGCAATTCTTTCAACATTCATTCTCCCAAAACACACAATAAATACATAATAAAATAAAACAAAAAACATATCCAAACACCACCAAAGTTTTTCTACTAAAAATTTAGATATGATAAAGAGACTAAGTCTGCTAATGTATTCGTATTATTTTATCTAAGCCTATAAAACTATAAAAATGTCTAGATTCTGATTCCATCAATATTTTGTTAGGTATCAAAGCTTGCATAGCGAAAGAAATAAGGCTTCATCTCTAAAACTTGACGGCAGGAAATAATATGTATATTTCAGTAAAAGGAAAACAGATATGAAAGTGTGTGCCTTGCCCTTCTATTTATAACAGAGTAGATGGGCTATCTAATTGAATAGATTAAGCAACTAATTACAAACTAACAAACTAATTGATAACCAATTAACCAGCCTGGCTGACTAACAGGCGTTTGTTTCTACAGCTGACATGTGTTCTTCTCCACATATGTGTTCCTCTCTACAGCCCCCCCTCAAGTTGGGTCTTGGTAAAGATCTGCTAGACCCAACTTGGATGAAAATTGTTCAAACTGAGGCACTCCCAAAGATTTAGTGAAAATGTCTGCAACCTGAGACTTGTTGGAAGCATGATGAGTGCCGATAAAACCTTGTTTCAACTAGTTCCAAACTATATGACAATCAATTTCCAAATGCTTCGTGCGCTCATAGAAGACTGGGTTGGCAGCATTATGCAAGGCCACCTTGTTGTCGCAGTGTAAGGGGATAGGAAGTTGGATCTTGATGCCAAAATCTACCATGAGAAAGGATAGCCATCGTAGTTCACAAACTGTGGATGCCATGCTGCGACATTTGGCTTTTGTGGAGGACTTAGAGAAAGTCGTCTGTTTCTTAGTCTTCCAAGAGATTAGCGATGGTCCCAGAAATATACAAAAGCCTATTAGAGATCTCCTTGTATCTTTACATGTCACCCAATCGGCATCACAGAAGGCGCTAAGCTCTAAGTTATTGTTAGCTACAAGAAACAAGCCTTTGGATGAACTTCCTTTCAAATACCTCAACACATGTATAGCTGCATGCCAATGAGACTATCATGGGGTGTTTACAAATTAACTTAGCTATTAGATTGCATAAGTAATATCTGAACGCATCATACTCAAATACAACAATCTGCTAACAAGTCTCATATACTTATCTGCTTCTAAAAATAATGGACCATCTTCTGAGGTCAGTACATGTCCCTTTGGTATTGGGGTTTTGGCTGGTTTTGCTCCAGAAAGTCCCACATCTTCTAAGATATCCAGGATGTATTTTCACTGATTTAGAACCAGACCTTCAGTACTTCTAGCAATTTCAATCCCCAAAAAATATTTAGCATACCCCATATTCTTGATGGTAAATTTATCATCCAAAAAAGCCTTAACTTTAACGATTTCCTGCTCACTACCACATGTGATAAGCACATCATCTACATAAATAATAAGTGCCATGAAGTAGCTTTTGTTGGTTTTAACAAACAAGCAATGGTCATTTTCGGATTGCTTAAAACCATATAACTGCAGCTGCAAGCTCAACTCATGGTTCCATTCCCTCGAGGCTTGCTTAAGCCCATAAAGCGACTTTATTAGTTTCCATACCTATCCCGATTTTGCCTTATCATACCCCTCAGGCGGTGTCATGTATACCTCTTCATGCAGGTGACCATGTAGGTAAGCATTATTAATATCAAGTTTATGTATAAGCCATGACCTTGCACTAGCTAAGGCCATGAAAACTCTCATTATCACTAACTTTGCTACAGGAGAAAATGAATCGAAATAATTGATTACTTCGATTTGATTATATCCCTTGGCAACTAGCCTTGCCTTATACCTATCAATTGAACCTCTGGCTGATACTTTATCTTGTACACCCACCTACTCCCTGTTGCTTTCTTCCCAACATGAAGCTCAGTCAACTTTTATGTTTGGTTTTTTTCAAGTGCCTCCAACTCATCTAGCATGGCCTTTACCCACTTTGGATTAGCACAAGCCAACTTATAGAACCTTGGTTCAGAATCAGCCAAAACATTACCAAGAAATTTATGTATTGATGATGTATATTTGGGGACACATGGTGTGGGTAAATGTGGATAGGATAGATAGTTTTTGTACATGACATAGGGACTAAATTTGTTTCTGCAATGGGCTTAGTGTGTTGGATAGCACTGGACACATAGTCATTCAACCAAGCCGACCTATGTTTGACTCGGATGCTTTGTCTGGAATTGATGACTTGACTTTGAGGAGCAATATGAGGTTGAGAATTGTCATTATCACGGCTGGAAATCAAGAAAGGGTCATTACTTATTTTGAGATTGGTGTTGTCATTTTTTTAAAATAAGGAATCATCAAGATAAACAACTGGCAAAGGCATAGGACTCTTGAATGTTTTTATAAGGAAAAAAGTCTTCATAAAATCTTATATCTCTAGAGACTAGAACTTTATGAGATGACATATCATACACCTTGTACCCCTTCTGTCCTGAACTATATCCTAGAAACACACACTTTATAGCTCTTGGTTTAAACTTATCTTTATAGAGTGTAGTGTTTGCTACATAGCAAAGACACCCAAAACACTTCAAATTATTATATGATAGTTGTTGTCCGGAGAGCACCTCATATGGTGTTTTCCAATTAAGGATAGGAGTTGGAAGTTTGTTAATAATATGAGTGGCCATAAGAATAGAGTCCTCCCATAATTTCTTTCGTAGATTTGCTTGAAACATAAAGGCTCGAGCTATTTGTAAGAGATATTTGTACTTTCTTTCCACGGTTCTATTTTATTAAGGTGTGTAGGGACATGATCTTTGATGTATTATTCCCTTTCCCAAAAATAAAGTCTGGCATGCTTGGTTAGTAAATTTAGTCCCATTGTCTAATCTTATAATCTTAACTTAAGTTTCAAACTGAGTTTTTACCATCTCAAGGAATTTTGCTAGGATTTGAGGTGGTTGAGACTTATGAGCAATCAAATAAGTCCAAGTAGCTCTACTATAATCGTCAACTGTAAGAAAATATTATGCTCCACTTAATGCTCTTAGGTGATAACCCCCCTAAAGATCAACATTTATGAGTTGAAAAGCCTTGGTAGATTTGCTTTGGCTACTGGGAAAACTTAATCTATGTTGCTTTGCCAGCTGACATATGTCACAAGGGGAGAGAGCAACGTTGTTTTTATTATTGATGAAATGTAGATATGACAAAGTAGACATAGAGGCATGACCAAGTCTCTTATGCCAAAGATGTACTGTATGGCTAGAGTTATCATTTACAGGCTTAGAATCAATACAATTGTTACAAAGTGGATGTTGAATTACAAAACTGGATTTAGGATTTTGTGAAAACAAGTTTGAGTAATGAGACAACATGGCCGAGTCAAAACAACCAGCGTCCAGCATATATAAGTTGCCAACCACCTTTCCCACTGCTAAGACTTCATCAGTCACTAGGCCTGCAACACACAGTACGTAGGATAAAATAGAAACTTAATCGAGGCCTTTTCTAATAGTCTATTCACGAAAAGCAAGTTGTATTTGAATTTTGGCATGTGTAGGGTTGTCTTTAGGGTTAATTTGTCTGTGAAATGTATGTCACCTACATGATGAACTATCTCAATTGAGCTATCAAGTAGATAGACTAAGGTTTTGGTTTTAACTGGTTTAAGGTTTTGCAAAAGGTTTACATCACAACACATGTGGCTCTAGGCTCCAGTGTCAATAATCCAGGTACCAGGTTCCACCAAGTTGAATGTACTAAAGGCAAAGTGATGTGAAATATTACCTGCAAAGTCATGTAAATGTGGCATGTTGGCTACATTTTCATTAGCCGCTCCTTTTCCTCTCATCATCTTGTTTAATTCAAACTGTATCAGATTCTGAATCCTGGTATTCCAATCAGCAAACAAGCCATCTTCCTTTCCTCCTTCACTATTTCTAGTTGTCCCGCCATATTTGCTACGTGTTTAAAGCCAGACTTGTTCCTTGTTTCTACAAGCTCTTTGTACCAATCTGGAGTTCCATGGAGCTTGAAATAAGTGTCCTTTGTATGTCCAGTACGGTTGCAATGTGTATAGTATAGGCTAGATTTATCCACTCGCTTATTGCCACCCCTGCCTTTCCTGTAAGCTTGTGTCTCTCCACCTTGCCTTTTTCCTTGCTAACTACCAGCTAACATGGCCAGATTGTCAACATTCTCCGTGAACGCCGTATGCATCTCTCTCTGTTTTTCTACTCTCAATATCATCGAGAATACTTTGTTGACAGTTGGCAAGGGGTCCATTACTAGGATTTGATTTCTTATATTATCATAGCTTTCATTCAGCCCCATTAGAAATTGAACTAGCATGTTCGATGAAGTGTAGTTTGTTACCTGTTTTGCAATACCATAGGTCCATTGTGGCACTAGAAGTAAACATTGCAGCTCATCCTAAATTTTCTTAAGCCCGGTTTAATATTGTGCCACTGATTGATTGCCTTGAGATATGGAGTTGATCTCTCTTTGCAGTTGATACAGCAACGGTCTGTTGCATTCTCCAAATCTCTGTTCCAACTCTTCCCATAACTCTTTTGTTGTGGTGGTGTATATGAAGGCTTCCACTATTTCTTTTGAAATTGAATTCAAAATCCAAGACCTCACCAAGCAATCAGTTCAAATCCACTGTTCAAGTTCCTCACCTTCTCCTTCCGGCATGACACATCTTCCATCTATAAGCCCTAACTTCATCTTTGCTCCCAATGCAATTTTCATTGATCGAATCCATGCGAGAAAATTATTTCTAGTGAAAGGATTGGAAACTAAATTGATACCTGGATGATCAGATAACTGGAGATGCAGCGGATTTGTCTCTCCAGTCGGTGCTCTTCCTATTGGTACATTCCAGACACCTCTTCCTCCGACCATGATTTTCAATCATCAATCGCTTCCTGGAAAGAATCAATTTTTTATGGTGTCTTTATATGTAACCTGCTCTGATACCATGTTAGGTATCAAAGCTTGCACAGCGAAGGAAATGAGACTTCATCTCCAAAACTTGACAGCAGGAAATAATGTGTATATTTCAACAAAAAGAAAACAGATATGAAAGTCTGTGCCCTACCCTTCTATTTATAATGAAGTAGATGGGCTATCTAATTGAACAGATTAAGCAACTAATTACAAACTAAGAAACTAATTGATAACCAATTGACCAGCCTGGCTGACTAACATGTGTTTCTTTCTACAGCTAACACGTGTTCTTCTCCACATACGTGTTCCTCTCTACATATTTGTTATACATAAACATATATCTAGACTTATTAAAAATAATAGAATAGGTTTGGGGAGGATATATATACCAAAAAGTTATTCTTATACTCTATACCGAGAATTTACCCATTATCCAAATACCCAAACTCAATCAATTAACCAATAAATATATTGAAACTAAATGTATCCTAGTAAATGAGACATATTCAATGCATGTGCTTAAATTTTAATTTATAAAATTAAAAATATGCTAATCTATATATCATTGCATAATTTTTTTGATTATTTGCTTGAATATATTATATATAACGAATTATAAATGTTATGCTTTTTATTCTAATTAAAAATGTTAATAGAAATTATGCTTTAATAAATAATAAAAAAGTACTTAATATTTGTAGTATTATTAGTATTATGATATACAAACATTTCTAAAGATGCTCATCCCGCATTTGGAATTTGAAAAAAATGAACATGTCTAACACACCAACCTCCATTGATGCCTGTTGTCACTAAAAAAATTGTATACAATACTATCGGTAATAGCTTAGAATCACAATGAATATTACCTACTTAACAACTTTATGCTTGGAGCTACATCCCTTGGTCTTAGTCTAAACGCTATAATAAATGGCAAGAATTCTATCTTTTGTGGTCATTCCTATATATGCGATTTACTAGAGAAGCTGCTTTTAATTAGAATAGGCTCTTACCTATCAATTATTATAGCAATCCAGTCAACATTAAGCAATATTCGTAATTGGAGTTGTTAGAGCTCCCCCTACTCAAGTTCTACAAAGTCTAAGGTTTGGAGGTATGGGAATGAAAGAAAATTTAAGAAAACTCACCTTTTTCATAAAAAAGGCAAGTAGCCAAAAGCATCCGTGGATTATTTCCCTAGATGTCCATCCGCTTGCATTATCTGTTGAAATACCATCGAAGGAAAGTGTACTACCGATAGCAATAGGTGGAAGGTTTTGAACCTTATATATAAAAAAATGGAAAAGTCAAACCAAAGAAGAGCTTGAGGGCTCGACTAAACATATCGACAATTCAATGAGTTCATGACAATCCCTCCTACCTCTGAAGGTAGGAGAGGGATGAAGTAGCCAGACTAAAAAGAGAGAGAAACGGATTATAGGATGGGCGACCACGGATCGGGGAGCAGAAAAGGGTCAAACATTGATAAGAAGAAAAAAGCATGGCCTTTCCTTTCGTACTGATTGGGAATAATATCTCTTTCTTTTACTATTGTGAGACATTACAACACAACCATATGTTGATGGGCTTCCTATCCTATTACTGGAAAAGAAACTGACACTAGGGCTTATGGCTACCACTTATGACTTTGAAGTAAGGATCCAATTTTTCACACTAACGGAAAGAAGCGCAACTAAAAATAGGATCAAGGCAACGAAAAAAGCGACCAATCATGGACCTTAAACCTTGAAGCTAAAAGAGCAGACTTTGTGGTACAAGACGAGTAATTAGACACCTACTAATTGACATTCATCAGATACTAGTTTACTCTGTCATTGTGGAATATAGATTAATTCGAGCCGGTTGCTCTCTTATGTCATTTAACAAAGCAGAATGACGGGGAAGCAGCAACAATATTTATCTAATTGACTATTAGACCATTTCAATTGAAAGTCACTTTCTATTTCGCTACTTTAAGATATGTGTTTACCTCAATAGCTAACTTAATAGGAGTTGCTTTCTTAAATAAATTTTCCTTGACCTTCACGTTGGCTTGATTCGAATAAGCTTCAATCAAAGTAAGGACTTTCCTTTACTAACCCTGTAACATTCAGTCCAAACGTGGTAAACTCCAAATATTATATGCTTTTATTTTCTGTTTGCAAATAACAATAAAATTTTGTGACACTTTAAGTTTTGCAGCCACCAAACTAACAAGCGATATAATTTACTAGATCTATCCCTACTCACATGAACATGTTAATTTTACCCTAATTACATTATTAGAAAAACACATGCAATTAGTTCATTTGATAATTGTATCATTATTTTATAAAAAGTATATAAAATAGTTGAAATTTTATTGTTTGAATTGTTAAAACAATAGCAAGGATAAAATTAAAGAGAGTAAAAGTAATATCATTAGAGAATAAAATAGAGAGAAAAATATAATCTGGGGAAAGAAGAGGAAAAAATACATATTTCTTTTTATTTTGTTTGTTTAGTATACACAAAATTATTTGTTTGATTATTTCATTTCATTACTCATTTTATTTCATATTTCATCAATCATTTTTCATCCCATGTGGCAAAGTAGAGGAGGCCTATATGAATGTTTATTATTATTATTATTATTATTATTATTATTATTATTATTATTATTATTATGTTGAGAAACGGTATTTATGTCATTTACATTGTCAAATATAACGAAGGCACTGATTTAATGAGGGAGAGCGTCAAATGCCAATTTCTATAGTTGTCGGGGCCAAAAGGTAATTTCATTTTGTTTTACTTAGCAGTTAGCATTAACTAATGAAATTAAACAAAAATATCTGACCGTTAGGGTATTTCCCTGCGCAAGCAAGAGCGAAATATGACCGTTGCCATCCCATGGGTTTCTTCCTCGTTTAAATATCTGAAACACCCTCTGTTTCTGTCACCATTGCAATTAACAAATCTTTCCTAATCTCAAATTCTCAATTTCCATTGCTATCTGGAAATCTTCAAGCGCTCTTTCTCTAATTATTCTTTCTTTTTACTTGCTGTATTTATTTATTTATTTATTTATTTTTCTGTATTCGTTTTATTTTCCCCCAAGAATTCGTAATCAATGGCGGAAACCAAAGATGCCCACATCGTCGAAATCCCAGTAGATGAAGAGCACCAGCAAAAGCTAATCTCAGCCGACGCAAACACGATCTCCGCAATACAACACCACCCGTTGGCGGAGATCTCTCAAAGCCCAGGCCATTTTCTGCTTCTCAAGCTGTGGCAAAGAGAAGAAGACCTCTTTGGTCGGAGAATGTCGAGGAAGGAATCGAGAAAGGACGCGATTGGAAGAGAAATCTTCCAACTCTGCTGTTTTTTCTTCGTTTTCCACGGCCTATTTTTCACGATCTTGTTCACATCTTCTTCAGGGGACCATCATTGCAAAAAATGGTGGATCCCTTCGGTTTTGTCCATGTTCACCTCTCTTGTGATTGTGTTTCTTGTTCAAGTGAAGCTTTGCAGGTATTGGAAAGTGGAGCGGCAGTTGCAGAGGGACCGAGCCGAGGGCCGGGCCCTGACAAGGTGCATTCAGGAGTTGAGAATGAAAGGGGCCAGCTTTGATTTGAGTAAAGAGCCTCAGAATGGGAAGAGATTGAAGAGCTCGAGTGTGGAGATCAAATGGAGGCCTCTCACTTGGTGTTCTCAGTATAGAGTGACTGTTTTTCTTGTTTGTTTTACAGGTTTGGTGTTGCCTTCCTGCAGATTCATCCTTTGTGCTTAAATTTATGAAGGCCCACTAACCAGGAACTGCTTTGTTCCAATCAGAGAAAAAGGTGAAGAAATTGATTAGTCACATTTTATTAATGCAACATGCTAAGAATGTTTAGTAATGATTTGTGGTTTGGAATTTCAGAAAGAAAATGACTTGTGTCCATCTCATCTCTAACAAGGAATGAAGCTTTCTCGGTCCGACTGTTCTATTAATATATCCATGAGATCACTATGCAGAAAAATATCTGCATTTCTTCAGTGCCCAAAGGGTAGTTCTTCTGGATTCTCAGACTTCCTATGGCAATTCTGGTACTGAGAAGCGTGTGTGTGCTACCTTACTGAAAGGGAAGCATTGTTGTTATATTCTTTTAAAGTTTGCCACACAATCCATTTATGTAAACGGTTTTCACAATGTGGAATATGGTTGTATTGCAAAATGTAATATCCTGCTTTTGAGCAGGCAACAATCATATAGCAACACTGCTTGTGTTCTGTTTCTTCCCATGTACCAATTTTATGATTAGAATCTTCTATGTTTTGGGTGATGTTATTTGCCGTAATTTGTCCAAGGACTGTTGGATTGATGACTTGCAACGTCAAGAAATAACATTCTGCATAATAATTATTACATTCTATTTTATAATGATGAATTCTGTAGGGAAGACTGCCCTAATTTCTTTCATTGAGACTATGATCCTTATCAAAACAAAATTCTCCAGAGTTTGGTGATTGTCTGAACAGGCCATCTGACGATAAGATGAAAGGAAAGATCTATGCTACCATCTCATTGATAACATCTCAGAAGATGTGAAAAAAACTATAACAAAGAATGGAGGTGTAAGATGGAAGGCAAGAAACTTCCTCGAGTTTTGTGTTTGCATTCCCCCAGAGCATCTGTTATCCCAGAGACCGACTACAGAATCAGCACTTCCCGCAGCAAAATATATCTATGCCGGAAAAGAAGGGTTTTTCAGCAACATCCCATCAAAGAGTTCACCAATCAGTTTCAATACTCAATACAGCCCCCTCAAGTAGTTTACTACGGATTGGCTTTCCCATTTCAGTCTATGCATAAAAAAGAATGAGATAAAATATTCCAAGACGCACGCACCTTCCCAATGGGTCAATGAGCCAAGAGTTCGTCAACTGCGAGTTCCACATTATACAGGTTATCTATCTCTCTCTGTCGCTCCCTCGATCTGCTTCATTTCCAGGTATTGTGGACGCACGCACCTTCCCCAATGGGTCAATTGCAATGTAGTAACAACCAGCAGCATGAGCCAAGAGTTCGTCAACTGCGAGCACTTCCACAATACCTGGAGATGAAGCAGATCGAGGGAGCGACAGAGAGAGATAGATAGCCTGTATAATGTCGAGCACATTTGGACAGCAGAGCAAGAACAAACCAATAATAACAGTCTTCTTTGCTGAATTAGTTCTCACCATTCCCTGTGGTTAAAAAGAACATGCTCCCCATTCATGTTCCAGGTGATCTCATTCAGCTGATAAGGAACGATACTGGAAGTAATAGAAACAAAATTTGCCAAGTGCTTAAAATTGAAAGAACACATGCTTGCTGACAGTACCAAAAGAAAGGCATACAACATTGTCAACTCGTCATCCTAGCATGCACACAAAAAGCAAGCCAAGACCATCACATACTTGCTGTGGAAGTACCAAACAAAAGGAAGGCATTGCAGAAGAGCTGCCAAGAACTGCTTGTGGGATAAGAAATGCATATTGCAGAATTCAGCAGCGAATGAGAAACCATTTACTCTGATGCCAACTGCTATGCGAGTGCCATCAGGCTTATATCTGATATTTATGTTCTCCCCATTGAGTTCCACTTGCTGTGGGTATTTTCTGCCTGCAGACACGAGGAAGACACCCTCAAGGATTATTTAACACCACTCCAGTATAAGTTATATGACATGTAATGAAGCCACCTTCTTTACAACAAGAAAAGGGAAGGGGGGAAGAAGCCAAATGAAATGATTGAATTGCGCAACATAAATAGTCCTAGTCCAGCAACACTGATTTTCAAAGATCTATATTTCTTCGTTTAGGGGGAAAATTCATTAAATGCAATATCCTTCATCCAGATCATTAATCCTCATGTTTTCAAAGATATCCGAACAGTAAGGAAAATACGCATTTATAATCTGAGATATGCTTGCCCTTGAACAGAGACATATCATCAAAGTTTTAGATTACCTTTACTCAAACATGCTAACAATATCCATAACTTACTATCAGAATCCCACAAGTGAACAGTCTCATCACCCAATGCAAAAGCAATCAAATCCACATATTTTGGCCTTTTAGCTCAGTATTTTTAACGTCACCCCACATAACCAAATAACATACTGATCAAAAACCAGCGAACAGCTGAAAGTAAACAGACTTCTATAAACACAATGACTAATGAAAAGAAGTCCTTACAAAAAGTGAGATAAAAAGAAAATCAAACCACATCAAACTAGCATCTGTTCGCAAACAATTGAACTTCACTCTATCAGAATGATACATAAAGTCCATGACTTTACAGTTTTTCCATACGATGATTAGAATATAAGGTTTTTCCTTCTTTTTTTATTTTGCCCCCCAACAAAAGCATTATGATGCAGCAGATGCTTTACACCATTGAGTTTGTAACAAGTAGGAATTCCTCTGCCAATATTTGAGCCAAAGTGCTACTTAACTTTTGAGTCCACTCGTCTAGCTTAATTTTTCCTACTTCCGATAAATATAAATAATACTGGCTCCCTCAATCATGAAGTGATGAATTTGAACTAAATTCCAGCTATAAGATTCGATCATCTGCAGATACTTTGTTAATGATTCTAACTTAATCCCTCCATTATTATCTTGTGTGATTCTATAATCTTCCATCCGAGAACACTTTGCACTTTTCTTGAACCACTGTAACTCTGTAGAAAACGTTACTTTCCAAAAAACTAACACAGTGTGGATAATCTGTAAAAGTAGCTCAGGGAGGTGATCATCCCTTAGACTTTAACTCCATCAGCTTCCTGCTACCGAAACGCATAGTAGAACCTGAGAGGTTGACTGAACTCAAGACCAACATAGGAATGCAAACTTATAATAAGACGTAGCCATCAAGTTGAGGGAAATGGTGGGTGAGCTTGGAAGCTCTCAATGCATCCTTAAGATATAAAATATTATGAAGTATTTAGTAATTTTTTTAAAGAAAAGAGCTTATATATAACATCTTAAAATCAAAGGTTAGGATCTTATAAGCTCTTACAAAATTATCGTTACTAATATCTTATGGTTTTAAAATCTTATTTCATCCAACCATTTTAATAACTTATTTTAAAAATAAAGTTTAGCATCTTATAATGCTCTCCCCTAAGGATACAGACGAGCCGAATTGAGCCGAGCTTTGACCATTATTTCAAGCTCCAGCTCAGCTCAACTTGATTCGTTAGACTCAAACCTATCAACAAATATAAGCTCGAAATCAGGCTCGGACTCAAGTGAGCTCGAACTCAAAAAGTTAAATTACTTTATAAAAAATTCTAAAATTAATATATTTTATTATATTTTTTATATATAAATATTTTTTAAAAAAAATAAGCTCACAAGCCGGCTCGTGAATTTGCGAACAAGAATTATTTGGCTCAAGTTTGGCTCAAAACCTATATGAACTTGGCTCAAGCTCAAACACTTTTCGAGTCAACTCGTCAGGCTCGTGAGCTAGTTAGGTTCGTTTGCATCCCTAAGCTCAACAACAAAAACCAAGCAATTTTTGTAATAAATTAGTATGTGTGGCACTAGTGTTTAAAATATAATTTAGCAGCACACATTAATATAAAAACAAGCAAACAAAAAGTAAAATATGTTCCTAATGTGAAATACTCAAAACAACAATTACAAGAACAAAAATAGGAAAGAAAGCAAACTAGAAGCAAATTTGGGTATAAAATCGAAGAACAGAACAACAGTGAGTCGAGGCCCATATGAATGTAGATTCCTTAAGGTTTTATCCGCCTCTCATTGGTGCTCGAGGATTGTTCATGGAAAATCTCCCAAGATACAAAGACTTTAGAATAGCCAAATACGGCACTCCCATCAACTGAACCTCCAATCCGAATTGATTTGAACATATGTTGTGATGTGTATGTACAAGTATGAGTGCCTAAAATACTGGCATGGTAGAATGCTTATATAAAAATTTTCTAGTGGCAAGAAACTGGACAACACTTATATTTATAGGACCTGAATGCCTATTCTTATAAGACATGACCCTAAATCTGTTAGATTAAATAAAGGTTGTGGCCTTTATTTGAATTCCAAATGTCATGGGTTGCAACTCTTTTAAGAGATTATACATGACTTTTAGAAGAATTATTTCGGCCTCAAAATCGAAAATTTAAATAATTATGATAACAATAATTATATAAAATAAATATTGTTATTTTTGAATTATTTCTTAATTTATTCATTTATTTATTTTCAATATTTTTTCTTCAGAAAGATAATATCTAGAACATACCCATACTCGCACCCATGTCATCGCCCACAGCTATGCCCTGCTTGTCCCGAACCGAACGAAGCCCAACCGACGGGCCGGCCAGATGGACGGCGTGCATGTGTTCTTGAAATCAAACCTACTCCCATGTAGGTCCTCCCTTTCAAAAACTTGGTACCCTTAAAGTAGTCTAGGCCACACCCAATTGTTTAACTAGCTCAACTTTAGCTTGGGATTCCAATGTGGGATGGATGCTATCCACCCACTTCCATGCCTTAATCCTTAGTCCATAAGTAATCTTTAGCTCAATTTGCTCATTTCATACCTCATTAATTTGGCGCTTAGCTACTCTATAAACATCTCCTCAATGAGATAAATCCATTGGTAAAAATTTCATTATCTTTTGTTTTATAGAGCTCAATTAATTTCATTCTAAAGTTAGTGGGTCTTTATTATAATATGCCAAAATTCTAACATCCCCCATATGAATGAGCAAATTGTCTAACATATATGCTCATGAATGCAAATGGACAACTGAAGTTTAGCTTAAGTGATATTGCATCTGCAGAGGTAGCTTTTGGCTTGAAACCTTCCTTTGTGAGCACTATCAGGTGCACTTGCCAACCAGTGAATGTAATATCTTGAACTGTTTGGCTTTTGTGTACACCAACACACTCAATAGTCAGTTTTATGGTTTAACTGTTGTGTTCATTTCGGCCCTAAACAACTCTTAGTGTTCAAGAGTACTACTCTGAAAATTCAGCCTTAAAAATTCTCATAGGATCATCACAATCCCTACTCATATAGTTGACTTCTCATTAAGAGGTTCATGTTATACCCTCACTCATCATATTGAGATATGAGAGTCATTAAAAACAATGCTTATTCTAGAACTTTTGCAGGTTGTATAGTTGCTCATCAATGGAATAGGGTAGAGGGTTGTGGCCTCCTAATAATGCTTCCACGACAAGTCATAGTTGCATAAATTGTTTTTCCCTTTGAATCTATTTTGTGGGATCTCCAATCACAAAAGTAGGGTTGCCATTATGGTGACTCAGTTATTTAAGGACATCAGTCCCATTCCTCTAATGATTTATTTACCTGCTCTCTATTTACCCCTTTGGTTAGCGGATCCGCAAGGTTATCCTTAACTTTACATGGTCTATTGAGATAACTCCACTAGAGAGCAATTGTCTAATGATGTTATATCTCCTCCATATTTGTCGAGACTTACCATTATACATAATACTTTGTGCCCTTCCGATGGAAAATTGGCTATCACAGTGGATGTTGATCGCCAGCACAAATTTTATCCAATTTGTAATGTCTTCCAAAAATTAGCATAGTCATTATGCTTCCTTGCTTGTTTTATCCAAGACAATGAACTCTGACTCGATCATTGATCTTGCTATATAGGTTTGCTTCGAGGATTTCCATGATATGGCAGCCCAACCTAACATGAATACATATCCACTTTTGAACTTGGACTCATCAAAATTAGATATCCAATTAACATCATTGTATCCCTCAATTACAACTGGACACTGGTATAGTACAACCCATACTTAATAGTATGATTTAGTTACCTTAATACTCTGACAATGGCATTCCAATGCACTTGTCCAAGGTTACTTGTATAACTATTTAACTTATCAACCGCATATGCAATATATGGCCTCGTGTAGTTCATAGTGTACATAAGGCTTCTAATTATATATGCGAACTTCACTTGAGCCCTTTCTTCACCAGCATTTTTGGTAAGTTGTTGGTTTACATCAATGGGTGTTTTCACCGAGTTGCTTGTTGCATTTAGAAACTTTTGCAACACTTTCTCAATATAGTAAGATCGTGTGAACGCTAGCCCATCATATGTTCTTACAATTTTAATTATGAGTATGACATCAGTGAGATCCATATCTTTTATATTGAAATTGCGACTTAGTAATTATTTTATCTCTTTAATGACGTCTATGTTGCTTCCCATGATTAATATGCGTCTATGTATAGACATACAATGACATACTCATTTTGTGTACCTCTAATGTACACGCACTTGTCACACTCATTGATCTTGAAGCCATTGGGTATTATGCTTGGTCAAATTTTAAATGCCATTGTTTAGGTGCTTATTTTAAATCGCAAAATAATTTAACTAATTTACACACCTTTTTTTTTCTTGGCTCAAAACCACGAACCCCTTAGATGTTCCATATAAATTACCTCATTGAGGTCACCATCTAGAAATGCCATTTTTACATTCATTTGATGTATGTCAAGATTATTAATAACAGCGCAGATACTTAATAGTTGAATTGAAGTTATTTTAGTCACCGACGAGTATGCATCAGAGTAGTCAAGACTTTCCTTCTGTAGTTATCCTTTGACTATTAACCATGCCTTGTATTTGTCTATCATATCATCAGCTTTTATTTTCCTCTCCAAAATGCATTTACACCCCATAGGTTTATTTCCAGAGGTAAATCTACTAATTCCTAGGTATGGTTTTGCATTATGGACTTGATTTCGAATTATTTCCTTAAAGGGGCCTCAAGAGTTGTCATAGCTTCAGTAAATGTCCGTGGTTCATTCTCTAATATATAAGTCAAGAAGTCGAGTCCAAAATATTTAGACCTTCTACCTCTTTTGCTACATTTGGGCTCAATGTCCTTTTTGCCCGACTCTTGAACTTATCGAGGTCTTTCGAATATTACTCGTCCTTCATTTTTTCGAAGAAATACTTCTTTAGAGAAGCTTGTGTTCCTTGACTTGATTATCGTACTTGAATGTCGTCAATATCAGATTTATGTACAAGGAATCGATAAGTAGAACTATGTTGTGCATAACCAATAAAGATCCATTAACTGTCTTAAGTCCTATTTTGTCCATTCCAGGAGGTGGTACTCCTACTTTAGCTAGGTATCCCCACACTCGAAGATATTAACAAGATGGTGGGCATCCTTTCCATACCTCGTAAGGTGTTTTTTGTAATTTCTTTTAGGTTATCTTATTAAATAAATGATTCGTAGTTAACACTACTTCCCTCCACATATTTTGAGATGCCTCTACATTAATTAATAATGCATTCATCATCTTTTTTAGAGTTTGATTTTTGTGCTCAGCAATGTTGTTTGATTGTGGTGCATAAGGTGTTGTTACTTCATGGATTATTCCATGTTCAACATAAAACTCTTCAAAGGGATGGACATATTCTCCACCTCTATCACTTTGAAGTATCTTTATTTTCTTCCCAAGTTGATTCTCAACCTCATTTTTATAGTGTTTAAGTACTTCAATAGCTTCATCTTTGCTAGAAAATAGATAAACATGACAATATCTTGTACAATCATCTATAAAAGTTATAAAGTAGTTTTTCCCTCCTCTTGATTACACCATTTTTAAGTCACACATGTCAATATGAATTAAACTTAATGATTAAGTGCTTCTTTCAATTGCCTAAAAAAGAATTTTAGTCATTCTTGCCTGAACGCACATTTCACATGTGTCAAGATCTAACTTAGGCAAAACATCATTTTTAGCTAGTTTAATTAAAGTACCAAAATTTACATGCCCTAGTCTATGAATGCCATAAACGAGATACTCCAACAAATAAGCTAAATTTACTTTATTTTTATTAATAACTTCTTTTCGTACATTCTTTGGTATGATGGTCATTACTTTTCCTTTACAAAAGACCATCAAACAAATAGCTTTTTCCTATATACACACCATTTTCTTAAGTGCAAATTTGTCGCATTCAAAAACTAGTCTAAACCTATTCTTACTAAGCATAGGACTCGACACTAATTTTCTTCTTGTGTCTGACACGTGAAGCACGTTGTTGAGAGTTAACTCCTTCCCCTGAGGTCATTTTAAGTACCACCTTTCCAACTCCATGCACTTTGGAAGTTGAAGAATTTCCCATGAATAAGTTTTCATCTTTAGCATTCTCATATGTTGTGAACAAGCTTCTGTTTGAGCACATGTGTTGAGTGGCCTCAATATCCGCTCACTGATGCTTGGGATTTTCTTTGTTAGGTTTATCTTAGAAACCACAGCTAATAGGTTCAACTTGTTCACACCGTTTGAGAGGTTGTCCACCTTAGTCACATTTGCATATGCAGTCTTTTTTTTCTTTGAAAGCCTATATTTCTTTAGAGTTCCTCTTTGTTGACGGTGTTGGCAGTCCTTTGCTCGACAACATGGCTTGCCATAAACATAACAGCTTCCCTCAAACTTCTTTTTCTTCTTCTTTTTCTCATTTTGGTGTTCAGACATACCCCTTTTTCGTTTGTTTGAAGGACTTGCTCCATAATATTCGCTTTGTTCTCATAAGCATTACCACCTCCTTTCTTTTTGTGAAGCTGGTTATCTTCCTGAATTCTCAATCTCAAGATCAAATCCTCAAGATTTATATCCTTTCTTTTGTGCTTGAGATAATTTTTGAAGTTCTTCCACCCCTGAGGCAACTTTTCAATTAACACCGCAACTTAGATTACCTCTCCAAATGTCATTTCTTTAGCAGTCAACTCGTGCAGTATCATCTAATACTCATCTACCTTGGACATCACAGATTTTGAATCAATTATTACAAATCCAAGGAACTTACCAACAATGAATTTCTTTATGCCGACATATTCCATTTTGTATTTTTTCTCAAGTGATTCGCAGAGCTCCTTGGCCGTAGAGATATGACTATAAACGTTGTACAATGTATTGTCTAACCAAGTATTTAGTTTTTGCATAAGAAATCCCCATGATTCCAAGCATCAACGGCTGCCACGGTCTATATATCCGAATTTTCCCCTGAGGCTGGATGTTCTTTGCTCAAGAAGCTTGCTAGGTTTAGTGTGGTGAGGCAAAGCAGCATCTTTTGTTGCGATCATTCAGAGTCCTTCCCTTTGAACTTTTCTGGTTTCTCTGTTTGTCCAACTGTAATGAGGGTAGGAAGAGTAATACCAACTACAACCAAGATAGAAGGAGCAATCCACCACCAACACCACCGGTGTTGGACTCAGTAGGCATGTTAGGCATATTTGTCACCGTAGTAAATTTCTACAAGCCAATATAAAAGAACAATTATACAACTTATTTGAAAAGATAAAATAGAAACAAATTTAAACAGGACAATATAATTCATACACTAATTTAAACAAGAGCATAAAATAAGCAATTCTGTCCAAAAATGAAGTTATAAAAACAAATAAGTAGACACTCAAATTTTCGAATATAAATATGATTCAGGATGGTTTACAAATTCTGGAATAAAACTTAAATACTAGACAATGTTCTACTTAAAACAAATACTACATGATATTCTACTTAAAATAGAAACTTAGATAGGAACTTAACTATTTATTGTGCAACAAATGATACAAAATTACTACTAAATAATACTTATAAACATAGAGGAAACATAAAACCTTAAGACTGTAATAAATTCGTGTGTGTGTGTGCAATAGTGTATAAAATACAATTTAGCAGCACAAGTTAATGATACAGAAACAAGCAAAGAAAAAGTAAAATGTGTTCGTCATGTAATATACTACAGAAGAACAATTACAGGAACAGAAATATGAAAGAAAGCAAACCAAAAGTAAATTCGAATATAAAAATGGAAGAATAGAATGACGGTGAGCAAGGCCTTCACAAATGCAGCCTCCTTAAGGTTTTATCCGTCTCCCAATAGTGCCCGAGAACTGCTGATGAACAACCTCCGAATATATAGTGATTTTAGAATAATTAAAGGCGACACTCATGTTGGCTAAACCTCTAAATCGAACGGACTTGAACTTCTATGTGTGATGATGCGGGATATGCAAGTATGAGTGTCTAGAATGCTAGTATGCTAGAATACTTGTATGGATAGTTTTTAATGAGAAGATACTAGACAACACCTATATTTGTAGGACCTAAATGCCTATTCCTATGGGACATGACCCTAAATCTATCGAATTAAATAAAGGTCATGACCTTTATTTGAATTCCAAAGTCTATAAATTGTAATTCTTTGACGAGATTAGATATGATTGTTGGAGAAATTATTTTAAATAAATTTTCTTCAAACAGATAATATCTGATAGACACCTGCACCCCCGCCTCTAGCCCAAGCTGGCCGGGCAGCGCGCACACATGTGGTTCTTGAAATCAAACCTACACTCCAAAGACTTAGGTACCTCCAAAGGGATCCAACCTCTTAGGCCACATTGAAATTATTTAACTAGCTCAACTTTAGCTTGGGATTCCAATGTATGATGGGCACTCCCAGTCACTCTCATGCCTTAGGTAATCCTTAGTCCATAGGTCATCTTTAGCTCAATTTGCTCACTCAATACCTCATTAAGTTTAGCACTTAGATGCTTCATAAACATATCCTCAACAAGACAAATCCATTGGTATAAATTTTATTATCTTTTATTTTATAGAGCTCAATTAATTTCTCTCCAGATTTGGTGGATCTTCATTTTAGTGTGCCAAAATTAACATTTTGATCAATAGAATCGGAGGAGAGTTTCGTGCTAGGACAATTCCATGCACCAAATACACCTCTTTTTACTAGAAACACAAATAATGCTTCAACTCCATTTTCATGTAGATTATTGAAACGAATTGTGTAGATGGGTAAACTCAGAGAGAAACTTTGATTTAAATGTCATTTAGGGTTTTGTAGTTGTGCCTTCTTCTTCTGGTCTTGGTACTCTAAGCAGATTCCTCCATTAATACTGAAAATTCTTTGCTATTCAGCATTCGCTACCACCAATTTAAATTTTACTCTCTCTCTTGCTCCTAATTTTAAGGTGATTTTGGTTCTCAAATAACTAATGACAAGCATTTATATAACTAAGTTTTGGTGCTGCATTCACTTTCTTATAAAATAATCTAATGTCAAAATTTAAAACTAACAAAACTGATATCTTATTTTACTATTATAGTTTCTGCAAACATTTTTATTTTTAGATCAAAGTAAAGTTCATTAAATGAAACATGCAAGGATCAAGCAAGCACAGTGGAATGTTTCTAGTAGGGTGAATTGTATTTTTGGTCCCATATATTAGGCTTATTTGGATTTTAATCTCATTTTTTATGACTTTCGCATATTACATCCAATAAGTATCTCTTTTTCTTTCTTTTTTTTTTTCAATAGAGCTAGTCACGTGCTACTTATTTGGCCGCTTAGTACATTTTGGGTCCCATAAGTTAGGTTTGTTTGAATTTTGATACCAACAAAGTGAAAAACCATCAACCAAGAAATCACCAACAAATATAGCAACATAATTTGCCTTTTTTGAAATTTTAATAATTTTTCCTCCATTACATTCGACATCCTAAGCAATTCAAGTATCACTTATCTTACTTTTTCACATATTTGAAGACCTTCCCAAACAAAGAAACTATATACCTATTATTTATGGAAGCACAACCATGGAACCTCCTATTTGGATTTTTATCTCTTCATGAGGTTTTCAATGGAGTTGGTGTGCCGTAGAAACAAACGGCACCTTCACTTGCAGCCATATTTCTTTCCTCTTCTGCAAAAATATGTTGGAGCTCCCGTTGGGACCAAAAATCCAAACGGTCTTATGGGCCAAAAAGGCTCAACTTAATAGCCATGTGAGTGACACGCGAGTTGCTCCGTAAACTTCTGGATGGAAGCTCATTTGAGTCCTCAAATTGGAAAAAAAAATAAAAAAATACTCTTATTAAATGCAATGTGAGAAGCTGATAAAAAATAAGATCAAAATTGAAATAGGCGTAACTTATGGACCAAAAATACAATTTACTTGTTTCTAATGCATGAAACAATAAACAAAAGACACAAAAAAATAATTAAAAAAAGAATCAATTGTTTTCTCATATGTGTAATTAATTACATTTACTATTTCAAATGTATTAATTAGCAGTATTTATTGAGTGCTCATGCGTTTACTTATTTAATTACTTGTTGCGTACGTGTATGTCATTGGCAAAGTCCACGAGTTAAAATAAAATGAATTCTTTATGTGTGTGTTTGTGTGTTTTTTTAATATTTTAAATGAATTTGTCATTTACTGAAGCTAACTATTTTCACACAATATTTAAATTTGATTTTTTTTTCAAGTGATTGATTCACAAACGTTTTACTGGACCTCTAAGAATTCCCTAGCTAACTAGTACCCAATAATCAACAGAAAGGAATATTTTGGACAATGCAAATGCTTCAATTCTTAAATAAAATATTTGAAAATGATTACTCCAAGTTATCCTCTTTCAACACACTTTCTATATAAATTTTGGCTCCAATTCTGTTCATGAGTTTTCTTAATAGGAAGTAAAATAAGCGAAAATTGAAACAATTTCTTGTATTTAGATTGTTGAGTTGGATCCATCTTTTTTGACGATACAAATACTGTTTTCACACTTATAAATTTTATTTTAGAAATAAACTTTTGAAGTATTCAAATAAAATAAAATATTGAAATTTATAAGATATTAGTAATAAAAATCTATAATTAATAGGGCCTAAAATTAAAAATTATTAAAATTTTAAAAATAAGTTAAATACTTATAAAATCCTAACATCTTATTTCGAAAAATTATAAAATTTAATTTAAAAAAATATTATCAAATACTTTAAAATATCTTATACATTATGAAACATCTTATAAAATATTTTAAAATATTTAGAAGTTGATCCAAATACCCTTCTAATATTAACAAACAGTACTGTGTATAATTCACCATCTTCTAATTTTGAAAGGATAGTAGTATTAAGTGCAAATACAACATTCTTAAGCAATTCCTGATTGGCAACAACTAAAACTAGGAAGAACAACTTAAACAAATATCTTTATTCAATGTTGACTTGGAATAATCAAATAAATATTTGCATAATCAAAGAAACGTAAAATAGAAAAATGAAAAAGTCCAACCAAATGACCACCTCCTGAACATTGAAACAGAATTTTCAAATATAATAAGAACTTGATTTTATTTTATTTTATTTTTTTCCTTTGAAAAATATTCAATCAACCTCCGAAATACATGGAGAAAAAAGCCTGCGTATGGCCAGCGGCTCTGATTGGTTTCCCATTGTGAAAAAAATATAATAAAAACCAACATCGCACCTACCACTCTCCTCAATATACATTACGTCTTGTGAGCACAGATACCATTATTATTATTAACCAACAACATCAAGAAAAACATGTGGTTCATTAACATAAGTCTTTTACATAATGTGAGGGATTAGAAGTTCGAATTCAAACAGACTCATGATGTATGTGTTTGTATATAAATAAAAAAAAAAAAAACTATGCAGTACATATAAGAAATGAAATTAAAAATTAATAAAAAGAGAAAGTTAATCAAAAGAAAAAAAAAAATGAAAAAGGGAAGGGCATCAAAATCAAGAGAAGGAAATTGACAGTGGACAAAGCTCCCATGATTGAGGCCAATCAATAATGATGATTCACGAGCACTTTAGTCACCTGTTGTGGTGGCTACCTGTTGTTGCGCCCAAGGCCACCACAACAGTGTAAAGTAATTTCCCTTTTTCTAAAGGCTTTTACTTACCTCGTTTTTCCAACTATAAAATTAAAATTATACCGGTAACAATAAGGCTCGTGCGGTGCCACAGCAATTTTCCTATGGGACAACAGTGTGGAATGATTGACGGATTTAGCCTTTATCTAGCGTTTTGGCACATTCTTGGCCCCTTTGGTTTTATTTTCATTTTTAATTTTTATTTTCATCATTTCTAAAATATAAAAAATTAGTTAGTGAAAATAGTTGAAAATAAGTTTGTGTTTAAATAGATTGTTGGAAAAATAATGATTATACTGATTTTAATAGGTTGTAGATGAAGAAAGATAAAATAATGGAATAAAAAGAGAAAGTATATATATTATTGGGAGAAAATATATAGGTTATTGGATAATAGGTTTTGAAAATGAAAATAATATTAGGTAAAAATGTATAACAAGTGATATATTTCATTTTAAAAATAGTAGGAAATATAAAAATGAGTTTTGAAAATGAAACAAAACGGGCCCTTTTGCATGTGTGCTAAAAATTTTATATTACTTTTTATAAAATAATTTTATTATACTTATTAAGTTTTTATTTAAATAAAAATAAAAATGATAATATTGAAGTAGAGAATAGGTGGGTAATAAGTGGTGGTTAATATATGAGTTGCGATAAAAAAAAAATGAAGATACTTTAGGGCCATTAATTAAAATTAAACATACTAAAAAATTATGATTTTTTATCAATAGTAAGATAATAGTATACATATTAGGAAAAAAAAAAATCTTTCTTCACCCCATTCCCCTGCTTTTGTTCAACTCATTGACTACTAAAAAAATTTCTCGACAACTATTATTTTTACTCATTTATAGACCTCAATCTATTACAACAACTAATAAATTTTGACACGCTTAATACGTGTGCAAAATCTTTTATAATATAAAATAAATAAATATTTATTTATTTTTTTTATATGTTGCTATATGTTTTTTTAAATATGTTTGATATATTTATTCAAAGTTTTAGGATGAATAAAAATTTTAATTAGAAGATAAAAAGAAAGAAAAAAAAAAGCAAATAATTAAAGAGAAAAAAGCATTACGAAGAGAAAAGAAAAAAGAAAAGAATAAGAAAATTACATTATTGACCTTTGAAGAGAATCAAGTTGTCGCCTAGATAGAACTTGACATATTGGAATAAATTAATTTAAGTCTTCAAGTTTATCTTATCTATACTGTACAAAAGGGAAGGCATTTTACACATTCAAATTGATAATTACGTCATGTTACATTAAATTTTAAATTATCAATTATATCCTTAGTTTTTAATTTAATTTAAAAAATATATTTATAAATTAATATAACATTACAAAACACAAGTAATATAGTTGAAATATGATGAAAAAATTATTGAATATGGCCGAGTATATATATTCTACAATTTTAAACTTTAACATAGGAATTATTTGATATAATGTGCTTATGTTAATCAACAATTAATATTATATGTTATTCAATATTGATATTGTTAATTAATAATATTTATGTATGCTACACAAAAAATTAATATTTTATTATTTATCAATATAATTAACATCAATAATATGATAAATTAAGTTTATTCACACAGAAATGGCATACCATGACAACTAATTTTAAGATAATACAAACACATTTATTGATTGATATACCACATGCAAATTATAAAAATTAGAGATTTTTGACATAGTTAATGCACATATTAAAATATTTTACAATAAAAATGAAATTAAATATTTATTTAATTTTTATATGCTATTATAATTTTTTTAATAATTTTAATATATTTATTTAAAATTTTAAGATAATTTAAAGAAAAAAAGTTAAAAATGAGATGAAAAATAAAAAAATAAATAATTAGAGAAAGGGAAAAACATTAGAGATGAAAAACTTTAAAAAGATCTATTATAATTATAATTTAATATAAAATTAATTTTATCAATTTACTTGAAATATTCTAAATTAGTCATTAAAAATCTTATATTTTATTAACAGTATAAATAACACTAGAATAACAAGCATTAAGAGGAAGGTGAAGAGATCAGAGATGAATTCTTCCCGTTCCGTCCCTTTGTTTAATTGTTTCAAGGGTACATTTGTCAATTTGAGTTTTTTGGCTCTAAATTTAGAAGAATTGTTGTGGCATTATCACAAACCTAATAATAACAATAACTATAGTAAAAGCATTAGCCAAAACCTAAGCTGAAGCTCGAGTAAAAGAAAAAAAGAATAAAAAAAAAATTATCCCCACTTCAATTAAAAGAAACACTTTTAGTTGAAATTTGAAGTAGTCGAAAATAGTTTGGTTAAAATTATAGGTCTTAACGTGTGTTAGTTAGTAATCATAAACATAACATATTTTTATAATTTACTAATTATCGTGGCACGCTATTTCTGTGTGCATAATAATTTATTTTACTATTAATGTTAATTGTATTAATAAATAATAAAATATTTAATTTTTATAATACAGATAAATAATAGTATAATTTTAACAATAACCACACTGAATATCATACAATATCAATTATCCATTAATATAAATTCAAATATAGCAAGTAATTTCTACACTAAAGTTTAAAAATATTAAATATACCTACTTACACATTTCGTAAGTTTTTTGTTTACTTTTGTTTTTTTCATTTTATATCAATTGATAAATGCATTTTTGAAATTAAACTCAAAATTAAGGGTATAGTTGGTTATACAATTTTTTATGTGATATGGTGCAATCACCACTTTGAATGTGTAAAAGACCTATAATATAGATAAATTCCTCTATTATGTCCTGATTTGTGCAATCAAATTTAAGAGAATCTCAAGAAAAAAGGGTTTGTTTGGTTATGTTTTAGATATTTAGGAGAAAATATTTGGAAAAAATTATTTTAGTAGTGAGATTGAAGAATATGATGATTATTTGTTATTATTTGGAGATTGTTGAAGAATATTTTGAGAGAAAATAACTTATTTATAAGTATTTTGTGAAAATAAAATTTACTACATACATCGCATCAGTTTAGTTTTCTTTGAATTAGTAGGGTAAAAATAAATTATATTTATATATAACAATTAATTAGTTATATATATAATAATAATTGGTTTGTTATGTATAATTGTTATATTCTTTGAGACAATATTTTAAAAAAGAAAAAAAAAATTTAAATAGTGACATCAAAAAGTGCACGTTGGAAGACAAACAAAACCTAAATATTTTATATCCGAAGAAAAAAAAAAAATTGTATTATCACCCTAATCCTTGGAAGCGGTAAATCTCAAAGAGAGAGAGAGGGTAAGAATTTACAGTACTGAATGCTGAATCAGCACCAACTGGTACTGTGGAGAAGACAACATAGTAGGACAGCTCTAAATAGTAGTCATTCTCAGCATCAACAACAACAGTAAATACAAGTGCCCGTGTCTCTGAAGTCTGAACTATTGGGCTGGACCAACCCCCCATTCCTCTCTCTCCCTCTCTCTCTCATTCATACTTCTCCAATAAATACACAGCCCTCCTTTCACAATTTTGATTCCTCCTCCTACTTTTACTGCCCTTTTGCTTTTGCTCCACCGACGCACCACCTCTATTCCTCCCTGCCCACCATAAATTAATCCGCCAGCTGTTTTTACTGCTTCTTCACTTCAACTTATAGTTTACTCGGTCGTGGCCGGATCTGACGGCGGTGATCATCGTCGCTGCCGGAGAGGATGTCGTCCGGAAGATACATGGCCTACTCACCCTCCCCCACTGCTCCTCACTCTCCTCACATCGGCGCCGCCGCTGCCGCTGGCGGAGGTATCCAGGCTGCTACTGTTCTAGTCGAGCAAGAAAAGTAATTTTCTTTTTGTCGTGATCTTTTTTCTTTTTTCTTTTTTTATAATACAAAGAGCTGTAGGTAAATATTACCTCTAGATCTTGCAGACTGTTGTTCTGGTAGTACTTTAGTTTCTTTCTTTCTCGTTATTTTTATGTAGAATATTGTTTTGGCATGCGCTGGAAGTTTAATGCAGTGAAAATTATGTTCCCAAACCTGTAAATTGGGTGGAAATGTGTAATTTTTGAACTTGGAATTGTTTTTAATTACCAAGTGATCTCTGTGGTTCCTGAAAAATAAATAATCATGGGGTTTGAGTGTTCTCTTTGTCCCTAGATTGATTATGAACTTGATACAGCCTGGATGTAGTGAATCAAAGGTTCTGTTTCGATCCTGTTCAGAAAGGTCGATCATATAAAAATAGCACTACCCCAAGAAATCAAAATTGTTACGGCATTCATCGTTAAACAACCTGATGATCAAATACCTTAAGTATTTTTAGGTTTAACTTATTCTATTGTCAAGAAAAATAGAGAGATCAATATTTTCCTTTTGTTTTTCCCGTCCTTTTTTATGACATGCTCAATCCACAATAGAATCACTTTGTACACAAATGCTCAAGATATTATGTTATGGCAACTAATGCTGAGGATGTTATGGTATTGCAACACTGACAGGTATCTCTCAGAATTGCTGGCAGAACGTAACAAGCTTAGTCCTTTTATGGCTGTGTTGCCAAATAGCTATCGGTTGCTGAATCAGGGTGAGTCTATGATTCAACATTTTTTGAGTCTCTTGTATGGAAATCAAGTGCCACTATTTTTGAGAAAATTGAAAGCTTTTGCTTCATGAATTGAAAATTCTTCCATACACCCTACAAGGTCCTGTCTAATGTTATTGCAGCCACCGGATGTACATTGAAGCTTTTCAAGTTCTTACTTGGAAACCATAATATGCCATAGTGGATGCCTTGTGCATCTGTGAGATGGATCAAAACTAATTGAGAGGAGGAAGGGATAGGAGAAGTCAGGGAGGAGGAAGAGCACCCCGGGGGGGTGGGTTGAGGATTGACAATTGTATATGAATAGATTGTTGTTGTACTATTGGTGTCTTTTTTTGGTGATGCAACCTTATGGTCTCGTGCTATGCTATCATCTTTACTTATGCCATTTCCTGGGCCCATTCCTCACTGCATCCTGCATAACATTCAGCATGTTTGGTGTATATGACTGATTGGATCTCTTTTCAAATGAGTTGTTTGATTATCAACAAGAACCAATTTTCTATACAAAATTTTCAAAACCTGCACGGCATACTCAAATCCCTCTAAAATTTCTTACCAATATTTTAAGAATCATATTTTTTTTCAAGGTAAAGAATTTTCTGCAGTGGGATTACTCTTTAATACAGTATTTATCCCAATGCAGAGAATTGCTGAACAAGTGGATCCTGTAAATGCTAATGCTCTTGCACTTCAGTGACTACCAATTCTTTGTTTTGGACCGCTATCAATTAGAATTTTGAGATGGATGTGAAGAAATTATTTGCTTGAATAATGTTTTCAAAAGATAAGCTTTACATACAAGCTTGCCCTCACTAATGTATGTCTGAAAAGATAGGAACTGAATGCCTTGTTTTACATGATTGATATTTTCATGGAACAGCATGAATGATTATTTGTACCAAGTGGATGTTTTACAAGAGGCACCAATGTACCTATGATTTTATGTCCGACAATGTTTACCATGTTCAAAGGCTCCATGCATTCCCAAAGAGGAGTCAAATATTACCGAGACAATGATAATTTGTATCCATCCCAATTAAGAAGTTGTCTTGGTCTTTTAGTTGGGGATTGACTTCAGGCACATAGACAGAAAGTTTAAGGAAAATGAATTAAGGTGTGGAAAGAGGAAAAAGACTATAATGCTCTTACTTGGGATATTCATCTTTAGATGGTGATAAAACCTCAGGTTTGCACTTTGGGTAGCAACTTAAGGACAGGCATGTCTAGGATCCACAGTTTTTTTATCAATTTTGATGAGGATTCCTCAACTGAGTTATCTTTTTATTTTCCTTGTTGGCTTGTCTGTTTTCTCTGTTTACACTGGTGTTGTGGGGTGGGTTCCCTGGCTCTAGAAGCACCTTCTGCTATGTTTGGAGGACATAGCACTACCGACTCACTGCAATCTACAACTAAGAGAGAAGAAAAATGATATAAAACTGTGCCATATGTTGTTTTTTTTCCCTCCCCGGGTTGGATGTTATAAACAGTGGCTAACTATGGAATTTTTAGGTCTATAATTTGGTCAAATTAAGATTTTCATTAATATTTCTTGGGAATTCCTTATGGTACATGCTAAGCATCTTTAGCTTTAATGGATCTGATTTCTTCCAGGAATTTAACTAACCAGTTAACAGTCCGCATTGTGTCCATATTGTGGTGAGTGCTCGCTAATTTCTTAACCAATGCTAACTGGTACATCTTATTCTTGGAAATTGACCTTTTTGAAGCAGAAATACTGTGTGTAACTACACTCTTGGGGAATGCATCAGTTTTAGAACAAAGTGGGCTTGAACATGCGAGCCCCCTGGCTTCAGGAGGAATATATTCAAATGGAGGAGCTAACGTGAACAGATGGGCATCACCATTTCAATCAGAAGTACGGATACTAACCATTAACATAACCTTTTGTTTGATCTAATTCTCTTTACTGTTTTCACAAGCTCTCCACCAAAATCTTTGCTACTCATCCTAACAATATTATTCATTTTGGTGCTTTTGACTTTAAGTTCAACTTTGATGACATGTAATTTGGAACTAACAACTTCAAGAATGATATATATAAGCTGGGCTTGTCAAAGAGAGAATTTTCCTTTTAGCTAGATATGTGTCCTTTTGTATCAATTATCTGACATCCCACAAGCAACTTATGTTAACCACCTTTCAGCTTTAACTTGGATCAACATGTAGGAAACTGCGTTTACTTAGTTTAATTGTAGTCTCATTAGAAGGATATTGCTCTTTTTGACTTCAACAAAATATCGACATATTAATTTTGTTAGGGTAATTGAGTCTCTGGTTTTGACTTCCAACGAACTTCTTAACCTATTCTCCTGCCAACAAGTAGTATGAACACCATATAAAAACATCATGATGTTTGAGTGTTGAAATATAACTATAATATTATCAGAAGAATGCTACTCTATTTGACTCAATTGAAATATTGTCATATTAAGTTTGTTTGGGTAATCGAGACTCCAGTTTTGACTTCTAACAAGCTTCTTAACTTATTCTGCTGCTCACAGATCATTCTGAATGCAACATTGTGTATAACTGTGATGGTACCTGACTGTTAAAAAGATTTACTATTCTTGATTTCCATGTTTTCCCTTGTCTCAAAGTTACCTGTGCTTGTACATTAGCATGCCTTTTATAAATTCCACTGTCTCCTTTTCGTGCAGCTTGAGGGGTTTGGTTTTTTTTGTTTTGTTTTGTTTTTTTTTTTCCCCCTCTTCCCTCTCTCAGCTTCATTCAGCTCAGAAGCATCAAGTTATGACATAAAATATGGAAAACATACACACGAAGAAAGGGGAAATCTTTCTGCTGTTGTTAATGTTCCCCTTTCTAACAATATGTGGAATTATAATGTGCAGATGTCAGGTTTGATGCAACCATCTTCTGCACAGAACTGGCTCGGTTCGCAAGGTAGTTCATCAGGTCTCATAGTCAAGCGAACAATCAGGGTTGATATCCCAGTTGAGCAATATCCTAATGTACAAATTTCCTCCAAGTAGTGCTTCCTTGATGTGATTTTCATGCCTCATTTTATTTCACTTGCTTATTATATTTGGTATTGCAGTATAATTTTGTTGGGCGCCTCCTTGGTCCTAGAGGAAATTCTCTGAAGCGAGTCGAAGCAACTACTGATTGTCGCGTTCTAATTAGAGGGCGCGGCAGTATCAAGGATCCAGCAAGGGTAACTTCAGTACAACCTTTGCAATTGTTGCAGACTTTATACGATAATAGCATCCATCCGAAAAGCGGCAACATTTTTTAGGAGTTCTTCATCATCATATTCTCTTCCATTTTGGGATATAGTTTGTCATTGTAATTCAGAAGTCTGCAATGCATTAACTATAAAATACACGTATTCTCTCTCCTTAGGTACTTCTTTGCCTGTGAAAGAGTGATCAGGGATTGGCTGAACTTACTGATACAAGAGACAGTTTTTTTTACTGCTTCATGATGAACTGCATACATCCAAGTTTCTTTTGTTGTTCCAGTTAATGCTTATATTGTTTTCGTGATTTTTCTAATGGAGCTGTGGCATCCAATTTTTCTGATGCTTGCAGAATACCTCCTAGTTCCCTATGTGTAATTCAGTTTGGAATTTGTCTTTTTGCTATTAATTATTGCAGTTCGCTAAATGTAATGTGTATAGCTAATAGTTATGCGCTTTTACCATTTGATCTGAAGGAAGAGATGATGAGGGGGAAACCAGGATACGAGCACCTTAACGAACCTCTTCACATACTTGTCGAGGCAGAAATGCCTGTTGAGATAATTGATGCTCGTCTAATGCAGTCACGTGAGATACTTGAAGATTTACTCAAGCCAATGGTAATTTTCACCCATCATGCACATTGCCTTCCTTTAGCAGTATATTTCCTTTGTCTCCTTTTCCTTTTTAACATTTTTCCTTTTCCTCTCAACCCCTATCATAATCTTAGTCTCCCTTGACTCCTCATATCTTAATGCAGGATGAATCTCAAGACTTTTATAAGAAGCAGCAGCTACGAGAACTAGCTATGATCAATGGTACGCTAAGGGAAGAAGGTTCTCAAATGTCTGGTTCTGTATCCCCATTCCACAACAGCCTTGGAATGAAGAGAGCAAAAACTAGGGGGTGATATTTGGAGCTTATACATTCGTCTCTGCCTGTAAACAGCAGTTGTCATAGCACAGGTTTTGCTGTGCCACCCCCTCTAACTGCCTTCGGGGCACTGGAACTGTTAAATGCCAGTTCTAACCTGTCTCTATATGATATGACGTGTGCTTTTGTTATACTTGGGGAAGATTTAGTAGCAGTATGTTGTACTAATGGATCCTTATATGGTGAGGGGTTTGAGTTTGTATGATGCCTGGGCAGTTTGGTTGGGGAGTATTCTCCCTCCAACCACTGTCATATTATTTCATTTATTGTAAGCTTGTGATGGGAGTTTTGGTAATATGGGAGTTTGTGAGAAGTAAGATGTGATTTGTATACTAAAAACAAGGCCAAAGTGATTTATTCTAATGCTCAAGTAGATGGCTTGGAAATGTTCCACACTACCATGTGTAGATTTATGATCACAAATAACTTTATTATGACTATAATTGATAGATTTGAGGATTTTAAAGAATAGTTATTGCCTCAATAGCCTTGTCTGAGCTTAGTTTCTCTTTTTCCAAAGAATGCAAGGATTTGTACAATTCTTGAAGAGGGTTATGATAACCATGGACTCAAAAGTGGTCCTGGCAGGATACTGTACTATATGTACTAGCATCTATCTGCATCATCATTTTCTTGTGAATTTCTGTCAGAAATCCACCTTAGCACACGTGTGGCAATCTGCATTTGAAGTGGAAAACAACAGTTGGAACATAGAATGATAGTAGTGAAGGTGGTTGCAGGTGAGAATTTCCTGGTACTGCAGATCATTGGACTTCAACATAGTTTATTTACAATAGAAATCTAGAGAGACCATATAATAGGGTCCCAGCATTACTTAAAACTTCTTATTTATCATGACCGTTCTGGAAAGCTATGCTGATAGCTCGTATGGAACTTTGGAGCAAAGATATGGCGGCTTGCTTGATAACCTGTGGTCAGGCACTGTTCTCCCCTTCTTCATCATCAATATCTTCAATTCCAACCCAATGAGTAAAAGCGAAGAGAAACTCCTTGAAGTTTACCATTCCATTCTTGTCCCAGTCCATCTCTTCTGAATAATAGAAACAATGACTTTTGTTAACTGTTTCAAGAAAAAAGTTAAAGAGATTTTTCAATGACTATATATCATGATAAGAAGTCCGGACTCCGGATTTGATCTGCCACCTACTTTCAGTAAAGAGATATAGCATAAGTTGAAATTGAGAGAGAGAAATACAAAGAACTGACCAAATCTTTTCATGGCAATTCTCCCAGAAGATCGTTCTCCTGAAGTAGTTTCATTTATTGCATCGATCATCTCATTTCTGCTCACGTAACCGTCCTTGTTCTTGTCCAAAAACACAAATGCATCAACCAATGTTTCAAAAGTAGCCTCCAGATTTGGCATTCCCATACAAGATTTCTATCATTGTCAAAGAACAGAACAAGCAAGCATGTTGGTAAGGGAAGAATATACAAACATCTTTGTTGATGATGGCAGAACCGCTGCGCTTTTGGTAGGGGCATTAGGATCACATGGACCTGAACTATTATGCAAAATATTGAACTTGTATTTATTAACAGATTCTTGGTGATAAAAAGTGCATAAAGGAAGGAAGAGAATGATTCGAAAGCTTGACAGACTACTTTCAGACAGGATATGTTTGTGTTCTGAGAATTTTTTTCTATTTTTCCCTTTTGCCCATGATGTATGGAATGGCACTGAGAACTATAAAAGAAAGCAGCCACAAAATAGAAGATAGACGAGGAAAATGGAAGTTGGATACAACAGCATGGTGGGCAGTTGAATCTTCCTTGAGGAGGTAGACAAGGCAAAGTAGAACTATAAATTCATTGAATTTCATTCCCCTGCCTTCATTTATATCACATGCCTCAAATAGATCATTAATCTCCTCATCAGTAAAATTGATCTCCAGCTTGTGAAAGCAGCGCTTCAGCTCTTGCGGATCTATTGCACCATTCCCATCCTCATCTATCAAGCCAACAAAGTACTGAATCTGTTATTGTTAGGATTCCAAGCATTTTTGTGTTGTGTTTCTAATTAGCACTCTATCTACAGGCTGATCCAGTCAAAATGTAAAGAATGTTGGAATTGATAGGAGAGTGGAGACTATGAATGACGACACAAGTTAGATGGGAAAAACGCTTCTCCCTTTCTTCCATTTTGTTTCCAGACTTGATAGCATAAAGATCACCACCAATATATACACAGACAAGGAACACTTACCAAAGTCTTCGAATGTAGCTTTGCATTTCCTTAAGCTTTCATCAATTTTGGGAAATTTTAAAATAATGCTGTCAAAGGATTTTACACTACTCCCTTCAACTTCCCTTCTCCGCATTGCCTCAACTATTTTGGCCTCAAGCTTTGTCTCTGGCGCTGAAGCCTTAGGAGATTCACCCTTGCCAACTACACCTCCCATTTTCAGTTAAAATTTGGCTTAGTTCGCTGCTCTGTAAAACAAATTAGAGAAAAATATGGAATGAGTTAGGAGAGTAAGGAAACACCACTTTATACTAATCAAAAGGTCCGGCGCAAAACACTACGGCAACAGCCAATGATGGATGGAAAATGGTAGCTTGAAATTGCAAAATTTCTTATGGCTATAGATTTCAATCCAAATAAAAGCTTATCCACTCACATTAATCCTAGAACATCAATTATTCAGAAAGAGAAAAAAAAAAAAAAAAAAAACTTATATACATCCATATCAGTTATAAGCCCCCCACCCTCGCACCACACGCACACACCAAAAAAGAGAAAAAAAGAAAAAAAGAATAAAAAATAAATATATATATATATATATATATTTACACACACACACATATTCCTATAGCTTTATGAGGGGTCAAAAAGACATGATCAGATTAGTTCTAAGTTATTCCTTCCTGTTTTACCATAGATATCAAAATAAAATAACACAAAATTCGTTCTTGGAACAGCAAGTTAGAAAAAGTAATCCAGCAGCAACCCTGTTTAAAATAGTAATCAAGAGTCTCAACATATAAATGAACAACCAGAAATAAGTGAAAAATTGTATATGTGTAGAGAGAAAAAGAAGCTTAGTCTTACACTGGTAAAGCCAGATAAACAAAAAGCTGATGAATCTTCTGTAACTGCTTCTGAACAAGATTAGAATCACAGAAGGAGGAAGCTCTAATATCTGTTAACTAGTAATTTTGCACTATTATCCAAAGTACTCTTCATATGTTTAAAGCTAAATCTAGCTGTGAAACAGATTTTCAGAGACAAATTGTGTTGGAAATATCTTCCAAATGAAAAAGTAAACAAGTTTTGCTGGATTTCACAAGCAGGGTCTAACTGAAATGTGAACTGTGAAGTGGGGTGCCAATTAATTTATATAATGGGAGTGGGATTGGAAGGGCGCAATGGGCTCCAAGATTGGTGCTTTGCCCACCAGCTATTCTGCTGCTTCACTAATCACTAATGCTGCTGCCCCTTGCTTTCCTACGGCTACACCATATTTTAAAAGTTTTTCAATTCACATGTTTCTTCCCTTACTCCATAGCTTTTTGTACAAGTGGTTTTTTAATCTATAGTGGTTACAATTTTGTCATCTTGAACCCTAAAGTCAAAAATTTCATGCTATTTACCTATTTCTTACTGAAAATTCTAATAGTAAAAATAGGTTCATAATTTAATAGGGTCTGTTAACCGTGTGTGGCTTGCATATCTGAAATTCTGGATTAGACTGAGCTAATGGAGTAGTTGAAGCATCAAGACAGTAGCAATATCATCGTAGCGCCATATTATAAACTAAAATGTTAATATTATTACATATATATATATATATATGTGTGTGTATACACGTTTAATCTAATTAAAATCAAAGAAATAATAGCCTTCTAGTAATTGGATAGCATTCTGATTAAGAATATTTGACAAACTCACAAATTATTTGAATATTAGGTATCGTGCAAAAATATGAAATATTTATTTAAATTTTCTGGACCTAAGGGAAGTTATATCGCTTGTGTTACCTATGACACAAATAATTTCACTGTATATCGTGCAAAATTACTCAAATTCTTTAATATTAGCTAATCGTTGAAATACAGCACAAGACGGCATGACTATGTAGTTGAAGTTCAGTTAACTACCATCTGGATTCCATCTATGTTGCATCAATGATTATTCTTTTAATTCCACAACTTATGTTTGGTTTGATTGGTCTGTGAGATGAATAATAGTGTCGGATGCTAACAAAAGTTGGGCTTTGAGTTTTGACACCATTTAATTTGTTGTCATTTAAGTTAATTTTTGGCTTGTAATTGTTTTCGATGGTATATTCCTTCTTTATCCTTCAAGATCGTATGTCATCTAGTGGAAAACGATATTGCCCCTATCTTAAAATTATACTCTTTTGTTGTTTTCAATTGATTTTACTTTATTTTTTAAGCAAATAAACTAATTGCGATGTGGATCGTGTCAAAGGTTGATCTCTTCCTTGTCGGTTAAATTATTGTGCACGTTTTATATTCATGTTGTCTTTTTGAGTGATATATAATTGTTAGTTTGATATTTTATTTTGATTGCAATTTAATTGAATTAGTCATTTTATTAACTGATTCTCAAATATCAAATGGTTGCTCTGGAGAGGGGATTATGTTCTTTAAAAATTGAGTTTCCAAGTTTACGTGAGGTCGCTTAAGTCTTGATTATATTACAAAACTAATAGAAAGCATAGTAAAGAAAGCTATTGAAGAAAGTTGGTAAAGAAATTTTATTTTTTGAAACTGTACTAAAGGAAGCTGAAAATTAATACGTAATGGTCAAACAATTAAAGAATATAAACAAAATGAAAATAAGAGATTGGCAACTATGATTTAAATCTGTCCTCCTTTTGTCTCTCTTGCTTAATCTATTTATAGAATTAAGGTTGGTTGTTGATTCCCATTTAGATAGTTATCTTTGTGTTTCTTTTCATGACACATATTTCCAAGAAGTTGCCATTGATTGAAGGGAAAGTCCTTGGTGAATCGACTTCTATCCAACTTCACATTGATTTAACTGGTCTGTAACAACTCAGTGCATAACAGGTGATCTCCTTCCTAATTTTTTAGGGAAAATTTAATGTAAGCCCTCTCAAAAATATGATTCTAGCAGTTTACTACCTCGTGAAGAAGAAGAAAAAAAAAAAGGATTAAAAAGACTACTTGTGTTATCTTTATGAATATTTCCGACACCTTGAGGGTGTAGGTGATGCTCACGCATGCTGTTGTGCAAGTATTCATGTGTTTTTCTCCACTTTTCTCAATTGAAATTACATTTTTATCCCTCTATTATTTTTTTCCATATTTTTTTTTATTTCCCCCCACTTTTCCCATTTTATTTCTTTAATTTTCATCGTTTTCTTCATTCCTTCTTCTTTATTTCTTTCTCTGAAGCCCTAAAAATACTCCTTTATCCGGTTCAAGGGTGAAGAATAAGAGTAGAGAAGCACAAAAACATGTTGCCCTTGACTTGAGATATGGAAAAACTCCAGAATGTGGATGCAATATAAGAGCTGAAATTCTAGTGGTGGAATTCGAGACGAAACCTTCAAAGGAGAAGTTGTACTACTCTTGTTCCAAGCACCATTGTAACTTTTTTCGTTCGTGTAATCCACAACAAGCTATGTGGAAAGCAACTGGCCTTCCAATAAACCCACCCGCGACAGTGGACACAAGTGCAGTAATGGAAGAAAGTAATGTTCCCGACATTGATAAAGTTGTGTCAAGGGTGTTTGCACACATGGAGTCTGAGATGCCTAAAAATTATGTTCATTTTTCTTGGGTTGTATGTGGTGTTAATTTTCAACATCTTCATGAAGTGGTTTATCTATTTTCAATGTATTTGTAGTAAGTAAGTCTAATGTACTTTCAATGTAATTTTATGTTTCTGTTAATGAGCAACTTTGAATTTCTTGATTCTGGTTGTTATGTAATTATTAATGTATCTATAACGTTTGATGTTGAAAAAACTAGCAAAACAGAGAAGGGGGGGGGGGTGTATTGCTCTTTTTATATAACATAAGGAGGTTAAACACTCTTTTTAAAAAACAGAAGGTGTCAAAAGGCTCATGATTTCTCTAGAAAATAGCAAAAATAGGCCAGTTGCACAAAGATGGAGAAATCCAAAACCTGTCATCCCTCATCCACAAATAGCCAAAGGCAATGCAAAACCTAACCAAAAGCAATTCCTAAACAACACAAAAGCAATCCAAAACCATCATAAAATTGATCCAAAGGCAACCAACCAATAACCAATCCAAAACTAACCAAAAACCAATCCAAAAAATGCCAAGAAACTAAACAACTATGTAATATAACTAAAATAAGATTTAGACATTCTCAAAAAGAACGTTGTTAACATAAAGTTGCCATAAGCAACATTCATACATGAGGAGTTTCCATGCCCCTAAAAACTTCCCAAAAAAGCCACAAATTTAGATTCAATATTACATGTTCCAAAAATCAATGTTGAAGAATACATTTGGCTTCAAAAATACTTCAAAAAATTATAGCTTTACATCCCATAATTCTTTTTTCTCCTTTGCAATGTCCTTGCCATAATATTTTTGAATACATCATGTACAATTTCCTTTCCTTTCCTTTTCTCTTCACACCTCCCACTTTAGAACCAAAATCCATTGTTGATGCAATTGGAGTTGAAAAATTGGAGCTGGGAGCTAAATCACCAAGAACTGATCCACTGGAAGCTGGAGTTGATGCACTTGGAGCTGCTTCTGATCTAGTTGCTCTTGAATCTAGCCTTGATGCAGTTTATTTCCTTCTTCTGGGTTGTTTGCTAAGCAATGGTTCATTCTTGAAGCCTTACTATATTCCTCTGCCTTCAGAAGTCGACTGTTTCTATAATTTTTAAATCTAAATCGAGCAAATTACTAGAAATTCATACTATATGAAAAATAATTAATGATTAGTTAACTTTGTTGTTCTTGGTTGAGGAACAGAGTGTAGGTGTGTATGGCACTAGGATCCAAAAATTCTCAAAAAAATATGAATATAACTAGCCCACACATCCCCTTATGAATATGCATAGGAATCAGATTTACAGTGGGGAATTACCTTGGTGAAATTAGAAAATTCAAGGAGCAAGAAAACTCTTCTTCAACCGTTGAAGAAACTCCTCACTGACTCAGCAGATTCACCAACATTTTTCCCAAGGTTGGTCTCCTCCTTTTAAGCTGAAATTTTTACTGGAATGTCATCACACCTTGAGGATATAACACTCCAGAAATTAGCGAAAACAGAAGATCAAAAGGCCTCCTAGAATTCCCACAACCGGCTACCAGAAACTGCCTCAAACAAGACCAATAGCAACCAAATGATTGGCTCTAATGACATAGTCCACACACCATAGCTAGGACCTTATCTCTACAATATGGCTGGAAATATTTGCAGAGGGAGGAGAAGATTAGGCTTGGAAGAATGGAGGTGGAATATATGGGAGGATGCCCATTACTCAAATTTGTTGGGAGAATAATTACACCTTGCTTACAAGACCAAGTGCCCGCCCATCCTCATTCCATATGTATATATAGGAGCGGGATGGTATGTGGTCACACACCATCCTCAAGGAGAGGGTGCCAAGTGTCCATGCTAAGGTGGCCACTAACATTTAGTGATTAGTGAATAAGAATATCAATTGAAGCTTACATTTCATCTTATAAAATGTCTTCAATTAAATTCAAATTCCGTAATAAATGAACCCTTCATTTAATAATACTCTCCTAAATAAACTCTCCAATTAAATTGAGTTAAAAAATTTAACTTAATTAATAACCTTTGACTTAACTCTTAAGTCAAATTGCTTAACTCTTTAAGCTAGTTTAAATTAATTTAAATCTTAAATTAATTTGATCAATTGATAGTCATGTGGCATTAATTAATTGACTCTTAATTGATTGATCTTAATTTAACTCTTAAATTAAATTGATCAAGCTAAAAATGACTCCAATTTTCACCTCCTCCATAATTCGGTCGTGAATTTTCTAACTCTTAAAAAATTCTCCTTCCTTCAATAGGTTAAGCTATTGGATTTTGTGTGTGACCCATTAGGTTCTACCATTCATTGGACATTAGCTCACAACTCCTTTTGATTTATGGAATATCAAATATTCACATTAGTTTAAACTCATGTAAACTAAGCGACTCAATTCAGTTAATCTCATTAATTGAAGAGTACCCAATCTCCATGGCCATGTCCAACCTCAAGCCTATGGAACCCAACTAATTTTCCGAAATGAATGCTTTTGGAGAGCCATTCTAGCATTATGCGTACCATGCAAATACGGTTCTTCCATATCCTATCTCCCAAAAGAGGCCCAGGGCAATATATTAGTCAGTTCCCTAATAGCCTCGATGCTATGCTTCTATTCTCAATGTTCGATTCCCTTAGCGATCTTATCTTTGGAAATCCTTTCCAAATTGTTACATCACCTTGTGCAAGGATTTCTTGGAATCAATCATTATATAACGCATAGAAGATGCACTTGCCCTTCACAAGAGCGAGGTGTCGGATTCCATCTTGGATCTTACAAACCTCCATGTCTAGTAGCTCATGCCCAATCTCAACCTGAGTGGCCCGCTAAGTGACTAAGAAAAAGTCAAAGCATAAGGACCAAACACAAGATTACCATGGATCCTTAGGTCAAAGGAGCATAAGTTGGAGAACTTGCCACTACCAACTTGCTACTTCGGCTATCTAGTGGATTCTCCGGGCGGGCCTTCTGTGCCTTGTTCTCTAACAAGTACCCATTAACATGTATCCATATCTCATATGGGATTGCTCATGGAATAGAGCAACATCCAACCCTTGGATTTATGCATCGTTAGTGCAAGTCTATTCGGATCTTAGATGTCCTATCTCTTAAGATCCTATGACTTGAAAGATTTAAGATCACGATCGTGCAAGACTTATTCCATGATCACCATCTAATGTGTGATCAAGTTCCGTAGTCTAATGTGATCTAAGGGCTTAATCCAAACGCCAGTGAAGCAAATAATGAGCATAAGATGAATATGACCATATAATGAATATCATTTAATCAAGATTGTCGTACAAGAAAATAGTTTGCAAAGCCAATCTAATTGGCTTGTAGGGCACTATTCCAATACAGAGGTAAGAGAAGGCGCACATTAGTTGTAGAAGCTTCAGTGGCCAGTTGGAGGGGCACTTGAACCTTGAGCATTCATCTCCCCCTGCAAAGAAAATTAGAAGATTAGAAAGTCAGTTTAATCATTAAAATAGTAATAAATTGAACAGAATTTAATCACATACCTTATACAATTTGGAATTTGGATGCACAAGATTCTTACAGATAGCTTTGTTATGGCCTGTTTGGAAACATCTCTTGCATTTATGAATTAGGCTTTTCCTTATTGAAGTGCTCCTCTACAATTCATTTGGTCTTCTCCTCCTTAATTTTTGCAGTCTTCCCAGTTTTCTCTTCAAGGTTGGGGGCCTCAATTGCTTAAAAGGGGTCTTGATATAATGCTTCTGGCTAGGAACTTTGTGGATCATGAATTGATAAACTTTTTTATATAACCCCACACTATAATAAGCATTCACATGATCCTCAATCTTCTCTCACTTCTCAGAATTGGCAGAATATGCATGACAACATAGGTATCCATTCAATTGGAACATATCACATGTGCAAGTGTTATTAGCCAAGTTAACAACCTACTTACCAATAAAGTTGTCCACTTCAAATTCATCTCTTCCACACCATATTATCCACAAATTATTAGCAAGTATGTTCTGCTTGTTGATCTTTTTTAAGATGCTAGGACAAATTGAGCCAGTATATTTTTCAATACCCTCCATTTTGCATTGGATTCTAGTCATGAGTCTAGTTTTAATCCATTCAAACATCATAATAATAGGCTTATCTCTAGCATCAAGGATGTAACCATTGAAAGACTCACACAAATTATTCACCAAAACACCAGACTTACAGTAAGTTTGAAAATGAGATCTATTCTAATGCTAGGGAGGGATCTTTCTCAACCACTCAGTAGCAGTTTCTGTCTTTTCATCCAACTTAGGGTTAGCTTTCTCAATTTCCTTCATGAAGTCTTCAAAATCTATCTTGTTTGTTGTAGAGGCAGCCTTCCAAACTAGTTCTTTGAGCTTTGGTCCCTTGAATTTTTTCTTGAAATTTTCATACATATATCTGATGCAAAACCTATGTTTACTATCAGGGACCAAGTCTTTAAGGCCTCAATCAGAACCTTCTATTTGTCAAATATAAACACCCATTTGGACTCTCCAAGTCCCCCAATATCATCCAATAGCTCTCCAACAAACTAAGTCCAGGTGTCCCTATTCTCTATAGAGACCAATGCCATAGCAATGGGCCATCTTTACCAACAGCCACCAGAAGTTGTGCCTCAAAAGTAGTCCTTAAGAAGCAACCATCAAAGCCAATAATAGGCCCACAACCAGCTAAGAAAACCTTCTTCATGGCATTATGACTGAAAGATATTCTCTCAAACACAGGGGGATCACTTCTATCAACCTTTTTGAGAAAAAATTTACTGCCAAGATTCTTATGCCTCACAGCCTCACAATAATCCCACAGCCTTCCATATTGCAATCCATGCTTCCCCTTTATATTTGCTCAAGCTTTTTTCTTTGCAGCTATTGTTTTTCATTTGTTGACTTGAATCCCCAATTTTTTGTTAATAACTGCTAGCAATTTCTTAATTGAAATTTATGGATTATCTCTAATTGTGTTCTTCCATCTTTTTGCTAAGTAGCCACACTTAGCAAGCTTGTTCTTATACATATTTGTACACATATGCTCCCGTTTACTAGTTTTGACTTGAAAAACTTTACCCTCTATTATTAGTGAAGCATGAATCCTCCATGTGCAATGTTGATGGACACACCTTACAGTTATTTCGGCATTCTCATTCTTCATGAACTTCAACTGAAATCCTTCCCCAAATAAATAATGTCTAAGCACCTCTATAAAGACTTTAGTATTTGGAAATTTTATACCTACAGTCATCTATAAGTTTTTCATATCCTCTCATTCTCTATAAGAATGATGCTTAGGTGCATCATCATTTGAACCAGACAAGCTAATTAATTTATCTTCTTCTCTAGCCTCATTGTACCAATTTTCTTTAGCCACATTATGAGCCTCTGCAGCTTTTTTCTTATTAGTCTGATTATCATCTGCATCTCTTAAAATTCTTTTAAATTTCTCAATTAATTCTCTTTTGTTGTGACTTCTCTCAATTAATATTCAACATCTTCCAATGCACAACTTGGTGTCTTTGAATAATCTGCTCGATCAGACTCATCATCTGCATTATTGGGTTGTATGTAATCATCATCAGTTGATACATCATCATCCTCAATTGAATCTACCTGCCTAACATCACTTAATGGTCTTTTTCCTTTGTCTTGTGCGTTGTCCTTATTAACTATTAGTTGATTATCTTCTACATTATCATCTTGCCAAAAGAAGTTAAAGTCTGGATCTAGGTCTTCTAAACCCAAGTTTGCCAATGATGGAGCTCTCTCCTGTGTTGATGGCTGCTGAACATAAACTAGCGCTTATTCTTCAATTATCTCCTTACATGGTGGATCACAAGCTGCCTGCCTTGTTTTCTGAGTGATTGTCTCCAAAATCTGCCTCCAATGCTCAAGTGTCACCTCAACTGAAGACTCGTTTGATACCTCAACTTGCTTAAGTGATGGTTGCTCAACTTGCTTAGGTGGTGGCTTATTTGCTACCTCATATGCTTGCTCATTTGCTACCTCATATGCTTGCTCATTTGCTACCTTAGATCCTTGCTCAGCTGGTCCCTCAAAAGCTACCTCAGATGCTTGCTCAGCTATTGGATCAAAGGTTGCCTCCTGTGCATGCTCAACTCTCTCAAGTTCTTCATTGGATATTGCTTGAACTGTTGGTTCAACTACTGCTTTACGTTGGTAAATGTACATGAAAATGTTGAACATTAAGAAATACTAAGCACATGGGGTGTCTAAACCCAATTTTAGGTAATATAAAGGGGGGAGGAGGAGGGGGAGGGTAAAACACTTCTACAAAAAATGTTTGGGGGGTGGTAAAATAATATTTTTTAAAAAGACATGGAGTTAAAAAGTACTAGCCTCTTAATGAACTACTGGCTCAAAAGTTGCCTCAACTCCCTCATTTACTGCCCCAAAACCTGACCCAAATTCTTGCCCAATGGTTGCCTCATGTGCATGCTCTACCCCCTCAATACCTTTATTGCATGGCTCAACTGCTGCCTCTTGTGCTTGATCATCTACTGACTAAATTGCAGCCTCATTTTCATGCTCATGTGCTTACTCATTTTCTGTATGCTCATGTACTAGCTCATTCTCTACAGGCTCATGTGTTTGTTCATTTCCTATCTGTTCTTATGCTGACTCATATGCAGGCTCTTGTACCGGCACATATGGAACTATCATGCCCTCATTAGGTCTGACACATCTTGGAGTGTTTATCACAACTATTGGGGCACACAACGTCCACATAGATCACAACAAGTATGTTTACACCTTCATAATATGAAACCAGTTATGTAATTTCCATAGTTGGGTTCAAACCAATCTTCCTCAATCCTACGTCAAGTGGAAAACCAGGCACACAATAGTAGAACATGCCGCTACAATTCTCACTTCCGGTGATGCTTGTAAGCATACCATACAATTCTTCCATACCAAGGAAATCCAAATCAACTTTGATGAAGACATGCTTCTCACCTTCCTTGTATTCAACTTTGGTGGTACTGTATACAAATTCCCCGCTCCCCCAACCTACATATAGACCTCATGCAACATTGTCATCTATATTTAAAGAACATAAATCAGCATTAACTAACCAAATAATTGACCTACATCAATGATAGTCATCAAATAACTCATTCAATTTCATCTATATTTGAAGAAAATAAATTAGTATTAATTAATCAAATAATTCATCTAATACATCAACAAATATTCAGCAAATAACTCATAAATAATTCAACATAAAATTCATTAACAACTAGATGAGCAAAATTTTTATCAAAAAAATTTCTATGAAAAAACATTTCAATAAAAAATATTTTTTTATCAAAAAAAATTCCTATTAGTAACAATCTATAATTAACATTTTTATCAAAAAAAAGAAAGAAAGAAAAACAACAACAACAACAATAGAGCAACATTCATAATTTATTATTGTTAGAATATTCTAAAGTTGCCAAATTTTAGGTAACAAGGAAAGAATTGACAGAATAAATATAAAAATAAAATAAATGGGCCCCAAATACTATTCTAGTTTTTGTGCCTGAATGTAGGGTATCACTTCATTTCCTGCCCGAGAAAGGGGACCGCCAACCTCCCATCTAACAAAATTAATATAAGACATCAACCCCATATACACCCCACATGATTGAAAAAGCAAACAAAGAGAAGAATCTTTTATCAAACTTGAGAAGAATGTCACAGACACTTCAAGCATATATTTACAACCCAAGCTACATTTAGTTGTCGCTTCAATAAATAGTAAATAAACATTAAGTCAACACATTATCCATATTTTTAGGCGTTCCAAACACATACCTCATCCAACTTTCACGTCAAAAACTTCTCTGACTTTTCGCCCTATCCCATCCAAAACCTTCACCAACCTCAATCTCTCTCCTATTGAAAAGCTCTGCAAATCCCTCCTTCTGACTTCTCTCTCTCATTCGTATTTAATTATACTCTAAAGATTGAATTTTTTTTTTTGAATCTGTCAAAGAACTAAGGTTTCAATTGCGAAAGACCCAATCCTTTTTGAAGATAAAGAGAAGAATTTTTTAATTTTCAGACTGAAAAATTGGAGATCAGGAATGCAGTCAAAGTAGAAATATATTTGATGGAATTTTTATCTATACACCACAAAATTGAACTTAAGTACTCGAAAGGAAGCAGTAATCCACAATTTTAAAACATAAGGGGGCATTTCAACTTTTTTTTTTTTTTTTGCAGGGGGTAAATTGTCCATTTTGTTTTTTAGAGGGGATAAAAAAGATTTTAGCCCTAATTTTTTAAGATTGTGGGGGACATCTTGGTCCTTATACTTCACCAAGCTTATCTTGATCTCTATTTATAAAAAATTAGATGTGCGCATGTCTAAATGCAGTGAAAGTTTAAGGAGCTCAATATGGGTAACAAGAGAAGTTATGATATGCTATAAACTAGAATATCAAAACAGTCAAATGACTTTGAGAAAAGAGTAAAGAGACTCAGAAATTTATAGTGGTTTGACAAGCCTAGTCCATTACCTAAGTGATAGCATTTAGGATTTTTAACCTACACTTTAATAAGAGATAAGAAAGCATATACAATTTACAAAGTACCAAACGGCTGAAACTTATACCACAACAATATTAACTAAAGAATAGCAATACACAAGTACTCACTTAACTATTTGCAAGCTACTAAAGGCTTATAGAGTCTATTGTGAGTTATCTTAACACCTGATGTGTTTCTCATTTAAATAAGATGCTCAATGAAATTTCCTTTGATAGCTAAGCTTGTAATCTGCCATTTTCTTTTTCAAATTGACAGTCAATCTTTCCTTCTTCTTTGATTCCAACAGTCTCTTGCCATATTGTTCCTACCACGCTTTGATATAAACTAAGAAACAATTCTAAATAGTAACTTGCCATGTTAAAGATAATAAAAGTAAAGATATTTGATTGGTCATTGTCAAAACACATTTAGAGGAGATCCTAACAATCTTTCCCTTTTTGATGATGACCAAACAAGTATCATCTCCCTATTTCAAAGGTAACAGTAGCTCATAGTTCAATTAACACAATATGTAACTCCCTCTCCCTGTCAAGTACAAACATGCATAACTATATTCTTATGTCAAGAGTAACATAATGATTTATAATACTAAGAAGTAACAAATAATAATATCCTACAATAAAAACTTTAAAGATAAACTGGTTTTAGACAGCAGAGGAGCATCGGTTTATTTCAGACGAAAGCAAAAAAAATGAGCATCAATTTGGTTGAGTAGTAATGTTAGAAATAGTGCCCGGCAAGCCAATGATTTTGGCTTTGTAAAACTATTTTCTAAAGAGACGATCTTGATTGAATGATATCTTACATATGGCCACATTCATCTTGTGCATTATATTACTTCACTGGCATTTGGATGAAGTCTTTAGATCACACATGACTACGGGACTTGGTCAGTTCACTGGGTGGTGATCATGGAATAAGTCTGACACGGTCGTGATCTTAAATATTCCAAGTCATAGGATCTTACGAGACGGGACATCTAAGATCCGGACAGACTTGCACTAACGATGCATAAATCCAAAGAGTTAGATATTGCTCCGTTCCATGAGCAACTGTACATGATACGGGTGCATGTTAGTGGGTGCTTGTTAGAGAACAAGGCACTGAAGACCCACCAGAGACTCCACTAGGTAGCCGTAGTGGCAAGCTCTCCTGCTTACGCTAGTGCATATAAATTAGTCCTTTGACCTGAGGATCCATTGTAACCTTGTGTCCGGTCATCATGCTTTGACTTATCCCTGGTCACCTAGCGGGCCGTTCGGGGTATGATTGAGTATAAGCTACTTGGCATGGAGGTTTATGAGATCCAAGATGGAATCCGACTCCTCGCTTTTGTGAAGGGCGAGTACATCTCCGATGCATTCTATAATGATCATATTCCAGAAATCCTTGCGCAAGGTGGTATGACAGTTTGGGAAAAGAGTTTTCCAAAAGATAAGGTCATACATCGGAATTGAACATTTAGAATAGAAGCATAGAATCGAGGCTATTAGGGAGCCGACAAATATCTTGCCCTAGGCGTCTTTCATGGAGATAGGAGACGGAAGGACCGTATTTGTATGGAACGCGTAGAGCTTTAAAAGGTTCATACAGAGACATTCATTTCGACCAATTAGTTGGGCTCCATGGGCTTGAGGTTGGACATCGACCATGGAGATTAGGTACTCTTCAATTGATAGAGATCGATTGAATCGAGTCGACTAGTTTAAAAGGAGTTTTAAACTAGAATGAATATTTGATATTCAAAAGTCACAAGGAGTTGTGAGCCTATGTCCGATGAATGGTTGAACCCAATGGGTCACACACAAAAGCCTTGAACTTTTCTAAGTGGTGAAAGAAGAATTTCTAAGTGTTAGAAAATACGTCCCTCTTAAGGGACCGATTTTGAGAGAGAGATTTCAAGATCAATTATGGCTTGATTGATTTAAGTGTTAAATTGATCAACTAATTTAAGGAGTTAAATTAGGCAAATAATCAAGGAGTTGATTATTTGAGCCACATTGATAGGTGAATAATTGAAGTTGACTTAAAGAGTTAAGTTAACTAAAGAAAACTTAAAGAGTTAAGTTTGCTTGATTTAATTGTTAAATCAAGTTGAATCAATTAAATTAATTTAATTAATTTAATTAATAGGAGAATATATTATTGGAGGGAAGAATTCAAATATGATTTGAATTAGTTGGAATTGGATTCCAATTAAGCAAGTTGGCAAGACCACATGATAGTGGAATTACCAACTTACAATTATGCCCTTGGAATTTTCGGTCCCCCCCTTAGCATGGGAGGTGTTGGCATCACACCTCTCACACCTCTATATAAGGGGAGGTGGAGTGGCCGAAAATCAGTCCAGATTCATTAGCCAAAATTCTGAATTTTGCAAGCTAAATTCTCCCTCCAAAATTCTCTCCAAAGTTAGTAGAGATCTAACTTTCATCCATTGTCTCTCTCACTCAAAAACCTCCTTCTTCACCAAAAAACTCCAGACCTGCTCCAGCTAAAGATCTGGACGTTCTAGGATTGCTTTAAGGTGTGTGGACTTGCATTGGAGGTGACCACAAGTGAGGCCACTCAATTCCAGAAAAGGTTTCTGCAGAACAGTCCACTTCACGATTTTATCCTGGAGCGATCCGATGGATATTTGAGCCAATGTTTTCACAGAAGATCGGCATTTGAGTTAGCTTTCTGGATAATTTTTCCTCATTTCATTTGGAGATCGGAATTGGAAGTTATTCTCCTTTTTCTCCGCTGTGCCAGAAACTGCCGGAAATCTGTGATAGGAAGAATCATCCATCATCTCCTTAGATTTTGAGCGATTCAGGTTGGTATCCTCTGATTAATCCATTTATGTTGTATGATATATGCCTGGGGATGTTGCTTTGGTTCGAGATTTGCTATTTAATTTTGAATTTGTTTGGCTTATCTCGGCCATAGCACTTTCAAGTAATCCACAAAAGGAGCATAAAAAATAATAATCATAATCCATCATAATGGTTGTTGACGATATCTCTTACGAAGGTTGTGGTGAAGATCTTTGATGTCATGACGCAAATCTCCAATATGGTGGCTATAGTCGCAAAAATGATCATCAAGAATGGTAGGGAGAGCAATAACTTGTGTTTGTATGGAAGCAACAGTAGTGGCAAGCACAGAGAGTTGGGAATGCATCTCAACGACTTTGGTAGAAACTATCTCATTAGAAGTGAGAAGCTAAGCAGTTGGTACTTTTGATAGAAGGAAGAAGACGAGGATTTCTATGAAAGGGGGTAGTTGAGACGGCGTGTGAAGAGGTTTTGAAATTTGAAAATAGTAAGTGAGGATTTAGATCCCAAGCAAGGAAGACAGAAGGATTTAAAAGATTTGTTTTAGGGATATAAAGAAAGAAAGAGAAAAATAGTTGGAAGGTTTCCTTTAAAAACAATCATACTATATTTACATAGGAAAGGAAATAATGCCTCATTTGATTTTTAGAGAGAAAAATCTTTCTTCAACTAGGGGTTTAGCGAAAATGTCAACTAGTTGATTAGAAATGGCTACATAATTTATGCGAACATTTCCATTGGCAACATGATCTTTAATAAAATGGTCGTGAATCTCTATGTATTTAGTGCGAGAGTGATGAACATGATTTTGAGTTATATTAATTGCACTAGTGTTATCACAGTGAATAGGGACACATGAGAAATTCAAACTAAAATTACGAAGTGTTTATTTCATCCATATTACCTGAGTGCAACAACTACCTAGTGCCATGTATTCGGCTTCTGTAGTTGAGAGGGCTATGACACTTTGTTTCTTGCTGCACCCGCTGACAAGACATTCACTAAGAAGTTGACAAGTTCCAGTTGTGCTTGTAACAACAAATTTTCTTGTTTACAAAAAATTAAAATTACAAAATAAGAAAAATCGTAAGAATAAAATCAAAATCAATATCAATTAATCAATTGTGGATTCTATCTCTAATCTAATCCTCTGATTCTTTCCTTTCAAATATAATCTTGAATTTAATGAACTCCACGAAAAATGCCTCAAACACAGTGGATGTCCTTTAAATTTGATTTGAATAATGCCAATTCCAGGGCTTCGCACCTTAATCTGGAATCAAATGCCAAAAATATATAGATTTCGCGAAGAACGCCTTGAACGTCGTGGATCTCCTTGAATAAAAATAACGCCAATTCGAGGGCTTCGCACCTTAATCTCAAATCAAACGCCAAAAATATATGAATTTCACGAAGAACGCTTAGAACGTCATGGATCTCCTTGAATAAAAATAACGCCAATTCGAGGATTTCGCACCTTAATCTCGAATCAAATGCCAAAAATATATGAGTTCCGTGAAGAATGCCTTGAATGTCGTGGATCTCCTTGAATTTGCTTGAGAGAATTGCTGGACTCCTTCAGAGTTTCTCTCGTCTGCTGGAATTTGTGTTGTATCAAATGAGCTTGAATCACCTCTTTATATACGTGTTTGATGGAAGACTTCTGATTGACTTGAACTCCTTCAAAGGTTATCTCTTTGATAAGACAATATCAAAATCAAGAGATAATATAAGATATATTTGATTTGATAATATCAAACATCAAAAGATAATATAAATATCAAATATCTTTGATTTGATTGGTCCATTGATGCAGACACTCCATCTTTGACACGTGTCAATGCTTGATTATAAAATAAACATTAAATTATTAATTAAAATTAACTATTTATTTTTTTTGGAATTAAATTTAATATATTCCAAAATTTAAATAGAAAATTTTAAATTAATATTTAATATATTATTTTACATGTGTCACTTCTCAATTGGTCAAAAATTTAATATGTTTACAAATGCCCCCACTTCAAGGCTTGACAAAGGGGTGCAAATCAATCCCAAAAGAGACGAGACTTGAAGTATTTGAGAACATATTATATATGTGTATATACATATATTCAATGATATATGTGGGCCAATCAAAGCCCATATCAAAAATTCACGTGAGAGGCCTAAAATTACCTCTTCATATTTAAGGTAAAATCCATGGCAGCATTTTTTTTTAATTGGCCCACAAGAAATTTTGGCATTATTCATCATTCAATTTGCCAAATAGTCCGCAGTGGAGAAAATCTCCTTTTTTTTAATGTGGCAAACAATTGAGAAGTTAGAACTTCTCATTTTCAATCCCTTTCCTGTGTTTCCTGTGGCAAGCAAACTCTTCCTAGCAGCACACAAGTTCGGGGCAAGGGATTTTGGCAGCTCTCGGCATCATGTATTCTCAATTAATTTCATAACTGATTAGGATTTCTTTCACTATCTTTTTCCATCATCCTCTTCTCTTATCATAATGGGATGAGATGAAATTCAATTCCTGATAGGGTTGAGATACGAAGAGTTCAAGAGTTTGAGTCTTATTCAAACACTTTTTTCTGCAACAAGTGCCTATAAATTGGTTCGATCATGAGCTGACAAACACACAATAAGCACATCAAAAATTTTCTTTGTCAATTATTGAGAATTTGCTCTTGATTGCTGGGTATTTGTTCTTGATTGTTGAGTGCAAAACTTTTCCTTTTCTCTCATTCATTCCATACTTTATTCATGCCCACATCACGTTTGATAAAATGCCTCTTTGAACATATATCATTGTTTTAGCATTGTTATCAACTTGATGCTCCACCAATTCACATGAGCATTATACACGAATACAATTGTTTGTTTTTCTTTCATTCTTCACATCAATCTTCATCCTTTCTTTTTCTTTTTCTTTCTCAACAACTTGATTGATTTCTCTCATATCCTTGCAGGTTGCACTATGGTTTACTTTAAGGATGTTTCAACTGGCACTGGAGTACAACACTTGATTATTCTTGATGAAGAGAATCAACCTATGGAGAAAGGTACACTTTTGGTAGATATGCAGCAAAGTAGTCAAGACTGATTTAATGAACCCAAGAGATCAAGACTTCCAGGGTATGGGTTTTAAGGGCAACTCATTATTGTCCTCCAAATGAACTAATTCGTCATCAACAATTAATCAAACTAATTCTTCTTCAACATTGGATTGCATCATTAATAGACCCAAGAGATCAAGACTTACAAGGTGTGGACTTTAAGGGCAACTCACTATTATCCTCCAAATGAATTAATTCATCATCAACAATCAATCAAACTAATTATTCTACCCACATTGGGTCATAATATCATTGAAGGCAAGGCTAAGGAGGGAGATACTTTTCAATTTAATAGCGAATTCCACTATATCAAAGGATATTGGGAGTGGCCAAGGTTAACAAACTTGCTTTATATGGAGGGGTGATCCCAGGGGACTTCTTCAAGCAAGATTTCTAATGTGTAAGCTTTAGGGGCAATTCACCATGGTCCTCCAAATGAACTAATTCATCATCAACCATCAAATAAACCAACTCTTCTTATGCTCCAATTTCAATATATAAAGGTGTGGAATTTGTATTTAATTATCAAAAAGAAAATATCTTCAAACGTTGTGGGATGACCTTCACAAGAGAATAGTAAATACTCCACTTGAATCCTTCTCATCTATCAAAGCTAGTGTTCAATTTGTGCTTGAATCAATGAGGGGCTTCAACAATTTTGACATCTCCAATGTGGAAGAATTATTGCAAATATTATTTGACAAGGCCATCGCTTACGAGGAAGCAAAGTCAGCATCTTTTGAGAAAGCATCCAATGAGCTTCTTGCACAACAACTAGATGAAGCCAAAAATTGTCTCCATAATGCTTAAACTAGAAAAAGCAAAGAAGTTAATCAAATTCAATCCGCCCAAGAAGAGTTGGAATGTGTTGGGAAGGAGCTTGATAATTTGAAGGAGTGCAAAAAGAATTTGACTTCATAATTAAAATGCTGACAACAACTTCTTCAAAGTACTCAAGCTGAAATTCATGAGATTGAAGAGGAAATTGTTGCTATCAAGAGTACTCCTCCATTGAGTAATCAAGTAGTTGAGAGTTTGCAAACTTCAATGGAACACTTGGAGGCTGTCAAGGAAAAATTTAACTTGAGTCCTTTTACTTGAAATTTGTTTAGAACTTTTTTTTTTTTTTAACAAACTAGCTAACTCAAATAAATAATTTTTTTTTTTAAAACTTAACAAACTAAAAACTCAAACTTAATAAAAACAATTAAACTACTTAAAAAAACTCACACTTTAATAAAAACAATTAAACTACCCTTTTTTTTTTAACAAACTAATTAATTCAAAAAAACTAATTTTTTTTAAACTTAACAAACTAAAAACTCAAACTTAACAAAAACAATTAAACTACTTTTTTTTTAACAAACTAATTAACTAAAAAAAACTAATTTTTTTTAAACTTAACAAACTAAAAAATAAAAACAGTTAAACTACTTAAAAAAAACTCAAACTTTAATAAAAGCAAAACTACTTTTTTTTTTTTAACTCAACAAACTAATTAAGTCAAACAATTAAATTATTATTATTATTTAGAAAACTTGACAAACTAAAAACTCAAACCTAATAAAAACAATTAAACTACTAAGAAAACTCAAACTTTAATAAAAATAACTAAACTACTTTTTTTTTTTTTTAATAAACTTAACAAACTAAAAACTCAAACTTAATAAGAACAATTAAACTACTAAAAACTCAAACTTAAAAAACAACCAAACTACTTTTTTCTTCTTTTTTTTAATAAATTAAAAAAACTTAAACTTAAACTTAATAAAAACAATTAAACTACTTTTTTTTTACTCAACAAACTAATTAACTCAATCAACTAAAACTACAAACAATTAATCTACTAAAAACTCAAACTTAAAAAAAAAAACCAAACTACTTTTTTTATTTTTTATTTTAATAAACTCAACAAACTAAAACTCAAACTTAATAAAAATAATTAAACTACTTTTTTTTTTATGAAACCAAAGAAAAAAAAATATTTAAAATAAATTCATGACTGAATTTAGAGAATATCTAAGCTGCCTACGTACCCAGTAAAGGGATCAAGTTATAACGCAATTCAAAGACAACATCATTTTAGGAGGGGGGTGCCGTTCAAAGTTTATACTTATGCGGGCCAGGAGTATTCATTGCTTAACCACCTTGGACTAGGTGGGGTATTTGATATTTAACCACATAAAATACCTTTTGTGGAGCAAGTTAGCAATTTAGCCACATGCACTACCTTTGGTGGGTACCGTTCACAGTTTATAATCATGCGGGTCAAGAGTAACATGTAGTTTAAACTCGTGCGCCAAGGAGCAACATGCAGTTTAGGCTCATGCGTCAAGGAGCAATCTCCCAACTTTATGTATAGTAGCGCTTCAAGAACTTCCCATTTATAGGGCCAATTCTTAATCCATCTTCAGCAACCAACTTATATGCACCATTTGTATAGACTTCTTTGACAACATAAGGATCATCCCATTTTGATGTGAATTTATTCCCAGTTCAATGAGTCATGATGATGGGCCTTCTCACAGCGGCACCAAATCTCCAACTTGAAAAGATTGTGATCGCACCTTCTTGTTAAATGCTCTGGAGAGCCTAGCTTGATAACATTCAAGTCTCTGTTGTGCTTCCAACCTTTTCTCATCAAGGGCCTCCAATTCTTCAAGACGTAAGCGTGCATTTTCTTCCTCGGTCAATCCTTCTTGTATGGCTATCCTTAATGAAGGAATTTGCTGCTCAAGGGGTAAAATGGCTTCAACACCATAAACTAATGAATACGGAGTTGCTTGTGTAGGTGTTCTATGAGTAGTTCGATATGCCCATAAAGCTTCTCCGATCCTTTCATGCCAATCCCTCTTTGACTTTGAGACTACTTTCTTCAATAAATTGAACAGAGTTTTATTAAATGCCTCAGCAAGACCATTAGCTGCGGCATAATACATGAAATATTTTCTCTGCTTAAAATTGAATTTCTGACAAAGTTTATCTATCAAACTATTACTAAAAGGCTTTCCATTATCAGTGATTATGTATCGAGGAACCCCATAGTGGTATATAATGTTGATGCGGATAAAGTAAACAACATTTTCCTTCTTTACTTCTTTGAGGGGTATTGCTTCAACCCACTTAGAGAAATAGTCTGTTGCAGCCAATATATACAAGTGCCTAGTAGAAGACTTTGTCATGGGCCCAACCACATCTAATCCCCAAGCATCAAATGGCCATGAAGCGACAGTTGGATGTAATGGCTCGGGTGGTTGGTGAATGAAATTTGTATGAAATTGGCAAGCTTGACATCTTTGAGCATAATCCATGCAATCTTTTACTATTGTTGGCCAGTAGTAGCCCATTCTTTTTATTCAAAAATGTAATTTTGGACCCGACTGGTGGGCGCCACAAACTCCAGAATAAGCTTCTTCCATGGCTTGGATAGCTTCATCATCACCTAAACATCGCAAGAAAACTCCATTGAATGACCGTCTATAAAGCACATCTTTATAATAGATCAAGCGAGCCGCGCAACATCGGGTATCAACTCTGTCACGTGGATTATCAGGTAACTTCTCGTACTTCAAATAATCCTTGATTAGTTGGCGCCAATCTTCCTTCTCTATCTCAAACACTTGAAAAACATGGGTTTCATCTTCTTCATATTCCTCATCCTCAAAAATTGGCGGCACAATCCAACTTCTACATATTGGAATACGTACTTCATTTTTAGGTATGGCAAGTGAAGAGGCTAATTTAGCTAACACATCAGCTTGCTTATTTTCCTTCCTTAGCACATGTTCGATTTCTACATCCCCAAGCCGTCCAATGAGTCTTTTTGCGTAATTAAAGTAGGGGAGTAACTCAGGCTTCTTGACTTCATATGATCCAAGCAACTAGTTGACCACCAACTTAGAATCTCCATAGAATTTAAGATGCAATTGTTTTATTTCAATTGCTATCTCCAACCCAAGAATAAGAGCTTGATATTCAGCGACGTTGTTGGAACAATTTTCAGTTAAAGTGAAGGAATATGGCAATACTTCATCATCAAATGTGATGAATACCACTCCAACACTAGCTCCTTCTCTGTGGGATGCTCCATCAAAGTACATCTTCCAAGGAGGTGTAATTTCAACTACCAAAACATCTTCATCGGGTAGGTCATCAAATAATTCCTACTCAGCAGAGATGGGATGATCAGCCAAGAAGTTAGCCAAAACTTGCCCCTTCACTGCCTTCTGTGGAACATAGATAATCTCAAACTGTTGCAACTGAAGATACCATCTTGTGAGTCTATCAGAGAGGACAGGTTTTGACATGACATATTTTAGTGAATTTGCTTTTGAGACAAGACGGACAGTATGCGCCTGAAAGTAATGCTTCAATTTTTGGATTGCAAAAACTAGAGCCAAACATATTTTCTCAATTGGCGAGTATTTCACCTCATTTGGCATCATCATCCTACTCAAGTAATGCAAGGCATTTTCCTTTCCTTCATCATTTCCTTGTGCTAGTAAAGCTCCAACGGAACGTTCTTGAGCAGCGATATAAATGATCAGTGGGCGTCCAGGTACTGGTGCGACCAACATAAGAGGCCTCATCAGATAAGTTTTTATACTCTTAAAAGCATTGCTACAAGCTTCATCCCATTCAAATGGAACGTCTTTCTTCATCAAACGGCTGAACGGTTAACATCTACCAGCTAAATTTGATATGAATCTTCAAAGATAAGCTAATTTTCCTTGCAAACTTTTGAGTTCATGGATATCTCATGGTTCTAGCATTTTCAAAATTGCATCAATCTTTGCTTGCTCGATTTCTATACCTCGATGACGAACAATGAATCCTAGAAACTTTCCCGATGTAACACCAAATGCACCCTTTAATGGGTTCATTTTGAGTTGATATTTTCTTAGGCGCTCAAAAACTTGTCTTAAATCTTGGAGATGATCTTCTCGCCTTTTGGACTTAACAACCACATCATCAACATAACATTCAATGTTCTTGTGAAGCATATCATCAAAAATCTTCTGCATAGCTCTTTGATATGTGGCACCAGCATTCTTCAACCCAAACAGCATCACTTTATAGCAATATATACCCTTAGGAGTACAAAATGCCATCAACTCCTCATCTTTTGGTGACATACATATTTGATTATACCCGGATGATCCGTCCATAAATAATAGTGCTTCATGCCCTGTGGTGGCATCAATCATGAGTTCGGCAATGGGCAATGGAAAATCATCCTTAGGACAAGCACCATTCAAGTCCCCAAAGTCAACACAAACTTGAATCTGTCCATTTTTCTTCCTTACTGGGACAATGCTGGAGATCTATGTTGGATACTTGACTTCTCGAATGAACCCAACCTCGATGAGCTTGTTCACTTCAGCTTCAATTAAAGGAACTAGTTTGGGGCGAAACCGCCGTTGAGCTTGTTTGACTGGACGAGTTCCTTTCTTTACTGATAAATGATGGACTGCCACCTTTGGATCTAACCTAGGCATCTCTTTGTACGACCATGCAAATACATCTTTGAATTCATGTAATAACTCAACATATATTTCTTCTTCCTTAGCAGTCAACAAAGCACTAACTAGATAGGCGGAGGGTCATTAGCATCACCTAAATTGATCTCTTTCAATTCATCTACAGTGGCTTTAACACTTTCAAACTCAAGAGGAGCAGTTTTAGCATCTTCTTCTTCAATCAACAATTCTTCGCTCAAAGTAATATGGTAAGCTGGCGCAATATCCTCTTCCACGGGCTCAATCTTCTTGAATTCCACGCATGCCCTTGTTTGTCCGCCATTTCTTCTTATATGAACCATCTTCATAACACCATCTTTTTCACTTATGTAATCGCTGCAGACAAGCCTGAAGATTTGCTTGAAAAGATGATGTATAGCATTTTGACGAGTTGGCCGACTAGTATTATCAACAATATGATATGAAGAGACCACACTTTCTCTATCATCTTCTTCGTCCATTTGAGTTCGTGTGAAGATAATGGTTTGCAGTTTAACCTTCAAGGTTCTACCACATGATATATTCAAAATAAAGCACCGCTTCATGTGTGAAGGAATTGAACTCCTTAGCTTTTTTGGCTCACTAGCCCACTTCAAATACTTTGGCATTTTGGATGAATTCAATCTCCGATTATGGGTTCTTTTATTCCGCCACTTTCCAAGTCTATCAAAAACTGAGATTCGCGGTACTTTCTTTCTATGTTCATCAAAAACATCATTTGTTGAGGAAAATTCCTCTCCAACTATATGATTACTACTGGCTCTCCTAATCGCATTACGAATAGGATTCTGAGGGACAAATCCAAGTCCCATTCGAGAGCTTTGAACACTATGACCCTTTTCCTTCAACATTTTTTGGGTAGTGTTAAGCCCATACGTTTACTTTCTAGAAGCCTCAGGAGGGAGTTTTCCCAAAATGGAATGTTCTTGTGGATTGTATCCGGCTTTGAGAAGAAGTTTATAAGCTTTTGGATCAAAGCAAGTCTCATTTTGAAGATGCAGAGATTCTTCGTGTTCCTTCTCGACTCCTTGAGTTGCACGAACAAACCTTTTTAGCAGCTGAGAGGATGGCTTCTTCACATCAAGCTTGGTTAGGGGAAACATCAATTCTTTCAATGACTCGTATCCTACCAGAAGTGACTCTCTCTTTATGTGATCTTTACCACTGCATGCTAGAGTCAAATTTTTAACATTGTTTCCTCCATCAAGATCATCTTGTTGCTTGGATTCCTCTTGTTCTTTAGCCTTGGCGGTTTTCATACTTTCAGTATAGTATTTGGAATATGCTATGTGTGATTCAGCTTCAGTGAAAGGTTTGCTATCTCCAATCACTTTCTTTACCACACCTTCTCGACAGTATTTGAAATAATGGTGCCAAGTAGAAGGAACTACACCATTTTCATGTAACCAAGGTTGGCCTAATAGCATATTGTATGACGTCCTGGCATCTATGACATGAAATAATGCCGTTGACAACATATCATCCATCAATAACTTTATCCTTATTATTCCAAGAGCCCTTTGCCTTCCTTGATTGAACCCTTGGATCATTAGGCGACTATTTGTCAATTCATCTGTGGGGATTCTTAAATCCTTCAGCACACGCAATGGCAAAATATTAACTGCAGAGCCTCCATCAATTAAAATTCTATTTATTTTCTGCTCACGAGCATAGCCAGTTACAAACAGTGGCCTATTGTGGGGCTTGGAGCCAAGCAACAAATCATCATCAGTGAAAGTCATTGCCGACAAGCATTCCTCGGTTACATCAAAATTTTCTTCATCAGATAAACATGCTTCACTAGAAGAAATCTTTTCTTCACTTATTATGTAGCACACAATGTCACTATCATGATCACCAAGTACGCCCTTTTCGATCTCGATAGTAGCATGATTTGAGGCAACATTATCCTCCTCAAGTGAGATTTTCCCTTGTCAGGCCAATTGTATCACTTTATCTTTGAATACGAAGCAGTCATGAATTAGGTGACCTACCAACCGATGGTACTTGCAATACTTTAGGTCATCAGTTCTCCCAGCCTCTTCAGGTCACTTCATTTCAGGTAATTCAATGAGATTTGCATTTAGCAAATCATCAAATATTCCAAAGACATCAGAATCGGGGAATGGGTATGTCTTAGCTTGCATCTCCTTTAAGGTTAATTTTCTTTGTCCTTTTTCTTGGGAGACATCTTTCCTTTTGTCCTTTGTGCTTTGTGCTTTCGTACGAAACTTGATGGGTGTTGCATTCACCTCCAAAGCTTCTTTACTTTGCACCTTAGCAAGAGGTTTGTCCTCTTTCTTGAATTCTTGCTTTTCTTTAGACTTATGAGGCTCTTGAATTGGTGGCCCTTTTACTCCGCTAGCAAACATGCTTAACTCCATATCATGGGCTCGAGTAGCCAATTCTTCAAATGTTTTGGGTTGAATTCCTTGCAAAATATATCAAAGTCCCCAATGCATCCCTTGAATGCACATCTCGATGGTTGAAGCCTTAGATAATCTATCTTTGCAATTAAGGCTTAAATTTCTCCAACAATTAATGTAATCAATGACTGGTTCTTCTTTCCACTGGCGGGAATTGGTGAGTTCAATCATACTGACTGTCCTTCGGGTACTATAGAAACGATTGAGAAATTCTTGCTCCAATTGTCCCCAACTATCAATTGAGCTTGCTTCTAAGTCAATATACCAATCAAAAGCATTTCCCTTCAAGGATCGAACAAACTACTTAACTAGGTAATCTCCATACGTCCTAGCATTATTACAAGTTTCGATGAAATGAGCCACATGATGCTTTGGATTGCCTTTGCCATCAAATTGCTGGAACTTTGGTGTCTGATAACCAATTGGCATCTTTAAGTTGTCAATCCTTTGAGCATATGGATTGGAATAAGTCGTGAATGACTTAGAGCTTCCTTCAAATTTATCTTTGATAGTTCCCATGATAAATTCCCTCAACTGGTCAACATGTATTAGTGCAATTCCTTTGTTTTAGGCTTTTCATTTTCAACTAGCTGCCTCTTTGTAAATGTTTCGACTTCATCTTGAGCCTCTATTTGTTTCTCCATCACACGACTAGTCTCAGCATTATCCACTTTGTTCATCAACTTAGAGATTTGAGAATCTTGCTTTTGGACATGCTTTGTTATCCCTTCAATAATCTTCGTCAAATTAGCAATTTGTTCCTCCAAAGCTGTAGCACTTATCACCATCACTGACACTATGCTTGAGGAACTTGATGTTGAGCGAGGAGTGGATGTTGTTGATTCTTCCTTTGAGTCTCCACCACTTTCATTAGTATCAATAGCATGCAGTAATGCCTTTTCCGCAACTTCAAGTGAATGATTTACCTCCGAAGATGATTGTGACCTTTTGGACATACTCGTTATGGTGACACCAACACTTATTGCTCCAGCATTTATGGAATTTGAGGTAGTCATCTTCAATGCAATAATCTTGTTGGTGGCCATGATACTTCAATCTTTGATGAAGGAAAGAGATGAGAGGTAGAGATAGTCCCACTGGGCGTGCCAAAATTTGTAACAACAAATTTTCTTGTCTACAAAAAATTAAAATTACAAAATAAGAAAAATTATAAAAATAAAATCAAAATCAAAATCAATTAATCAATTGTGGATTCTACCTCTAATCCAATCTTTTAATTCTTTCCTTCCAAATATAATCTTGAATTTAATGAGCTCCGCGAAAAATGTCTCAAACGACGTGGATCTCCTTTAAATTTTATTTGAATAACGCCAATTTCAGGGCTTCGCACCTTAATCTCGAATCAAACATCAAAAATATGTGGATTCCGCGAAGAATGCCTTGAATGTTGTAGATCTCTTTGAATTTAAAAATAACGCCAATTCAAGGGCTTCGCACCTTAATCTCAAATCAAACGCCAAAAATATATGAATTTCACAAAGAACGCCTTGAACGTCGTGGATCTCCTTGAATAAAAATAATGCCAATTCGAGGGTTTCGCACCTTAATTTCAAATCAAATGCCAGAAAATATGAGTTTCACAAAGAACGCCTTAAACGTCGTGGATCTCCTTGAATTTGCTTGAGAGAATTGTTGGACTCCTTCAGAGTTTCTCTCATCTGCTGGAATTTGTGTTGTGTCAAATGAGCTCGAATCACCTCTTTATATACGTGTTTGATGGAAGACTTCTGATTGACTTGAACTCCTTCAAATGTTATCTCTTTGATAAGATAATATCAAAATCAAGAGATAATATAAGATATGTTTGATTTGATAATATCAAACATCAAAAGATAATATCAATATCAAATATCTTTGATTTGATTGGTCCATTGATGCAGACACTCTATCTTTGACACGTGTTAATGCTTGACTATAAAATAAACATTAAATTATTAATTAAAATTAACTATTTATTTTTTTGGAATGAAATTTAATAAATTCCAAAATTTAAATAGAAAATTTTAAATTAATATTTAATATATTATTTTATATGTGTCACTTCTCAATTGGTCAAAAATTTAATATGTTTACAATGCTTTTTCGACCAACTTTACATCATGCATAGTCAGCATCAGAAAAACCTACAAGAGAAAAAGAGTTTGATTGAGGATATCAGAGACCCAAATTGGTAGATCCTTTTAAGTATCAAAGAATTCATTTTGTAGTATTAAGGTAAAACTCTTTGGGATTGGCTTGAAATCTGGCACATAGACTAGTAGCAAATAATACGTCTTGTCGAATTGCAGTGAGATATAGTAGATTTCCAATTATCCCTTGATACATGGATTCATTAATGTCATTTTCTAATGGGTCAAGTTTCAGTTTGGTATTTGGTGCCATGGGAAATGTAGATTCTTTGCAATTTTCCATACCAAACTTTGGAAATCAAATTTCAAGGAGATTTACGGCGTTCAAGTTATTTTTCACAGAGTTCATCATATTTTGGCATTTGATTCGAGATTAAGGTGCAAAGCCCTCGAATTGATGTTATTTTCTTCAAACCAAATTCAAGGAGATCCACGGCGTTCTTCACGAAACTCGTTAATTTTCTAGATCACATTTGGAATGGAAGAATCAGAGGATTAGATTAGATATTAGATCCACAATTGATAAGTTTTAATTTTATTTTATTTGTATGATTTCTCTTATCTTATAATTTAATTTTTACATACAAGAAATTTAGGCTTACAAATTTCTGGCATGCTTAGGTGGACAATCTCAACCTCTCATCTATCTCTTCATAAAAAATGAAGTGTCATGGCTACCAACAAGACTACCACATTGAAAATTACTGTCTCAAATTCTTCAAGTATCGGAGCAAGAAGTGTTGGCGTCACCACAAGAAGTATATCCAAAAAATTGCAATAATCTTTAGTGGAGGCTCTTTCACTTGAAGTTGTGGAAAAGGCATTGCCGCATACTATTGATACTAATGAATGTGGTGGAGCCTCAAAGGAAGAATCGGCAACATCTACTCCTCGCTCAACATCTAGTTCCTCAAATACAGCACCGATCATGATGACAAGCGCCACAACTTCGGATGAGCAAATTGCTAATTTGACAAAAATTATTAAATGACTCGCAAAGCATGTCCAAGAGCAAAACTCTCATATCTCCAAATTGATGAATAAGGTGGATAATGTTGAGACTTGTTGCATAGTGGGGAAACAAATAGAAGCTCAAGATGAGAAACATCCACAAAGAGGCAGCCAGTTCAAAATGAAAAGCTTACAATAAAGGAACTGTAAGTTTCCATTGGTAAACTAATTCCCGTCGACCAACTGAGGGAGTTGGGGACTCTCAAGACAAGCTTGGATGAAGTTTCAAGTCATATATGACTTATTCCAAACCATATACTCAAAGGATTGACAACTTAAAGATGTCAATTGGTTACTAGCCCCTAAAGTTTTAGCAATTTGATGGCAAAGGCAATCCAAAGCAGCATGTGACCTGTTTCATCATAATTTGTAATATGCTGAGACGTATTGAGATCACTTAGTTATGCAGTTTGTTCGATCTTTGGAGGGCAGTGCTTTTGATTGGTATACTAACCTAGAGGCGAGCTCAATTGATAGCTAGGGGCAGTTGGAGCAAGAATTTCTCAATCGCTTCTATAGCACTCGAAGAAATATCAATATGATTGAATAAAAAAATCTCGTCAGTGGAAAAAAGAACCGGTCATTGACCACATCAATCATTAGAGAAACTTAAGCCTTATTAGAAAGATCGATTGTCTGAGGCTTCAGCCATTGAGATGTGCATTCAATGGATGCATTAGGGACTTTGATATATTCTCCAAGGAATTCAACCTAAAACTTTTGAAGAGTTAGCTACTTAAGCCTATGATATGGAATTAAACATGTTTGCTAATAGAGTTGAGGGTCCACCAGTCCAATAGCCTCGCGAGTGTAAGGAAAAGCAAGAATTCAAGAAAGAGGCAAACCTCTTGCCAAGGCTCCAAGTAAAGAAGCTATTGTGGTGAATGCAACACCTATCAGATTTCATGCAAAGACAGATAGCATAAATGATGAAAAGAAGGATGTCTCCCAAGAAAGAGGACAAAGAAAATTAACTTTGAGGAGATGTAGGCTAAAACATACCCACTCCTTGACTCTAATATCTCTAGAATATTCAATGATTTGCTAAATGCAAATCTTATTGAATTACCTAAAACGAATCAACCTAAAGACGTTGCGAGAACTGATGACCTAAAGTATTGCAAATACCATTGGTTGGTAGGTCACCCACTCCATAACTGTTTTATATTCAAAGATAAAGTGATGCAATTGGCCTAACAAGGAAAAATCTCCCTTGAGGAGGATAATGCAGCCTCAAATCATACTATCGTCGAAATTGAAAATGATGTACTTGATGATCACAACAGTAACATTGTATGCAACATGATAAGTGAAGAAAATATTCCCTTTAGTGAAACATGTCTATCTATGTAAAGAACCATGATGTAACTAAGGAGTGCATGTCAGCAATGACTTTCACTGATGAAGATTTTTGCTTGGATCCAAGCCCCACGAAAGGCCACTACTTGTAACTGGCTATGCTCGTGAGCAAAAACTAAATAAAATTTTAATTGATGGAGGCTCTGTAGTTAATATCTTACCATTGCATGTAATGAAGGATTTAGGAATCTCTATAGATGAATTGACAAACAGTTGCCTGATGATCCAAGGATTCAATCAAGGGGGACAAAAAGCTTTTTGAATAATTAGGATAAAGCTATTGATGGACTATATGTTATCAATGATATTGCTTCATGTCATAGACGCTAGGACATCATATAATATGCTTTTGGTCTGATCTTAGTTGTATGAAAATGGTGCGGTTCCCCCACTCAGCACAAGTATTTCAAGTATTTTTGAGAATGTGTGGTAAAGAATGTGCTTGGAGATACCAAACTTTTCATTGAAGCTAAATCGCACTTAGCCGACGCTAAATACTACATCAAAAGTATGAAGACTATCAAGGCTAAAGACCAAGAGAAATCCAAGCAGCAATATGATCCTGATGGAGGAAACAAGTTTAAAGACTTGGGACTTGGCTCTAGCATGTAGTAGTAAAGAATACATACAGAATGAATCACCTTCGGTGGGATATAAACATTGAAAGAATTGACATTTCCTTTAACCAAGCTTGATGTGGAGAAGCCATCCCTTCAGCCGCTGAAAGGGTTTGTTTGTCCAACTGATCAAGGAGCCGAAAGAAACATGAAAAAATTTTGCAATTTCAAAACGAGAATTGCTTTGATCCAAAAGCCTATAAAATTCTTGTCAAAGTCGGATATAATCTATAAAAATGTTCCATCTTGGGAAAACTCCCTCTTGAAACTATCGGCAAGCAAACGTATTGACTCAATGCTACCCAAAAGATGTTTAAGGAAAAAGGTCATGCTGTTCAAAGTTCTCGAATGGGACTTGGATTTATTCCTTAGAATCCCATTCGTATCGCAATTAGAAGAGCCAACAACAATCATATAGTTGGAGAGGAATTTTCCTCGACAAATGATATTTTTGATGCAAATGGGAAAAAAGTCCAGCAAATCTCAATTTTCGATAGACTTGGAAAGTGGAGGCATAAAATAACCTATAATCAGAGATTGAATTTATCAAAAATACCAAAGTACTTGAAGCGGAATGGTGATTTTCAAAAGTTTAGGAGTTTGGAGTTTGATTCCTTCACGCATGAGGCGACATACTATTTTAAATATATCATGTGACAAAATCTTGAAGGTTAAGCTGCAAACCACCATCTTCACACAAACTCAAAATGATGAAGAAGATGATAGAGAAAGTGTAGCTTCATCATAAGGTTACCCATGGATGGTACCTTTAATCAGACACGGCCATTGGACCGCCTCAAGGACGAACAGGATTGCTTCTCCTATGATCTTAAGAGTGCCACGGATAGGTGGCCTCTACATATCATGGTGAGCGTCGTTGTTTCCCTATGGGGCGCAGACATAGGAAGGATGTTTTCTTCTCTCCTTGCCGGGTCAGTCTATACTTGTAAAGACTTTCCAGGCGGGATGAAGACCATTCCCTTCTGTGTTGGACAACCACTTGGGTTTTATTCTTCTTGGGCCCTCATGTTGTTGTTAGTAATAGTTAGCCAACTTGCTAAAATGCCACAGATCATCTTTTCAAGAAAATCTCCAAACTTATAAGTAGTGGTTACATAAGTGAGAAAGATGGCGTCATGCAAACAATCCATACAAGAAGAAAGAATAGACAAACAAGGGCATGTGTGAAATTCAAAAAAATTGAGCCCATGGAAGAAGATATTGCGCCAGTATACCATATTACTTTGAGTAAAGAATTTTTAGTCGAAGAAAAAGATGCTAAAACTACTCCTCCTAAATTTGAAGAAGGTGTTAAGGCCACTGTCAATGAATTGATTGATATTAATTTGGGTGATGCCAATAACTCTTGGCTATCTACATTAGTGCTTTGTTGACCGCTGAGGAAGAAGAAATGTATGTTGAGTTATTACATGAAATCAAAGGTATGTTTGCATGGTTATACAAAGAGATGCCTAGGTTAGGTCCATCATTTATCAGTAAAGAAAAGAACTCGTCCAGTCAAACAAGCTCAATTATGGTTTCGCCCTGAATTGGTTCATTTGCTTGAAGTTGAAGTGAACAAGATCATTGAGGTTGGGTTCATTCGAGAAGTCAAGTATCTAACATAGATCTCCAGCATTATCCTAGTAAGAAAGAAAAATGGCCAGATTCGAGTTTGCACCTACTTTAGGGACTTGAATAGTGCATGCCCTAAGGAAGATTTTTCATTGCCCATTATAGAACTCATGATTAATGCTACCATAGGATATGAAGCACTATTATTTATAGATGGATCATCTGGGTATAAACAAATACACATGTCACCAGAAGATGGGGAGCTGACGATATTTCTAAGGGTGTTCATTGGATCAACCCGATCCGATGAACCCAACAATCCAAACCAAACTAATCTAATTGGTTCAGCTTGGATCGGGTAATCGGGGTTTGATCAGGTAAAATCTGATCAAACCCGATTACATTTTGTTTGATTCTCAGATTTCATTTTCATTTACCTGACCTGACCATTTAATTAAAATAAATAATAATTTTTTTAAATTATGACTTTTGTTAAATATATTTATATTTAATATTCAACTAAGATTTGAATTTGGGACTTTATATTATCAATCATGGCTTGTGGTAAAGAAGGAGATAATTTATAACAATTGTGATTTGTGGTTCTCTTGTGCAATACTGTGTGCTTTTGAGTTTTGATGAATATTTTGAAAATAATTTGATTGTCTTGGTTTTCTAGTTAAAGAACTAAAGAAATTACAACTGGTGCTTTCTTATCCTTCTTCTTCTTCTTCTTCTTCTTCTTCTTTTTTATTCCTTGAACCTAATTACCCGAACAAAACCAACCCGATCTAGATCGGGTTATCGGGTTGGTTTGGTTCGGCTTTAGGAATTAAAAATTGTAAACCCCAAACCAAACCAATTAAAAATGATCGGTTCAAATTTATTTTCCCCCCAAACCAACCCGACTCGTGAACACCCCCAGATATTTCATACTCCCAAGGGAATGTACTACTATAAAGTGATGCCTAGGGGTGAGCATCGGTCGGTTTGGTAAATTAACCGACCGAACCGATTGGTTAATTCACCAAAAATGTATGAAAATTATTAATCGTTTATCGCACCGAAATTTTTGGTTAACCGGTAAAATTAACCAAAATTTTTTGATTCGGTTTGGATAATTTACCAATTGGCCAATCTTTATTTGATATTTTTTTTAATATTATTATTCAACAATATAATATTATAGTTGAAACAAAAACTGAATTATTTCGATTCAAGCAAAAACAAGCAATCTAATTATTTTTAAAATCATAATAAAGAACTTTCAATACTATAGAACAAGTAACATGTATTAGTAAGTAATACACCTAAAAATTGTCATACATTTTACCCCTGTTTAGCAAGCTTTTGAGGAACTTTTGAATATCTTCTAATTAGGTTACAACAAAAAAAATCTAGAATTAAATGGACTTAACTCAAAAACTAAAACTTTATTTAACTGAGAATGTATTTGCATAAGTAGTTTTCTAGTAAACAATTCAACAAGAATACAACCTAAACTTCATAAATCTAAAGTTACTCCTCATTATTTTTAGTTCACATATGCTTATTCCCATAGTTATATAAAAAATCGAGCAACCTACACAATGTTTGAGAATTTATAAAAATTTGGTTGAATCGGTTTTAACCAATTTTTTATGGAAAATTAACCAAACCACACCGTTAACCAAAAATTTCTAAAAAATTAATCGTTAACCGAACCAAAAATTAATTGGACAAAATAGTTTGGTAAATTCGGTTTCGGTTCGGTCGGTTAATCGATTTTTTTCGATTCATGGATAATTTTGCTCACCCGTAGTGATGCCGTTCAGATTGAAAAATATCGGTGCAACACATCAAAGAGCTATGCAGAAGATTTTCAGTTATATGCTTCACAAAAATATTGAATGTTATGTTGATGATGTAGTTGTGAGGTCCAGAAAATGAAAAGATCATCTCCAAGATTTGAGACAAGTATTTGAATGCTTGAGAAAATACCAGCTTAAAATGAACCCACTAAAGTGTGCATTCGTTGCTACATCTAGGAAGTTTCTAGGATTTATTGTTCGTCAGCGAGGTATAGAGATTGAACAAACAAATATTGACGCGATTCTAAAAAATCTTGAGACATAAATGAACTCAAAAGTTTGCAAGGGAAATTAGCTTATCTTCAAAGGTTTATATCAAACTAGCTGGTAGATGTCAACCATTTAGCCGTCCCATGAAGAAAGGTGTTCCATTTGAATGGAATAAAGCTTGTAGCAATGGTTTTAAAAGCTTATCTAACAAAGCCTTCTATTTTGGTCGCATCAATAATTGGATGTCCTCTGATCCTTTATATCGCTGCTTAAGAATGTTTTGTTGGGGCTTTATTGGTGTAGCTTAACAATGAAGGAAAAGAAAATGATTTGTACTATTTGAGCATAATGATAACACCAAATGAGTTGAAGTACTCCGATCAAAAAAATATGTTTGGCTCTAAGTTTTGCAATCTAAAAGCTGAAATATTACTGTCAAGCTCATACTGTCTGTCTAGTCTCAAAAGCAAATCTATTGAAATATGTTATGTCAAAGCCCGTTCTCTCTAATAGACTTACAAGGTGGTACTTTCAGCTATCATAATTTGAGATTATCTATGTTCCATAGACAACAGTAAAATGACACGTTTTAGCTGACTTTTGGTTGATCATCCTATCCCTACTGAGTGGGAGTTATCTGATGATCTACTTGATGAAGATATCTTGGTAGTTGAAATTACATCTCCTTGGAAGATATACTTTGATGGAGCATTCTATAGAGAATGATCTAGGGTTGGAGTTGTATTCATCATGTCCAATGATGAAGTATTGCCATACTCCTCACTTTAACTAAAAATTGTTCAAATAAAATTGTTGAATATCAAGCTCTTATCCTTAGGTTGGAGATGGCGATTGACATAAAACAGTTTCACCTCAAAGTCTATGGAGATTCTAAGTTGGTAATCTAACAGTTGCTCGGATCATATGAAGTTAAAAAACTTGAATTATTTCCATACTTTAAGCATACCAAAAGACTCATTAGGTGGCGTAAGGATGTAGAAACTGAACAGTGCCAAGGAAAGAGAATAAGCAAGTTGATACGTTAGCTGAATTGGCTCCTATACTTGCCACGCTTGAAAATGAAATGTGTATTCCAATATGTAAGAGTTGGGTTATACCATCGATTTTTGGGCATGAGGACTGCGAAGAAGATGAAAGCTATGTTGGTCAAGTGTTTGAGATAGAGAAAAAAGATTGGTGCTAGCCATTCATGGATTATTTGAAGTATGAGAAGTTACCCAACGATCCACGTCAAAGAGTTGATACCCGATGTCGTGCGACTTGCTTCATCTATTATAAAGGTGTGCTTTATATGTGATCATCTGATGGAGTCTTCTTGCGATGTTTAGGTGATGATGAAGCCAACTAAACCATGGAAGAAGCTTATTTTGGAATTTTTGTGCTCACCAATCAGGTCTAAAGTTACATTTTCGAATAAAAAGAATGGGCTACTATTGGCCAAAAATGGTAAACCATTGCATGGATTATGAACAAAGATGTCAAGCTTGTCAATTTCATGTGAATCTCTTTCACTAGCCATCTGAGCTATTGCATCCGACTATTGCTTCGTAGCCATTTGATGCTTGGGGGCTAAATGTGGTTGGACCCAAGACAAAGTCTTCTGCTAGGCACTTGTATATATTAGCTGTAACAAACTATTTCTCTAAGTGGGCTCAAGAAATAACCCTCAAAGAATTGAAGAAGGAAAATGTTGTTGACTTTATCCGTATCAACATTATCTATCGTTGTGGGGTTCCTCAATACATAATCACTGATAATAGAAAACCTTTTTGCAATAGTCTGATAGACAAACTTAGTTAGAAATTCAATTTTAAGCAGAGAAATTTCTCTATTTATTATAACGCTGCTAATGGCCTTGCTGAAGCATTAAATAAAACTCTGTGTAATTTGCTGAAGAAAGTAATCTCAAAGTTAAAGAGGGATTGGCACGAAATAATTGGAGAAGCTTTATGGGGATATCGAACCACTCATCGAACACCTACACAAGCAACTCTGTATTCATTGGTTTATGGCATTGAAGTCGTCTTACCTCTTGAGCAGCAAATTCCATCATTAAGGATAGCCATACAAGAAGGATTAACTGAAAAAGAAAATGTAAGCTTGCAGCTTGAAGAGTTGGAGGCTCTTGATGAGAAGAGGTTGGAAGCACAACAAAGACTTAACTGTTATCAAGTTCGGCTTCCCAAGGCATTTAATAAAAAGGTGTAATCACAATCTTTTCAAGTTGGGGATTTGGAGCTCGTTGTGAGAAGGCCCACCATCACAAATAAGGGTGGCAAATTGGGATTAGAACTATGGTTCCAACTCAATCCACTTAATTTTAGGTTGGACTGGGTTTAAAATAATATGAGTAGGTTTGGGTTGGGTTAGGTTCTAATAGTTTTAATGTGGGTTGGACTCAGGTAGGTTCAATTGAGTTATAAGTTCGAATGGGTGTGAAATGGGTTCAATATGGGTCGAAAATGGGATGTAAATGGTCCAAGCTAATTTTACCCAAATTTTGATTCAAGAAAAAAAAAAAAAAAAGACACATCTAAAATTAACATGCTTTTTCATTATTATATTCTTAATTATTAAATTCTCAATAAGAATTTCTATAAATAATTAAACCCCGCCCAAACTGGCACAACCCAACTCATTTTGGACCCTTAAATATATTCCCATTTTAAACCCAACCCACCCATTTGCCACCCCTCACAACTCATTGGACTAAGAAAAAGTTCACATAAAAATGGATTGGTCCTTATGTTGTCAAATACGTCTATGCAAATGGTGCATATAAGTTGATTGCTGAAGATGAATTAAGAGTTGGCCTGATAAATAGGGAGTTCTTAAAGCGCTACTACACATAAAGTTGGGAGATTGCTCTTTGATGCTCGAGCCTAAACTGCATGTTACTCCTAAACCACATGAGTATAAACTGTAAACGGTACCCACCAGAGATAGTGCATGTGGTAACTTACCCCACTAAAGATATTTTATGTGGTAAAAATATTAAATACCCCACCTAGTCCAAATTGGTTAAGCAATGGATACTCATGGTCCACATGAGTATAAACTGTGAATGGCACCCCCCCTAAAAAGATGCCTTCTTTGAACTACGTTATGACTTGATCTCTTTATTGGTTACGTAGGCATCTTAGATATTTCCTAATGGCTAAATTCTTTTTATTCCCCTGTGAAAAGTGAAATGGATGGTTTATCTCTCTCCTTGTGATTAAAAAAAAATAAAAAATTAAACACCGCCTTATGGTTTTGAACTATGGCTCATTGCCTCCTTTTGTCTATTTGAGTTGAAGTTTACATTATAATGATGAAAATACCCTCATATATATATATAATTATTTTATACCCTTATTTTTTTTATTTAATCTAAACTAAATAATTATATATATAAAAATATATAACACACTTGTATAAATTAAATACTATTTAATATTTATACAATTATATATACATTCATATATATTATTATCAAAACTAAGTAATTTCATTTTTATAAAATAAATAACATATTTATATAAATCAAATAGTATATAATATTTATAAAATATTACATACATGCATATATATATAATCTTATATATATAAATTATATATATATACATATATATAATTATTTATAACATATTTATATAACTTCCCCCCTTTCCCCCTCCCACCCTTGCCAAATACCCCAAGGCAACCTAAAAAATGGCTAGATCTGGATTTGGCCAAGTCCGGCCAACGAGCCATCTGGCCATAGCCGCCGTTCTTTTATTTTATTTTGTGGATGCCGACAACTTTGTTAGGGCTAGAGATTGGTGGTAGTGGTTGGTGATATGTATATATATATATGATAATAGATATTGATACGGTATGCATATGACCGAGCTAAAACTCAAATATCCAAGCTCCACACTGTGGTCGAGCTGTGACTAGGAAGATATTTTCACATCATCTCGACTATGAAGCACAAAAATAAAGCATGTCATGTGTCAGAAGACCAAGATTATTTTCACATCAAAGGGAATAAGCTGAACTAAAGGTCTGAGCAGAATTAAACAACCAAGCAGAAGTAAAGCAACTAAGTTCCAAGATTGGACGCATATATGTGCCAAGCTGAGGACTGGGAGCAGTACAGATGCATGTGTGCCGAGCTAAGGACTGGAAGTTTCTTTGGACATGTAGATCCAAGCGTTAATCAAATGTTGGTAAAGAGATATGTAAAGACTAAAAAGTCGCGCCGAATCAACTCAACAAGCTGAATTGGAGCAGTTAACGGGAAACAACATAAAGATTGGGGTGTTCCGAGCTGCAGCTCAGCTAAAGGTTAATTAGAATAGATGGGCCGAGCTAAGATCAAGTCTTTGCCAGACGTAGCAGTCTTATTCCCACAATTGAAAATAGAGGAATGGGGGCTACACATATCCATATATTATTGATTCTATTATTTTAGGGTGCTTAGTGAGTTAGTAGGTAGTTCTCATCTCAAGTAGTTGGATCTATATTATATAAAAGGCTTCATTATAATGTCGAAGTGATAGATTTACACACATAAAAAATGAAATAGTGTTCTTGTTTTTACTTGGTCCTTTGCATTTTATTTTTGGCATCAATTTGGCGCCATCTATGGGAAAAAGTTTGAGTTAAAGCATGAAGATATGAGTGATTCCAGAGAGAATATGGAGAGAGATACTTTGACGCTAGCTCGGAATGAGCTAGTGACCATTGCATCCGTAACCCCAGCCCCAATGGCTGTGATGCCAACTAGCTTGATGGAAGGAATGCCCATTGCAATGCCTACGATGATGGGGTAGATGAGCACTGAACAATTGGCCAATTTCTTATGATCAACATTTGGCATCATCGTCTCCACTCAATCTATCAGAGTAATGCCTGTCGCACCTCTCCCAGTGCCACCAAATCCCTTGGTCATCCCTTACCTACCGAGAATGGCACCTACTATCCCTCCGACTCCTGTTATGGTTCCTTTCCCCCTACCTCTATTTTAGCTAATTCTGCACCTTCTGTCAAGATGACCACAGCACCAGGGGCACCCATGTTTGTGTGTGGAAACCTTACCCTTTATCCTACAGCTATGCCCACCTCTAGAGTAGTTGCGCAAGGTACGGTGGCAACTGAGCCACTAATACTTAATAATCCTGGATTGTTTATTGTGGGAGGACAAGAACCATCGGTAACACCAGTGGAAAAGTTACTGAATGAACAAATAAAGTTAGGATGCGCTTGTGGCCTACCCAAGGAGACAGAGATAAAAATACCCACCCAATTGGCACGTGATGCAGAGCAGTAGCAGAAAGTTAGGTGTTAGTGCGACGCAGTCATGATAAGGAGGGGAGGAATCCCTAGGCAGACTTGGTCTCAAAAATGGAAGAAATGAGGAAAGAGTTAAGGGAGCTGAAGAGGAAGATGGCAGGAAAGGTTTAGGAGGACACCAAGGCTTCACCATTTAGTAAAGGTATTTTGCATGACCTTTTCCTAAAGAATCACAAATATTTTGCCATGCCCAAGTGCACAGATATAATTGATCCTGCTGATCATCTCTGTGAATTCGAGAACCTAGATCTGTTGTATCAATTCTCTGATGGAGTGAAGTGTTGGACTTTCTTGACTACATTAGGAAAAGCCGCCCAGCGATGGTTTGGACAATTATCTCCTCAGTCTATTCATACATTTGGAGATTTCGCTAGAAAGTTCCTGCATCAATTCATTAGCAACAAGCAATACCGACGCAGTGCCTAAAGTTTACTCTTATTTCAATAGGAAGAGAACGAAACCTTGAGAAATTTTGTTAGTCGATTCACTATAGTTGTGCTAGAGGTTCCATCAGCCACTCTAGAATTGTTAAGCGGTGCCTTTCCTCAAGGGCTCCAACCTAGTCTTTTCTTTAGATCTTGGAGCAGAAGACCTGCGGATAGTTATGATGAGCTCCTATAGCGGGCAGAAAAATATATTCATGAGGAAGAGAATTGCAAAGCGAAAAGGAGCTGAAGGAGAAAAGAAAAGAAAGGAGAGAGGATCTCACTTCGAAACAGATCTAAAGTGTTAATTTGAGGAGCATACGAGTTGGAGACTCTAGAGGGAAAGAAAGTTGCTTGACCATGGAATGTGCAAAATCTCAGGCATTTTTACACGTAATCTCATTTTGTTTTGCTTGGTTGAAATTTCCATTTCTAGTTTATGCTAAGATTATCTCGTTTGTTTCATTTACATATTCAATTCATTGAAGATTATCTTGTGTTTTGTCCCATTTAATTTTGTAAGTTTTTTTCAATACAAAGTGTCTTCCTTCCCATCACATGCAATCGTTCAACTCGGATGAGCTAACTTATGAAAAAAATGAATGTCCAAAAGAAATCAGCTCGGATGAGCTAACTCCTGAAAGGACGAATGTCCAAGTGAAATAAGCTCGCATGAGCTAACTTATGAAAGGACGAATGTCCAAGTGAAATCAGATTGGATGAGCTAACTTATAAAAGGACGAATATCCAAGAGAAATCAGCCTGGATGGGCTAACCGGTGAAGACGAATGTCCAAGTGAAATCAGCTCGGATGAGCTAACTTGTGAAAGGAAGAATGTCCAAGTGAAATCAGCTCGGATAAGCTAACTTGTGAAAGGAAGAATGTCCAAGTGAAATCAGTTGGGATGAGCTAACTTATGAAAGGACAAATGTCCAAGAAGAATGTCCAAGTAAAATCAGTTGGGATAAGCTAACTTATGAAAGGACAAATGTCCAAGAGAAATCAACTCAAATGGGCCAATGTGTAAAGATGAATGTCTAAGAGAAATTAGCTCGGATGAGCTAACTTATGAAAGGGCAAATGTCCAAGAGAAATTAGCTTGGATGAGCTAACTTGTGAAAGGACGAATGTCCAAGTGAAATCAGCTCGAATGAGCTAATTTAGGATGAATACCCAAGAGAAATCAGCTCGGATAAGCCAACTCGTGAAAGGATAAATGTCCAAGTATTCAGCTCGAATGAGCTAATTCATGAAAAGGATGAATGTCCAACTATTCAGCTCGGATGAGCTAATCTATGAAAAAGACGAATGTCCAAGGGCAATCAGCTCGGATGAGCTGTCTTATAAAAAGGACAAATGTCCAAGTATTTAGTTCAGATGAGCTAATCTATGAAAAGGACAAAAATGTAAATGAAATCAGCTCAGGTGAGCTATCTTATAAAAAAACAAATGTCCAAGTATTCAATTCGGATGAGCTAATCTATGAAAGGGACGAATGTCCAGTGCAATTAGTTCGGATGAGCTATCTCGCAACAAGGACGAATGTCCAAGTGCAATCAATAAAAAAAGGAGAAAAAAAAAAGAAAAAAATAGAGATTCTTTAGCTCGGATAGGTTTCCATCAAAGAGATTAATTACCATTAAGGCCAACTTCTTCTCACCCTTGCTTCTGCCCAAGATCCTCTTCATCCAAGTCAGGAGACTCTACAACCCAAATATCATACCCGCTACAACTTGTGCACTACCCATCTCCGTATTTCGATCTTGATTTCAGCTCGAACTCCTATGCTTCAATCCAAAACAAGCATACTTGTCTTTGAATTGATTTAAGGGGGGAGTTTGATACGGTATGCATATGACCAAGCTGAAACTTAAATATCCAAACTCTACACTGTGGTTGAGCTATGACTAGGAAGATATTGGTTGAGCTCAAACCATGCTGCTGAAGCTATCATCTCGGCTATGAAGCACAAAAACAAAGCATGTCATGTGTCAGAAGACCAAGATTATTTTCACATCAAAGGGAATAAGTTGAACTAAAGGTCTGAGCAGAATTAAATGACCGAGTAGAAGTAAACCAACTAAGTTTCAAGACCGGAAGCAATATGGAAGCATATATGTATGCTGAGCTGAGGATTGGAAGCAGTTCGGATGCATGTGTGCTGAGCTGAGGACTAGAAGTTGCTTTGATCATGTAGATCCAAGCTTTAATCAAATGCTGGTGAAGAAATATGTAAAGACTAAAAAGCTGAGCCGAATCAACTCAACAAGCTGAATTGGAGCAGTTGATGGGAAACAACATAAAGACTAAGGTGTTCCGAGCTATAGCTCGGCTAAAGGTTAATTAGAATAAATGGGTCGAGCTAAGATTAAATCTTTGCTAGACGTAGCAGTCTCATTCCCACGATCGAAAATGGAGGGACGTGGGCGCTACACATGTCCATATATTATTGATTCAGTTATTTTAGGGTGCTTAGTGAGTTAGTAAGTAGTTTTCATCTCAAGTAGTTGGATCTATATCATATAAAAAGCTTCATTGTAATGTCCAAATGATAGATTTACATACATCATAAATAAAATAATATTCTTGTTTTTAATTGGTGCTTTACATTTTATTTTTGGCATCATATATGATAATATATATGTATATAAAGTGTTTATATATATTAATATAAGGTGCGTATATATAAATATCAAAAGATATATATGTGGTTATATATATGTAATGTATATAATTTGTATGTATAGATATATGTATGTTATGTATATAATCAGTATGTATAAATATATTAAAAAGTTATTTTTTTATATTAATACACAGCAACTGCTGAAGGATCTAACTAGATCTGTCTAGTTCACATGACTGCCATGGCAGCCAAATGTGTATATATGTTAATTAATATATATTATATAATAATATATTATATTTATAATATATATTGTATAATATTGATAAATATATTATAATATATATATGATATGTTGTATATATATGTATATAATTGTATAAATATTATAGTTTTATAGGGATAAATGCATTTTACCCCCCTTGTAAAGAGTCCAACTAGTTGAAAATCCCCTGTATATTTCTAACTGGCATAAACCCCCTTGTATTTCTGAATAATTTGCTCACTCTCCCCAATTTGTTTAAACATTTTTCAGATTTAGAAAAGACCAAATTATCCTTCTTTATATGTCAAAGGCAATACTTACTTTTCTCCCAATTGAACGATGTGAAATTGGTCCTCTCTCAAACGACAAGAAACCCTAAACCTCAACCTACCACGAATCTGAGCTCTAATCCTCCTTTTCTTCTGCAGATTTGATGATTCTAGGATATTCCATACCTAAGGAAACTATTTGTCACTTTTGAGATACAAATTGTAGGCTCACTCTGTTGCCATATATTAATCTATCACATTGCCATGTTATTGTTCATTGTCTGATTCTGCCATTATATTCTCTCAATGTTGCTTTTTGTTTGTTTGGCATTGTATTGATGTGAAGCATTTTATCTACTGTCCAATCACTCTTATTTTATAGTCAAACTTCTAATTAAGAACTGATATAAAAATAAAAAATAAAAAATAAAAAATAAAAAAACTTTCATCATTCCCTAAACAATGTCAATTTAACATCTAAGAAAAAGTTTTTCTTGAATAAGATAATTAAAACCATGGCTGGTTGTATCCCTATTTTTGTTTGAGATGAACTACAGTAATGCTCTCCACAAACTGGTCAAATAAATTATATTTCTTTTAGTTGTAATAAGGGAGCAAATAGGTCATTTATAACATCAAACAGCCTCAAAAGTAAGAAAAAATTGCACATATAGCACGTGTATGACCAACATTCTATGTAGACCTTTTTTTGCAAATTATTCAAAAATATAAAGGGGTTTATGCCAATTAGAAATGTAAATGGAGTTTTCAGCTAGTTGCGCTCTTTACAAAGGGTAATATGCATTTAGCCCAGTTTTTAGATATCTTTTATAAATATTAAGTCTTATTTCATTAAGGGCATGATAGTTATTTTATATATAAAAGACAATAAAAACTAGCATAAAACAGTGTGTGCACTTCACTTATGGCCTCAAGGGATTTTTTTCATAGCATTTTTAAAAACATGTGGTGGTTTTTTGACCCTTTTCTATGATAGGGGAGTAAATCGCCATATCCATATTTTATAGGGGGATTGGATTAAATTTTTCCTATTTTTTAAGTTCAATCATGAGTTTATTTTGAATTATATTTTTCCATTGTTTCATTGGAGGGGGGAAAAAGTGGAAGAAGAAGTAGTTTAGTTGTCTTTATTAGTTGTTTTGAGTTTTCGGATTTATTCATTAGTTTGTTGAGTCAAAAAAAACAAAAAAGAATAGTTTAGTTGTCTTTACTAGTTTGTTTTGAGATTTTTGAATTTATTTATTAGTTGTTTTGAGTTTGTTTAAAAAAAAATAGTTGTTTTTATTAGTTTGTTTAGTTTTTGAATTTATTCATTAGTTTGCTTTGAATTTTTGATTTTATTCATTTAGTTTGTTTTTGTTAGTAGTTGGGGGGGGGGGGGGGTAGTAGTTTACTTTGTTTTGAAATTTCTTTTTTTGATTTGTTATGTTAAGTTAAAAAAAAAAAAAGCTAGCTTAGTTGGATTTTTTTAGTTTATTTTAAAGTTATGCTAAGTTAGAAAACGCAAAAAAAGTAGATTACATATTTTTTCAATTTATTTACTAGTTTGTTTTCAGTTATATTGTTCCAAAAAAAGGATTACATGGTGGAAAAGAAAAAAAAAATCTATTATGTAATCTCAAAAATATTTGTAACAGAGTTCATAACAAAAAGCAAGAAACGAAAAGGAAGGAGGAAAAAGTTTTAAACAATTGTCAAGCAAAATGACTCAAGTTCTTCAATTCTTCTTCAACAGCCTTCAAGTGTTCCATTGAAGTTTTCAAATTCTCAACCACTTTATCACTCAATGGATGAGTACCATTGATAGCAACAATTTCCTCTTCAATCTCATGAACTTTAGCTTGAGCACGTTAAAGAAGTTGTTGTTGACGTTTCAATGATAAAATCAAGTTCTTCTTGCGTTCCTTCAAATTTCAAGCTCCTTCTTAACGCATTCCAACACCTCTTGGGTGGATTGGATTTGGTACGACTTTTAGCCTTATCTAGTTGTTGTTCATTGGATGCTTTCTTTGCTTCATCATAAGCAACGATCTTGTCAAACAATATTTGCAATAATTCTTTTACATTGGAGATGTCAAATTTATTAAAGCTTCTCATTGATTCAAGCACAAATTGAACATTGTCTTTGATGGATGATATGGAATCAAGTAGAGTATTTGCTATTCTCACCCGGAAGCCATCCCATAATATTTGAAGATATTCTTTTTGATAATTAAGTACAAATTTCTCACCCTCAAATATTGAAAGTGGAGTACAATGAGGTGGTTGTTTAGCTTTCATCCCATTAATGATATGATTGATATATAGGAGAGAGTTGGGAATGGAATGGGCATTCCCAAGTCCATTTCCAAATTAGTGATTGGTATAATTTAGATATGGGAATGCCTATTTTCATTGGAATCCTCATTTCCAAAAGGATATGTTTAGCTATTCCCTTACTCCCCCATGGGTTTAGCTATTCTCAATCCATCAGGAATGAACCTATATCACTAAAAAATTTAACAAAATACTTTTATATTTAAGAAAAAAATCTTCACTTTGTAAAATTTGATATTATATTCCAACTTATTTGATTGCTATGTTTTTTATTTAATTATATATTTTATTCATATATTTTTTAGTAATATTATAACAATTATTAAATTTTTATAAAAATATAAATAATAAATAATAAAAATAAGAATAATGATGCTCATCTCAATTTTTATAATAAAAAAGTAGAAGTGTCATCGACTTGGTCCATGCTAATGAAATATATATAGTTTAAAATATTATTTGTATATGCATATCTTCGAATGATTAAAAAGTATATATAAATTAATAAATGAAGAGTTGTCCATTCTATCAACAACTTTTCAAATTAAACTTATAAAAAAGTACAATAAATCGTTCTCTTATTACAAAAAAGTTAAGTACTCTAGTTATGAAGTATTTCATAATTTGTTTAATTATATTTTATCAAAAAATTCAAAAGAGCTTGCTAAATTATAATTTTAAAAATAATAATTTTAAAGAAATTGTGTTTATACTTTTTTGCGTAAGCATATATAACTTGTTGATAACATATAAAATGCATATATTTACTGATGTAATTCAAATAATATTAAAAGTAATATTAAAATTGTATAATTATAGACCCACTCAAAAAAAATATCTATGGTAATATATAAAAAATATTTTACTAATAAATATTTTTATTTTAATAATTTTTTATAAAAGGGTAATTTGATTATTTAAAAAATTCATTCCATTTTTAGTGGTCATTCCTATATATCAATCATTAGAATGTAATCAAGAAGGGAATAGCGATTACATGCCTTTCTCATTTCTTATACGTAACAAATCATAGGATAAACTATACCAATATCATTCCTTTCCCAACTTCATTCCATTTCTAAAGTCATTCCATTCCCACCTAATTCCATTCCTACATACCAATCACTACCTAAGTGTCTTATTTTGCATTGTTCCGTCAATTGGAGCGCCTATGGCCAACAAGTTTGGTCCCATGATTGATACTTGGCTACCTTGAGATGTCTCATCTTCATCAACATTAATAATTTCTTTTTAAATGTTACATAATTTGAGTTAGCAAATGACCAAAAAGAGGCTTATTTAAAGAAGAAGAAGAAGAAGAAGAAGTAGAAGATAACCTCTTAGGCAAAGTTCTTTTTGAAAGTATGAGTGGGCTTGGGATCCAAAATATAAAACCATAAATAGGCAAAATATAACCAAACTACTCTACTCCAAGGATCATATTCATGCTCAAAATAAGGATTTAGCTGCAAAAAATTACCTTTGAAGATCAACACAAAGGTGAGAGGAAGATCACTCCAATGAATTCTTCAATGGAAGATCAACATGCAGCAGAAGATGCCAATGGTTGGACCCCTTCCACAGCTCCAAAAATTGGCAAAATTGGCAGGTAACTCCACCACAAATCCTAGTAGTTGGTACCAAAATTTCGCTCCAATTAGAAACTCCTTGGTCCCTCAAATTAGCTCCCAAACTGCTGGACAACAATGATTCGCCAAGGAATTCTTAGTCCTCCAAGTGTAGGACCTCTAATGATAAAGTCTACACACCTTAGGCAAGCATTAGATCAACCTAACTTGAGCTAGAACAAGTGAGGATGAAGGTGATATGAGATGTTTTTGGAGGTGAGAGGGAAAGGAGAAAAATTTATTGTGAATCTTCAACACATGTATATCACACTTTTGGAGAAAATTGATAAGAGTGCCAACTATCCTATAGGTAGCTAGCCATGTGGCTATTTAGAGAGGAGAGGGGATGCAAGTTGGCATCATACCTCTCATGCTAGTTGGCCAACTTGCCAACTTACATGTGAATTCGAATTCCACATGCATTTGCATTTAATTAACATTTATATTTCATCTTATGAAATGAAATGCTAATTAACTCTAATTCAAATTCAGATGGACTATTCCTTTTGATTTCCCTCCAAAATAAAATTCTCATTTTGAATTAAATTAAACTCTTTAATTTAATTAATTTGACTTAACCCCTTAAGTCAATTAACTTAACTCCTTAAATTAATTAGTGTTAACTTAACTCGTTAAGTTAACTTGACAAATTAACTGTCACATGGTCCCAATTGGTAAAAAATTATAAAATTAGTGTATATATATTCAGTATTTACTAAAATTGGTACAAAATTATAAAAAATAAATAAATTAGTATAGTTGTTATACATTAAATTTAAATAATTATGGATAGGATATAAAATATATATATATGGATATTGTATTCAAATTAAATAGAAAAATTATGAAAAATAAATCAATATAGTTTTATATCTTAATATTCAAATAATTAGTATTTTAATTATGAAAGGTCACAAAATTTGTACATTTCACCTGACAATAATTTTAAATTTATGTCCTTCAAACCCACTTTCAAAGTTAATAATAATCAATACCATGGTCCAATAATATTGTATATAAAATTTAATAATGATGTAAATTACTTATTCCGGCTCAATTAGGCACTTATTATACCATTTTTTTATCCCGTTTCAAAATTATTAATTATTCTATTACAATTGTATACCAATCAAATTAAAATTTTCCGCATGTAATATTGGACAATTTGATTAATTTATTTAAAAGTATTTATATAATATTTAAAAGCATAAAATATATCAATAACATCAAAATTAGTCAAAAAGTAAAAAAAATTGACTTTGCAAACAAACATAATAACAACTTATGATCAAGAATATTATATAAACATTTTCTTCTAAAATCTTTTGAGCCAATTGAAAATATTTTTCCAGAACATGCTAGGGGCCTTGACATAATTAGAAAACTAATATAAATTTATCATTATAAATTAAAATTTTTATTTTCAAACTCACCCACTTGACATAATCCAAAAACATTTATACTTTCCTACTATATAGAAACATCAATGTTGAAATTGATCTTTATCATTTTGTTTTATTTTCTAACATGGATAAAAATACAAAAATGACAACAAATGAAAAAAAAAAAAAAAGAAATAGGAAAAAAACTCTGAGCCACCACCAAAACATCAAACCAACAAAATGATAAAGACAAACAAATCATGGGTTAAAGAAAGTCATAAAACACACACACACACACACACACACACAGAGGACCAAAGTGACCAAAAATGAAGAATTAATATAGACAGTAGAAAATAAAATTTTCAACTTACCACAAAATCGAGGCTTCAAATTTCTTTTATAAATTAACCTGATTCATAAACATAAAAGTATACAAATATTGAAAACCATATGAACATTAGAAGATACATATATATTCAATAAAATAGAATTGAACGCACCAGATAAATCATCCTATAGAGGTAAAGAAGGAAAAAAGACAAACATTTTTGTATTTTTAAGTATTAATGAATTATATGTTTCAGTTTATTTTTAGAATAAATTACTTGTAGCAATTTTGAGCTTAGGTTAAGGAATTTAACTTAATTAAAATATTTAAATATGGAATTGAACATAATTTAGGGAGTATCAAATTAAGGTTAATTTTCAAACCAAATATAACCTCTTGATTTTTGGCTAATTTTTCACTAATAAGTTATGTGTGTGTGTGTGTGAGTGTGTGTGTGTGAGAGAGAGAGAGAGGAGAATTACAAATTTAATATGAAAAATCAATATTTATATTATATAGAGAGAGTACTTACCAAAATTAGATATAGAGTTACACTACTAAAAAAACAGCATTTTGCGGAAAAAATCCGTTGCAAATGACAAGTTTTGCGATAGATTTTTTTCCATCACAAATTTTTAAGAAAATCTGCGACGGATTATAATCCATCGCAAAAGAGGCAGTTTTGCGATGGAAAAATCCGTTGCAAATTCAAAAAATTAAAAATAAAATAAAATATTTTGCGACGGATTTAAATTCGTCGAAAATTATCGGGGATAAATTAAGTACCCTAAAATGACAAGTTTTGTGACGGATTTTTTTCCATCGCAAATTTTTTAAAATTTTTAAGAAAATTTGCGACGGATTTTAATCCGTCGCAAAAGAGGCAGTTTTGCGATGGAAAAATCCGTTGCAAATTCAAAAAATTAAAAATAAAATAAAATATTTTGCGACGGATTAAATCCGTCGCAAATTGTCGGGGATAAATTAAGTACCCTAATTTCCTCTCCCCCCCCCCCACCCCACAGAAAACTCCCATTCCTCTTTAAGGTTTTATTCTACCCTTTTTCTTCTTCTTCCTTTTTTTTTTTTTTTCTTCTTTGCTGAAATAGCTGGCCGACGGGCATTGTTGCCGACCGACCAGCCGGCCAGTGCTGGTGCGGCCAGCAACCAGAGGTGTGTGCTGGTTGTGTACTGGATGCACCAGCGGCCAGATCTGAATTTTTTTTTTTTTTTTTTTGAAAAATTAGTTTTAATTTTAGAAAAAATGCTAATGGTTGTTTGGGTTATTGTTTCAGGTTTGAAGAGTGTATGCTTTTGAATCATTTCCATTAATTGAGGTAATTTTCTTAATTATGTTAAAATTTAATTATGTTTTAGTTATCTTCTTTATGTTTTAATTAATTATCTCCATTAGTTAAAATGTGATTATATTTTAGTTAAAATTTGATTTATGTTTTAGTTATATCCATTATGTTTTAGGTAATTGTCTCCATTAGTTAAATTTTGATTATGTTTTAGATAAAATTTGATTTATGTTTTAGTTATCTCCATTATGTTTTAGTTAATTGTCTCCGTTATTTAAATTTTGATTATGTTTTAGTTATCTCCATTATGTTTTAGCTAATTGTCTCCATTAGTTAAAATTTGATTATATTTTAGTTAAAATTTGATTTATGTGTTAGTTAAACTCAAATAATTAAATAATTTATTATTTTTGGTATAATAATTTGATTTAACAAAAATAATTATTTATGTATTTGTTGAAATTTGAGTTACATTTTATATTTGTTTTAAATGTTGTTATATTTGTTAGAGTTGTGTTTTTATTTGAATTAAAAAATTTATTAGAATTTTGATTGAGTTAAATTTTCTAGTACTATATATTGAATTGTATTAAATTTTTAAGTTTTCATTTAGTTTATGGAATTATGATTTATGAATAAATATGCACACTTGTAACATGTGCCTAATGATGTAGGTTGTCTCGACTGTGGTGGAAATTTTTTGTGAGTGTTGATTTTAGTGGAGCATTTAGAGGTAAGTTTGGATATCTTGTTTTAATTTTATACATTTTTATAGTACAATACATTAGAAATGTTTAGAATTGGTGGAATTAGGAAGGAGGATGGGATGTTGGGAGAAAGGGTGGAGCCTTCTCATTTGTTGTTCATTGGTTTTTAATTGCTTGCATGATGATGATGGACATAAGGGGGAGTGTTTATGTGTCATTATGAGTTTACTAATATTATTAATTGTTTTCAATTAAAATGATGTTACTCATTATGTTTAGTCTTAATTTTTGGGCAATTTGGATATCTTATTTTAGGGAGGTGTTTGATACATATTATTATCTTTGTGATGACAAAGTAGTCCTTGGTGAAAACATTTTGCTAGAGGAATCATGAAATGCATAAATGGAATAATACATGAATTTGAGGAATAATTTTGATATTTATATCCAAATCAAATTTCAAAGAGGTTTGAGATTACATAATCTCACCCCCAAACCCACTACTTCAATGGATATTAATGTCATCTATAGTACGGGCTTTGGATAAGCAATTACTTGCTGGCCTGCAAATATCATCTTCCATATCAAATAAGAGATTATCCTATATTAAAAGTCATAGTAAATATTAATATCCCAAATCAAACATACCCAAAATAATTTGTTTACCCACTTTATTTGTTAGGTCATCCTTTTATAATAATAATAATAATAATAATAATAATAATAATAATATACTATACTATACTATACTATACTATAAGCAAGTGCTTTCCAACAAACATACATTAATAAATTAGTTAATCAAATAATTTTATCAAAATCAAAATATTTATAATAAAATTACTTTTGCGTCGTTCAAATTGAGATCGCTTTTAATGAATTTACTCTTTTACAGAATATGGATATTCATGCTGAACGTAATTGGATGTATAATAGACTCTTGCCAAATCAAAAAGATTACACAAGAGAGTTTGTTGTTGGGTTGAAAATTTCTATTGATTATGCATCCGTCCAACCTCAATGTTTGAAAGATGGAGGAATAAGGTGTCCTTATTCAAGATGTAAGAATCTGAAATTTTTGATACCTGATGAAGCACATGTACATTTATTAAAATATAGGTTTCAGCCTAATTATTGGTATTGGACTGCACATGGAGAGACCGAACCTCTGGATTTCAATGTACATAGGGGAGCTCCTAGTAATGCTCATTTTTGTGGTGATGCCGCGAAGAATAGGTATGAAAACATGGTTTATGATGCTACGGAAACTAGTTTTTATACTAAAATTAATCATGAGGAAGGCATTAATCCGAACAGAGATGAACCCCCAAACATAGATGCTCAAGCCTTTTATGACATGTTGGTTGCTGCCCAACGATCGTTGTGGTCATGTTGTGAAACTCATTGTGAGTTGTCTATGACTCTACAAATGATGTGCTTAAAATCTGACTACAATATGTCTCAAATATGTTTTGATCGAATGGCAGAATTTATTAAATCCTCAAATCCTTTAGAAAACTATGTTCGATTAACTTTTACCAAGCAAAGAAATTGGTTTCAAAATTGGGGTTAAGTTCTATGAAGATCGATTGTTGTATCAATGGTTGTATGTTGTTTTACACAATTGATGCTAGTTTGAATGAATGTAAATTTTGCAATCATCCCCGTTTTAAACTAACCACAAGAGGTCATCAAACGGGAAAGCGAATTCCTTACAAAATGATGATTACTTACCCCTAATTCCTCAGCTCAAAAGATTATATGCATCTTTGAAATTAGCAGAGCATATGAGGTGGCACTTTGAAAACAAAAGAAGTTCTGGTATTTTATGTTAGGTTTGCTTGGAAGCATTTCTATGAAACTCATCCAAATTTTGCATTTGAGCCAAGAAATGTTAGGCTTGGATTATGTGCAGATGGATTTAACCCCTTTAGTCAATCTGCTACACCATATTCATGTTGGCCGATTATTGTAACTCCATATAATTTACCTCCCGAATTGTGCATGACAACTCCTTACATGTTCTTGACTTGTATAATACCTGGTCCACATAATCCTAAGAGCAGAATTGATGTCTATTTACAACCTTTAATTGAGGAGTTGAAGTTGTTATGGGAAGATGGCGTAGAAACTTATAACATTTCTAAAAAATAGAACTTTCAATTGAGGGCAGCTCTCATGTGGACAATCAATGATTTTCCTGCTTATGGCATGCTATCAGATTGGATGACTGTAGGAAAATTAGCATGTCCAATTTGTATGGAGCGAACTAAGGCATTTAGATTGAAGAATGGTGGAAAAGTGTCTTGGTTTGATTTTCATCGTCAGTTCTTGCCTACAGATCATATGTTTAGGAGAAATAGAGATGCATTTTATAAGGGAAGGATTGAACAATCGGAGGCACCCCCTAGATTAACCGATCAACAAATATGAGAGAGGATTTGTAATGTTCCAAAAATCACTAACTTGTCAGTAACTTCTGGTAAATTACCTAGATATGGTGTTTCACATAATTGGACGAAACAAAGTATATTTTGGGAGTTGCCTTATTGAAAAGTTAACTTGGTTCGCCATAATTTGGATGTTATGCATATCGAGAAGAATATCTTTGAAAGTGTGATTAACACCTTGATGGATGTCAAAGGTAAGACTAAGGACAATGAGAAGGCAAGACTTGACTTGGAAGAATATTGTAGGAGACCGGGGTTACATTTGAGAGTTTTACCGAATGGGAAATATGTCAAACCAAAAGTCTGTTTCTCCTTGACTGTTGATCAAATGCGGGAGTTGTGTAATTGGCTAGAGGATCTTAAAACGCCGGATGCGTATGCTTCAAATTTGGCAAGATGTGTTGATAAAACAAAATTGAAATTACGTAGGTTGAAGAGTCATGATTGCCATGTGTTTATGCAACAGTTGCTACCAAGTGCCTTTAGTTTGCTACCACAAAATGTGTGGAGGCCCTTAATCGAATTAAGCCATTTTTTTTGGGAATTGTGCGCAATAGAATTATGTGAAGATAGTTTATTGCAATTGGAAAAAAATATCCCGGTTATCTTGTGTAAGGTGGAACACATATTCCCACCGGATTTTTTTGATTCAATGGAGCACTTGACGATACACCTACTGTATGAGGCACTTGTTTGTAAGCCTGTATAGTATAGATGGATGTATCCTTTTGAGAGGTAAATAATCAATCTAATGTGTAAATACGATAAATATTCCATACATATTAAATATTTATAAATCTATGTTTTCATTTTTCAAATTCTTACATGATTTAAAAGGCATGGTAAAAAATAGAGCTAGAGTTGAGGGATCTATATGTAAAGCATATCTAGCCCAAGAATCAATATATTTTTCATCGTATTACTTCGAGTCTCACATTCAATCAAGGAGCACGATAAGTAAACGAAATGAAAAAGAGGGGTATAATGATTAACAACCACGTACTCTGTCAGTTTTTAATCAAACTGGACAGCTTGCTGGCAAGTGTACTACTAGATGGTTGAATGATGCTGAGTTGAAAGCTACCTCATTGCAAGTTCTTTTAAACTGTGATGAAGTCGTGCGTTTTCTCGAGTAAGCTTTCCAATTCAATATAAATTTATTTTTAATTAATACGTTTCAATTGAAAAGAAGAAAACTAATGTTCAAACTCAATATATTTTAGGATGTTTAAAGCGGCTCTTCAACTTCATTTTCCCTTCCTCAGCGACCTTCAAGTGGAGCAATCTGTTGAGGATCATTTTGTAAATTGGTTCCAAAAATATGTAAGTATAAAAAAATTTAAAATAAATAATTCTCTTTGTTAACCAATAAAAACTATATTAATTATTTAATTCCTTGCTATTATTTATAGGTGTACACTCCAGAAAATATGGTACAAAATCAAATTTAAAGGATATAGCATGGGGTCCTATGAGACAAGTCAAGACATGGCGTTGTTTTTTTGTTAATGGATATATATTTCATACAGATTCGTTGGCAAAGTATAAAAAGACGTGCAATTCTAGAGTGTGTCTCACAGGTGAAGGATCATTAGAATTTTATGTAAAATTGAAGGAAATAATCCTACTAGAGTATCCAGGTGTACCTGGAAAAAAAAAGTTTCCCTCTTTAACTATCATTGGTTTGATTCACTGTCTAATCGTGGAATCAAGATAAACAAAGAGTATGATACCATTGAAATCAAAGAAAATGAAAAATATGGAAAATTTAACCCTTTTATCATTGCTCAACATTCATCTCAAGTGTATTATATTCCTTATCCTGGTGCTAAAAGAGATTAAGTCCATTGGCGGTTTGTGATCAAAATAAGACCAAGAAGTAGGATGGATAAATGTCATATTGTAGAGATAGCTTTACAAGAACCACCTACCACAGTCAATGCAATTGTTGATACCAATCCAACTGGTAACTTACTTGATATTGAGGGACCTTGTGAAGAAATAAATTTAGAAAACAATCAAGTGATTGGTGATGATGAAGAGTTAGAGGATGAGGATGATGACGACAGTGCATATGATGATGATGATGATGATTAGTTATTTTAATTTATTGTTATGTAATGTGAATTTATGTAAAAACTCATTGTTGATGTACTTTATTGATTGCAATCTTTATGATTATTTCTACATTTATGATGGTGACTTATTTAATATCATTTATCTATTATAATTTACATAATTAGTATTTGTTATAGATGTCAAGTAATAGAAAGGGAAAAAATAAGGTTGTTCCATCTAACACTGGATCGGAGCCATATATTCGTCCATACACTTATCCAGATGTTGTGCCAGGTAGCTCTCCACTAGACGCATCACCTACTCCCTCATCTATCCCATCTACACCAGTATCTACAGATATTAGGAGTACAGAAGTTACTCAGAGGACATTTAGTCAGCCTCGAGGGAAAGAGTAATACTTTTTAATCTTTTTAATTATAGTAATTTATAATGTTATGTGTACTACTAAATTATATTTTATCTTTATAATATATGTTGTAAAAATATCTTTGTGAAATAAGTTCTTCGATGAGTTGTTATGTGCCCAGGAGATAAGTACTATTATTAAAAGGCACTTACGACAAGCTTGGAGATCATGGAAAAATATTCCAGGTGGAGTTAGAATGATGTGGTTTGGGGAGTTTAAGGTAAGAATTATTTTAAATATCATATATTTTTTTCTTAATTAGATTTCAAAATGAAAAGAGTTCTCTAAATGTTTTAAATTATTTTATGTGCCTTAGAAAAAATTTACCTAGTATGAACATAAGAGTGCACTGATCCGCAAAATATTTGAGTATCGTGGCTCGAAGATATTGAAAAATAAGTTACACCGAGCACGTCAATCCAACAAAAAGCCTATTTGGATGGGAGATGAAGTTTGGGATGGATTGCTTCAAGAATGGGGCAATGATGGATTCAAAAAAATAAGTGCTCAAAATAAAGCGAATCGGACATCAAACTATGGTGGTGTTGGATTTCCACTTCATCAGGGTGGTTGTATCTCACATCTATCACACAAAGATAAATTGGTAATTTTTATAGAAGTATAAATATTTAATTTTAATTATAATTGATTTCTGATAAATGTGTTTGGACGTAGGAGAAAGAACTTGGACACCTACCTGGACTTGTAGAATCGTTTATGCATACACATTCTGCATTAAACGAAAAAGGTGAACCCATATGGGTCAATGAACGTACACAGAATACTTATGTAAGTAGTATGTTATATTTTTTACAAAGAAAGTTTAAATGTTATAAATTTTATGTTAGAAAGTTTAAATGTTATATATATGTTAATTTTTAATGTAGAAAATTTAAATTTTTATATATGTTGATCATTCTATGTACTTTATGTATAGAATACGTTCAACAATCGACTAGAAGAGTTCTCTAGTCAAAGTTCAAATGATGGTGTTAACAGTTCTTCAGTGCCCATGTCATCTCAACTTCAGGTGAAAGTTCTAAGTTATTAATTTATATTTGATCTTATTTTCAAATTGAATTATTTTACTTGTATTAATTTATGATAATATTATTTATGCAGGTGTGGAAATATACAGTAGGCGGATCAAAAAAGGGGCAGATTTATGGACTTGGAAGTGATGCCTCCTTTGTCTCGGGTCACTCATCTAGTGGACTTCCAAATAATCCGCCTTATGAAAGTGAAGTAGTGAAGAGATTGAAAGACAAAATAATGGTGGTGAAAAAACAATTGACAATGTATAGAGATGAAAATATGATGTTTAGACAAAAATTCACGGATATGGAGGTGATGATGCGACAGATGTTCATGATGCAGCAGCAGCAAAATATTCATACCCCATCACCATCTGTTCATCCTCATACATCGCCGTTTTGTCCACCTAAAAATCTCTCCTTCATGGCACCGGGCTCACATTTACCTTGGCCAGAGGTATATCATGCACCATCCTTATCTAGATCTCTTAATGAACAGCAACGAAGAAACATAGATGATGAGGATGATGATTGATTGACCTATGTATGAATATTTTAGGCATATACTGTATTAACTTGATTATACTTTAATAATTATATTTAATATTATATATTGTTGAATTTATAAATATTTTGTTTCTTTAATGTTATATTTGGATTTTATGAAAGATTTGTTGTTTTATCTTTTGATGGTCATAAATATCATTACGTATGGTGGTGTTGGATTTGTGAATATACTATTATTGATTACAGGTTTTTAATATTGAAAAAAACGCTACAAAAAAAATTAAAAATATTTTATGACGGAAAAATTCTTCAAAAATTGTGTTTTGCGACGGAAAAATCGGTCGCAAAAAATCACCAAAAAACTGAACACTTGCAACGGACAAAAATCCGTCGCAGATTTAGGATGTAAATTTCCATCACAAAATCCATTGCAAAAAAAATCTATCGCAAATTCTGTCGCAAATTACTACGACGGAGTATTTTGCTACGGATTTATTCTGTCGCAAAACAGCATTTTTTTAATAGTGTTACAAAAAAATCATTAATATAATATTTAATTTTTTATATAATATAGCATTTAATTTTTTTATATACAGAGAGAGAACTACAAAAAATTAATATGAAAAATCACATATATAAATATATTGAGTACTTACCAATGTTGGATATGGAGTTACAAAAAAATTAATTAACATAATATATTTACATTAATAACAAAGTAACTCATCTTGATAGCAATTTGTATATGAAAATATGTTGAAATGACAAAAATGAGCAAAACTAACTTATCCACATCATTACTACATAAAAAATATATTTAAAATAAACTCCAACATCATTTTACTTCATATATATTAGATTTCAGTATAGTTAATCACCCTAAAATGAGGTGGCTTTATTCTTAAATTAATTACAAAATTGAGATCAATGAAAAAATTTTGGGGCGCACACGTGCATGGCATGGATTGCCTGAGAGGCCCATTCAACTTGACGAAGGGATGACACGCGGTGACTCTCTATATAAAGGTGGCGGCAGCCTATTTATCTCAGATGCAAAGAAGAAAATTGCCCTTAATTGTTATTTCTTCTCCGCAGCAAACTCTCTCTCTCTACCTCTTGCTCGCTGCCCGGAGGTTTGTAACTCGCTCTCTGGGTTTTTGCAGTCTTCTTTTTTCTTTTCCTAACGGAGTATTGTTGGATTGATATTCGATGGTGCAAGTTCTTTCGGTGGTTTTGTTGTTTGATTTCTAGGGTTTACGTACGTGATATATTGTGATTTGTTCTTTCCAGTTATCATGTTGCTGTGTTTCCATCTTGAGTTTTTGTATGTGCGTGCGTGTATGTCTCTATAATAACGTGATATCGTAATATTTTGTTTTTAATATTTGATTGATAGGGAGTGGATAAGTGAGGGTGGTATCACTCGGCTGTTCTTTTTGTTGAATTTGTTTAAAATTGGTTAATTTGGATAGAATTCGGTATATTAGGCTTCATGACGGATTGAGAGATAGGATCATAGGAGGACGTTTGTGGTTTTTAGGTAATTTTTAGGATTTTCCCCGTTTCCTTAGGTTTTTATCCTCTGAGACTTATTGGAATTTGATTTTTCATATCTTTCTGAAAAAAAAAAAATTACTTAAAAAAAAAATTGTTCTTACTTTCTCTTGGGTTGTGGTGTAAATTTGTTTTGCTGGCAGGAAATTACTAATAGCTACAATCTTTGTTTGGGTTCGACACTTTTTGCAAGGGTAACTTTGCTGTGGTGAAGTGCTACACTAGTTCTATCCATCTTTTGTTTACTTAACTATAGTTGGTCATGTGAATTTTACATCATTAGACTGATAGTGATCATTTCAGCCCCTACTCGTTAGTTTATGCTAGTATCCTTTGTTGATCTTTTGAAAATGTTTTCTTGTGTGAATAATTTGTTTTCAGGTGCTTCAGCTTCGGGAAGAAAACGTGATGGCTTCCAAGAGAATTCAAAAAGAATTGAAAGACCTGCAAAAGGACCCTCCTGTGTCCTGCAGCGCTGGTCTGTAATAATCCTTCTGCTGATTTTCCCCATTATTATGCTTGAGAAAGTATTTTTCACAAATCATCAAATGATAAATTGTTTAGTGTCAATTATTATTGTGTGAGAGTTGAACCCATACTTGTGGTCTCTGAAATTAAGTCCAACCTCTCATCATTCATCCCTTTGTGCAGGGCCTGTGGGTGAAGATATGTTCCATTGGCAAGCTACCATTATGGGTCCTTCAGAGAGCCCATTTTCTGGTGGAGTGTTTCTTGTGACTATTCATTTCCCACCTGATTATCCTTTCAAGCCACCTAAGGTAACCCGTGCTTACCTTGTACTTTGGTCCTAAGTCCTCCGAACATGACACTGGGATGTTGTCCATTGTTGATTGGAAGCCTTATACGCAAGAATTGATTCCAGTAACATTTTCTAAGGATTTTAGGCGTAGAATGAACTTCAGAATTGTATGGTCGAAGAGTATGCCCCTGAACAGAATTTTTTTGGATCAATGTTGTTCTGTGTTAGTAAGCTGTTGACATTGTGCAGGCACATCTTAGTTGTCGAATATTGTTCTCTAGATCTGAGATTGGAGACCACATATGATATGTTTTCTCTATCTGAAGCACCTCCATACATAATAGAGAACAGGTGTTTCAGTCACGGTTTTCATCATACTGGATGAAGTGTAGTGTATACTTCTAGATTATATCTGTGCAACCTTTTGTGCCATGCTATTATCCACTGTCTCTACATCCCATTTATTTTTTTAATTTGCCTGTTATTTCTAATTTAGATTTTTATGTCTATTTACTCGTGGATTGCACAGGTGTCTTTCAAAACCAAGGTTTTCCATCCAAATATCAACAGCAATGGCAGTATTTGTCTGGATATCCTCAAAGAGCAGTGGAGCCCTGCCCTTACAATATCCAAGGTACTTTTGATTTGTTCTTAAACACCTCACATTCTAATTGATTTTGGTTTGTCTTGAATGACCTCCCTTCTAATCACCATCATTTAATATGTTAATCTTGCCAGAGGTTGGTTGTGTTATGCTTTGTATTCAGCTTATGGACTTTTGATGTTTTTAGCTGCAAGAAGTCTCAATAATCATATGGATGGATGGAATAATATAAAATGAGTAAATGGAGAGGATCTGAATTGAATGTAGATTATTCTTTGCAGCATTATGATTATGGCATCATTTTCAACCCATATTCTGCATTGGTGATATATTGCCTGATTCAATGAGAATCAGCATGTTTTGAAATTTTTTTGACTTGTGACTTAAATAGCTGGCCATATGTATCTGCAGGTGCTGCTCTCTATATGCTCTTTGTTGACGGATCCAAATCCGGATGATCCTCTTGTGCCTGAGATTGCTCACATGTACAAGACTGATAGAGCCAAGTATGAGAGCAATGCTCGTGCGTGGACTCAGAAGTATGCTATGGGTTAGAAGCTCCTAATTTGCTGATGGACTAAGTTGCACTATATGGTACTAGTAACAATAAAAATTTTGTTCGGTTCATTATGGGTCTCCGTGTGTTGGATGTAAGAATTAGTTGCTCCTTTGTCTGATAGGTTTGTCATTTATCTAATTCATAAGCTTCTTTATTTTATTTGATGGTATTTGGCTTGATGTTATCTATAGCATTATCTACTTTTGAAATGGTACGAGATGGGAGGACAAGAAAGATAAATGTGTCTAAAATGGCTTGTTTGGAAAGATATCTCCAAAATACCACATTAACAGCAATCATTTCTGCAAACAGGCCTATCTAATGTGAATGGAATGGGCTGGGCTGGGCTGTTCTGGTCTGCAATCCCTCAAACTCACTTGGGCTTGGTACCACGTCATAAAAGGTGTCTGATACTACTTTAAGCCGAAGGGCCTTGTAAAAATTACATGTAAAAAAATACCAGACATACCCCCCCCCCCCCTCCCGCCACAATTCTCCTACTCTAAACAAATATATAACAGGGTGGTCCTTATTCTTTACTGCCAGCAGACTTTGTCCTCTAGTTTCCCACATGTTGCCACAGTGAGGGGGAAGGGGGCGACACAGAGAAGTTCATGAGACGTCTATTTTGAAGCAGCTACAAATTGGATAAATCCAAGAAACCACTGTTTCATCGTTTGGTGGTTGTGTTTGTTTCTTTTTTATCTCCTTCAATTTGAAAAAACTGGAATTTGTGTGAAAGCGACATTAGCAACGCCACCCTGTTTATTTCTATAATTTGGACCTCACAAAGGCTCCACTGCTTGGTTGTTTCAGAAATTAACTTTTGCAGTTGGAATCCAAATGCTTGAATTGTATTCTTATTTGGGACGTTGGGGGTAGAGTTGCAAATTTTGAAAGCAGCAAAAGGAATACAATGGGATACGAACTAAAATATTTTTAAATCCCTTTCGTAAAAGAATAAAAAAGAGCTATCATTCTGCGAAATTTATTCTCATTTTTGGTTTCCCCTTTATAGTGTATGTGCCTGTTTTATAAAGACGAGTAAGTGATGTGCAAATAGTCCAATAACTCCTTATAAATTAAGGCCACCTTTGATACCGGTGATTCAGCAATCACACCTAATTTTAGCCAATAAAATTAGGGACTATTGAAATAGATTAATAAACATATTTGAAATAAGATAACGGAGTTAAAATTATAGTAACCACAATTTTACATCTTTGTTTGATTCAATAGATTGTTCAACCCTATTTTGTCAAATTTCATTATTGTCCTCGATTTTTTATCTTTCAAATGAAAGGCACGGTAGTAATTTTGTGTTAGGATGAGGGACAACTCCGTCCTTGCCTATTTTAATTGACATGATGAGATTATAATCTCATACCCAACCCAGAGATGATAATTGGGGCTAATCACATGAATAGCGCGGGCTCAAAGCCAATTTTGGCTCGGCCCTACCCATCACCATAACCTCGTGTTTCAAACATGCTAGTAGCAGAGACTGAAAGAGCTAATCACAATTATCATTTGGAGTTTACTAGCGAATCACATGTCACTTTTGTTCTACGTTTATGTCCGTTAAGATATTTCCATCTTTATTCTATATTAACATTTTATAGATTGAAGATTCAAATACTAAATAAAAATGACACTCATGGCGCTTTTTTTTTTTTTTGGCCGCATTTGGTTTGGGCTATTAGGACCTAACAACAATTCTAATGGTGACTTAATTAATACCTTGATGCTTAAGCGATTTTGTTGCAAATATTGATACATATATGTGTATAAAATGCCTATACTTCAGTAATAATTTGGTGTGTAGTCTATGTATGATATTGCACCTATTCGATTCTTTTCTTTGTAATAAAATATGCCATTTCTGGTGCCTAGGCAATCATGTTTTGTACTCATGTGTCCAAATGTTACTAGCTTTGGCGCCAATGTGTACATCCATAATATGTCTATGCACAGATTTGGATAAAATCGATTTTTCTTACATTCTCTAATCAATAGGTGGATCTTATAAATATCAAACATGCTATTAAGTGTGGGGGCACAATTGAAAAATCAAAATATTATAGCGGTGAATAACTAGTATCAAGTATGAGGTAAAAATTTGAATATATTATAGTGTTTAATGTAATCTATAATATCAAATATATAATTACATTAGCATAAATTACGGTGGTAATCTCTCATGATTTCAGACGAATCGAGATTACCTTACATTATTAATACAACTAATTAAATGTGGCCTTTAGGTATAAAGGAAGACTCAAGTAATGATACTCCTGATTACTACTTTTTAAGGAAAAAATTTAAATATACATAAAATTTTAGCGCACATTTCTTTATATTTTCTGTCTATACTTTCGATTTCAAAAAATGTACTACAGAAATAAAAGTGCATTTTGATTAATTATGTGAAAATATTGAGTATGGTATGCATAGAGTGGTAGAGTAGGTCCCAAAAGAATTGACAATAAAAACAAATTATATACGTACCGAAATAAAGCAAGACAAACATTTTTAGAGTCCCCCCCCCCCCCCAAACAAAAAAAAATCACTTAAAAATATAAACAGATGGGTTAGGGGGTTAAGTGGGTGGGTGTTTGTCTTTCTGAAGGAAATATTCCCATTTTTTATATTTGAACTTTGAAATTTCTTTTGAATTTAATTTTTATCAGAAATATCATTTATTTTTATTTTTTTCACATGTCTTACTATTTTATGACTAATTACACCTACCAGAATCAATATTTGATATGGTGTATCCGCAAATTACATCAAAACTATTAAATATATTTTAAAAACACATTTTTTCAAGTATAAAAATTATAAATCAAATAAAGTTTTAACTCTATATTTATCTAGCTATCCTACTCAACATTCTCACATAATTCATACAAATATATTTTATTTATAAATAAAAATAAATTATAACCTTTATCTAACTTTAAAAATACAAAAAATAAAAAAAATGCAATATGAAAAAACAATCAAACGGAATCTTACGATGTTTTCATTCTCATTTTCTATTTTATTGGTTCCTTATGTGCTTTCATTTTACTATTATTTTGAATATGAGAATAAAAATGCGACCAGCTTAATAAAGTAACGGCTTTAAGAAAATTTAGATTAATGATATTATTTTAGTGCAATATTATTAAAAAAAATATATCTATAATAGTACTATTTAATTTCTTTATCTTATGAAGAAATTATTATTAATTCAGTGCAGACTCTTATTTAATTATTTAAAGGATTTTAGTAAATACGAAATTTTATTCAATGTAGAGTGCAACCTATTAATTTGGGATATATGACAACAAAAATTGTTATTTTAATTAGTTATTAAATTTTAATTATTTTTTAATTAGTAAGAATTTCAAATTTAAAAATAATAAAAATATAATATTTTTATTAAAGACGAGACTAAACAATTATTATTATTATTATTATTATTATTATTATTATTATTATTATTATTATTTGCTTTCAAGCAGTAACAAACACAAAGGATCGGGGCATTAATTTTGTATATTCTAATTTCAAATTCTTAACAACGTCAAAATGAATCTGAAAATTGAAATAAATAATGCAATAATAAAAGGAATAAGAATAAAATCGAAGTGCTCGTTTGGTTTTGTTTTCAAAACTCATTTTCATTATTTCTCTTAAAAATGAAAAAAAAAAAAAGTTATCAACTTCTTCTTTATTTTTACAGATATTTTTATTATCAACACATTTTTCCAAACATACTTTTACATTCTCACTTCATTTTCACACTTATTTTTTCCTACTGTTATTTGCATAGTTTTTAATATAAAAACACAATAATATCCAAATACAACTTATTTTCACCCCTATACAGTTATTTCATTTTAAACAAAATATTTAAATAATATTTCATTTTTAAATTCATATTTATAATTTTTTTTTTTTTATCAAAAAATAAAAATACTTTCAAAAAACAAAACCAAACCACCTCTAAAGGATGAAAATCATTATCACAATCGATTACTAAAGGCCCGATTATATAGGTGATAGATTTCCGGGGGATTCCATATGGAGTGGAGGCTACTTTCGAATATCTCGTGTCCCCCACTAATCTCTCTCTGGTAGTCTCGGGTTTGGACAGGCGGAGAATCCGAAGAAGCCATGTCACTTGTCAGACAACCCGTGGGTCAATTTGTAATGATGATGTACCGATCGACTTGTATCTATTAATTATTTAACTACTAATTACTTCAGAATTATTTGCCTGACTTCCTATTCAATTCTCATAAATGCCACAGACTCACGTTTTGTCCGCATACCCTCATCCATGCGCATGTCACCTCCATATATAGCACCCTGTACGGCTACACAATATTCATGCGTCCATGAACAGTGCTTGAATTTTCTTTTTTCATTTTTTTTGGAATAAAAGCTGCTAAGTGCCGGTTTGATTTTGTTCTCAAAATTAATTTTTGTTTTCTACCAAATTCAAAAAATAAAAAATTAGTTATAAATTTGTGTTTGACAATAAAATATTGTTCGGTTATTTTATTTAAAACGAAATGATTATGTAGGATTAAAAATGAGATGTACTTGGATATTATTGTTTTTTTGTATTAAAAATCGTATAAATGAGAGTTGAATAAAATAGGGTGTGAAAATAAAGAGAGAGTGTAAAAGTGGGTGGAAATAATTTGAGAATAAAAATATATGTGAAAATGGGGGAGAGATTGATGGCTTTTTATTTTCATTTTCACGAAAAAATGGAAATGAGGGGTGAAAAGAAAACCAAATGGGCACAAGGGCCCAATTGGTTTTATTTTCATTTTAATTATTTTTAATATTTGAAAATATAATTAGTGAAAATGAGTTGAAAATAAATTTTTATTTGAATATATTATTGATAAAGTAATAATTATATGGAGTTTTGTAAGTTTTAGGTGGAGATAAATAATAATAATGATAATAGAGAGACAAGATATACATATTAATGGGAGAAAATATATAGATTATTGTGGAATGTGTTTTGAAAATAAAAATGAAAAATATGTCGAGTAAAAATGTGTATCAAATAATGTGTTTTAATTTTTTAAATAGTAGAAAATATAAAAATAGAATTTGAGAATGAAATCAAATGAGCGATAAGAAGGCATAAATAGTAAATTAAAGCTAATTTATAGCAATTTTTTATGGTAATTAATGTTGAGATGTGTAAACTTTGATATATAAACCACTGATCGTCTTGCCAACCAAGAAATACTCATTATTAATTGAGGGCCTGATTTTTTATGCATTGTTTTCATCCCTGTATTTTAAATATTCAGTATTTTTAAGATAAAAAATAAGTTTACTTGGTTTTTATGTAAAAATAAGTTTACTTGGTTTTTATGTAGAAATGATAGTACGTATCTTTGAATTATCTAAGTGAAATATTAATTATATAGGTATAAGAATAAAGCGTACCTAAATTATGAATTTTTCACATGCGAAATGCAATAAAAAAAATACTTATTGAAATTCTATTTTATTTATGTTTTCCATCTATATTTTCTATTTTCTATTTTCAAGATTGAAAATAATTTTACTTGATTTTTGTATAGAAATGAGAATATATATATATATATATATATATATTTGGATTACTTGAGTGAAAAATGATAAATGATCAATATGATTAACAAATAAGCCCTTTTAATTGAGTCTACATAAGTAAGTCCAATTAAGAGGGTCTCATAAACCTATTGGGCATAGTCCCATAAAAAATTTAATTAATATAAATATCACCATTTATAGCCAACGAAAGGTACGAAATCGCTTATTTTTTAACTAAAGAGCGGTTTCTACACGGAGGCATTCTTGGAAAAGAAGCACACTGCTCAGCAATTTGTGGGAAAAACTTGAAATCCAATTTCATTCAATATCAATATTATATTTTAGTAGTTATGGATTATTTTATGGGGCATGCTGCCTATTTTTATGTCAAATTTTATAATTTTATGGATGAATCACAGTAGAGTGATATGGCAAGTACAGTTTGAAGAGTTAAAAATAAAAATACGAAAATTTTAGAAGAAATATAATTCAACTTTTAAATAATAAAAAAATAATCATTTTAAAAATATAAGTGCCCGTTTGGTTTTGTTTTCAAACACCCTTTTCATTTTCTACTGAAAATAAAAATAAAAAACTATCAACTTCTCCCATATTTTCACAAAAATTTTCATTCTCAAAATATTCTCCAAAATATACTGTTACATTCTCTCTCCATTTTCACTTTTCATCACTTTTTATTTTTTCTACTCACATTTGCACGATTTTTAATACAAAAACACTATATTTTTCAAATACAACTCATTTTCAACCCTATATAATCATTACATTTTAAACAAAATGTAACACCCCAATTTTAGGATTATGAAATTAAGTTGATTAAATTATATTAATAAAAGTTTGGGTAGAAATGTGGAAATTGAAGGATTTAATTGTAAATGAAAAAAAGGACTTAATTGTTTGAAATCATGAAGTTTAGGGGGGCCAATGCAAGAGAAATATAAGCTTAAGGACTTTAAAATAAACCAGTTTGGACCTAGTTGACTGGAAATAGAAATGCTAGGGGTCAATGTGTGAAAAATAAAGGTTAGTGGGCTAAACTGAAACTTGGGGACCGATGTGAAAAATGGATGAAAGCCTAGGGGTGCTATTGAAGACGGTCAAGAACTTTTGGGGCTAAAGTGAGAAGGCTGAAAAGTACTTTTATATATATAGTTGAAGGACGAATTTTTATTAGATTCTCAAAAAAAAGGCCCAAAGTTCACCCATTGGTGAATCGCCGAAAAACGGCCATAAAGCTTAAAACTGAACCAATATAAAGACTCCCCTCATCTCAAGGATCACTTTCATACCAACTTTGACCAAGAAAAACCGGCAAAATTGCCGAAAAAAGGGGGCCGACGGTGGAGCTTGACGGCAGTGGTGGTAGCCGGCGGAAAGTAGTCGTGTTTTAGTGGTTTTTGATCGCAAGGTGATGAGTAGACTAGTGGTGGTTTCAATTTTGGGTTTCAAGGCACGAATGTGACGGAATTGACGTTGGTGGTTGATGACGAAGGTTAGGGTTTGGCCGCCTCTTTAAGCTGCCAATTGATAGGCTTATGGTGGTCAAAATCAAAAATTGGTTGCGGCAGTTTGCTCCTGGCGGCGAGGCACACCTGCTGGTGGTGGCGGTCTCCGTTGCCGACGGCGGCGCTTGATGGTGGTGTTTAGGCATTTTGTGCAGAATTGGATTCTGGACGCATCAGAGCTATTCTTAGCTTAAGATTGGATCTCGATTCGATCCATTGGATAAATTTCACATCGAATGTTAATTCAATTAATTTTTACAAATTCTAGTTCGATATTTATTGAATTAAGAGTATTGAATTGTAATTTTAATTGAGATGATGAGTGATTTTGTAAGTCGTGAACAAAATAGATTCTAATTCTAAGTTTGGTTATTTAAGGAAGATTGATTCAAAGTTATACTCTTAGACTTGATAATATAGCGTGTTGTGAACAAAATATAGTTAAGCTTCATCTAAAGATTAAGTTATATAAGTATTGAAACGAAAGTGAATTATCAGACCTTAACCTGATGAACTCATGAAATCCAACTGGTTTAGGAACCTGGACCCCTATTACTTGACTATAAGATAAGTTGAGTGGCAAATGGGGTTCATTAGGGGTAATTAGAGGGTTGAGTTGACTCGAGCACGTGAAGTCATTAAGATGGTTAAAACTTTAAAACGATAATGCAAAATTGAATGGGCTCGAGTAAGTAAGATCTTGTAATACTGAAGTATCATGTAGTTGGAATTTAGGCCACATAAGATAAGATATAATTGAACTCGAGTGTCAGAATAACCTTAAGTTTGATAAAGATATTAACTATATATATATTTAAGATTTAGAAGGGTTGACATAATGATAACTTGAGTTATCTTATGACAGTGCTCGGTTTGACTAAAAAGCCAGAACCTGAGTGACTATATGATTAAGAATTTCTCTGCATTTTCTAGGTGAGTTATATTAGCTTTCGTTGCTGGGGAAAGAACATATATAGTTGCTATTACATCCTTATTGTTTGATTTTGATTGTGCTGAGACTCAATCAATGCTATTTGTTTATTCTATAATACTCACCAATCATTGATTCCCATGATACTCTTGATAGTCACTTTGTTCCTCTTTTGTGATCCTTGAATTATACCTACTTGAGTTCCGAGTGTGTAAATGAGTTTTGAGAAAATAAACTGTTTACGAAAATAGTACTCTACATCGCTCTTTTATACTGAGTGCTTTTATTGATATTAATTAATATCTCTTTATTTGAAATTGGCGATTGTGCTGAGGAAGCTAAAAAGTGATTTTGAAATGTATGTTTTATTGCCATGTCTATCTTGAAACCAGTTTAGCGCTGAATTAGTGATTTCGTGTTAACATCGCAACTTGATGTGTTCAGTGAAATGTTGTTGGACGTGTTAAGTGATAATAGTGAAAGTGTTTAATACCCTTAGGGGTGGGCCTTGGGATCAGTTGCGAAAGACGACCGGACGGAACGGACCGACGGTGATTGATCTTTCGACTGATACCCGTTCAAAGGGTACATAAAATCCTTACTCGTAGTAAGCTGGAGGTAGCTGTTTATGAGTGGGATCAGGCATGCGGCTAGCCATGTCTAGCGAGTGATTAAGTATCCGAGCCAATCACTCGATACTTTGGAGGAATAAGGATTTTCGTATTTTCGAAAGTGGAGTGATAAGGTAGGAGAACCACCAACAACAAAAGTGTAAAAGTGGTTATTAATTTTATTTTATATTTTGAAACTTGAGTATTTGACACAAATTCAGTGATTGTTCAAGTGACATGTCGACCCCTTGTGAGAGATAGTAAATTTGTGAAGTCTCATCACTGGTATGGGACGGTGGTGAGATGGATCATTTAAAATTTTGACTAAAGCCTTCTCTCACAACTCCTAAGAATATTTATACCTCTAATTGTCTCTTATATAATAATTGTGAAATTGTTACTTGATTGTTGTTGCTAAACTATCTCACTAAGTCATTCGAACTTATGTTGTTTTGTTATTACTCTCCGTTCTTTACCCTAGATAAGAGAAAGTGATGAAGATAGACTAACCCAGGCCACACATGAGGCAATGAGGGTGATAGAAGTGCATATTTCAATTCAGACTAGAATATCCGATGAAGGTTGTTGTAGAAATTAAATATTTTGAATTTTCGAAAAATATATTTCCTCTTATAAAGAAGACTTATGTGGTATTGTTGAGTAGTACCTCGGCGGGAAGCATGCGCCTCCCAGTCGAGACATTACACAAAATTTCTAAACAATATTTTATTTTCAAATTTAAATTTATAACTAATTTTTCATTATTTATTATCACTAAAAAATAAAAATACCTCCAAAAAACAAATATAATCGGACCTAAGGAAATACCTATGAGAGCCAAGATTTGTGTTTTCACAGCCTACCAACCTCCAACTTATTATATACAGAAAACACACACACAAACACACATGGGTATGTGTGTATGTTTGAGAGCACAGTGAGCTTGGTGATGACTATGTAGGTAGGGTTGTAGGGAGGGTTGTGAGGATGACAAGAGAGTCGTAGACTCAGTGTCCCTACTCTATCATGTCTGAAAATGACCACTCTACCGACGGCCTGAAATATCTGCCGTCGGGTCGCCTTCTCCAATTCCTCTTCTTGTTTCTTTTATTACCTCAACCTTTTGCCCCTTGTGGGGGATCCATCACACCATCACTATTCATTGTCTTCATCTTATAACAGGTCCCTTTTTGCATGCAATCTCCATTTACTCTCTTACTCTGCTTTCTTTTCTTACCTGCAGACAAAAAATACATATATATATATATATATTGTCTCTAACAAATTAAATTAGCAAAAAAGAAAATAAATTGAAATTCCTTCTTGGAAGTTACAATGGCCATTTTCACTTTAATTCTTTTGGCATTTCTTCGCTTTGGTGCTTTCCTTTCAGCTTTCTTTCTTCAATTCAAAGGAAAAATGACTTTTTTTTTTTTTTGGTTGGAGCAAGATCTCATATAAAAATTCATTAGTTGTTGATAATCATGTGCGTAGTCATTTTATAAGTGAAATTGACATTACCATTAATGATTGTTTATCATTTTTAATCTCTAATTTAATTTAATATATATATATATTTAACGTTTTCCAAGTATAATCTTGTTGTAACACCTCCACTTTTTCGTTTGAGATTGGAGTTGTTTCCTTATGAAGGAGGATTTTGACATTTCAAATGTGTGTTGTACTTTCTTCACTATTGTCCAGGGCCGTGTGGTGCAGGGCCACAGGCTATGCAGGTCTTTTTCCAGTTGATTGAATCTAATCGTGAAATCTGTGAAGGATTTTGATTCCCCCGTGGGTTCAAAAATTAACAATGAACATGCATATATATATATATACGTATATATGTATATCCCTTTAATTAAAACCAAGTTGGTATTTTTCCCATCTCTCAAAAAATAAAATAAAATATGATACATCAACCCCACCCCACCCCACCCCCACACCCACCTTTTTCTTTTTGTACTCATTCACAAATTTATTTGAACAATAATTAAAAAGCTTCGGACCAAGTTTACCGAACTGCATGACCTAAATCAATGGTCGTGAATGCAGAGAGGCAGGCCTTTTAGGCTTTAGCCTTTCCGCATGTATTTTTCTACTCTTACATGGCATATGACTTGTGCCACTATCAAGGACTGCAATCGTGCCTCTGCCTCATCATTCAACTACCTATCCACGTCTCCTTTTCGGAAGAATATCACTTGACAGGAATTGTGAATTGTGACAAGAATATCACTTATTTATAATATGAATTGTGAAATTTGAATTGTGATATTAGATAATATTATTTATGTTCTTTATGTTTTATATTTTGGTATTTTATTAATTTTTAAATAATATATATATTTTGTAATTATAATATCACGGTTCAATTACAGTTTAATTATGGTCATACCAATAATTGAATTAGTGAATTGTGAACCGACAAATGTTTTCGATTCAATGAACAATTTGATTTTTTAAACATCGATTATGATAATGTGCATACTTATTGAGGTTCCGCGTCTCTCACATGTTGTATTTGGGATGAGATAACTGTTATGCTCTTATAGTGCATGCATCATAGTGCTATATATTTATATATTAAAATTACCGTTGTACCTCAATTTGGAGTTTGAATATCAAAACTTGAGAAGGAAAGAATTTTGCTTGCTTGTGTGATCAATTGATATTATGAAAAAGTTGAATTAAAAGGGATGTTTGGCTAAATTTATTTTAAAAAATTATAAAATCTTATATTTATAAGATATTTTTGAAACTTATAAGATGTTAAATTTGTTATGAATATAAATTCTAGAATTATAAGAATTTTAAAATAAATTAAGAACTTCTTATTGTTTAAGAAAGTCTTATAAAATCCTGATATATTACTTTTAAAAAAATTCTTAAGCTCATTTTTTAAAAATATTACTAAACAACTTACCACATTTCGTAAATTTTAATAAAATATTTTAAAAAATTTGTAAACTAAGCAAACAACGATAAATTCTCAATGTTATATGGATATTGTCCAGTTCTCACCATTGCTAACCACGTTATATTGTTGTAATATATTTTCTTTTTTGCAATGGAAAATACAAGATGTAAATAAGAAATTCTCAGCCTACAACCTAACATTGCCATGCCACCTTGCTTTAATCGAAAACCCAACCTAACATTCCCATACCGTCAGTGTTTTGAAAATTGAATCGGACCGGTGACCAATTCGATTGATGCCTGAAAACCGGTGCCGGTCAAAATCGCTGAAAATCGGTCAAAAACCGGTACCGGTTCAACCGGTTTTTGACTGGTTAACTACTTCCTTTTTTTTTTTTTAATTTAAAAATTACTTATTTTTAAAAAAAGAAAAAGTAAAAAAGAAAAGAGAAATTATGAATTGAAGATGATAATTAAAGATTTTGAACATGTAATTTTTTTAAATATGAATTTATTTTCTTGATATTTAATGAAGTGGTAGTTATATGTGAATGCTTATGTTTAATTTGTTATTTTGTTTTAGTTAATCTCTCTTAGATTATGTTGAATATTTAGCGTAAAAGAATTTATTTGTACTTGGAGTTGAAGCATGAAACGAATGATTACTTATATTAATGTGAAAAATTATTTTTTATTTATTTATAATTGATTAATTGTAAAATAATATTATTTTCTAAAAAACATACTTAAAAATAAGTAAGTTGAAAATTTTTCAAATAATATTCTTTCTATATCAATTGAAAATTTTATTTTTTGTTAATATTAAAATCTTATATATTTTTATAAAATTAAATATAATTATTACGTCATTATGATGTCATACCGATTGAATCATCGATCAACCAGTTGAATCAATAACCAATAAGAAGTTGGATTCAATTTTGAAAACATTGCACACCGCTTTAATCAAAACCTTTTTTGGTGCTCTTGGACAGAAAGAAGATCTACCCCTGTGGCTGTGTCCCTGCGTAAAATCTTTCGGATTGAAATTTTTTGATAAAGTTGAAGTCAATAACTGACACTGACTTTTTTGAATGACAACAAATTATTAACTCCGGCACAACCCAAACCTCCATGTGAATTGTGATAAAGTTGATACTATTACTACCTTGTAGGCCACTCTACATATATATAATTAATTTATAAACAAGGACTGACCTAGCTAGACTGAATTAAATTTTTTCACTCTTGCTACATAATCAAATCTTTGATCATTTAAACTGTTTGACCTTCTCTTTTAATTTGGACCACTTCCTAATATAAATATATATATATATATATATATATAGATTGGTCAATCCTGATAAATGATGCAATAATAGTGTACTTAAATAATTAATCTTTGAGACAAGAAAAAATTAATAATAGTACTACATTTCAACGGGGTTTGATGTTTAGATGCTAGATAGTTGACTGCAGTCAAACAAATTATTTATTTGGGAACAATTAAGTAAGAAATTAAGAAAGAATAAAGTTAATTGATGCAAGGATCGGATAATGACATATAGTGCATGTGGATTTCAAATTTTATTGAGAAAAATATTGGGTAAAACCTTTTTCATGCTAATATAATTTTATATTTCAGTTTTTGTATTTTTGCATTTTTTTTTCTTACTAAATTTTTCGATCCGAAATAACATAATATATATTAGTATAATGAAGATGATTTAAGAAGCTGAAGAATGTGGATTACATAACTTCTGCGGATAAAGAACAAAAAATTTTGTTTTGGTTTGGTTTGGTTTGGTTTGGTTTTGCCTGGAGTGGGTATATTGTAAGAACAATTTTGGGTAACGTTTTTAGGTTGTAGAATTAGAAAACGTGTGAAAATAGAATTGAACATTTGGTTTTAATTTAGGTGATAGATTTTATTATAAATACTTTTTTCTGTGCAGTTGTGTCCCACTAAGTTCTAATATTATTATTTATTGTATTTATAGTGGAACAATAATTGAAATATATATATCTATATTAAAGGAAGGACGATAGAAGGACACACCTATATATCTTTAATTGATGTATATTTTGAAATAATTAATTTTTTTAATAAATTTGTTAAAAAATACATTTTAAATAAAATATTTTATTCTATTTTAAAAAGATAAATAATTAGCAAACAAAAGAATAAAATAAAACATTGTCTTAGGCCCGTTTGGTTTTATTTCCATAGCCTTTTTTTTTTAATTTTTTACTATTGTAAAAATAAAACACATCACTTTTACATATTTTCACCCAATATTGTTTTCATTTTCATTTTCATTTTCAAAACACATTTTCAAATAACCTATATATTTTATCCCAATAACCTATATATATATCTATATATTCTCTCTCTCTCTCTCTCTCTCGTTATTTCAATCTTTCTCTACCTACAATCTATTAAAATCAATATAATCATTATTTTTTCAATAATTTATCCAATACAAGCTCATTTTTACTAATTAATTTTTTTAATTTTAAAAATGATGAAAATGAAAATGAAAATAAAACCAAACAGGGCCTTAGACCTCCAGTCAAATTCAATAAATTGGTCAAAAGAGCATGCTTAATTAACTAGCTCCTAGAAAAGAAAGAACGAAAAAAACAAACAAAAGAAGGCTACCTTGATGCCTTCTTTAGCTGTAATAATTGAACCATCCTATCGCTTCGATCTTTTTCAAAAGAAATGACCTTAAAATTTTGCACGAGTTAAATTTTACTCACCGCTAGGGGTGTAAACGGATATTAAATGAATCGGATATACTATTTTCATATTCGTACCCGTTTAACTTTTTGAATATTCGGATACGGATACGGATTTGATGGATATTTAAAAATGGTATCCAAATTCGTATCCGTCGGATATCGGTCGGATACGGATATATCCATATTCGATTATAATTATTCAGATGCATTCATATTTTATTAAACTTATCTGTATTTGAATTATTATTTTATATTCATATTTGATAATAATTATTTAGATATCTATTTACGAATATCCAAGTACATGAATCTATGAATCTATAACAAATACATATTTTAATTAACAGAAGAAACTATATAATTTCATTAAAACAAAAGCAATCAAACAAATAACATAATTTTTAATTAATAATTGACTTTATAATTAATTATTAGTACTTATTAATAATAATACTGGCATTTGAGTATATTAATTATAAAGTCAACCAACAATAATTATGTTAATTAACTTAATTATTCACTTTTTCTCTATATTACAATAATTTTTTAAATTTATTCTTTATTCTTCTCAATTCTTCAATTATAATTTATATATACATATATGTATTGTGAGATTTTTATTGAAAAATATAAATAATATATTATTTAATAAATATATATTCGGATCGGATATGCATTTACCATATCCGTATCCATTTATAATCGGATATCTACTAATCGGATACGGATAATATTCGCTTTAAATGGATGCAGATAAATTTTGTATAAACGAATACGAATGCGAACGGTAAACGAATTTTCGAATATCCATTTACAGCCCTACTCACCGCACCATCCTATTGGTTCTGTTTTTTGTCAAAAGAAAAAATTGGACGAGTAAAATTATACTTTATGAAGTTTTGGTTTAAGTTTTGACTTTTCACAAAGTTTTAATGGTAAAATAAAATTCTTACCCTTAGAATTGAAAACGAAGAGCGATAATGAACTTAGTTGAACTGACTATTATCTATTTAAATAATATTTTTTAAATTGAATTGTTGGGAGATAATTGTATCACATTATTTTTAATTAAAATAATAATAGCTTAAAAAATAAAAAGAAGAGTTATTATAAGTTGTCCAAAAAATAGATAAATTCAAGATATAAAGAGTAATAAATTGTAGTAACAATAAGTTTATCATCATAAAATTGTACCTTTAAGATTCTTTTCCACTTTTTCTGCTGCCTCGTCTGTTAATTATAGTAAATATATCATTTTTTTTCATATAATATCTAATGCCAAATTCCACCATAGTATTGGTATTGGTCAATCCTTATAATTGGTTTTGGAGTGTTGGTGGGGTTATTGCACATTGTAAATGGTGCATTCCTCATTCCCCCCACTTTCCCCAGCTACTAAAAACTAACTCTAACTAACTCTACAACCCTATTTTTCTCCCGCCCATCCAAAATTCTCCGGACAAGAAAGTACCACCCATTAAATTTGCCTCAGCCCCCTCGACACATCAACATCTCTCTTCATTTAACGTCTCTACCATTAAATTTTAGTACCACTATTTTCCCTGCGTACCATACTCCATTCTTTGGCCACAATTGAATTGCTCATCTTTAATTAAATAATTTTAGTGTGTAATTTAGAAAGGAGGAGTTATCTTTTTTGGACCAACAAACCACCCAATAATTTATAATTTGCCTCCGTCACTATTGAAATATACATTTCAAAAGATTGGTAATGCAATTAAATTCTATGAAATTCCCTCCATTAAATCACCCTATTATTTTAATTAAATCTAATCCCCCAACCCACCCCCCCCCCCCCCCCCCCACAACCAAAAAAAAAAAAAAAAAAAAAACACTTCATAATCGCATTTGTTCCTAAGCCCCACCTGGACAATGCCTATTGGACGAGCAATGCGTGAGTGTATGGCATTTGATTGAAGCTACAAGTATATAAGTCCTCATTCGACAAATTTTAATATCTCTTCGATCAAAACCCAAATTTCACACCCAGCACTTATAAGTTGGTGTGTTTGTTTTTTAATTTCTCATGTGGAATAGTCATATTTCTCTCTTGTTTCCTTTATTGTCATCTAGTAACTTTAGTTTCAATTTTCTTATTTATCATTTAGTGAATTTTGGTGAACAAACACTCAATGAACGTTTTCATAATGAGAAGTTTGTGTTGGTATAAAATGTGCCACTTGTTGTCAAGTATATTTCAACTAATTATTAACCAAAATTGACAAATTAAAATGGACCTCTAACCCAAAATTCTTAAATTAATTGTTTTTCACTTCTCATTTGTTTGGATGCCTTTCATAAAGGAGAAAATTTTCTCTTAAGCTGAATCTTCTACATCGCGTGTTGAATTTGAACATTATCAAATATTACCTTATTATACAATAATAAAAGTACATTACTTTGAAACTAATATAATATTATGTATTATTCAAAACCTTAATTTGACCTTATTTCCTGGTAAAAAGCAAGACGTACAGGGTAAAAACAGGAATCGGACAGCCCTATTCTGTAGCTCAACAGAAAAGTACTATTGCGTGCAACGACTTTTATACTGTGTTAAAATCCAAAAGGGCAAAATTACAGGCATGCCGTAACTTTTTTTTCCTTAAATCAGAGAATCACAAATTTTTTACTCTCTCTCTCTCCCCCCTCTCCGGTTTTACCGCCACCACAGCAGATTATTAGCACTGTTTTCTTTTCTTTCTTTCTTTTTTTTTTTTTGACTTTTGTTTTTTTCCCAATAAACTTCCCTTTACTTAAAAATCAAGCAAAAGAATAATATATAAAATACGGGGACACGTAAGAAGAGGATTTAAAGGGGCAACGGGTGACAAAATCCATTTAAATTCTTTATTTTAATTTATATTTTTTTTATTTCATATAATATATATTAAATATTTTTTGTAAAAATAATTAATTAAAAATTAAATATATTTAATATATATAACATATTAAAATAAAAAATAAATACGAAATAAAATAGAGAATTAAGGACAAACAAAATCCAAGGAAAAAAAAGAAAAGAAAAACCATACATAAGAAAAACTATACATACACCCATGCGTACACGTATATTTATATGCATATTACATCATATTGCATACAATATAAATTATCATCAGATCTTTCGTTTTCATTCCATCACCGCGGAGAGATTTTTTCTTTTTTCTCGAGAAAATTCCTCTGAGAAACTTTGTATTTTTCCTGGATTCTGTTTTCGTGTATCTATATTTGGCATTTATCTATGAATTGAAAGGAACAAGAATCAATGCAGTAGGCTTCTCGGATTGCGATCCAGCTGCTGCTGATTTTTGGGTTAAGTAAGTTTTTCTGTGGCTGTTCTTAATCTGTTTATATATTATCTTTATGATTAAATGTGAAGGCGCGTACGTGTTTGCATGTTTTTTTGCTCTTTAAGGAAATCTTTTGTGCTTTTGAGTCGAATGCGCGGCGAGATCTGAGGGAAAATTTTGATGGCATTGTTGAATTTTTCAGTTAATAAAAACTTAATGTAGAATGAATGGGAGGAATGTTATTCATGTGGTCTAATTTCACCTAATAGCTTTTGTTCTTAGCTATTTTTCTATCGCAGGAGCCTTAAGATTTTCAGGTTTGATAATTTTTTTTTCTTTCTATTGTATCGGTTGTGTGGTTGACTTGACAAAGACATTTGAGCTATTTTTATTACTTTGAGTTTTTGGCTTTTTCTCATAGAACTAGATCATATTATTTGGTTTAGTAATTAGCTCTAGCTAGTTACAGGTAATAATTGGCAATAAAATAGTTAGTGGCACTGTGAAAGCCAGGTGAACTTATGGCATTTGCAGGATTCCAGGTAGATCCGTTCTGAAGTGCAGTTGAAAATTAATAGAGAGATTTTATGTGGAGAAGAGAGATTAAGATTTTTTCAGAAAACGAATTTTGACTTCCATTGATAGTTTTTGTGTGCTAGATTATGAAATTATCTGGTGTAACTCTACAGGAGGAAATAAAATGGTCGTCCTTTCGTTTAACTTTCATGAATGGGCAAAAATTACTCTTATATGAAGAAAATGGCTGTGTTTGGAGGTTTACACCATAAAAGCCCATAAGTCTGGTATCTAGATTAGGTTACTTCCTCCTAAACAATCTTTGTTACATTTGATTATGAATTATTTATGTAATGCTAACTTGTTTGTTTCATTGTTGATGTAGTGCAACTTGGGTGTTGATGGTTTTGTTTGCCAACCAGTTACCTTGAACTTTGAGATCAAATCTTTTCTCCTTTAGCCTCTTCATCCTGAACCTGGTTAAAATGTCAGGTGGGTAGATTATTAGATGCTCTTTGTCTTAATTTGAATGCTTATGCTATATTTCATTGTCAAAGGTAAAACAAGCTCCGACAACACTTAATTGACATCTAATTCCCTTTCTCTTTAACATGATTATTCAACATGGTAGGCCTAGAAGGACTAGAAGTCTATGATGAAACAAGGGAGAGGAAGTCGGATTATGAGAATTCTGAAGATGAAAGAAGGAGATCAAAAATTGGGGCTTTAAGGAAAAGGGCTATAAATGCTTCAAACAAGTTCACTCATTCTCTCAAGAAAAGAGGGAAAAGGAAAGTTGATTTTAGAGTGCCATCCATTTCCATTGAGGATGTCCGGGATGCAAGAGAGGAAAGTGCTGTCTTCGACCTGCGTCAAAAACTCCTTGACAGGGGATTGCTGCCAGTTAGACATGATGATTACCATACGCTGTTGAGGTGAACTGTTCACTCTTTATGTTTTTTTGATTGGTCTACTTATAAGATTCCCACCCAATTACAGGTCCTATCTCAAAGAATGCACATCCGTTGGTAGGAAGTGCAATCTGTTGTGGTTGTTTCATTCTGAAATTATATACTTTCAAGTACTGTGAAAATAGGAATTTGTCTATTGTTGTTTCTTATTTGCTTTGCAATTAATAGCATGAGTTGCTGGAGAAAACTAATGTGTAAGAGAACTATAAAAACAAATGAAACATTTTCCTTTTTCATGTTGTTTGATGCATGCACTCTCACACAGGTGTTTGTCAGTGTAAGTTCTGTGGTGTTAATCTAAATATTGTTTAGCAAGGTTTCATGTACAATTATTAAGAGCTAATTTTATTAGTTTTTAAATTCTCTTGGAGCTTAGAAGAAATTAAGGCGTGAGATGGGGAGGCAGGGTGAATGGCCCTTTCCTGCCTGCCCCAACACTTTGCCAAGCCATAAATTGTTTCTCTGTCTATTTTTGCTGCGACAGAACCTATCGTTTCTTATTATGTTGTTGAGTTGTAACACAGATTCTTGAAAGCAAGAGACTTCAACATTGACAAGACCATCCAGATGTGGGAAGAAATGCTTAATTGGAGGAGAGAATATGGAGCAGACAGTATCTTGGAGGTAATTGTAGTTTATATGATAAGCTAAAAAGTAGTTTTCTGTGGAAGTCTGTGTCTCTCTGTCTCCTCACACACAAAAAACACACATATATAATAATTTTATTTGGAGTGGGAATGCTGTCAAAGGCTGTTTACTCATTAGCAAATTTCAGGACTTTGAATTTGAGGAACTGGAAGAAGTCTTGCAATATTATCCCCAAGGCTATCATGGAGTTGATAGAGAAGGCAGACCTGTTTACATTGAAAGACTTGGAAAGGCTCACCCAAGTAAGCTAATGCGCATGACTTCCATTGAGCGGTACTTAAAATATCATGTTCAGGAGTTTGAGAAGGCTCTACATGAGAAGTTCCCAGCCTGTTCCATTGCTGCAAAGAGACGGATCTGTTCAACCACCACAATTTTGGATGTACAAGGCCTGGTTAGTGGATTAACTCTTCAATAACTCAACAAATTGGAGCTGTTTGTTCCCTAATTGATTTTTGAATAATTTCTTCTTACCTCCGTGAAGAAAATAGTCTGTTCACTCCAGTTTTTGTAATAATTGGATTCTCAATCCTTAAGCTCCAAATGCTTATTTTATTTAGCATCAGGGGTACTTGTCATTATAGCAAGAATGCGAATCAATTTTGAGTGGCAGGGAAGTCAGAAATTTGATTTGTTCTACTGGTAGTGTTTTAAGAAATTTTATCGTCATATATGTTGACAAATACTGAAATTAGATTTTATTGATCTACGATAATTATTGATTTCAGGGAGTTAAAAATTTCACTAAGGCTGCTGCTAGTCTATTGGCCTCCATGTCAAAAATTGATAATAGTTACTACCCAGAGGTACTTTTTTGTTGTATTTTGAAGTCAATTTCTTTTAAATCTTTCCAAATCACCAACTGGTGTATTCCGGACGTCATAATTTATAAATTTTCTTTTAATTAATTCCACTTATATATGCAGACACTCCATCGCATGTACATTGTTAATGCTGGACCTGGGTTCAAGAAGGTGCTTTGGCCTGCTGCACAGAAGTTTCTGGATGCAAAAACTATTGCGAAAATCCATGTAATGATGCACCTCAATTTTTTTTGCCTCCAATTTCTGTTTGTTCATTTATTGCAGGTTCAATTGATTGACCTCTATTGCACAGGTTTTGGACCCCAAGTCTTTGGGGAAACTACTAGAAGCTATTGATCCATGGTTTGTTTCTCTTTTCTGCATGACCTTATATGTGGTTTTCCAACAAAAATATCATCTAACAACTTCTTGTTTTATTCCCAGTCAATTGCCTGACTTTTTGGGTGGATCATGCACTTGTAATATTGAGGGAGGTTGCCTGAGGTCTGATAAGGGTCCATGGAATGATGCTGAAATAATGAAGGTAAATACATAATGGAGGGTAGTTCATTTGCTTCTTGGGACTTGCAGAATATTGCAAGGTCATTAAGTATTTGTCTATTTGAAGGTTAATGTATAATGGAAAAAATCTGTCGATTTGTAGGTTGTGTATAATTCAGAAGCAGCTCTTGTGAGGCAGATTGCTAGAACAGCCAGTGATTCGTATATTCAAATTCGGCCATTGAAGGTTGTGAAAAATATAAAAATCAGGTTTTTATCTTATTAACCACGCCATGGGTAACTAATTTGGTATATCAAATTATCAGGGAAGATGCAGTGATACATCTATAGTTGAATCAGGGTCAGATGTTGATAACCCTTGCTCTCCAACGAGACTGAATAGCTCAATGATTTCACTACTGGCCCCTGTTCATGAAGATGTGAGTCTGACAACATGGAAATCACTGTTATTAACACTCAATAACAAACCTACAGATTTTTAATGCAATGCACAATAAATGGATGGACTTACTGTGTTACATAACATTTCCATACACTCCTTCCCCATCTCTCTCTCCCCCATCCCTCGTTTTCCTCCCTTCTTCTCACTATCCCCGCACATACTTATCATGTGTTGGTGCATGAAACTTTTCAATGACAGTTAGTGTGGTTGCATGCTCATGTATCAATTGATGAATTTAACTTTTTTCAGGCCAAAACATTGGATCCATGTATTTATTATAGTTGTGATGAAAATTTTAGTCCAGACGATAAAGACGGGGACAATGAGCAAGCAGATATTTACAACGTAAGAAATCCAAATGCTGATGCAAGACCAAGTATGGAAGGTCAGTTTTTACATTATTATACTGTTCATATGGCTGTGCATCTTGATGAGAATATTATCATTCTCTTTTTAATATTAAATTATCTGAGAAGCAAAAAGAGACAATGCTTTCTTTTCTTTCTCCTTTCACTGTAAAAAGTTAGCCCCCCCCCCCCCCCTCCTTATCTAAAATCTTCTCTTACAATGTGATAAACAAAGGGAAATTGATTTTTGAGGTTGCTGTTGAGTCTTCATTTCCTTTCCCTTTCGTTCCGTTCATAATACAAATATATCTCTGCATTGTTGATGGTAAGTGGTCAACAGATTCATGGAGATGGATGCTTCCTTAGTAATGTAAATGGGTGAAAGAATTTCTATTGTAAACCATCTGAGACATAAAGTCGATTTGCATTTCTCCACAGATTAACCACATTAGCACATATGAACGTTTATGTCATGAACTTGTGTTAGGTACTCTTGTTATCTACGGTTTGAGTGCCATCCAGGAGAAAGTTGTGAAGAGCAGTTTCCGGTATATGTCCAGAGCATTAATATATATTATGATCAAGCCTTTTGCTTTTGTCCGAAGTGTACTTGTTGAATATTGGAGGAGACAGCCCAACAGATATCGACCAAATGGTTTGGAAAATGAGCCTGAACCAAACACCCATTCGCTTGTTCATGTGAAAGCTGTTGCTGAAGAGGACAATGTTCGTCCATGTATACAGCGTCTCCAGAGACTAGAAAGTTTATTGGAAGAACTCAACAGTAAACCTCCTGAACTTCCACTGGAGAAGGATCAAATTCTTCAGCAATCTCTGGACAGGGTCAAGTGTGTAGAGTTGGACCTTGAGAAGACAAAGAGGGTAAATTATTCACATATTTTTGCTCATACCATATCTAGATTTTAGCTTAAATGAATTTAATCATCTCCTTTTTTCCAGCTATTACACGCTACAGTGCTGAAGCAGCTTCAGATTGCCGAGCTACTGGAAAATATGCGGGAATCAAAATTTCAGGCAAGTAAATTGGCCCAGCGGGGCAAACATTTTATTGCTTTGATTAATTTCTTGTCCCAAGGCACATATATGAATCTACGTACCTATGTTTTCCTTTCTCTTTTCTTTTCTCTGCTTGGTTTGATTTCAAGGCATACAAGTGCACTATATAATATTTATGTTTCAGTTGCAAATCAATTGTTGATGTCATTTGGACTCTTTGCAGCGACGAAGGTTTTTCTGTTAAGTGTGGGATGGTCAGAAACTTGGAATCACTGCAGAGACTTTGCAACAGGTCAATGCATGATTGGTGAATGGTTGTTGGAGGTGCATGACAAAGGGCAAAGGGCATTAGTATTCACACCCAGCACTTCTTCATGCCCCATATCGCTCTTTCTAGACAAGCTATTGGATGAACCTGCAAATGCAGCTCTATGAGATAATTCTCCTGCAGCAGCTTTGAGATTTCATCCTTGTGGAAAACGTTTCTGCTAAACTGTCCAATGGCCAGTGCATACTTGTGTATAATGAACACGGTAAATGTAAGTGAATTCTTGAGATGAGTAAAGGAATACTGGTGAATTCAGCAGGGAGTACAGAGAAAGAGCCAAGCTCTCCAGTTTCTTATGCATCCTTGCAGAAGATGACTGCATAAACAATTGATGCCAGAGTGGTCCGGACTTTCCTTGTTGGGGTAGGCCTTTCTGAGATTTCATGTGTGAAGACTATATATGCAGATGTCCACATATATACAGCAGTGTCGAGGAAAAAATATTAGGCGAACAGGTCAAATAGCCTTATGAAACATCGGTGAGCTATTAATTAAGATGATAAACATATGCATAATTTTTTTTCTACCGTGAGTGGCATTGATGTCTGTTGATTGAAGATCAATTTGGACTCCACGAGCTGGAATTTGGTTTGCATTTTCTAGCCTGATGGACAAAGTGCGAATGTTGCGGTAGAAAGAATTAAGGGTTCCAGTATGTGGTCATTTTGTCGCCAAAGTCAACTTCCAGTGATGAAGTGATGGATGCAGGAAAAATGGTTGGGTTGGAGTTGGAAGCGCTATAATACAGTAATACCTCACCTGTTGCAGCAACAGTCTTGGATGGAGCACACACTTTCTGTTGTTGAAGCTCCAGAGCATGCCAGTAGATAGTGGTCAATTTGGTTTGTTTGCTTTAGTTTTTCATATTTACACATAAACACACACTATCTGCATTGGCAATGTATTGGAACTGTGTAACTGCAATTTTTTTTTTTTTTTTTTTCGTTCCGAAATCTCAACAGGAAGACCTCAAGAAAATGCCATCTCACACATTTTCTTATCAATTCGATACATTGTCAAGCTAGGCCTGTCAATCGGTAATTACCTACTCAGAGAGTCTATTTAAAAATTACATAATGGGTTTGAGTAGAGAGAGTCTATATCTATAAATTAATCATCTAGCCATACCTAAAAATTACCTATTTATTATGTACTTAAGTTTAATCGATTAACTTAAAAATTCTCAATATTAAAATTAAATGTATATTAATAATAAACTTTTTATATATATAAAATAAAAAAAATAATTACTAATTTTTATATAATAGTATCTTTTTTAACTATTTACATATATTTGCTTGAATATATTACATGAAATAACATTATTAAATAAGAACAGGACGAATGAAATTGAATAAAAAAAGAAGTAACATTCTTAGAGAAAACAATAGAAAGAAAAAATATAATATGGAGGAGAGTAGATAAAAACTATATTAATTTCTTTTACTTTTGATTTTTTAATATACCCAAAATTAAATGTAAAGATTAATTAAATAAATTTGATGACTAAATTAAATTAAATATATAAAATATTTTTTGGTATCATATGCCAAATAAATTTTTTAGTATATATTGAGAAAATTAGTCTATATATTAAAAACATAAGTTTAATAAACTAGACCAAATGAGTATGATTAGATAGGATAGGATAAAGTTAAGATGTTATTATTTTGAATATTTTAAGGTAATGTAAAATATAGAATATTTTTATTTAAATGTTTTAGGATATATTCTTGAATATGGAGATACTTTATTTACTGACAGGCTCACAGGCACACATCAAAGCACACGAGAAAGAAGTAACTTTTTTGGTGGTGACATTACAATTCGCAATTTTAACAAGTTGCTATTTACACAGTAGTTACCCCCAGTGAAGTGATAAAAGGCCTGGCCCATTGTTGTTTTTATTTCTTTTAAACATTTTCCTTATGTTTAGAGTAAATTAAAGAAGATAGTTATCTTATTTTTTCCAAAATACTTAAAATTGTTCGAAAATATTTTTCCACTCTACAACATTCAACTCCAAAATAATCCCAGTAAATTAATAAAACCAAATATATAGCAATCCACCCCCTTGAAATATTTTTTGTCAAGATACTCAAAATAAAACCGATATTACTCTATTTTCTTAATATGATGCAGTGGCAGCATGTTTCAAATTTACTAAGAAAGAAACAACAGATTTTGTCTTATCTGCACCTTTCACCAACTCTTAAATTAATAATATAAAAATTAGTAGTAGTTTTGATGAGTTCCTATTTCCTATGGAAGAATATCTAAACCAAAGTAGAATGAAATTTCTAACATCTTATGAATATGAAAGTTGGAAATTAAATACTAGGAAAAGAAAAATAACTGCAGCACTCTCCCTTTGCTATTATATATACATTTTTTTTTACCTACTTTGACTTTATTATTACCAGATTCACAAGTTTTGCAGCCCAAAAAAAATTCATATACGAATTCCAAGTGGTTTTTTCGTTTTTCTTTCTTTTGTCGTGTCCCCCCCCTCTTTTTTTTGGAATTTGACTAATAAAACGTGGCACATAGTTATCTTTTGATCATGTATTCAAAATATAGCATTTGGAACACGTAACTAGACCAACATTAGATTCTTTTATTACATTATCTTTTTCTTTACATACATATATATATATATATTCATATTGCTCAATTTCATACAACTTTCCTTATTATTCATTACATCAAAATTTAAAAAATAAAAATAAAAATAGTGGAGTATATAAATATATTTTTATAAGCAATATGGAAATTATATTCAACCGTTGCCAGAGTTGTAACAAGGGCCATTAGATTTTATTTCCGTATCCACTTTTTATTATTTTAGAAATGAAAATCATTATTTTTTTAAAAATTTTCACCAAATATTATTTTTATTTTCATTTTCAAAATATATTTTTCAATAATATATATACTTTTTTTTTAATAATCTATATATTTTCTCTCTCTTCACTTACGACCTATTAAAACTAACATAATTATTACATTTTCAACATTTCATCCAAATACAAACTCACTTTTACTAACTAATTTTTTAAATTTTAAAAAGAATAAAAATAAAAATTGAAAATAGAAATAAAACCAGACAGCTCAGCATTATTCATCATTAAAATAAAAACAATATATCGTGGGACGCGGTCGGGAGGAAAATCAGTTTTCGCGTGAAGAATTAACTGGCGGTGGGCTGTCTGGCCTCCATGTTCTCGTACCTGTCCCCTACCCCTCCCTTTTTATTATTATTATTATTATTTTATACACTAATAAGAATTATATGCATATTTTATTCTTAATTCCCACATACAATTCCACCATTTTCCATCTAACATACTACAGTAGGCAGGTTCTTGGCTTCTTTATTGGGAAAACTGGTATTTAGAAAGGGAGATCTGCAAGGAAAGTGCAAGAACACCGCTATCTCCAGAGCTTCTTGGGCCTCCGTAAGCGAATCAAAAGGTGACAGTTTTATGGGCTTATGCAGATAGATATCCTCATCGATTTGTTGGATCGAGAAAAACAGTTTTCTGACGGAGAAGAATGATGGGTTTAAGTCAGATTAAGTGTTGTTTGATTCTGGCTGTCTGTCTCCCACTTTTCACCGCTATCTCGGCTTCCACTTTCATTTCAGGTCTTTTAGTATGAATTCAATTTTTGCATTGGTCTTTAATCAACTTGGGTACAGCCGGTTGCTGATTCTTGATTTGGAACATTTTGTTTAATTGATGCAGATGGTATATTTGGATCTTCAGTTTTGAGTGAGAGGAGGCTCCTTCAAGCTAAGAAACGTAAATTTCTCATCTCTTCTATTTAATTCTTGCCTTTTTGTGTCAGTTTTTTGCTATTTATGGCTATCTAATAGTAATTTAGAAGGGATTTTTATTTTGGGGAATAGTTATCATGCCAAAATTTTGGACTCATATTATGGGTTTAATTAAGATATGGTAAATCTGAAGTACTTTTGAGAAGATCAAGATGCTTCAAATACAGTATGTGGGAACTTAATTGAGAGGACGATGAAATTGGATATTCTCTGCTTTGCATTATTTGCTGTTGAAACTATGAAGTGCAAAATAAATGAAAAACTCCGAGTTTAGCTTCTTTATCTTCCTCAATCAGCTGGAAGGTGTTCTTGTCTTCCAAATTTGTAGATGTGGCACTTCCTCAAGGGTATCATGTTTTAGCAATCTTGGTTTTTACCATTTTCATAGCCATATTTACTTTGTAAGGTGTGGATACCCAAATGCACTTGGATTGAGCTTTTCCATTCGGCAGAACTTTCTCTGTGCTGGTGATCTTGAGTTACCAAAGGTCATCTCATTGAATTGCTTAAGCTTTAGCATGCCCCTGTGCCTATGCAGTGTTCAATACAAGATTTTTTTCAAAACCAGGTCTGTCTTTTGCTAAGCTAGTTTGAAGAATATTGGTTATATCTTTCTGGTTCAAGCCAGAAATAAACAACTCTATCAATGAAAAATCCTTGCAAAATAACAGAATTTTGGCTGGTGGGCCTTGAGTGTTAAGAGAAACATGGCTTTGCATCAAAGTTTTTGTCTTTCTTTTTGGGAGATCTTGGTGGTTGGATTTTTGGATAGCCCATTCCTTACAGAGCCTCCATTGTTTTGAGGACTGGAGATGTCTATCTCTGTGGCATCCTATCATGGTTTATCTATCTAGCAGACATTTGTGATTCGGTAGTGAATATTTGAACTGAAGAACATAGATGTTGGTTGTGAGTCTAGGTAGTTTATAAGATGCATTTCTTGTACTTTGGCTTTTCTTGCCGATACGACCAACAATGGTCACAATCTCTATAGGATTGATGCTGCTTAATCATGCAGAGTAAGGATAGTTCTCTTCCTTTTTATTGAATGGGAACGAGCACCCAATTCTAACCACCTTTGATTTTACATTCAAGAACACTGCATAGTGAAGCCCAAATTTTCAAATTTGAACCGACTGTTCATTAATTTTTTGCGTTGTACACAGCATGCCCTGTAAACTTTGAGTTCCAGAACTATACCATCATCACCAGCAAATGCAAGGGACCCCAGTACCCGCCAAACTTGTGTTGTTCTGCTCTCAAAGAATTTGCTTGTCCGCATGCAGATGAACTGAATGACTTAACCAACGATTGTGCTTCAACAATGTTCAGTTATATTAATCTTTATGGGAAGTATCCGCCGGGTCTATTTGCTAGTGAGTGCAGGGAAGAGAAGGAAGGGCTTGCATGCCCTGCACCACCTCCAGGATCTTCACAGTCCAAGAGAGCTAATAGTAACAGTGGCACCCAGATAATATGCGACTTGTTGCCTATGCTGATGCTTGCCGTGGCTTCCTTTTTGTTACTGCAATTTATGTAAAGGTTCCCACGGTAGTCCTGTTGTTATATTATTCAATTCTTTGTGAAATTAAATTTATACAGAGTCTATGAGTTTATGTGCTTCCATGTTGTGATTCCTTATTGTTGACTGTATGAAATACTATTTTTGTACTGGTGTTTCTGGCTGGTTGGATGAGTTCTGTTCCCTTTTCAGATGAAGAAAGCGGCTGACTAGTTAATTGATCATATGTGGGAATAAGATCGGACCTCTTTGAGAATAGGTCTTACACTGATACAAGACCTTTTCTTTGTTTGGTTGAGGCTTGTACATATGGCAATTGGCACGGCATGGAAGTTGCAGGCATCTCTATCGTTTATACTAAAACCCCTATAAAATACCCTAAATTCCTGCGAATTTTATTTATTTCGATTCTTTTACCTGCAAACTATTGAATTCTATATATATACATATATATGAGTAGTGATCTTGTTGGAACTTTTATTTGTCTGGGAAACTTGTCATTTGAGGTATAGCCTCACAAGCCTATGGGTTGCCTGCTCTGAAATAATGAGAAAACAAAGGTTACAATGGCCTGCACGCTCGTGCATATTAAGATGAGAAAAGGTCAGAGAGAAAAGCAGAAGCAGTGGGGCAGCGGCCAAAACAAATCTAAAGGTTTATGTCATCGTGAGGACTATAGCAGACAGGCTAGTCTTGGTACCGTGATATTGGAGCGAACGTTTGGAAAAGAAGCTAGACGGCTGACAAAATGAACACTGTGACATTGAGTAATTGACTGGTATTTGGAACTTGGAAGTATTTCTATATAGTGCTTTCATTTGTTTGCAGGTCTTACAAAGGTTTATTTCATATACAAAGAGCTTCTTATGCACAACAGCAGGTCTCTTCCTAAAGAATTGAGCTTCAAGTTTTAAGTTTGTAACTAAACACCAACTTAAAGAAAGAATCTGCTTACTCTCGCATAAATATCTAGCCTTAGCAGCTCTCTTTGCTACTTAAAGTGAAGAGGCTCACCACAGCAGCTTGCGCTTGGACCAATGCCGATATTGCTTTTTGGTCAGGCACCAAGATCTAGGAAAGGTGCTCAACTGTATCCACGAAAAAGACATTTACAAACCTTAAATAGAGGCACAAGCAACTAACAATTCAAGTTAGACGATGTTTGGTTAAACTTAATTAAAATATCTTACAAGATGCTACATCTTATAAAATATTTTTGCAACATATTAGATGTAAAATCTTACTTTAAAAATAAAATTTTAAATTGTTTGAATAAATAAGACCTTAAAACTTATAAGATATTACGAATGACAAGCTGTGTAACTAATATGATTAAAATTAAAAAATTTGCTAAAATTTTAAAAATAAATTAAAAATTCCTTGCTTGATTTAAAAGCGTTTATAAGATCCTCTCATTTTATTTTAAGAGTTTATAAGCTATTTTCTTAAAAAAATTATCAAAACATTATATTATAAGCTTTTAAGTATTTTATAAGATGTTTTAAAGAGCTTATAAGCTCATCAAACACCCTCTTAATTGCAATAAAACTACAATCTCAAGTGCATTTTCTCCATGCATCAAAATCAGGAAAGGTGCTCTGTTTGGAGCACTGAATCAAATCCAAGCAATCAAGTTGATTTGACAAGGTTTTATCAAATTAGAGATGGATTACATTGATGGATATTTCATGTTTAAATTTTATTTTAAGGGGCAGATACCCCCTTCCCAATCCACAGATGGCATAACAATACTATAACTCTGTTATTAGGAAGATGACAATTATAGAAAATTTGAACAGCTATAGGAAAATACTGTTAGGTCTACAGCAAGTGCTAATATATCAACCACTGCGTTAAGCATCAGAATTAAATGGCAGTCTGGTAGGTAGGTATTACTTACATTGCTAACAAGCTTTGCTCCAAACCATGCAGAATCTGTGCCATAAGGTGGAGGAATAACTCGAATCCCACTGGATAAGGAATCTGGTAGAAGTTCATACAGTTCTTTCTCTAGTCTTGCTGGAAAAACAACGGCGATACCATCAACTTCCAGCAAATATCAGATGCACTAATTCTATATCTTTAATCTAGCTTATGGACTTAAGCAGTTTTCATCAACAAAAAAGCAATTGAAGTACAAGGCTTCACACCTGCTAATCCTGGCAAACATGTACTGCCCCCAGCCAACACTACAGTTTTATACCAGTTATTATCGCCAGTTAATTCTGCATCATGGCAATGATCCATGCAAAGTCCCACTGCCTGATGCAGCCCCATCACTTGCCTGTAAAAGTACCACGAGGCACAAATTACATTAGACTATAAGCAAAGTAAGACAACGGGTGGAAAAGTCATCCAATTCATCCTTATTAATTCCATCTATTGATATTTTACCCTTCAAGATGAACCTTGAATGGTATTCCCATGGAAACTTTTTAGAAACCACCAGTGAACAACCAGGGTCATTCCATAGAGGCTAGAAAAATGGGCAATTCAATAGATGGTTTCACCTAATCTAGCAAGCACCCACTAAAAGAAATGTGTACATACACTCCTGCCATGCGAGGCCGGAATAATATCTCTCCAGTTTGAAAACGTTCCTTTGAAAGTGTAAACCAACTGTCCACTGTAATTGCAAAAGATGCTTGTGTATCTTTGGATAATTCAGCTTCATAGTCAAAAGCAACATAGCATAGGTTCTGCAAGTGAGGAAAATGAAATGGCAGTCAACAAGCAATTAAATGATTCAAAAATTTCAGAGACCAGAAAAAAGTGGTGATGCAGGAAAAATTCAATGTAAGTTCAGCTGTCCGTGAGAAGAAATCCTTGATATGAAACCGTTTGGAAGAAAGATCAGCGGGGCAAGGCATTTTACCAGAGCTATAAGACTGCCAAGTTTTGGTAGACAATAAAGATTCTCCATACAAGAGATAAAAGTTGCATTAAGGTGGTTAAAAGGCGAAAAAGTTGAGAAGAATTTTATACCTCTTTCAATGTGCGGACGGTATAGAGCGAATCAAAATGTATGTTGTTCTGTTGCATCCGGTCCCGAAGGAATCCTGTGAGTTTCAAAGCTCCCATTCCTACAACTTCCACACCCACCTTATGCATCACTTTGCCATGTAAAACTGTAAGAACAACAATGTCCAGAGAGTTAAGTCTACAATAATCAACTGAACAAGTTCATCAAATTCCTTGACAAAATGGTCATAAAATAACACAAAAGTTTTAGATACATAATTGCACATCACGTACTTCTAACACACTAGCATTGAGTAAATAGACCTTACTTGGAACAACAGAGGTTTGATGGAAACCCACATTCACAACAATTCCTGATGTTCGTTTTGCCGCAAACAAAGCCAAAGTTGCCTATATTTTTCAAAAAGAATTATATAAGCGGTGATTGATTAGGACAAGAAAGTTAAATCATGATGCTCAATCCAAGATAATTGATTAAACATGATTAAATAATACGCTATTGATGTTTGTGTATCTTTTCTGCATAAAAATTGTAAAACCAAAAGGTGGAAAGACACTCTATTTTGAGAAAGATCGAAATGGCAATTCCACCACCAAGTTGTACAACTCCACAAGTTCTTGTTTTTGAAGAGAAGAATCATAAGATTAGGATTAGAATTACAGATGGTACTCATTCTTTGTTAGATTCAAAGATTTTAAATTGTCATTTCTTGTGTGCTTTGACTTCAGACACGAAATATGTTTCCAATGGCCCAATTCAGAAGCAAGTCTCACCCTACACACATGGAGTGAGGACCTCCACTGCAACGAGATCATACTCTAAAAGGAGTGTTTGCTTATATTCCTTCCAACTATATGCAAATAATAAACGGTCCATCTTCCTATCAAGATTATGGAGTCAAAGGAGCCCCATGGTTGCAGGGTCAAATACCCTACTCAAAAACAAGGGTTCATGACACCAATGCAAAAAGATAGGAGAGGCATGGACATGGAAATTTTATTAGCATAGAATGCTTGAACCCAATCAGTATGACAGCTAACAAAAGGAAAAATATACAATCCTGCTACCCACTTGACCAACTTGTTAAGAGGTGTTTGTATTTGTTGCTCATGACACGGCCTGAGGTAAGATAATTAATTTCATATTAAGTTTGGTAATTTAAGAGATGTTCCACATAAGCTTATTGAAGAAATACCTGGTTGATGGCACATACAGCGGGAACATTCATATCAAATAATGTCGAGTAGATGGCATCCTTTAATTGCCTTCTAGAATTTTTTGCAGACTCAGTATCTGATTTATTATGGTAACAGAGACCAAGACAAAACATTACTAAACTAGAAAACAAGCACACCTGACCAAACTAAACTAACAACTACAATGCCAAAAGTTCAAGGCAAAAGAGTTCCAGAGTTCAAAACATTTCTCTTCAGATCTGCAAGTTAAACTAGCTAAAACCCTTTTTAATTTTATAGTCTATGCCCTTCTTCCAGGCATAAGGCTATAATTTATTCACAATTTCAAACAGTAAAATACATAAGATAAATATGCCAGAGTATTTAGCAGAGGAACCAGGGAAAATAACTTTGTTGGCAAGTTTGGAAAATGACTTAAAGGTTGAAGAAAACCTGAGAAAGTATAAAAATAAAAGCTAAGTTGAACAAGTTTTGAAGCTAACCATCATAATGACAGAGTGGTATTGATACAACAATTGGTTGTGTTGATGTTTTCACCTGCATCCTGCATGCCATCCAGACTCAATTAAATTTGCAACCGACAAAGAAAAAGTATGTCAGAACACAAAACCCACATAAATGATGAGTGCAATCAAATAAGTTTAGTAAAGCACCAAGAAATGCAAAGTTATGCAGATTTCTTGTGCAGGTAGATTAAATGTTAAAACGCTCAAGAAACTGCAAAACGCTTTTAGTCTCTTGCTTGCATAAACAGGGAACATAAAAAACCTGCTGCAAATTGTTGAAAAGAAATGTCTAAGCCTAGAAGGCATTGGAGACTCAATATTTCCAAATTCCTGCAAATTAAAAACATTTCAGGATGAGTTCAGGTGGTAGAATGCTCCTTTTCTAAAAGGATATGGACCTCAAAATTAGCTAGTCCCTCTATTGAAGAACCATATTTCAAATACACGCAGAAACCTCACCAAAAATGTTGCTGACCGCCCGGATGGAGAGCAATACTTGCTCCACCCATATTTGCAATACCCTGAGCCACCTATGATAAAAACATATGACATCAGTGAGTATATGCAAAATTAAACCACCCCACCCCAACCCCCCCCCCCCCCCCCACACACACACACACAAAAAAAAAAAAAAAAGACCATTGGAATGCAAATGATTTCAACTTCAAAAAGATCTATTTCCATTATATAGTAACCATCAACCTTGTGCTTAGTACTTGTCTTTTTTCCCATTCCCATTTTCAACATTGAATGAATAGACAAAATTAAATATTAAAAGCTAAAACAAGAACAAGAGACAAGAAGCAATATTATGCACTCATATATATATATATATATATGCAGACACACACACACATGCCACAAATGTATACCTCTTCACTTTGTATAATAAGTATTTGGAACAGATACACAATTTCTGAGGAAGTGGCGTGAGTAAAATGCCCTAAATACATACCATCAATTATAACAGCTCCAGGTACTTCCATGCGTTGACCATAAATATGCATAAATGACAAGTCATGCATCTGAGCAGGAAATGCTCTGCAAATACAATAACAATCTGGAATTATTGTCCTACTAAAATGCACTTTAAATTCGAAATAGCAAAATCGCAATTAATTCTTTATCCGATTATTGAGTATATGAAAGAATGATATTTGGGGACAAATGATGATCAACCTGAAAGGTAAATTTGGAACCATTGTTGAAAATCAAAATGAATTCAACTACTTGAGGGTTCACTGAGCAATCAAAGTTTTCAAAATATAACACTCTGAAGGTTCCAATATTGTAGAACGAGTGCAACATTTGGTAACATTCTGATGGGAAGGTGAGAGAAAGGAACAATTTTCTTTTTCATTTATTTTCAATCCATTAAAAGAAAAGTGCACATGAAATGTATAGATATGAAGCAGGGCTTCTTAACAAACTTCTGATGAGTAAGAAAGAATTGCTGAGGTGTTGAAGTCTTGAAGAGATGAATACATAAGGACAACAACACAACTGATTCCCAAGTGCCACGTACACAGCAAAGAGGTACCCCCAGATGAGTTGTATGTCCAGAATATGTACCATATTTCCATTAATCGTAGGCACAAATAGAATACAAACAACTCTAAAGATCTACCACAAACCCAGTCGTGATGCTAGAAATTTCAATGCTCAGCCATAACTGTCAGATGGGCAAGTAATTAACCAAGAAGTAATTCGATCCATCATCTTGAAAATAGTCAAGAATAAAAACAATCATATAGACAACCAGCCAGCTAACTAGTATAGTGCAAGCTAGACATAAAGTTTTACATCGACACTGTACAAGCATTACTGAGTTAAGTAACGACCAACTTTTTTGCAGTCATGGTCGATCAAGTTCAAATACAATGAGTTAACTAGGTATCGAACCCTGCACTTCAGCGTTTCCAGTTCATGATACTTGCACCAGCACATATATTTTCATACAGAATAATTACCAGAATCAAGTAATTAAAAAAATCAGATGCATTAAATTCTATGAAAATTGGAAAAGCCTGAAGCATATGCTTTTTTTTTTGCCAAAAAAAAAAAAAAAAGGCAAAATATCTGGCGTAATCGTACTGAAGAGGATAACCGAATCGCAGGTGAGTTTCGGCGAAGAAAACGGAGTCCCACGGCTCTGGCTGATTCTGCAGAAAATAAATCCACAACCGATTATCCGACACCAAAAATTTCCACGATTTGCACACCGTTCTCAATCTCGCCGACTCTCTCGGGCCGAGGATTTTGAGAATCTGCATGAAAATGTCGATTGGAATCCGGTCGAACTCCCCGGTTGATGAAGTCTGGAAGTACATCATTTGGAGGTAACGGTCGTAGTCCGAGATCGGGTTCGAGTTGGAAATATAGCCCGAGGACGAACCCGATCGGAGGGTGACGGAGCCCCAAACCTTCCGAATCAGAGAGTTCATGGCTGGTGCATCAGAATTCAGACAGCAATAAGCAAAAGGTCTTTGCTAGTTACTTTTAAGTAATACTTAAGAATTGGCGACCAGAATTTTGGGGTTTTGGTGGGCGGAGTTTTGACGATGTAGCGAGTGAAAGCGTGTAAAATTCTGACACGTGTTCCCGGTTAGACCCCGGGAAATTGTGGCGACTATTTAGACGTCAGGCCCGTGTTGCACGTGTGTAGTTAAAATCGCGGCTCAAACAAGGGCCGTCCCAAGCCCAACGACTTGTCGATTTAATAGAGTTTCACAAACATTAATTTATTTGAATTAGGCTATCAAACGAAGTGGATTTTAATTTGAATTTAATTTGAATTCGATTCGATTATTTAAAATTTTTTCTTGATAAAAAATTCAACGGATATAATTCAATTAAAAAAGTTCATAATTTGAAATAAATAGAGCGAATATGGATATAACTCGATTCAATTCATTAATAATTCAAATTTGAATCCGAATATATTTAGTATTATACATTTATAATATTATGCATATGTATACATATGGTCCTATAATAATGTCAATATGGATATTTGGATGAAGTAATGAACTCTTATATAATATGTCAAATCATGTATTTTTCATATAAATTGTTAGATTTTGAGCTTATTTACATCATAATTACACTACTTATTTCTCTATTTTTATAACAAAAAATAATGCAAGAAGAATAAAGACTAGGAGGCAGATGCAATAATATGATAAGAATGCAATGCAAATTTCAATTTGATCAAAATGAGTGTTTTTTTTTTTTAATATAAAACTTTGAGTCTATAATTAGTTGATTGAATAATCAAGTATAATTATGTATTATAATGACAAATAAGTATTGTTATCAACAATGAAACCTAAAATGTAATGATTTGGTGAATGAATGTGATTAAGTTAAATTTATTATTGCTTTTAAGTTATCAATAGACTTAAAAATTTATTCATTAATCTATTGTATATTTTTTTTAAAGATGATCGTTTTGAATTTAGATTCTACTAAATTTTTAGAAAAATAATAAATATATGATGATTTTTGAAATATTTGAATTTGGATTTTTTTTTTTTATATCCGACAGATATCCAATTTTTATTTGAATTCGGATATAGTTATACCAATTACAGATCCAATGAATCTTGGATCGAATTTGAATTTGATATATTACTTTCGATTCAGATTTGGGATCATGATTCGATCCGAATCTGATCCATTGATAGCCATAATTTAAATCTCATTAATAATTTTTTTCTTAATTTAATTATTTAAATAACTGATTCAGATTTCTTATTATTATAATTTATAGAATGAAAGGAATTTAAAAATAACTATCATGACATATTACTTACTGCTTAGGCCATGTTTGAAACTCATTACTAATTAGTAATGTGTAAAAAAAACTATTAGACCAAATTACTTAAGAACATCTCTATCCTTGGTTTCATTCAAGTTCTATTTTTTTTGTCATATTAGCAAAAATAACGTTCCAATAAAAATAGTACCTCAAATAGTATTTTTCTTTTCCACCCCAAAATTCTATGTTTCGTATTGTTTTAATGTGCATTAAATCATTTTAATATATTTAAGTTATTCTATGTTACTTATTTTTATTTTTATATTTTTATCAATTATGTAAATATTTCAATTTAAAAAAAAATATAAAAATAAGAAAATAATAATAATAATTTAAGTAATATGTTAGTTTGTTAAGCAACTTATCAAAAGGTATATGCTTGAAAGGAAAAAAATAATAATATAAATAAATTTATAAGTTAGTTATCATGGCTAATTTATAAGTCTTGCTTACAAAAAATTTTCATATTAACCAAAATTTTCCAATAAGCCATAAAAATATAAAATAACATTTACACTTAAATATATGAAATATACAATTTTATATATTAATATATAAAAATTAAAATTACATATAAATTAATACATAAGTTAATATAATAAAAAATAAAATCTAGTAGTTAAGGTTTTAAATATAGAACTCAAATAGCGTTTGGATGGAGCACCTCAAATAGCATTAGGGTGCCTTGAATAATGGCTAATTAATAGTGACCAGAGGTTAATAGAGCTCATACATCAAATACATAATGCGGGGTGTCATCCTTACGCATCAGATTTGAATAGTGGCTAATTGATACTATAGTAGCCAGCAAGTCAGAAATATCGAGGTGGCATACAATTTCCATCTTATTGAACAAGAAGTTAGGTGCAATTTCACACCCCAATCTCAACTAAACTCATACATCAAATGTGGCCCTAGGGTATACTATAATTGACTCTATTCCCGAAAAATAGTGCCAATGTTGTCTTTTCAATTTTTCCTCTCATCTTTTCTTCAATATTATTTTATTTAGAATCTTGAATGAGATATTAATTATTTAGAATTCTTATTTCGACACAATAAACCAAGTAGAGGGAGAAAGTTAGAGGAAAAACAAGAGTACATTACAACTTCTGATTAAATGTATAAAATAAATATTTTAAGTAGTTATTTATCTTGAATGAATATATGAAATAATTACATTGGAGAGCTATTTACAGAGAATTAAGATGAAACATTTGATCATTTATTATAGGGTACATACTTATAGGATGGACCTTCAACATCCATCTCCCTAATATATTGAATGACAACTGTTGGACATTTTAAATGGAAATTTTATTACGCTTGTAGTAAAGTAGATCACATCATACATCACCTTACTCCTAAAGAGACGAAATTGAGCAGTCGCGTGAGAGTATAAGTTTTTGTCCTTGTTGAAGACGCTAAGACAGATTCATGACGACAGAATATCCAAACATGTCAAGAGGTAAAGCACATCACTAGCCGAGGGAAAGAGCAGGGAGGACAATCAAAGTGTTGCCACCACAAAGAACTGCATGATAGTGACGGTCAAATTCATTGCCAAATATAGATGTCCAACTGTATTGAGGTATTATCCTGTTGGCATGTATATAGGAAAAGTTTGTTCATAGGAAAAAGCATCTCAAAGTGTGAGAGAAAAGCATTAGCTTATAAATTGCTGAAAGACTCTCAACTCCTCTTATGTGACACAAAATCATATATCATCATAGTCCCCTTTCAAGGGGCTTAAGAGAAACACATGATCACTATTGTTGTAGATGGTGCTAAAATAATTGATCCTCAAAAGAAGTATTAATTATTTGGAATTTTGCCTTCGATATGACGAATTAACTAAAGAGAGAAAAATAGAGGAAAATAAGCATATTTTTATAGATCTTATTTGAGCATATGAAATAAATATATGGGGGCTACTTATAAAATTGGATTGGGAAGTTTGATCCTTTGTGCTTGATATGATTAATTAAGTCCTCAAAGGTTAAAAAAAGGGACTAAAAATGTCCAATCAATTAAATAAATAAATGAATGAAAATGTCAGAGAGCCCAATTAACTAAACTCACTAAGAAGGACATCTAAGCCCTAGTCAGGCTGCACATTCGGTTTTAACTGATCGAACCGAACGGTTCGGTCGGTTAACCGAAATTTTTGGTTTTTGCACATGCAAAACCGAACCATTTTTTTTTTTTTTTTGGTTTTTTCGGTTTTTCGGTTTTGGTTAAAACCGGGAAAAAAAATAACTTATTTTTTTGACCAAGAAAGTGTTATAAAAGTTTGTTTGACAAAAGTAAGTTAGTTTAATTAAAATTTTGAATTGGGTAACTTATTCTTTTAGTGCCAAAAAAATTATTTGATAAAAATATTTGTTTTTAGGTGAAAAAATTGATTTAGATTACTTTTTTTTGTATATTGAAAATATTTGTTTTGATAAAATTATAATTTATCTATTCTAAACAAATACATTTAAAATATTATAAATTTAAGAAGATAAATAAATATTTTAATTATTTTATGTTATAAAAATCTTAGTATACACATTGTGTATACTAAAATTGCTAGCTTATAATCGTCAAGGCAGATGTACGCGATTTTTGTATTTCAAACATTAACTGTTAAGATCGAATAGTGAATTAAATCTTAAACTCAATCTACTAAATTTAAATAGCTAATTGATCCAATGACATCATAATATAGATTGCGGATTTGTAAATTTTGTAAAAAATACAATTATAACCTTATTAAATCATTATTTCTAAAAGATAATTATGAAATATTGATAAAATTTGTATCCAAACTATCTTTTTTATGTTGAATTCTCCAATTTATCCTTCAAATTATATTATCAATTTTTGTCGTTGAAATAATTAAAATAACAAATTATGTAAATGAACAAAAATAACTTCTATTTTAGATACAAATTGGTCTTTGTTTTTATAATAATATAAATAAAATCTTTATTAGTCAGCAGATACAATATAGTACTAGTACTACCACAGGAATAGCCGAATAGGATTCAATCCCTTATCCCTTAGTTTGCAATTTAAGTTGAAATTTCAATTTTGCTCATCAACATACCCTATAATATATATATAAGTTTAATTAATTAATTAATTTTCTTTTAATATAACATTTTTTGCTATTCAAATCATAATCATCTATTTTTTTATATGTAACGTGTATTAGTTCATATAATAAAAAAATTATGCAATTCTACCATTTGAGTTTGGAAAAAAATATCATTTTTGTTCTCTTTGTATTATAACTATTCATGTTTTTATATGTCATATATTAATATTTATATTATTTATAAAACATAGGGTTTTTAATAACTATTTTGATATATTATTTGCTTCTTTTTTTCTCAATTATTTCACTTTATCAAAAAAAAATATATATTTATCCCAAAAATTTAAAAATACATTAACATTTACATTATTTAAAAATTTATATTTATTTATCTTAGACTTAAAAAATTTAATAAAAAATGTGAAATAAAAGTTAAACTAGTAGTCATTGAATAATAAATTTTTGTATATAAAAAAAATAAAAAAAATTCGGTTTTTTTCGGTTCGGTTAACCGAACCGAACTGAACCGAACCGATTTTTTTGATTTTTCAGTTTTTCGGTTCGGTTTCGCTTAACCGGAAAAAAAACCAAAAATCGAACCAAACTAATTCGGTTCGGTTTTTTCGATTTTCGATCGGTTCGGTCGGTTTCGATTTTTTTTTAACACCCCTAAGCCCTAGTAGGCTAAAATCCACTGTAAATTTTTTTATAAATACTAAGCTCTAAAAGTCAAATTGAGCAAGAAAAATTATTTGCGAAAAATAGAGAACTGAAAACTTTCTACAGCGCATTATAGAGAAAAAGAAATTCGATTACTTCCAAAAAAGGACCTTATCTCCATTTTCGAGCAGCTTCATTTTGGAGTTGTATATGGGAATCTTATTGAAGAAGAATGAACACTGAAAATGCAGACAAGATCCAAAGCTCAAGATTCCAACAACTAGGTAATTCCAAGGTCAAAAAACATGGAGAGCCACTGACCTAACATGTAGTCACGTTCAGTGCTAAGCCCATCCCAAACATGGAACCAACAACGGAAGAGATGCCTGCACAACAGGCACCACCTCCCAAAGAATCAGTTCTATAGATGACTCAAGAGGTGTTGAAAACAATAATGGAGAACGCCTAAGCTCAAGTTGCGGCCAGAGTGGTTGTCTAATATGAAGAATTACATTGCCTTTAGGAGCAGCAAAAATACTTTTGCAAAGCTAGGGGTTTCATCGTCAGAGGACAAAGTAGAGGACCAATTCAGAGTGAGATACCACCTCTGCTCCCTTGCCTTAGTAGGTGAACCATCTCTAGCCCTGCCAGGAGGTGTCTGTTTCGCGTCGAGGAGCTATTCCAGTCTTTTAAGACGTGTTATATTGTAGGCCTTTTAGTTAGATCTTATATTATGATTTAAGTGTGAACTGGTGGCACCTCATCTTAGGGATTACCCTGGGCCCTTATCCTTCCGAGCAGACTCTTCTTGGCAACTGCCCGCTGCTATTGAAGTCCAAGTTTATTTACTAGTGCCACAACCCTTAAGATGAGGTGGGAATAAGGGTGTCAAAATTAAACCCAACCCGATAACCCAACCATGACCCACCTAAAAAATATCAGATTGGGGTTTGATGTTTTCGAGTTTAGGTCAAATTGGGTTGGACTCGAAACTGACCCAAGAAAAAGGAATAAAGTTGGTTGGTTTTGGGTTAACATGCTAAACCTGAAAAGAACAAGTGGGTGACCCAATAATCTAATAAACCCGACTCAACCCAAAAATAATTGGCTAATTAAAAGTAAAATCTAAATTTACAAAATTTATATCTAATAATATAAACCAAGAAAAGTTTTATATCCAAAACTTTAAAAATCTTAAAATTTCCAATACACATCAAAAGAAGATTTGTTGTGGAGTTTTGGGTTATGAATAATGGAGGAAACTAACTATTGGTGCAAAGAAGATTTCGAATTTGATGGTTGTCATCAAATTTGTCTTTGGACTTTAATTTGATGTTTTTTGTCTTTGGACTTTAATTTTTACTATTTAGTAGTTAATTCTGCATTGATGGTTATCATCAAAATTGTTTATTGAACAATTGTTTATTACTTTTTTATATTTGGAGTAATTATGGACATAACAAGTTTTAAAGTTATTATGTTTCTTACTTTCTTATACCTTAATGATGATGTAGAATTATAGATTTTATTGATAGCTCAAACTTCTACTCAATTATAATATTGAAATTTATAAATATGAAAAATAATATATAGATTAGGTTGGGTAGGGTCAGGTTAGGTTTATCAGGATGTTGGAGGACCTAATTAAGAATCAGGTCAACCCGAACTGACTCAATTTTTTGTGGATTAGGTTAAGGTTGACCCTTCTGGTTCTAGCATCGGGTTGGGTTGGGTTTGAGTTTGGTATTTTTATATCATACCCCTACCTCAACCCAACCCGAATCCGCCCGAATTGACACCCTTAGGTGGGAACCACTACTTTCCCTTGGCCGTCGCTCTTCTTATATGCAGTCCTTTATGCCCAACTATCTTGGTGAAGCTGCTCCTTTTTGGAGCAAATTTGAGTTTGAGCTCAAATATATAGAGGTTTTCAAAAGTTGCTGAGCTTTTATTTATAAAATTTTATTAATAAAAGTTACTAATGCATTATTTTATGTAATAATGAAGTGGAAATTTTATTGATAATTTCATGTATATATTAATATCGAATATATACTAATTCATCAATATTAGAAGAAGAAATAAAAATTATATTAATTGTATTGATAACATATTGATATGGGTAAGCCGACAAGCTTAATAAAAAGCTTCGACCTAGTATCAAGCCCAAACAAAACAAACTCTGGGCCTAGACCCACGTAGATGTCTCTGGAGTATTTCTAAAATCATATCGACCTTTGAGGTCAATGAGGTCGATTCTCCCTAACCTCATTAGGTCGAGAACTTGTAGACGGTAAGGTAACCGCCTGACCATATACGCATTAATGGCGAAGCCTGCTATCCATCGCATCCGCATTAAATGTAGTCGAACTACCCTTCTATCCGCATTAAATAGCACTAGCAATGCATCACATCTATATTAATGGCAGTAAGGGTGTCCCTTTTGACCAGCTAGTCACAAGCAAGATGCTAAGTTAGGTCGAAAAGACCTAAACTACCCCTACTCGAGGAGGAGGCGGCCTGACTCACGTTACGGCGAAATTTGTCTTTTCCACTACCTGCCAGACACTATAAATACCTCCATTTTCAGAGATAAAGGTATGCTCTTTAACGCATTCTAAACCTTTACTGTGCCAAATTATTCTCTGGTCGAATACTGGCTTAAGCATCGAGGGTCTTAGCTAGGGACCCTTTTGGCTAGCCTGATGTTTGTTCACAGGTTGTAGGGTTCAACCCACACCATCCACTTTTCATCTATCTTTCTGGTCGACTTGGACCACCTGGTCGAGACCAACAAACCCATATCACTAAAATAGACTTCATCACATATGAAAATAATAAAGAACTAAAAATAATAATTCTTTAAAACAATTAAAGAATTTAGTTGTTCCTTTAGAGTAAATGAGCTCAACTTCCCACTCAATTTTTTTAATTCATAAATTAATTTTGCAAATTTCATATGCTCGAACTTGTTTAATTTTTTTTTTTAATAATTCAACTTAAACTCGATCATTTTATAACTTTATTACCAATCAATGATTTGTCAACATAGGCTTCATGACTGAAGGCTTGAATCTAGTGATGAGAGAACACATCTTTCATACTAAAACTCAATTGACCCAAAACAGTATTGATCATCCACTTAAATATAAGAAGGTTTTTGCCTCTCGCTTCCTTTTTCTTCTCTCCTTAACACAAACTCTATAATAATAAATCTTCCAATGTGGGATAGAGTTTCTCTTTTCCCAACCCATTAACTTCTTTCCTTGTCTTTTTAGTCATCTATCAAGTAGCTCACTTTGACCATTAATTTTCCATTCACTCTAAATTGATTTTGGCCAATTAATCACATTGTCTATATCTACCAGCAGTTTAGTTTACGACGATCACCAATTTCTAAAAAATTAATGCTTTGAGCCCACTTAAATATTTGATCAAAGAAGACCAATTTCTACCAATTAAAACACTGTTTAATTTTTTTGGAGCACAGGAATCACGGATAATAATGCAGCTAAAATTAAGGGTGGTAATTTTTGACATGACACGATAACACGACATGACATTATTAGGTTTGGGTTGGGGTTATTGGGTTGGGTCGATATAGGGTCGACCCGATAAACAATACGAAAATTATGGGTTGGTTTGGGTTACCCGATGACACGATAATAATCCTATGTTTTTTGCATTTTAAGAAATGACTTGTTATTTTTGAACAATTTGACTTTAGATTGATTTGTAGGAATTAGTAATTATTATTTACGACGCCAATCTTGACTACTTGGTGGTGTTGGGATGATTATTAGTCATTGAATGAGACGAATTATATTTATTTGTTGGAATTCGATTTATTTGTTGTTAAAATTAAGTTGTGCAAAACTTTTGGTTTAACATGGAAATTTGTATATTATTGATGTTGTAGAGAAAATTAAATGAAGTTCAATTATCAAATTGCTCTATGGTACAAAAGTTGGGCTACTAGAGTATAATGTTGACTTTTTCTAAATTTTTGGTATAAGTTGACTTTTTTCAAAATCTTGGTATAAATTGATTATTTTATTAAGATTTTAGTTCAGCATAAAATGTGTAGGTTTTTTAGATGAATTATTAATGAAAAATAATCATATGCTGAAATGGGCTGGGTTTGGGTTGACACAAAAACTTTTAGGTTGGGTTCGGGTTGAGCAAAATTTTGTAATATCCCCACCTCAACCCGACACAAAACAACCCAACACGACACGATTGCCACCCCTAGCCAAAATAACATTAAATCAAATTAGCATAAAACTACTAAAATGTGGAAGTAAGGGATGGGCCCTTAGAGGAACACTAAGCTGAACTGAGCCTTCAATCAAGTACTACATTTTGGACCAAATTCCATTTGGGCCTGATTTATTTTTGGCCCCACTGAACAATTTTGTAAACTCTCCAAATGTTGACCAAATTATTTAATTTTTAGCATCTGGGAAAGTTGAAAAACGAGTAATTGAAAAGCTAAAAATGCTTATTACCTAACATCCAGCCACTAATAGATGCATTTGGAGTGCATCTTTCAACTTTTCAGTGCTGAAAAAATAGTTGTCATTATTTGTTGCCCATCTCCAGACTGCACCCTCAGTTCTTTATATACAGTTCCCGAATTTGGATTGAGCACTGGCATTTTACATATAGCATTTCTGCATTATCTAGTAACAAAAAGAGAGTTTTAGTATGCTTGAGTTCGAGTGATTAAACGTTTTGTAGTGTTGCTACCGTTTGACATACTCGTTGTATCTTAAAAGACGATAGCCAGTTTGCCATTAGTACCAGTGTAGGGCTAATTAGTCTTAAAGACAGCGAGCTTCACTCTTGTCTCGACTACTTGCTAATCACAGATTGCTACTATCGGAATAAAATTTTTAAGACAAACTATCTGTTTATGTGATCATGGTATCCAACTAGCTTTTTGTTCTTATAATCGGCTCCACTGCTTTTGTCACTGCTTCATTTCCTAACATATTCCAGCTTATGCAAATGATTAGTGATCAGATCTCTGCTCAGCTCTCGGCGCAGTTATCTGCTACCATCTAGAGGCACAAAAACCAAGCAGTAGCTACAGCTAGTGCCACACCAGACTCCTCCCACTAGGAAAAAAGACCACTATGTGAGGACAGAACAAGGAATGAGGTACGTCTCAACCCCAGCAAACGATAAGTGAGTCCTGGTCATTTCTGCGAGATGAAACTCACTATCAACCTCGCAATGAGGTAGCGAATTCAATAGAACACTTCGCTCGACCTAATTGAGCTTAGCAGCATTAAAGGGTCGAGCGACAAAGACCCCAACCAAGTAATGACTTATCTCGGGCAGATCGAGAAAAATGGAATGAGCTGTCACACCAGGTCCAATAGCTAAATAGATGACTGGAGAAAATTTTGAGAATAAACATTGAAAAGATTCAACTTGACAATGGCCCTAGACTCCAATGAGAAAGGAAATCCCTATTTATCCAGGAGATCATGGAGGAACGCATAGCAATTGATGCAAAAATTCTAATCGGATTGCCCATGTATGATGGGTTAACCGACCCCAATGAGCACCTACTTTAGTTCGAACACATGATGTAGCTCCATGGCCACAACAACCATATCCATGCCAAAATATTGATTAACATTTTCCAAGGAGTGACACTTGAATGGTTTTAAATTGGAACTTGCATCCATCTTTTCCTATGATCAGCTTTGCGATAAATTCCTCCACTAATTTGCTAAGAGAAGGAAAACAAAGCTACTTCATACTTATCTCCACATAGTTAAGTAGAACAAAGGAGAATCTCTTCAGGGTTTCTTTGCCAGGTTCAATATGGAGGAGCTAAAGATTGATAATCCCAGGATCAAATTTCTCATTAATGTATTATTCCTCAGACTCAGCATAAGAAGTGCGCCAATGTTTGGTCAGAGAAAGACTGTGAACAATGGAGGAGCTCCTTGACCTCGCAGAGAGGTACATGAACCAGGAGGATGTGAACAAGATGAAATATGAAAGCGGGAAGAACGATAAAAAGAAAGGAAAAGAGAAAGATGATAGGTATTAGAAGAACGGTTATTGATCTCCTATCAAGCAGTTTTGTAATTATGCTCCATTAAATACCCCCAGGAAAGAGGTCTTATTCGCAATCCAAAATCACAACCTTCTTAAAAGACTAAGGAAACTTAATGAGACTCTAGCTATGAAGAACTCCAGAAAGTATTGCCACTTTCACAGACAAAGGGGCTATGATACGGAAGATTGCTTTAAACTCCAGGATGAAATTGAATGGCTTATTCGACAAGGCCACCTGAAAAAATATGTCGACGAGAAAGCTAAGCAAGCCATGGCCCAACTCAACCAGACTTCCTATAGAGAACAGTCAGTCAGCCCAAGGAGAGATCATAAGGGAAATAAGAAAGTCGAAGAAGAATGCCCTCCTTTGAGAGGCGTGATTGACACCATTGCAAGAGGACCAACTAGAAGGGACTCTAAATATGCAAAGAGACAGACACAGAGACAGCTCGAGTTAACCAAATATGTGCCATCTAAGATAATCTACTAGCTTTCCTTTAGCACAGACCCCATCTCCTTTCAGATTCCAATCTATCACTTGGGAGGTAAAAGAGCGAAGAGCAAACTGGATTACCCTGTTGTGGTGACGGTTGAAATAACAAACTTTAAGGTAAGAAAGATTCTGGTCGATAATGACAACTTTGCCAACATAATCTTTTTATCGACATTATAAAAATGAAGGTTGGAAAACTGAAGTTTGAGCCAATTCGTACTTCACTAGTTGGATTTCTTGGATCAGAAATCATACTGGTAGAGTCCATTAATCTGTCCATATCATTTGGAGAAGCACCCAAAAATGCGCATACTCATGGTCAACTACCTGGTCATCAATGCTCCATTTGCCTACAACGCCATAATCGGGAGACCAGCACTTAATGACTTCAAAGTAATAGTCTCGACTTATCACATGAAGGTCAAATTCTCGACAATGGCCGGTATTGGAGAATTGCTTTGTAATATGAAGAAAGCATGGCATTGCTACATCATTTTAGTTGAAGCAAGTGAGCAAAAAACCTAACCAAAATTGAAACCTTCGGGGGACATCCTAGTAATGGAACACGAGGAAGGATAGGCAAACAAAAAGAGAAAGATGGAAGATACCAGAGTTGAGCCAGTTGAGAAATTCGAAACAATAGAACTCGAGCCTGGAAATCCAGGCAAGACCACAAGGATAAGGACTAACTTAGGACACAACATGGAGTGCATGTTGGTCGATTTTCTTAGAAAGAACACTGATGTTTTTGCATGGAAAGCAACCAACCTCAAAGGAATCGACCCACATGTCATTGTCCACCATCTTAACATAGATCAATCTTTCAAACTAGTGAAGTAGAAAACCATGACGTTTAATGCTGAAAGGTGCCAGATTATCGAGGAAGAGGTTAACAAACTTTTAGAGGCATGCTACATAGTAGAAATACAATATCCTAGTTGGTAATGTAATGTAGTCCTCATCCCTAAAAATAAGGGCAAATGGAGAATGTGTAATGACTTCACTGATCTTGATAAAGCAAGCCCTAAGGACCCTTACCCACTATTTCAAATAGATTTGTTAGTTGATTCAGTAGCAGGTTGTTACCTTTCCAGCATGATGGATGCATTTCAAGAATCCTACCAAATCTTTATGGCCCCCGAAGACAGAGAGAAAGCCGCCTTTTGTGGTCCCTAAATGGTGAATATTATTTTCTGGTCATGCCATTTGGATTGAAAATTGCCAGAGCAACTTACCAAAGGCTAGTCAATTCATGTTCAAGAACAAGATTGATCAATCCATGGATGTTTACGTAGATGATATGATTGTTAAAATAGAAAATGAATCAAACCATTTATCTGACCTCAACCACACACTTTCAATATTAAGGGCATATGACATGAAGCTTAATCCCAACAAATGTATATTTGGAGTAAGGGATGGAAAGTTCTTAGGCTACACGGTCAACTAAAAAGACATTGGGCCTAATCCATAAAAAATATGGGTAATTCAAGACATTCCACCACCAAAGACAGTAAGGAACATTCAGAGGTTGGTCGGAAGAATCATATCTCTAGGTAGATTTATCGCCCAGTGGCAGATAATAGCTTACCATTTTTTAAGATCCTCAACAATGCGAGGAAGTTCCAATAGACAAAGGAATACGACCAGGCCTCGATCAACCTAAAGTAATATTTCACCACCCCATCGTTGCTTGCAAAAATTGTGGTCGGAGAAGTCTTGAACTTATCTTTGGTAATATTCCCATCAGTTAAGTCTTGGTATCCACTTAGCAAGGCTCGCACAAACCAATATACTATGTCAGCAAAGTTCTACAGGGCCCCAAGCATAAGAATATGGAGAGTGAAAAATTCGCACTTGCTTTGATCACAACAGCATGAAAGCTAAGACTTTATTTCTTGTCACATGCTATCATTGTTCTGACAAACCAACCATTGAAGCAAGTGTTGTCCAAGCATGACACGTCCGGAAGGTTAACCAAATGGGCCATTGAGTTAGGAGAATTTAACATCAAGTTTTAACATTGCACAGCTATAAAAGCACATGTATTAGCTGATTTCACAACAGAATGTGTCAACCTTCTCATAGTAGTCGAGCCTGAACAGCAAGTTTGGTTCTTGCACATCGACGGATCAGCCACGAACACTGGGGGTGGAGCAAGAATTTCCTTGTGGTCTCCTCAAGTTGAGGACTATGATTTCGCTATGAAACTCAACTACCTAATCATGAACAATTAGGTGAAATACGAAGCCTTCCTTGCAGGTATGAAGTGGCCCTTGATAGGGGGTCAAATGTTTAGTCGCTATTACAAACTCATAGTTGAGCAATTCAGAGGAAACTTTGAAACAAAAGAAATGACCATGAATACATACCTAGCAGAGGTCAAAAGGCTAGAACAACAATTCAAGAAGTTTACACTTGGCCAAGTACCCAGGACGGAATATGAAAGAGCAGACACGCTGTCCAAATTTGCTAGCTCTACCAAAGGTACCAGAGAAAGAACCATAACCTTTTGTCTTAGATAAATCAACCATAAGCAACCTCAACCAAAGCCAGGTCATAATGATCAAAGAAACAAGCCCCAGCTGGCTGGATAAAATAAAATCTTACCTCAGAGAAGGAAAATTACCATAGGATAAAGTAGAAGCTTGGAGATTAAGAGGTCGAGCAGCCAATTTTGCCCTTGACGAGTTTGACCAATTGTATGAAAGATCCATCTCTGGTCCACCACTCAGATGCTTAACACCAGAACAAACACATGAGGTCTTGCTAGAGGTCCACTCTAGTATCTGTGGAAACCATTCGGGGGGGACGAGCATTGGCACACAAGGTCATCAAGCATGACTATTTTTGGCCAACTTTACTTAAGGATGAGATGAATTTTGCTTTAAAATGCCCATCCTGCCAAGTACATGCCAACATCTCTCATCAACCAACTCCAACCTTTGTCCCAGTTCAAATTACTTGACATTTCAACCAGTGGGGAATTGACATCATGGGATCTTTCCCGAAAGCTACAAGCCAACAAAAATACATGCTGGTCGCAGTAGAGTACTTCACTAAATAGGTCGAAGCGAAAGTCGTTCCAAAGATAACATATGCAGCAATAAGAAATTTCTTATGGAGAAACATCATCTGCCGTTTTAGTCTACCCAAAGTGCTCATATCCGACAATGGCATCCAATTCTAAAGCAAGAGGAAATTCGACAATGGCATCCAATTCCAAAGTAAGAAGACAAGAGAACGGTGCAAAAGTCTGGGGATCAGACAACAATTCACTTCAGTAGGAAACCCACAAGTGAATGGTCAAACAGAGTTACCAATAGAACAATCCTGGATCATATCAAAACTCAATTGGAAGGATCTAAAGATAGCTAGGCAGATGACTTCCCGAGCGTCCTTCGGGCCCTATTAGACCGCCCCAAGAACAACCACTGGACAAAGCCCATATAGCCTAGTCTATGGCTCAGAAATAATTGTCCCAGCAGTGTTAATCCAACACACAGCTCAGGTAATTCATTATAACCCAATCAGGAATGAATCAGAAAGATAACTTGGCCTCGAGATAATCGACGAGTGACGACAACAAGCCTTCACAAAAATGCCAAGGTACAGGTCAATCATGGCCAAATCCTATGATAAAAATGTTAGGCCAAGATGTTTCAAACTGGGCGATCTGGTACTCAAGAAGGTCGAAATCTCAAAGAATGTTGGGAAACTCGACCTAAAATGGGAAGGCCCCTACTTGGTGGTGAAAATGGCAAAACACAATTCTTACGACTAGTGAATATGAATGGAGACGAGCTTCCCTGACCATAGAATGCAACTAACTTGAAGAAGTTTTATGTGTAAATTAAGATCCTGTTATATAATACTGCGACCCCGTAGTCGCTTGATCTAATTCATTTTGGATCAATTATTAAACAATGATCAAGTTGACCCCATAGTCGAATGATCTAATTTATTTTGGAACAATTATTAAATAACGATAAAGTCGACCCCGTAGTCTCATGATCTAATTAATTTTGGATCATTTATTAAATAACGATCAAGTCGACACCGTAGTCACATGATCTAATTCATTTTGGATCAATTATTAAATAACGATCAAGTCAACCCCGTAGTTGCATAATCAAATTGATTTCGGACCAATCACTAAGGAATGACTAATTCAAATCTTTAAGTTATTATTACCAGTAAATATCGACATCATACTTCAATCTTCAAGTAATTATTACTCCAAATCTGAATCAAACTCTTAGTCGAGCCATATCAACATGATATGCACAAGATACATTGCTAAAGATAAAACAAAATCGACCGAAAATATCAGACTTAACATTGAAATTCCATAATAACCAACGCGTGCAAAGACAAAGATAAAATTGCTCAAATGCCCATCGGGCTTTACATCATCAAAAAAGAAGAGGATTACAAAGCAAGAAAATCGCTTAGCTCGATCCAGTACCCTCTCCCAGACTACCTCGAGAGGCAACTTCCGCAATAACCTCATTGACAGTTTTGTCGAGTTCATCAGTTAGATCGATGCTAATATTCAGGGGTAGGCCCTCGACCTCTTGCTTCGGTTCGTAAAGATGTACTGCTGCAGGGCTAAAGGGTTCAGCTTCATTTGCCAGGAAAGACCATTCAATGGCGGAGAAGAACTGCACTATATCAACTTTGTTATTTTTGATCTCAAGGGCAAAGTTGCTGACAAATGAAAATTCGTTCCCAACTTCAACAGCCTTTGGGTGTAGCGGAGTTTTGACCTTCTTAGGGGGGAGCATTCTTGTTGAAAGCCTCGAGGCGCTCATTCTTCAAAACATCAAGATGAGCTTTGTCTTTTGCTCAAATCTCATAGCCAAGAAATTTAAGCTGCTTCACGGCTCTCTCAAATGCCACCTTGGCATTATTTATACTAAATGTCACATTGGCATCAGTAAACATCGAGCTCAGTATAAACTATTGCAAGGCTTCCCTCCGGATGTTGGGCAACACTTTGGAAAACTTGTCCCTAGCATAGCGGAGACAACTCTCATACCCAGTGCTCGACTTGATAAAAAAGCCTTCTGAATCGAGGTCTTCGTCTTCTTCAGCTGCTCCTTTGCCTTACTCTTCCCTTCAACAGTAGCTAAAAGCTTAGCGTCCTTCTCTTCGAGCTACTTGGTCAGCTCCGCAATTCTCGACTCCAAAGATTCGACCTTAATCTTGGTCAAATCATTCTATTCTTTTTCCAACTCCTCTTATTTCTCTTCCAACCTCTATCGAGTAGTTTCGCACAGCTCATATTGCCAATGAAGATTATATCCCCATTGCCCAACCTGCAAGAAAGTAAATACATATTAGGAAAAGACTAATTTTACAAAATCAACGACAATAAAAATTAAACAGTACATTTAACGCTAAACTTTACCATATTTGCGTGATAAGCAAATACCTTTAGAGCATTGAGTTTCTCATGATTAAACATCTCCACTTGATCTCTTTGAAAGAGACCAGCGGTTAGAACAGTCAACGAAGTCACTAAGGTCGGACCTGCACCCATTATTGTCGATGTATTCGACACACCGACTTTTGGGCCAAACCAAGGTTTGGTGAATGTAGGTAAGTTTTATAATTTCTGGGGGAAGCATCTCACAAGTAGACGCATTGGGATTTGTAGCTTTCCCTTTCCCTTTAGTCGTTGCGTTTTTCTTAGCAGCGCCTTGCCTTTTGACCTCCACTGCCTTCCTCTTAAGTCGAGTAGCTGGGCTACTCATTGAGCCTGCACTTTGAGCAATAGGGGATGGACTGGCTAGTGGTGCCTGTTCAGCCCTAGCGACTTGAGTCGATGCCTTTGACGAGTGGTAGCAGCCTTGGGCGCTATTGGGCCCTTTGTTGCTTCTACATTGCTATCTGCCTTGCTTGGTTCATGATGGGTTGACCTGCAAGAACTAACATAATTTCGACCAGAAACTATAACATTAACATATACTATTAACAAATCAGATAAGTCATGAAAGTTAATTCTACCTAAGCGTGCATTAACGTGCAATCTCAGCGGGGTGGTTGACAATCCCACCAGAACCAAGTTCCTCTCCCTAATAAATTCAGATGCATTCATCTCCCCAAACTCGAGCAAATCTCGAATGAAAATATTTTTCTAGGTCAGATTTTCATTATTGTTCATCTCAACTCTACCTATCATTCACCCTCTGGGAATATTAAAGCCAACCCCATCAGGAGATCGATCATAGAAGTATCTCTTCTTCCAAGTTTGGCCATGTGGAGAAGAAGGGTTACAAAATTTTTTCTACGAGGTCGAGCAGTTAGGTAGCAAAATCCCAACTCCCTCGTACTTCCTGACTTTTGGGACATCGGGAGGTGAAAAAGATTGCTAAAACTAGCCCAAGAAGGGGGCTAGTCATGAATCATCATTAAAATAACAAAACTACATAAAAGGGAAAAATAGTTGGGTAAGAGATGGGTTATGCAGATGAGGAGACCTCTCAACAAGTCAACTATGGGTTCAAATAGAGGAAACCTAAGCCTACATTTTAAGGCATCCTCAAAAACTATTATATATTCCTCATGAGGTATATGCATCATATCCCATATCCTAGGCTTAATTAGCTCAAACTCATTAGGAATATAATATTTTGAGCTAATCGACCTTAAATCATTTGTCGTTACCTTAGATATGATCGCACTATAATGGGCAATGGTAAAGAGCCTACCCCTCGACCTTAGAGGCTAGTCAGCTTCCCCAGACAACCCTGTCTCTTCGACCATAGGCGAATATGGACTAACCTAATTGATATTAAGACTGGAAGGCTCGACCACCTCATTAACCTCTACTTTTTCCCCCCACAACATCTAATTTCTTATGACCACTAGAAGAAACCAACCCACCACTAGACGTCTCATCTGAGCTTGCCTTGTTAGTCCATGCATTTAACGATTAAGTTGCCTCGAAGTCAGAGCTCTCAACCCTACCCTCCTCAACAATGCTAGCCAGTACTACAAATGAAAATAGGAGAATGAAAAGTGCAACGAACAACCAAAGTAGGAGAAAATGAGAACTTACGCAAAATATACGCGAAAAATTAAGAATTTTGGAAAGCTGAGACTCGACCAAGTTTCTCTTGAGCTCAACCTCGTAATGGTGCGGTAAAAGTGTTAAATGGGTGGTAAGAATGACTATTTATAGGCCAGGCCTAAAATACCAACCAGTTAATTTGATTGGCCACGGGCTAATTAATGCGTAACCGTCGGTCATCCTCGCACGAATATCAACGTCACCACCCAAAAATGGTTCCCACCTTCAAAACCCTATTGAGATTCAAAAACATCTTCCCGTCTCCACAGCCCTAGTCAAAATTTAAGAATAATTATTCTGGTCGACATCAAAATAATGCAACACACTACTTCTCACTCTGACCTCTACAGGTCGGACTACGGAGTGGAAGGGACTTATGATATGAGTAAGCCCCCAGGCCCAATAAAAAGCTCTGGCCCAGTATCAAGCCCAAACAAAACAAGCTTTGGGTCTAGACCTACGTAGATATCTCTAGAGTATTTATGAAATCAAATCGACCTCTAAGGTTGAAGAGGTATATTCTCCCTAACCTTATTAGGTCGAGAACTTATAGTGGTAAGGCAACCACCTGACCATAGACACATTAATGGTGGAGTCTGTCACTCATCGCATCTGTATTAAATGCAGCCGAACCACCCTTCTGTCCGCATTAAATTACCCTGACAGCACATCACCTCCGCATTAATGGCGGTAAGGACGCCACTTCTGGCCAGTCGGTCACAAGCAAGACGCTAAGCTAGGTCAAAAAGACCTAAACTACCCCTACTCGAGGAAGAGGCAGCTTGATTCATGTCAGGTCAAAATTTGTCTTTTCCATTACCTGCCAAACACTCAAATACTTCCTTTTTCAGAGACAAATGATGTTTTTAATGTATTCTAAGCCATTATTCTACCAAATTATTCTCTGGTCGAATACTGACTTAAGCATCGAAGGGTTTTAGCAAGGGCCCTCTCGGCTAGCCTAACGTTTATTCACTAGTTGCAGGATTCGACCCTCATCATCTACTTTTCATCCATCTTTTTGATCGACTTGGACCACCTGGTCGAGACCAACAAGCCCATATCACTAAAATAGACTTCATCGCATATGAAAATAATAAAGAACTAAAAATAATAATTATTTAAAATAATTAAAGAATTTAGTTGTTCCTTTAGAGTAAATAAGCTCAACTTCCCACTCAATTTTTTGATTCATATAATTAATTTTGCAAATTTCGTATGCTCAAACTTAATAATTTTTTTTAATAATTCAACTTAACCTCGATCATTTTATAACTTTATTACCAATCAATGATTTGTCAACATAGGTTTCATGACTGAAGGCTTGAATCAAGTGACGAAAGAACATATCTTTCATAATGAAAAGTAATTGACGCAAAACAGTATTGATCATCCACATAAATATAAGAAGGTTTTTGCCCATCACCTCCCTTTTTTTCTCTCCTTAACCCAAACTTTATAATAATAAATATAAATGGGGTTATGTTAATTAGATTAAATGTTATATTGGTTGTATTATTATCCATTATTCCTTTGCTCCAAAAAAATTAAAATAGTATTTTAATTGTTGGAAATTGATTTTCTTTGACCAAATATTTAAGTGGGCTCAAAATTAGTAATCGTCGTAAACTTTATTGCGGGTAGATATCGATAATGTGATTAATTGGCCAAAATCAATTTCAAGTGAATGAAAAATTAATATTTGAAGTTTGCTGCTTAATAGTTGACTAAGAAGACTAGAAAAGAAGTTAATGGGTTGGGAAAAGAGAAACTCTATCCCACATTGGAAGAGGAGTAAAAGTTGGACCAAAACAAATAACTCAAATGTGGGAGTAAAGGATGGGTCCTTAGGGGTATCACAAGTGTTTGGATGGGAGGTGACCTATATGATGGCACATTTAAGCCAAGCCATACCATGCGCGTCACTGCCCATCCGGCATGGCTCGGCTCGACTTGGCTTGGGCTTGGCATGGTTGTGGGCTTAAATTAAATTACATTGGGCCTTCAGTCAAGTATTAAATTTTTGGACCAAATTCTATTTAGGCCAGATTTATTTTGGCCCACCAAACAATTCTCTACTTTACAAATGTTGACCAAATTATTTAATTTTTAGGATTTGGGAAATTTGAAAAATGAGTAATTGAAAAGCTGAAAATGCATATTACCTAACCTCCAGCCACCAATGGATGCATTTGGACTATATCCTTCTATTTTTTGGTGTTGAAAAAATGGTTATCATTATTTGTTGTCCTTCTCCAGACTACACCCTCAATTCTTTATATACAGTTCCCGAATTTGCATCAAGCACTGGCATTTTACATGCATCATTTTTGTATTGTCTAGTAACAAAATGAGAGTTTTAGTACGCTTGAGTTCAAGTAATCAAATGATTTGCAGTGCTACCATTTGACATATTCATTGTATCTTGAGAGATGATAGCCAGTTTGCCGTTGTACTAGTGCGGAGCTAATTTGTCTTAAAGATAGAGAGCTTCACTCTTACCTCGACTACCTGCTGATCACAGATTACTACTACAAGAATAACAATTTTAAGACAAATTATCTGTTTCTGTGATCATGGCATCCAATCAGCTTTCTATTCTTACAACTGGCACCATTGCTTCTGCCATTGCTTTATTTCCTAACATGTTCCAGCTCACGGGGAGAGACCGAAAAGATTTATTGGGATTAACTTTAAGCAGTGACAGAAAAAATATTGTTTTACCTGACGACCTTGAGCCTTATTAGGTTCTTGAAAGAATATGCTCCTGTTGTACCTGAAGAGGATACTGATGTGTAAAAATATACAGTTCTTGATGCCTATAATCAAAGTGATTTTCTGTGCTGAAACTACATCCTTAATGGACTAGATGATTCCTTATACAATGTTTATAGTCCTATTAAGATAGCTAAAGAGTTGTGGTAGCCACTTGATAAGAAGTACTGGATTGAGGATGTTGGTTTAAAGAAGTTTGTGGTGGCTAAATTTCTGGACTATGACATGGTGGATTCCAAATCCATCATGAGCTAAGTCTGAGAATGACATATTATGCTACGTGAAATTCATGCTAAAAATATGGTTTTAAGCGAATCCTTTCATATGGCTGCAATAATTGGAAAGTTATCGCCATTATGGAAGGATTTTAAGAATTATCTCAAACACAAAAGAAAGAAGATAGGTCTTGAGGCTCTGATTGTCAGACTAAGGATTAAGAAGAAAAATTGGATATCTAAAGCTAAGACAAGCAAAATGAAAATGGAGGCCAAAGCTAACTTGGTTGAACCAAGTTCAAATGCAAACAAAAAGAGAAAGCACCAAGGGGCTGGCCCAAAAAACAAAGGCAAGAACATTATGAGGTTCCAAGGGAATTGCTATAACTGTGGAAAGTCGAACCACAAGGCTAAATACTGTTGGCTTCCATAGAAAAATGAATTGAATCAAGCCCATATAACTGAGGAAAATTCCGTACCTCTGGATTTATCCGAGTGGAATCTCTTAGCAGTAGTTTTTGAAGTCAACATTGTTGATCATCTGAGAGAATGATAGATTGATACCAGTACCACTCGGCACATTTGCTTTGAGAAGTTAATATTTGCAACCTACGCTCCTATCACTGAAAGAAAAATGTATATGGGAAACTCAGCAACATCTGACATTGTTCGAATGTGCAAGGTTATTCTAAAGATGACTTCTAGCAAAGAGCTGATGCTGAATGGGGCTCTTTATGTGCTAGATATACTCAAGAACTTAGTGTTAGGGTCTTTGCTAGTGAAAAATGGTTATAAGCTTATGTAAGTCAGACAAGTTTGTGCTTACCAAGAATGGCTTGTTTCTAGGTAGAGGCTATGTGCAGAGTGGGCTATTCAAATTTAATGTATTATCTGTAATAAAAAATGTTCTAGTGAATAATAATAATAAAGCCCCTAGTTCTGCTTATTTGATTGAGTGTTGTGATTTATGGCACATTAGATTAGAACATGTTAATTTCAACACTTTGTGCAGATTAGTAAATTTGGAATTACAACCTCTATTTCAAATTGACGCAACTCATAAGTGTGAAATATGTGTTGAAGCAAAAATGGCTAAAACTTTTTTTCATTCGGTTGAAAGGAGCACAATGCCTTTAAAATTAATCTACAATGATATATGTGACTTAAAGTTTGCGTAAGCTAGAGGTGGGAAAGAGTATTTTATCACTTTCATCGATGATTGCACAAGATTTTGTTATGTATTTGTTTTACGAAGTAAGAATGAAGTACCGGAAGCATTCAAGTGCAATAAAAATGAGGTTGAAAATCAACTTAGCTAACATATAAAAGCTATCAGAAGCGATATAGGTGCTGAATATGGAGCACTTCTTGAAGAATTTTGCGCAAATTCTAGTATTATTCATTAAATGACAACTCTTTACTCACCTCAATCAAATAGAGTTGCTGAAAGCAAAAAAATTGAACATTTAAGGAAATGATGAATGCTATGTTGATTAACTCTAGGTTACCTCAGAACATGTAGGGAGAAGCCATTCTTTCAACTAACCATATTTTGAATAAAATACCTTACACAGGGAAAAACGAAACCCCTTATGAGTTTTGAAAAGGTCACAAACCTTTCTACAAATATGTCAAAGTGTGGAGGTGCTTGACTAAGGTGGAAGTACCTAAGTCAAAACAACTAAAATAGTGCTTAAGACTATTGATTGCATATTTATCTTATAAACACATAACAGTAGTGCCTACCGTTTCTTGGTGCATAAATCAGTAGTTCCTGATATAGATGAAAGAATGATCATTGAATCTGGGCATGCTGTATTTTTTAAAAATATTTTTCCTTATGAAGATAAGAAAGAATCGAGTTCTCGTAAAAGAGCTCTGGAACCAACAAGTGGTTCTCAAACTAATGAATAACCAAGACGAAGCAAGAGGATCAAAATGGCAAAAATATTTGGCCCAGACTCTCTAACTTATATATTAGAAAATGAACCACCGACAGTTAGTGAAGTATTGTTCAGTCCAGAAGTACCTTTCTGGAAAAAAAGCAATCAACAGTGAAATAAGTTGATCATGCAGAATCACATAAGGGAGCTCGTTGATCTCCCAACATGCCACAAATTACTAGCTGTTAATGAATCCTTTGAAGAAAATACAAGTCCAACAACCCTACAGACAAATACAAGGCCAGGTTGGCAGCATGAGGGTTCAAACAAAAGGAAGGACTTGATTTGTACGATACTTAATTCACTAGTGATAAGAATCACATCTATTAGGGTGCTATTGCAATGTAGCCCTAAATAACTTTGAAATACATCAAATGGATGTGAAAACATCCTTTTTGAATGGTGAGTTAGATAAAGAAATCTATATGGAACAACCCGAGGGATTTATTGTCCCTATACAAGAAAAGAAAGTTTGCAGGTTTGTCAAGTCATTGTATGGGCTTAAACAAGCCTCAAAATAATGGCATAAAAAATAAAATAATGCTGTCGAATGACTCTAAGATAAATGAATGCGATAAATGCATATACATCAAAGGTATTCAAAGTGAATTTGTTGTGGGATGCCTGTATGTTGATGACATGCTGATAATAGGTAGCAATCAAGCTATCATCTTAACAACCAAGAACATGCTTATGAAGTTATTTGACATGAAAGATATGGGCGTAGCAGGTGTCATACTGGGGATCAAGATAATTAGAATATCTGACGGATTGATTCTAACTAAATCTTATTATGTTGAGAAGATTCTCAAGAAATTTAATGTATTTGGCAATTCGCGTGGAAAAACGCCCATGGATCTCAGTCACCATCTGAGCAAAAACACTGGTGATCTCGTATCTCAAGTGGAATACTCAAGAATAATAGATAGTTTGATGTTTCTAACAAACTGTACTCGCATCGATATTGTATGCTCTGTAAATAAGTAGAGTAGATTTACGAGCAGTCTTGGCAATGATCATTGGAAGGCACTGATAAGGATTACTTAGATTTCTTAAGTACACAATAGATTACGAGTTGCACTACACTAGATATCCTTCTGTATTGAAAGGATAAAGTGATGCTAACTGGATATCAGATACAAAAGACACCAAGTCTACTAGTGGCTATATTTTCACCCTAAGTGGATCTACTGTGTCCTAAAAGTCCTCTAAACAAACGTGTATAGCTCGTTCTACTATGAAGTCTAAATTTATAGCCTTGGACAAGATGAGAGAATAAGCAGAGTGGTTTCAAAATTTTCTAAAGGATATTCATTGTTGGCCTAAATTGATTTCTACCATCACAATTCATTATGATAGTTAATTAGCAATTAGAAGGGCTTAGAGTAGTATGTACAATGGTAAATCTCATCAAATGAGACGACGACATAATACCATATGGCAATTGATCTCAAATGGGGAAATCTCACTTAACTATGTAAAGTCCAAGGAGAATTTAGCGGATTCATTAACAAAAGGCCTATCTAGAGAGCAAGTAAAATGCTTGCCGAGAGGAATGGGATTAAAACCCATAGTTTTAGAACCAACAGAGCAGATATCCAACCATGATGATTGGAGATCCTAAGAATTTAGTTCAATGGGGCAACTAAGCTATGAAGGTTTATGTGTGCCTTCAATCCATTCCAATGACATGAATTGCTACCTGCTATGTAGGTTAATGATTTCCAAAGCTAGTATAGAGGAGTATTGCAGGGTACTCTTTGTGGGAGATCACCTATATAAGTGTGAAGACGGGACACTTCAGTGTAAATACTTATGAATCTAAGATAGGTGTCCATGGCCAAAACAAACACAGCCAGAAAGAACTAAAAGCGTAAGAACAACTATTGTGTGGGTACTGTTGTCTTGGTTTACCCCAACGGCTAAACAGTTCAAGAACATTGTATTAATTGATTAGCCAAATAAACCCAATAGTGCTTCATTAAGGAAGATTCAAAGCCATAAGCCATCTATCCTGTTACAATAATTGTTCATTGGAACTCTCTTGTGTCTACATAAACATATGCATCATCACTCACATTAATTTCTATTCATGTGGGGGACTATTGGAAATTGGTTTTCTTTAGCCAAATATTTAAGTGGGCTTAAAGCATTAATTTATAAGAAATTGATGATCATCGTCAATTACGCCTCGGGTAGATATCGATAATGTGATTAATTGGCTAAATTTAATTTCAAGTGCATGAGAAATTAATGGTCAAAGTGAGCTACTTGATAGTTGACTAAGGAGATTAGGAAAGAAGCCAATGACTTAGGTAAAGAGAAACTCTATTCCATATTGGAATATGAGTAAAAGGTGGACCAAAATGAGTAACTCAAGTATGGAGGTAAGGAATGGGCACCTTGGGGGTACCACAAGTATTTGGAGAGGAGAGGACCTACATAGTGACATGTTCAATCTAAGCCACATGCATACAAGCACCGCTGCCGCCCGCCCGTCCGGCTGGCTCGACATGGCTCGGCTTGAGCTTGTTGTGGCGTGGTCATGGACTTGGATTAAATTGAACTGGGCTTGCAGTCAAGTATTAACTTTTTTGAACCAAATTCCATTTGGGCATAATTTATTTTTGGACCCAAAAGCTAAAAATGCGTATATCCTGACCTCCAACCGCCAACAGAAGCATCTAGAGTGCATCCTTCAACTTATGCAAACTTATACGACTAACTCGCATTCTAATAGAATTGGAAGCTTCGAAAATGTTGGCGCACAATCAATTTCTTAGTCTTTCAATTTCTGTCATCTATTCTATTGTGTATTATTAGATTAGTATCCACTAAGTTAATTAAAATAATATATTTTGTTATATCTGTTAAATATTTTTTTATCAAACAAAGATTTTTCATTTTATGTTTTCATTTTACATTTAGATGTAATTCATAATTTTTATATTTTAATTTTATATTTAGATGAAATTCTTCAATCATACATATCTAAATGGCATATGCATATGATGGTAAAATATATTTTTGTATCTTTAATTTTAAAATGTTTCAAGTTGTAAAATTATTGACATGGGACATCAATAATTAATTTGGATAGATTTGCATGCATCAATGTCTCGGTATGAAGTCGCTAACATGTGTGTAGATAGCTATAGGAGAACAAATTTTCTTAATAACCTGACAAATAATTTCCTGATTAAAAGTTACACAAATGTCAAACAATAACTTATTATAATGCAAGATTAATCTTTTCACTTATTGTTCCATCATAACCTTGTATATAATTGATTGTGTTGGATGTAGAGCTCATTTGCTTGCAATGATAGAAGTTAGTGTAATTAATAAGTGTAAAATTATTTATTTAGAAAATGTATTATTTCCATTTAATATTTTAATTATTTATTTGGATTATTAGTTTGGATATTCTGATTTCAATAAAGTCAATGTTTTCGATGCTTGACATCTAACTTATGATAATTGTAAACGTCAATTTTATCCATCATCTTTTGTTGTAGTTCAACTATCTTCACTGAAAGGATAATATATGCTATATATATATATAGTGAAATAAGTCTCTATTTTTATTTTCTCTCAATAGTTTATAATTTATAATTACACAAGGAAGAGTTCATTTTCATATCACAAAAATAATTAACTTTCAAATTTTATAAAAATCTTACATTTATTTCACAAATTAAACTTTTTATATTTGATATATATGTTTATGAATTTTAGTTTTTAATTTTGTGAAACAAAATTTATATTCAGTTAATATAGATTTATATTTGAAAAGGTATTGTTCATTTCTTAATGTACAAAAAGAATTAGTTATGAAATCTTATTATCATGAAAGAAATAATTTTCATATAAAAGATTTTGTATTTCTTAGATAATAATTCTATAAAAAATCTTATAAAAATAGTTTTGATTGTGAAAATAAATTAGTGTTTTCTTAAAAACTTGTTATATAGGCCAAGTTTTAGTGATACACACACACACACACACACACACATATATATATTAATTAATTAAGTGCCTTTATATATATGTTTATATATATAATACCAATATATAAAAAATATACAAAAATAATTTCATCATCCAATATATTAATTTCAATACTTTTATTTTTAGAATTATTAATCAGGCCAATAGGATGGAATATATAATCTTATCATTTTAGGATAAAATCATTTTAATTTTTTTTGCTTATTATCTCAATACTTTAGGATAAAATTAGGTTTTTTTTAACCAATTATGAACTTTAAATGCACCAATCAAATGTTCAATTACATTAAGTTACGCATATATTTTATGCAAGCAAACGCGCTTTAGATGGATAGGAAAAGAATTTATGCTTGAATAAGCAAATTATCCTTTGTTTTTCACAATCCGTCGTAGCTTTAAAAATCCTTGACTAAGGTATGACGTATTCAAAAAATAAATTATTCTAATTCAATCACTGAGACGAGCTAGGAAATTATATATAAATATGGTGCTTACAGAGTTTTGGCTAATTACGAAAAGGTAAAAGCCAATTATGAAGATGAAAAAGGTTCATACGCTAAATGGGGCATTCATTAATTGTTAATTATTAATTACTAATTAAGCCAAAAATACATCAATGGCTAATCATGTGAAGCGTCATAGTGATATATTCATTGGACCTTATATCCCCAAAAGAATGTCCGTGTATTATTTTTTGTCTTCCCTATGACTCACTTAAATATTATATTTCAGTTTTCAGTTTCTTTTATCTTATAAAGTTGAATTATCAAATTTGACTTACTAATATGGGGAAGATTTTGTATACACATCTAATATATGAATTAACTTAAAAGGAGGAACGTGGGAGCCTAAAAAATGAACCGCTCCACACCGGAGCTTGGTGCCCGTATGGTTTTATTTTCAAAAATCTTTTTTCATATTTTTTACTCTTCTAAAAATAAAACACATCAAAAATAAAACACGTTACTTTTTACACATTTTCACATGATATTATTTTCAAAACACATTTCCCAATAATCTATATATGTTCTTTCAGTAACATATATTTTCTCTCTCTATTCCATTATTTCTATTTTTCTCTACCTACAACCTACCAAACCTAACATAATCATTCCAACAATTTATTCAAATACAAACTCATTTTCAATTTATTTCCACTAACTACTTTCCAATATTTTAAAAATGATGAAAATAAAAATTGAAAATGAAAATAATTTAAATTAATATATTAAACGGATATTAAACAGATCAGATACACTGTTTTCATATCCATATCCATTTAACTTTTTGAATATTCAGATATGAATACGAATTTGACAGATATTTAAAAATGATATCAGAATTCATATCCGTCGGATATCGGTTGAATTCGGATATATCCATATCCAATTATAATTATTCAGATGCATTCATATTTGATTAAACTTATCTGTATTTGAATTATTTTTTTGATATTTATATTCGGTGATAATTATTTAGATATCTATTTACGAATATTCAAGTACATGAATCTATAAACATATAACAAACACATATTTTAATTAATAGAATGAACTATATAATTTCATTAAAAAAAAAACAATCAAACAAATAGCATAATTTCTAATTAACAATTGACTTTATAATTGATTATTAGTACGAATTAATATTAATAATGGCATTTAAGTGTATTAATTATAAAGTCAATCAACAATAATGTTGATTAACTTTATTCATCAATTTTTTCTCTATATTACAATAATTTTTTAAATTTATTCTTTTTTCTTTCCAATTCATCAATTATAATTTATATATATACATATATGGATTATGAGATTTTTATTGAAAAATATAAATAATATATTATTTAATAAATATATATTCGAATCGAATATTAAACAGTTCGGATACACAATTACCATATCCATATCTGTTTATAATCGGATATCTACTAATTGAATATGGATAATATTCGCTTTAAATGGATGTGAATAAATTTTAGTCTAACTTTATTATTATTATTATTATTATTATTATACACGCATATTAAGTGTCTATTAAGTAAAATTACAATCTTTTTATTTTTAAATAAATAATTTAAATTTAAATTTTTCGTTATATCATGTGTCCCCAAAACGTGTGTCAATCTAGCAAATCCAATTTCTCATTAATTATAATTGTTTGAACACAAATATCTAATTCCACTTTCTAAATTACAAGACAGCCGGAGATGACCATTCGAGAGAGAGCGCCATGCTTTGTTGTCTACATCATAATCAACTCAGCAAAAATCTTTCTGAGGAGAAGAAGGATCTGGAATTTAATGATCCGCGATGACACATTAAACAAAGATTATATATCAGTTTAGATTGTAAATGGATTGAGCTTGATAAAAATTGCAAGTTCAAATTCAGTGAGCTTAGTTTTAAGTGCTAGAGCCCCGCTCATCAAAAAAATTTAAATAAAATAAAAATATTAGATTATTAGTATATCATAATTATTTAATAATTATTAATATAATAATTTAAATTATAATTATTAATAAAAAATATATTAAATTATAATATATATTATAATAATTACTATAATGATTTAAATTATAATATATTATAATTATTGATAAATATTAAATTATTAATAATTTATAATTATTTAATTATGCATGATAAATATTTAAATTTAGAAAAAAGTAAATTATTAATATATATATAGGATTAATTATTTAATTAATATATAAACATATTTAAAAATAAAAAAAGTTCATGAGTTGACTCGTGAATTTTCGAATGACTAAAATAAAGCTCAAGTTTGACTCGACTCATTGTACACCCATAATCAGTTATCACCCAACATGCTACAGTGGCAAAATCCAGAAAAGGGCAGAAATATGATTACGTGAAGCCCTAAAAATTTCTGGTAATAAAATAAAAAGTTGAAAAAAATAATACTAGGAAATAGAAGAATTTCCCCGGGAAATTCTGTTCTTCTCTTACTTTTGGGGTTTCCTTTTTGTAACCCTAATATCACAAACGGACAGGGAAATTCATGATGTCCAAATTGGAGATTATCCCAATCATCAAGGGCAATAACACGACCGACTTATATATTAACGCCAAAAAAAATAACAGTCCTTTTCATTCACTCGCATCGCATTCCTTAGTTTGGAAGCTCGCTGATAACCGGTGGATAAAATATTGGCAGATATATACGTGTCTCTACCTTTCTCCCCCCACCTCTCTCTCACTCTCTCTCAGCGAGACCTATAGCGATCCGCTTACCTGAAAATTTCGTCTATTAATTAATTAATCAATCGAATTTAATGTCTCATTAAACCTGGCAACAATAATTCCGCAATCGGAATTGGAGGAGCCTTGTGATTCTTTTTCTTTTAATCCCTCTTCCGTTTTTGGGAAGGTCAGGATCTCGCTCGCTTTCTTCATTAAGTCGAGGATTTGGTTTTTATGCATGTTCGTGTATGAGCATTCTTACCATGGTGTAATTGCTTTCTGTTTATTCTGTCTGAAATTCTAGGGTTTATATGTTTTAACACGTGCTCTTGTACTGTGAGAGGTGGGTGAGAATTCTTACCTTGTTTTAATTTCCGGTGAGTGAGTTCGTGAGGGAACTTTGTGAATTGCAGTAGGGCGTACTGTCCAGAAATCTCGAACCTTGTTGCTTTTGGTGTTTGTTAAATTATATGATGACTAGTATGGCTTGTTCGGCTTTAATTGGTTGTTCGTCATTGTCCTTGTTGCTGCTCTTGTTTTTATGCGCAGAAACTTGAAGTTTGATTTTTCGCTTCTTTAGTTAGTAGTGGAATCCAGTATTTTTTTTTTTTTTATTTATTGTGATTTTGTTTTTTGTTATTGCAATTATTGTATGTTTCAGAAAATATTTTCTATAGCTTGCATGAATTCTCCTGAAATATGAATTGGATGATTTCAATAAATTGTTGTGCTTGGCTATTTTATCTAGCTTGATAAAATAGTTATCTCGATTGCATTCTCTTGTTCTGATTACTAAATAACACAACTAGACGTTTCAGAAAAATAAGGGAAAAGAAATAAAGCTACAAGAATGCTTTTATCTTAGTAGGGTGCTGACTTCATTATATGGTCCCTGGCAATTTTATCTGGCAAGCCACCCGCTTCATTTCCTTGAATCCCACTTGGGTTTTGAATTGTTTGGTCAAATTAAAATATAGAAATGAGTGTTTATCTATATGAATAAATCCATATTAGCCTATGAAGATCGCAACTATAATGCATTAGTTAGAAATGGTAGCTTTTTGTATTTTTCTGATAATTTGTTTTGATGGACTTAAGAGTCTTGCTCTTTGCAATCGGTGGTGATCATGGAAATCCCCAATTGCCGATAAGAGTGTTTAACTCATCAATCTGAGAAATGATTGAACTTTGTTTTGCAATACTTCGTGTGTTTTGTTTATGTTGGGAATCTCAGTTCATGCACTTTGTGTGTGATAAACATGAACTACAGCTTAGTTCAAATGGTTCTGTTTCTAGACTGGCAAGATTTGCTTATCTTTTTACATAAAATGGGTTATGTTTTCTTTGTTTGGATTGATTTATGTATCCTGGGAGTTACCTATCTTGTTTTGCTATTTTTTAAGTTCATCCTGTAATCTGTTTCATGCATTTTGCTATACATTCCATATGGCAGACTGAATAAAAATTTTAAAGCCTATTGCTTGGTCTTGATTTTGGAGGTCAACTTTATGTTTCTGTATTACAAGAATCACAGGATAGACATGCCTAGTAATGTGGTTGGTGTAGGATATTGGGGCACTCAATTTGGGTGTGCCCACCCCCACCTAATCTCACGTATCAAAATCAATATGCTTGGACTGCTGTGTATTAATGTATTTTCACATGTTATGCTGCAATTTATGTGGCCGTGATATAAAATGATTTAAGGTTTTGGATTGATGCTTATGATTTGTTTTGGTCTAATAAAATAGTGATGTTATCTCGTATATGAGCCTTTTGAACTTGGAGCTTGTCATAATTTCTCGTCAGTCCCCTATCTATCAGATAGGAGAAGAGGTTGTTACTTGATAGTATTGCAAATTGGTTTGGATGTATGTATGCAGCAATGCATCCTCTCTCGCTAGTGCTTTTCCACTTTGTGGTTCATGGCGTATTGTCAATTGTGAATATGTTGCCCTCTTTCGTATACTCATATAAAACTGATGGTGGCTGTTCCTAAATGACAAAAAATTGTTGTTACTGAAATTTGAGTTGTTCGTTAGTTTTCTTGCAGGTCTCTTTCTCAATAGATCATGTCCCATCAGCCAGGAAATGAAGCTGATGACATGGAAGAGGAATATGAAATGGAAGATGTGGATGATGCTATGGATGATGAGTTCCAAGACAGAGATGCTGGTGGCTCAGATTCTGATATGGATGAATACGACTACATGGTACGTTCATAATTAATGCATGTGAACTTGACCTTGTGTAGCCATGTTAATCTTTGGGTTTTCTAATTGAACTGTTCTTTCTTACTAGATTATACTAAGGGCCAGGCTTTTTATTTGGGAAAGTTATCCAAATTGGGAATTTGATGGTCACTAATAAAATCTTTTGTTTGGGATGTTGAATGAATTTAAGTAACGTGATTTCTCGAAGTTGGAAATTAACCTTCAAAATATAGTAATCACAAATTATGTCATTAGTTTCCTTGATAATCACACACTAATATTCTAGAGGACAATTTTACTCTTAATGAATGTATATACATAGTTGTGAAAGGCTGGCGCCTCACTCGCCTTAGGTGAGAGGCGAGGTGAGGCTACACCATGTCGCCTCTTCCTCCTCAGGCTAGGCGCCAAGTGAGCACGAGATGAGAGCACCATAAGGCAAGATGAGGCGACAACCTTTGTTGCCTTGGTAGTCTCAATCGCTTTGCTTGCCTCAGTAGCCTTGGTCCAATTTTTTAAAAAATAAAATAAAATAAAATTAAAATAAATAAATAATAATAATAAATGAGCCTCCTAAAAGAGACACTGACATTTTGAAATAAAGAAACACCCAACTTTGTCTACAACCAAGGCATTCTCTCCAACACCTTGATTTCAACAACTTCGACTCTAAATTCTCTTCCCTCTTCTCTCTTTTTTCTCTTCTCCTTTCTTTTCTCTCTATGTTTCTTTCTTTCTTTCTTTCTTTTTTTTTTAAATGTTCTTTATTCATGCAGACAACACTTTCAATTTTTCTAAAATATTTTTCTTTATAGTTTGTTTAATATATTAATGCTTAAACTAATACTTAATATATTTAATTAATTAATTTGTTAATTTAATACCAAATATGTTTAATATGTTAATATGTTAATCTATTAATATTTAATATGTTTAACTTGATTTAATATGTTTTACTATATATATTTTAAATTTTTTTCTTAATTAATGTCTCAATTGCCTGCCCCTAGCCTCGCATCTCACCTTAAAGAAGTGCCTCTCGCCTTACGCCTTTAACAATTATGTGTATATATCATATAATATTTCATATGATATATGAATATGTGTGTGTGTGTGTGTGTGTGTGTGTGTGTGTGTGTGTGTAAATATGTATATAGTATTTGTATTTTATCAAATTCACACAATATTATATAGGTATCTTTTTAGAAAAACGTCAGATATAATATATATTGGTGTTGTTATTGACAACTGACTATTTAATTAAAATAACAATTGCAGATGATAGCATTTATTTTTATTTATTAATAATAGCATAATTAGGGCTGTAAATGGATATTCGAAAATTCGTTTACCGTTCGCATTCGTATTCGTTTATACAAAATTTATCCGCATCCGTTTAAAGCGGATATTATCCGTATTCGATTAGTAGATATCCGATTATAAATGGATACGGATATGGTAATTGCGTATCTGATCCATTTAATATCCGATATGAATATATATTTATTAAATAATATATTATTTATATTTTTCAATAAAAATCTCATAATCTATATATTTATATATATAAATTTTAATTGAAGAATTGGGAAGAAAAAATAATAAATTTAAAAGTTTATTATAATATAGAGAAAAAAGTGAAGAATAAAGTTAATTAACATAATTATTATTGGTTGACTTTATAATTAATATACTAAAATGCCAGTATTATTATTAATAAGTACTAATAATTAATTATAAAGTAAATTATTAATTAAAAATTATGTTATTTGTTTGATTACTTTCGTTTTAATGAAATTATATAGTTCTTTCTATTAATTAGAATATGTATTTGTTATAGGTTCATAGATTCACGTATTTGGATATTCGTAGATGCATATTTAAATAATTATCATCGAATATGAATATAAAATAATAATTCAAATGAAGATAAATTTAATAAAATATGAATGCATCTGAATAATTATAATCCAATATGGATATATCCGTATCCGATCGATATCCGACGGATATGAATTTGGATATCATTTTTAAATATCCGTCAAATCCGTATCTGTATCCGAATATTCGAAAAGTTAAACGGATACGAATATGAAAATAGTGTATTCGATCCGTTTAATATCCGTTTACACCCCTAAGCATAATGTACCTGACAAGTTAATTTTTTTAGTTAATATATTATTAAGATACTAACATGTTCATATTTATTAATCATCATAAATGTTTTAATAAAGAATTATATTTAAATTTATTGTTATAGGTGGTTATGTTTTCATTAACCGAAATTAACTAAATTTAATTGTTATATTAAATAATGAAAGCCGGTTTTGACATAAAATGTATAATTATTAGCTGTTACTATTAGTATACCAACTAATTAATTAGGTCACGGAGTAATTTTTAAATAAATATTTATTAATGTGTAAAACAAAGTAAATATGAGAAATATTATTTAGAATCAGTAATTGTGAGAGAGATTTGGGGGTGGGGGAAGTAATGGCATTTTGAAAACCAACCATAGATTCCTTTATTATTTTTCACAAACCAACCGAAAACCAAAAATGATATATCTTATATTACTTTGTTTAAATGAATTGTCTAGTCTGAACATTTTAATGGAATTAGATTGTTGGTTATTAGATTTTTGGATATCATATTCCCAATTTAGAAGATTTCTTCCGTCAAACAAACAGGGGTTAAGAATGTTCAGACTTTATCAACGCTGGTAATCCTCCCCCTTCCTACTCTTTACAGAATAATAGAATGCAAGACACCACGGCAGCTCAAGCTAGGAAGGGCAGAGATATTCAAGGGATTCCCTGGGAGAGGCTCAGCATAACAAGAGAGAAGTATAGGCAGACTAGACTAGAACAGTACAAGAATTATGAAAATATTCCTCAACCTGGAGTGGGATCAGAAAAGGTGGTTTGCTTATTTTGTTGTACTAGTTGGTCCCCTCTTTGTTTTCCCCATCGATTTTGCCTTAATCTTTATTTTCTTATATCTACTAACTCGTGCGCCCTCTCCTCTTGCAAATAGGAATGCAAGAACACTGATAAAGGAGCCTTGTACTATGCATTTAGACGAAATTCAAGATCTGTGAAATCGACAATTCTACATTTTCAGGTCCGTGCAATGGCTTATATTCGCGAAATTGCTCTAACTTGTATTTTAGGTTAACTTGGATGTCTTAGATTGGATTTTAACAGCTAGAAGAAATCTCTCCATCTCCCTCATGGCTCTCTTGCATGATTAATTCATGACTCGGGCTACGATGATGAGTGCATTCAATTTGTTCGAGAGACTGGATGCTCAGTGCTACTATAGTTTTCTTTGATTCATCTTATAATTAATTTTATGACTGAACATTATCTGAGTCTCTTGGGTTTGTTCCTTTCAGTTTATTTATAGTTTCAACTTGCCTGTCAATTACATTGGAGCTAATTTTTATGATTCTGTTTTGGTAAGTAGAACATGAATTGAGACATGGAGGATTTTGATTCAGTATCGTGAGTAAGATTATTGATGACTTAGAGTTGCTTGAATTGTAAAAAAAGGGTGACTCTCCACATCTGTTGTAGAGGGTAGTATTTAGCATGGGCCCATGAGCTGCATCATTTAGTGGTGTTTAAGTAGATTTACTGAAGTTCTACTAGAATAATGTGCAATATGTCCTGTTCTATTCTTAAATTGGTTATGTATATTTAGTTATATCATGCTTTGACATCTCTCTTTGATCTGACTTGAGTCAACTGTAAGAATGGTATACACACAGAGAAAAGACAAGGAATGTTTACCATTACTTGGGTAATAGATGGGTCACTGTGTCTTAGCAAAAAAGTTGGATAAACAGTTAGTTTTGGTGGAAGCTGGGGGCATGCTTTTAGGCTGGATATTTATTTGCCTGTAAATATATATTTTTCTTTCTTTTGTTACTATTGCATAGCTGACATATGAACTCACTGCTTTTGATGCAGTTGAGAAATTTGGTGTGGGCTACATCAAAGCATGATGTTTACCTTATGTCACATTTCTCAGTTATGCATTGGTCAGCGTTAACATGCACCAAGTCTGAAGTTCTTAATGTATCAGGACATGTAGCACCTTGTGAGGTCGGTGATTTTGATGTTGGCTTTCTCGCTCTCTCACACACACACTCACACACACACACACACACACACACAGAGACATAAATACATACACATAACATTGTTCTATAGATCTCCCCATATTTGGTCAGTAACTGGCGCTCCAGTTTATATTATCTTGTTTTATCCAATGCAGAAACACCCTGGAAGCTTGTTGGAAGGATTTACACAGACCCAGGTCAGCACACTTGCGGTGAAAGATAAGTTGCTAGTTGCAGGAGGATTTCAGGGAGAACTTATCTGCAAGGTATATATTGCTTTTTCTTTCCAGCCTATATAGCAGTGTTGTAAAACTTCTTTACTTTGGCCTTATCTATTATGAAGAGTGCTTTTGTTCTTGGTCTTCATTTATTCTTTGCTTAGTCAAGTTCAAGTAGTTCTTGGAATTATTTGGAATAATTTGCTAATCTTTGCAACTGCTCTTGCATTATGTTACTGGACATGGCATGCAATATGTTGATATCTTCAATCCGTTTAGCAGGCTATGCTGAATCTATTTAACGGCTCTTTCATTCAGTTCGATTGGCCATGTTATGCTAAGGTTTTGTGTAGTTGGATTTGGTCAAATATACTTCCATCTATCAAAAAAGATAAAAATAGATGATTTTGGATGAATATCGATTTAGGCAAGTCCTGCTGTTTTATTATGAGTTTCTAGTTGATGATAAGTAGCCTGAGAAAAGTTGATATAATGATTTGAAGAATTTTGTTCTTTGGCTTGGTAGTAGGCTGTAATTTCTGATTTGCCCTTCAGCTATTTTTTAACACAAAATTTTGCTTTCAATAGCCCTTTACTGAATCCTTGAGTTTGATTGCAGTATTTAGATAGGCCTGGAGTTTCTTTCTGCACACGGACGACCTATGATGATAACGCCATTACTAATGCAGTTGAAATATATATGGCTAGAAGGTATCTGCCTTTGCTTTATACATATGTGGACGTTAAGCTCCACCCCCGCCCACCCTTCCTCCCCTCTTTTCCCCTCTTCTCTGTTTTTGTTTGTGTGGCTGATCCTGAAAGTGCCTTTCTTTCTTCCAGTGGTGCAGTGCATTTTGTAGCTTCAAATAATGATAGTGGAGTCAGAAACTTTGATATGGAAAAATTTCAAGAGTCTAATCATTTTCACTTTCCATGGCCGGTTAATGTGAGTCTGCCCGTCTCTAAATTTATATCTGCGCAAATAAGTACAATGATATTTATTCTTAATCAAAATACATATTTACCTGCAAATAGGAACATACATTCCAGGGGGTGGGGGAGGTTATAAATTGGCTAGTTAGATTGATGTGGTTGCTATATGGAATTTGGATACTATTTGCAATTGAACCTAACGATGCCAAAGTGCCTGTATGATGAAACAATATCTTAGGAATTTTAAGAAGCCAATTAGAGTGGTGCCACAAGATAAGAAATTATCAGCAATGTTGGAGAGCATTCCCTAAGCATGACTTGTAATTATTGTGCTCAATAGGTGTGCAACCTTTTGTATGTGAATTTGTCAGAATTTCAATTTTGTGCTCGAGATTGGGCTCCTTCAAGAGTTGAGCATGAGTCAAATTTGAGTGTTCGAAAGCTTATGAGCGGTCTTGGACTCTTGAAAGCCTTTTTGATTTTTTAATTTATTTATATTTTTTATTGTAATCTAACTTTGATATAATGATATTGTTGCCATCACTATTGTTTTTTATAATAACTATTCCGATGGTAATAATACATTGATATTATTGTGTAATTTATAATATAATAAACATGATGATGATTTAAGATAATATCCTTAAATAATAATAATAATAATACAGTAATTGTTTTTAAATAATTGTTCAGATTAATTTAAGTAGTATAAATAATTTTTCTCTAGCTCGAGTACGAATAGGTTCGACTGAAAATAAGCGGAAGTCATGCTCAATATTTTGATTAAGCTCTCACTCACTTTACATGCTTGATTAGCCCTTTTGAGCTAAATTTTTTTAAAGCAAGCTTAAGATTGAGAGGAAGTTTTTGAGGAGCTCAACTCATTTGCACCTTGTTGACATGATTCAACTGGTCATGCTTGCAGCATACTTCTCTAAGTCCTGATGGTAAGCTTCTCATAATTGTTGGAGATGATCCAGAAGGTATATTGGTGGATTCTAGAAGTGGGAAGGTAGGTGACTTTTTCTTTGCACCATAATCAGACACATAAGAAGAGCATTATACGACAAGCAGGTGGCGCTGAGTTTCAACTTTCATTTTGCAGGCAATTGCTTCTTTGCATGGTCACTTGGACTACTCATTTGCATCAGCGTGGCACCCCGATGGCTTAACTTTTGCTACCGGAAACCAGGATAAAACCTGCCGAATTTGGGATATCCGATATCTTTCCAAGTCAGTGACTGCCTTGAAGGGAAACCTTGGAGCCATTCGCTCCATCCGTTATACATCGGATGGCAGATTCATGGCTATGGCTGAGCCTGCAGATTTTGTCCATGTTTTTGATGTTGAAAGTGGGTATCAGAAGGAGCAGGAAATTGATTTCTTTGGTGAGATATCTGGCATTTCATTTAGTCCTGATACACAGTCCCTTTTCGTCGGAGTGTGGGACCGTACATACGGCAGCCTTCTTGAGTTCGGCAGACACAGAGAGTACTCATACCTTGACAGTATTATCTAAGGTGGTCTTGTTATCTGCAGCAGCGTAAGTGTCCACATGCCTCTTTTCTCATGAAACAGCGGGAGTGTACAACCTGTTTTCCAGTCTTCAACAGATGATGCAAGTTGTGTATAGCTGTGATGTTGTGCAATGAAGCTTTATTCATCTCTTAGTTTAGTTGCTTGTCGGAGTGTTATAAGATGTTGAAAGAGAAAGGGTGTACAGGGATGAGTCCTGCTCAGGCATTTTAGCATAAGTTGAGCTAGGTGTTCTCCTGGGCCTTCGTAGTTTGGTTGAGGTTTTGATTTGTGTCCGACTGGGAATCCATCTGGATATCTGAAGTTGCATGTGAATTTATTTCATGATTAATTTGAAAACTGAGGAAATGGTCTGTTAATAGGAGAGGGTATAACTCTCCTATTCATACTATATACTTCAGAATACCACCACAAAAAGATTGAGGCCTGTAAATAGGTAGGATGATATACCCTAAAATACTCAAATGTATGAAATTTTAATTTTACCCTGTTCTAAAATACTCAAATACTCAAAAGGATGAGATCATAATTTTTTCATATTTTATCTAACTCAAGATTCATTGGGTTTGAGTTTAGTTTGTTGGACTTATATTTTTAATGTATATATTTATTTTCTTAATATATACTAAAAATATTATTTGTTATATGATAACAAAAAATAATTTTTTTATATTTAATTTAATTTAATCATTAAATTTAAATTATTTAATTTTAAATTTTTTGCTAATTAAATTAATTGTTTTATTGATATAATAGTTAAACTTTATTAATGTAATTAACAATTAATTTTTTTGCCAATTAAACTAATATAATTAAAAAACGGTTAATAAAAAAGTTTAAAAGCATTTTTTTCTTCTATATTTAATTTTATAAAAACAGTTAATTTCTATATTAATAAACTTTATTCATTAACAAAATTAATTTTATAAAAATTATTTATTCCATTGTTAATTTTAATATTATTAATGAAAAATGTTCAACTATTGCTATTGTTATTTCAATTTTAAAAAAATAATCACTATCCCAATATAATTTTATTAATTTAATTTAATTTTTAATGAAGAAAATTATTTAGTTGTTACTGTTCATTCACATATTTGTAATTTTTATATATAAAAAGTTTATGATCAATATAAATTTGATTTGGGTATAAATAATTTTTAGGTTCATAAATTAAATTTAAGTATAAAGTAATGAGTAATTTTTGGGTATGAGTACATTGATAATTTATGAGTACAAATTCGACTTATACCCATTACACTATCTTTAATAAGTATGAGTATGAATATTGATATTTTGGGTCTGAATAGGGTGTTATCCTACCCATTTACAGGCCTAATAAGGCCTTATAATTTAATTTACCCTACTAAACTAAAGACCTATTGGCTCTATATTTTAAAATTAATCAATTAATAGGATCTTATGTTTTAACTCTCATGCAATTTAAGCTTAGTGGCTTTTGAGGGAGTGAAGTAAATCTAAAGTGTGAGGTGGGGAGCTCGAATCTAGTAGATTTTGATGTGTGTGTATAAATTAAAAAAGGAAAGAAAGAAAAAAAAAATCCTCCTATGGCAATACACTGGATATGTGTGGATTGGGTTTTAACCCATTGGATTTATTTTTGGGATTTGATTTGTGTATGTAGTGGGAGAATATTTCTCTTCGGAAACTCATATCCTGAAATACTTAAATAGTAATATTTCAATCTTTATCCTATTTAATTCAAGATTCATGAGTTCTGTAGATTGGCTATATTTTACTTGACCTGGTTTCTTAGGTTTTGACAAACAGTATCTATCTTTTCTTTTCTTTCTTTTCTTTTTTTTTTTTGAATTTGGGTAAGATAATTACTTTATCAGCACATGTCTATGTGCAAGTCACATAATTGTTACGTTAGTAAAGTAATCAACTACAAAAAAGCAAAGATTAATTTATAGTTTCCACGTGATGAGGGTTCGTTTTCGATGATCAATATGGATCGGGTCTGAATCACGATTCGAGATATGATCCCCTGGATAGGTTTGGGATTGGAATCCTGCAATCACAGCAAACGTTAGGCTAGCCGAGAGGCCCTCGGCTTAGGCCCTCCGACGCTCAAGTCAGTATATATTCGACCTCTGGAATCGAGTAGCGGAACGTAAGGGCTTTTTAGTGTATGAGTGCATACCTGTGAGAGACAAGGTTTAGGGTTTTTATACTCCTCTCCCTGGTAGGAAATGTCAGGGAAGCCCTTGGCTTACCCCAGGGACCTCTAGCCTCCAGCCGGGGGTAATTGGTCAATTCCCCCGTTTGAATATTGCCAGCTGGAAGTCCTTTTATACTGCAGGACAAGATGACACACTGTTGCGGCGTCTGTTGTGTCAGATGGTGAGGGGAGGGCATGCGCCATTAATGCGGAGGCGTGTTGCCAGTCAACGCATTTAATGCGGTGGCAGAGTACTGTGCGAGGTTCGACTTGCGGATTGACCCTGACGGGTCGATCAGCTTCGAGGGCCATGTAGCGCCTTGTGGATTGATCGACCATGGTCGATGAGTCAATTGGGTCCTGGGCCGTTGATTGAGTTTTGGGCCTCGCTGATTTGGGCCATCCTATATCATGAGTCCCCCCACTTCGCAAGGCTGAAAGAAGAATCGACGAGCGGCGTTGGGAAGTAGTGAATCTTAGGGACCATCGACCAGGGTTTTTGAAAATCTGTCAGAGTATTGCGCATTTGCTGAGCGGTTACATCGTGGCGTGCGTGGGGCGGCGTGACGTCTCCTCCCATTAATGCGGACGTTTAGGTAACCGCGCCTGGACGCTTGGGTAATCGCGCCCCCTTCCTATAAATGCTCAATGTAATTCTGCCCATTTTTACTTTTACCGCTTCAGACTTTTCGAGAGCGTTGTAGGATTAACCTTCATATCCAGTAAGTTCTCTTTATTTCCTTTTGAAGAAGATGCTTGGGTTATTCAGTTCTGAGGGTAGCCAGGGGGGGGGACAGTGAGGCCACCCTGTCTGAGGGGCGTAGGGAGTTTCCTGCTCCTTCTGGTGGGTTGTCCGGCGGTGGTTTCGGTTGGAGCGGCTCGAGCTCCGGGAGCTTGAGCAGCCCGCGCGGTGGAGAGGCTGGGCCCAGCCGGGTACCCCCTTCTCGTGGGCGATTATTCACCCCGGACCACTATAGTGAGATAATTTCCGTAATGACCCCTATAGATTTGGTGCGCCTGAGGGAGCTTTACCATATTCTTCCCGAATACCAACTATTGACCCCCAGGCCTCCTAGTCGAATGCACCGTGCTCCCGCCGGTTGCATAACAGTGTTCGAGGATGCACTCAAATGTGGGTTAAGGTTCCCCTTAAGTGATAGTATGATAGGCTTGCTTAGGGGTCTTCGAGTGTGCATAACTCAACTATTACCCAACTGCTTTGCCACCCTCTGTAGTTTCGTAGTTTTGATGCATTTGTTCGACCAGGCTCCTAGCTTCAAAAATTTCTCGAACCTATTCTATCTCTGCATGTCACAAAAATTTGGTAGTTCCGACGAGTCGGGCTTTTATTATCTGACTGCTCGACCTCGTCGCAAGTTTCTCGTGGCTCCCTCCTCTTCATATGGGCAGGAGTGGAAGAAACGCTATTTCTTCGTTCGAGTGAAGGGGGAGTTTGACATTCATCGAGAGTGGTTGGGGGGTCAGGTCGAGGTACCAGGGAATCGCACCCCTACTTGGCCAAACACCTTCGTGAGGGATCTGGTCAAGTTTGGTCCCGTGGAGGCCACTGTATTCCTCGAGGAGTAGCAGTTAGTGCTGGCTGGGTTGTCACCGGCCCCCTCTAAACTTTCCAGATGATTATGAGATAGGTAGATGAAACGTGTGCCATGCTTTGTTGTTTAGCTGCGTTCATTTCCGTATTTGACATCTGTTGTGTTTGTTCTTTGCAGATCGGGACGAAATCATGAACCGATCAAGGGCTAATGCACTGGCTCGCGTTGAAAGGAACCAGCAGCGCAAACAAGGCGCTGCATTTCGACAAGAGTCGAATAGACCGACGATACACGTCGACAAAGTGCGGTCCCAACGCCATCCCCGACCCCCTCGCCTGGTCGAGTAGTAGCGGTCGAAAGGGTCGCGGGTCGGGGAAAAAGACCCATGGGCGAGCAGAGTGGGCCCCCGCCCAAAAAGATTGCAGCTGCTGGAAGGGGGAAAGGAAAATCGAAGAGCGCCGGGTCGGGGATGCCGACGGGGAACGATCTCTTTGGAGATCGAGGTGCGGAGAACTTATTCGGCCTGAGGAAGTTCCCGTCTCCTCATTTTGGGTCGGACCCCAGCCTACTTGTGGACGACTCGTCCTATATGCATGGATCTGGGCCAACTGGGGTCGACCCCTTGAAATGGTTGTTGGCTGGTCAGTTCCTGGCTGACCAGAAGAGGATAATGGGCCTGAGTCAGCCCGGGGCGCTTTGCGAGCCAGCGCATCACGCGAACATGGTAAGATCTCATAAGCTGTAAACTTGTGTAATTGATTTTCCCTGCATGGATAGGAATGACTTTTATGTTTCAGGTCGGGCAAATCATCTACAATTTTTACCGCCGCTCCGAGCTGGCGCTCGCTGATCGTGAACAGTTGGACGCTGGCGGCGATGCCGAGACGTTGAAGGCCCAGCTGGAGTCATCCCAACTGCGGCTCGAAGGAGTGCAGAAAGATAATGCCAAATACGCCGAAATAATGGAGGCGAAAGACCGGCAAGTCCTGTTGGGGGTGACGGAGCAGACAAAGATGGAGGCGAAGATGAAAAAACTCGAACTGGACATCCATGTCACCTACGAATCTGGCCGGGTGGCTGGTCGAGGCGAGCACCTGGTCGAGGCCAGGACAGAGTTCGAGTGGGTAGTTCCAGAGATCTGCAAGGAGGCGGTACAACAGTTCATAGTGAGCCCAGCCTTTCAGGATGCGAGCGTGGTGCTGGCCCTGGACGATGCCCGAAGTGCCTTTAATAAGGCTATTGCACAAATGCGGCACCTGGGCTATGCGGTTAGCGACAAAGATAGCTCGAAGATGGGCCTTGTTTTCCACGAGCAATTGCTCCCAATTGGTGATGAAGATATCGACGAGGCCGAAGGCGAGGTAGAGGCAACGGAGGAGATTGACATGACCCCTAAAGAGAGGCAAAAGACAGACCTCCAAAAGAAAGTGAAGGCTGTAGGTCAAGAGTTTGAGTTCTCCGGCGACCTTGCCTATGAAATCTCCGAGGGCCAGGCCAACACTGCCTCTTTCTTCCTAGCCGTCGAGCGGCTATTTATGCCTTCTGCCGCCAGCCCCTCTCGCCCAGTCACTGCGGCAGTGCCCGTTACAATGGCACCGCCTGAGCCTCTGTCTGCTGCTGCTCCCGCATTACCAATCGAAGGGTCTGGCAGTTCTAGCTGGGGCTTCTAATATTTATTTTTATTTTGATGTACATGCCTCATTGAGGCTTTTTAAGAATGAAATAAAGTTTGTTGCCGTTCATCGGCCAGCTGTTCACTTTCGAACGTTGCTTTAAGCTGTTGCCCGATAGGTTGAACTCTGTTGCCATTTATAATTAGCGAAGTGTAAATTGAATTTTTCGATGGGGCTCGACTTCGAGCCTTAGTGGCTTTTCTGCCAAGTGTGACGTTGACTTTATGATCCTGCCTCAGGGACTTCGATGTCACTTTGTTGAGAATTTTTGGCAACTACAGGGCCGCCTTAGGTGGTCGCGGCTCGTGGCCTTGACTTGATGAGTTTAAGCCTTTCGTCGACTACGGGGTCGACTAAGGTGGTCGCGGCTCTTCGCCTTGACTTGTTGAGTTTAAGCCTTTCGTCGACTACGGGGTCGACTAAGGTTTTATTGCGGTCATGTCGTGCTTTTTAATCATGATGGAACTTGATTGTTCTTTAACCAATACAAAGATGCCAATGAACAGTTTATACAAAGAACTTTTTTAGATTTACCGCATTCCATGGCCGAGGTAGCTCGCGACCTGCAGCATCCGCTAATCGATAGGCGTTGTTTTTAGACACTTTGATGACTGAGTACGGTCCTTCCCACTTCGGGTCAAGCTTGCCGACGGGTCTTGACACTTCCACTTTCTTTAAGATGAGATCACCCACCCTGAAATTCCGTGGGCGTACCGACTTGTTATATCGGTCCGCCATCTTTGAGCGGTACCTCTGCATTCTGTTGTAAGCTGCTTGGCGCCTCTCGTCTATAGTTATTAGGTCCAGTGCCCTCTCCGATGTATTTGCTATTGGATTGTAATAGATCACTCTAGCGGTGTGCTGGATTAGTTTTGACAGGACCACTGCTTCAGACCCGTAAACTAGGCTGTAAGGGCTATGACATGTGGCTGTTCGAGGGGTGGTTCTGTAGGCCCAAAGGACTCCCGGAAGGTCGTCCGCCCAGCTGGTTCTTGTCCCCACTATTCGGCTCTTAATGTGATCGAGGACAGTCCTGTTGGTTACTTCGGTCTGTCCATTGGCTTGTGGATTTCCCACTGAAGTGAAGTGTTGCGTAATGCCCAAGGTCTCGCACCATCTTCTTGTTTTTAGGTTTGGAATTGGGTGCCATTATTTGAGATGAGGACTTTAGGCAACCCGAAACGGCAAACAATATTCTTCCATATGAAACTCTTGATGGCCCTATCAGTGATCTTCGGGACTGCCTCACCTTCCACCCATTTTGTGAAGTACTCAACGGCCACTATGATAAACTTTCGCTGGCCGGTGGTCTTTGGGAGCGAGCCGACTATGTCAATGCCCCACTGGTCGAATGGCCAAGCAATATCAACATTTGTCATTGGTGCTACTGGTTGGTGTTGGATGTTCGAATGTACTTGACAAGATGGGCATTTCCTAGCAAAGTCAATAGAATCCTTCAACAAAGTCGGCAAGAAATAGCCATATCGCGTGATCTTATGTGCTAGGGACCGGCCTCCCGAGTGGTTTCCGCAAATGCCTGCGTGTATCTCTTGTAGCACTTTATTCGCCTGGTCGGGATCTAAACATCTGAGTGGCAGTCCTGCAATCGATCTCCTGTACAACAGTCCGTGATCATCCAGTGCATATTTAGGCGCTAAACCCTTCAGTTTACGAGCCTGCTTATGATCATCGGGTAAGGTACCCTGGCTAAAATAAAGTTTGATCGGGTGCTGCCAAGAATGGGTTGCTTCTTCGAGGCACCCGACCAAACCCGGGTTGGGGGCCGAGATGCAGGGCTGGTTGGCGATAAGAAATGTTATGGTCCTTTTTGTTGTGCCTTTCGTTGAGCTTGCCAGCTTGGAGAGCGCGTCTGCTCGCGCATTTTCTGAATGGGGGACTTGGCTTAGTGAGAAATCTCGAAACCTCCGCCTCAGTTGTCGGACTTCCGCAAGATACTATGTCATTTTATGTTCTCTCGCATCGAAGTTTCCCTCGACCTGCTCTGTGACCAACTGTGAATCGGTAAATGCTGCTATCTTATTGACCCCCGCGGTCTATGGCCATGCGCATTCCTGCAATGAGTGCCTCATATTCAGCTTCATTATTAGTAACTAGGAAGTCGAGTTTTACTGCAAAATCATAGTCTTCAGGCAGCGGGGATCGAAGGGATATGCCTATTCCTCCTCCAGTAGATGTCGTGGACCCATCAACGTGTAGGGTCCACCAAGGTGCGTCTTCCATCTCGCGAACCGGGAGATCGAATCTTTCGAGGATGAAGTCCGCTAGCACCTGCGCTTTTATTGCTGGTCGGGGTTGGAACTGGATGTCGAATTCTCCCAGTTCGATAGCCCATTTTATGAGTTGACCTGAAGTGTCTGGCTTCGACAACACCTACTTTAGCAGCTGGTTCGTTAGTACCACAATTGTATGGGATTGGAAGTAGGGCCGCAGTTTTCTTGCTGACGTTACCAGGGCCAGGGCGAACTTCTCGATCTCCAAATAGTTATGTTTGGGCCCCTGAAGAGCCTTGCTGCAATAGTAAACTGGAGAAGGGTTTCCAGCTCTCATCGTTGTTAACACTGAACTAATGGAAGCCGAAGAGACCGCCAGATATAACTGTAAAATTTCTCTAAGCTCAGGCTTGGCGAGGAGAGGTGGCGAAGAGAGGTGTTGCTTGAGGTCGATCAGAGCTTGGTCACACTGTTTGTCCCATTTGAATCCTGATTTTTTTGCGTTTCTCAAGATTTTGAAGAAAGGTAGGCTTTTGTCTGCCAGCCTAGCTATGAACCTGCCCAAAGCAATAATTCTGCCCACGAGGCGTTGGACTTCCCGAACGGTGCGCGGTGGAACAATGTCTAGAACTGCTTGAATTTTCTGCGGGTTGGCCTCGATACCTCTCTGACTGACCATATATCCAAGGAATTTTCCTCCTCGAACCCCAAATGTGCATTTGTTAGGATTGAGCTTCATACCGAAAGCTCTCAGAATGGAAAATGTGTGGCTCAGGTCGACCAAGTAGCTTTCTGCTTTCTTTGTTTTCACAATCATGTCATCGACATAAACCTCCATTGATTTCCCAATTTCATTCTTCAACATGAAGTTAACTAATCTTTGGTAAGTTGCTCCGGCATTCTTAAGTCCAAACGGCATAACTAAAAAGCAATATACCCCATTGGGAACAACAAAAGCGGTTTTATCCCTATCCTCCGGTGCCATGAATATTTGGTAGTAACCTTGAAATGCATCCATCATACTAAGCAATTCGCAACCAGCCGTGGAATCAACAAGTAAATCAATACGAGGCAAGGGGTAAGGATCCTTAGGACATGCTTTATTCAAATCTGTGAAATCATTACACATCCTCCATTTTCCCTCGTTCTTGGGAACAAGTACTACATTACAAAGCCAAGAAGGATATTAGATTTCTACAATATAACCAGCCTCTAAAAGTTTGCTAACCTCGTCCTGGATGATTTGCGTCCGCTCAGCATTGAAAGTTCTCTTCTTCTGCCGGATTGGCTTGTGGGTAGGGTCCACGTTGAGCCTGTGGACAATGATGTCGGGGTCGATGCCCTGTAGATCGGCAACTTTCCATGCGAAGACATCGATATTGCGTCGGAGGAAGTCGACCATGAGGCACTCCAGTCGATCCCCCATATCAGCTCCGATCCTGGTTGTCTTGTCGGGGTTCCCTGGTTTGAGCTCAATTGTTTTGAATTCTCCTGTCGGCTCGACCTTGGTGTCCTCCAACTTCCTTTTTTTCGATGAAGGTCCCTCCTTGGGTTTCGCTATAGGGGCGTCCCCGAGGCCTTCAACTCTGGTCTCTTTTTCTGCCCGTTGGAATCCACCAAGATTGTGTAGCAATGCCAGGCATCTTTGATGTTGCATAAAAGCTCACCAACTCCCGCGGGGGTCGGGAACTTTATTTTCATGTGGTATGTGGACGCGATGGCTCTGAAGTCATTCAGGGCTGGTCGACCAACAATGGCATTGTAAGTAAAAGGGGCATCGACTACTAAGTAGTTGATCATCAAAGTTCGGCTGCGATGTCCCTGCCCGAATGTAGTGGATAGGCTAATCAACCCTTCTGGTATAATTTCTGATCCCTCGAATCCAACTAGGGGAGTTCTGACTGGATCAAATTTCAGTTTGCCCAAGTGCATTATGTTCAAGGTCGACAGAAATATGATATTCGCCGAACTGCCATTGTCGACTAACACCTTTCTCACCTCGAAGTTGGCGATCTCAATGGCGACCACCATTGGGCAATAAAGCTTTCGGTCCGCGGCCAGACCTTCGAGGTGGTCTAAATCTGTATCAGTAAAAGAGATCGGCTCGGTACTGGTTGTCAACTGGAACACAGTTTCGACCTTAGATGGTTTGGTTGAGTCAAGTCGCCTCTGGGTTTGCTTTCTTGCGTTTCGGGAGTCTCCTCCTCCAGGCCCCCCGGCAATCGTGTCGATGACACCTCTAATGGGCGGGTGGGTTTCATGGGCTGGTTTCTTTCCTTTGTCCACCTGTCGCGGGCTGACCGACCTTTCTCTACGGGGAGTCCGGTCGGTCGCCCCTTCCTCTCGTCGAGCTATCTCCTCAACAAATTTTTTCAAATTTCCCTGCCTGATCAGCCTCTCGATCTCATCTTTCAAATTGAAGCAGTCCTCGATGTCGTGCCCTTTTTACTTGTGAAAATGGCAATACTTTCCAGACTTCTTCATAACCTCAGTTTCTGTAATTTTTTGAGGCTTTTTAAGCTGGTTATCATGCTGTATGGCGAAGAATACTTCCTTCCTCGGCACGGAGAGTGGGGTGTAGTCATGGAAATGTCTGATCGGGGAGCGACGCCCCTCCCTGTTCTGCCTCTCCTCTTTCTCCTTGCCCTTTTTCTTGCTGGTCTCTATGCTGCCATATTTCATTTTGTTCATCTCCTCCTAGGTCATGTACTCTCTACGAGGTCGAGGAGCTCCTCCATTGTTCTTGGCTGTGCACGCACCAAAGCATTGGCGCACTCCTTGTGCCTTAAGCCTAGAAACAACACATCAATCAAAAATTCAATCCTCGGGCTGTCTATCTTCAACACCTCGGTGTTGAATCTGGTGAAGAAGTCCCGCAGAGACTCGCCCTCAACCTGTTTTATCGTGTGCAGGTGGGTGTGCGGTAGCTTTGCCCACCTCCTGCTGGCGAACTGGTGTAAGAATTTGTCACATAACTGGTCGTACGAGAAAATGGACGCCGGCTCCAACTTCACAAACCAGTTTAGGGCCACGCCCTGCAATGTGGTCACGAGCATCTTTGCATGTATATACTCGTTATGCCCATGCAGCTACATCATATGCTCAAACTGCAACAGATGCTCATTCGGGTCCGCGGAACCGTCATACCTCGGGAGCCCGATGGGGATCTTCGCATCAATGGCAATGCGCTCATCGATGATTTCCTGGACAAAAGAGGAGTCCCGTTCCCTCCGGAATCTTGAAGGCATCTCCGGTTGCATGGTCCTGTCAGCATTCCTCTTCGAGAGTTCCTCCAGACGCTTATTCAGCTGTTGCACCTGGTGAAAGACTTCTCCCCACTCCTGCTGGTCCTGGTTCAGCCTGCCTCTGGAATGCCCGGCCCTATCACAGTGCGGGGTTCGAAGGGGCCGAACGTCGTGGTCCACGGAGTCTGCCACCTCTTCCCTCGGTGGTGGGCGGGCTCCCGCCCTCGGAAAATGGCCCAGGCTCGCTTCTATCCAGACGAACGTCTACGGGACTCCGGTATCTGTACGTATTCTTCTGGCTGTGCCTTTTCCAGGCCTGCGGGCTGAGGTGTGGCACTGGCCGCCGGCCCCGGTTGCACTGCATGCCTATTCAGTGCGGCCGAAAGCTGGGTAGAAATCTGTGCTGAGATTTGCTCGCTGATGAGCTGCATCAGTTGGGGCATTGTGAGAGTGACCATAGGTTCCGGCTGCGTACTGGATGCTTGCGCGTCTTGTCCTTGGTTCTGGCGGGTGGCAGGAGAGCTAGATCTCTGGTTCTCCTCCCTCCCGGATGGGGCTCACCTAGTGTTCACCATTTCGATAGAGGATTCTCAGTTTCCCACAGACGGCGCCAAATGATGAGGGTTCATTTTTTATGATCAATATGGATTGGGTCTGAATCACGATCCGAGATATGATCCCCTGGATAGGTTTGGGATTGGAATCCTGCAATCACAGCAAACGTTAGACTAGCCGAGAGGCCCTCGGCTTAGGCCCTCCGACGCTCAAGTTAGTATATATTCAACCTCTGGAATCGAGCAGCAAAACGTAGGGGCTTTTTAGTGTATGAGTGCATACCTGTGAGAGACAATGTTGAGGGTTTTTATACTTCTCTCCCTGGTAGGAAATGTCAGGGAAGCCCTTGGCTTACCCCAGGGACCTCCAGCCTCCTGCCGGGGGTAATTGGTCAATTCCCCCATTTAAATATTGCCAGCTGGATGTCCTTTTATGCTGCAGGACAAGATGGCACACTGTTGCGGCGTCTGCTGTGTCAGACGGTGAGGGGAGGGCATGCGCCATTAATGTGGAGGCGTGTTGCCAGTCAACGCATTTAATGCGGTGGCAGAGTACTGTGCGGGGTTCGACTTGCGGATCGACCCTGACGGGTCGATAAGGGTCGATCAGCTTCGAGGGCCATGTAGTGCCTTGTGGATTGATCGACCATGGTCGACGAGTCAATTGGGTCTTGAGCCATTGACTGAGTGTTGGGCCTCACTGATTTGGGCCATTCTATATCACCACAATTTTGAATGTTTATAAATTTGAAATGGATGGTGAAATAGGATATTCAAATTTTAATTCTCTTAATTTTAGAAAAAGTCAGAAAAGAATTATTTCAAATTTATTAATTTCTTAGATAAATAATAATTGACCTTTAATATCATATAGTTGAATTTTATAATTTAGATTTTGTCTTGCTCTTCATCTTTCCATAATTCTGTGTTTAAAGTATGAACCTGCTTGATATTTCAATTATCTACCTATTTTGTAAATGCAAGACTTACTTTCCAAACGTTATATTAACCTACTAAATTTTTTTTTGACTTGGAGAAATTTGTATCGAAATTAAAATCTCGGATCTGAAGAGAAAGTTAAGTCCATTATTGTTTTGTTAAAAAACTGTAACTGGTAAGAAAAGGAAAAATAAAACATTACACACTAAATTAAGGAGTGTAAAACAGAAAAACATGTTGGGACCCATTAGGATATGGGTTTTGAACCCGACGTGAATCGAACACGCAACCTTCTGATCTGGAGTCAGACGCGCTACCATTGCGCCACGGATCCTGTTGTTTAGCCTTTCGCCTCAATAAACATTAAAATCTAATTTCACACCAACAAGCACCAACATCACGAATCTCTGATCCAGAAAGAACCAATTAAACAAGGCCATATCACCATGCAAAAATCTTTCTCCCTCAATCCCCTCCTCACAAAATCCATTTCTTTCCTCTCCCAAATTATATACCTCATCCTTTTGATCAATCCACACATCCCACATCCAATTTCCATCGATTCTTAAAAGGCACCCCAATATCCCCCTCTCCCCTAAACCAACACCACCACAATGGCCTCCAACACTTTGTTCTCCACGCCAACCTTCCAAGGTCTCAGGCCACTCAACAAGCCCACCGACTCCATCAGACCCACCTCCGCCGCTTTCTGCCGCCCCCTCACCACCAAGAAGCGCCTCAACAGCCTCACCGTCAAGGCGGAGCTCAACCCATCACTCGTCATCAGCCTCAGCACCGGCCTCTCTCTCTTCTTGGGCAGGTTCGTCTTCTTTAACTTCCAGAGGGAAAACGTGGCCAAACAGGGTTTGCCGGAGCAAAACGGGGTGTCCCACTTCGAAGCCGGCGATGTGCGTGCCAAGGAGTACGTCAGCCTCCTCAAATCTAATGACCCCGTTGGATTTAACATTGTTGATGTTCTGGCTTGGGGTTCAATTGGGCATATTGTGGCTTATTACATTCTTGCCACCTCTAGCAATGGCTATGACCCCAAGTTCTTTGGTTGAGGGATAAGATTTTGCCTCTCTCGATGTAATTGAACTTGTATTATCTATCGTAGCTGTTGTGTATAGCTGCCGAAAACCTACTAAATTTTTTCTCGTCTTTTACTTTTACTCTCTATTTGTCCACTTTATTTCGATTTTATTACTTCACAACATGTGGTGTTCTTGAATTGTAGTAAAATACTCTTTAATGCTTGCGCTGATGTCTTTATAGATTTAGAGGGTGTTTGGTTAAACTTATTTAAAATATATTATAAATTCTTACATATAAGTATATTAATATATTATAAAGTATTAATATAGTATATATCCTACACTACATTTATAGTAATAAAGATATACATAATAGTACGAAGTAGTAAATATAGTGGCATAGGCTTTGTAGTATATAGTAATGGTAATTTTATAATTAATATAATTAAAATTAAGCTATCTTGTTAACGTTTTCAAAATAAGTTGTGAACTTGTTACTTTTTTAAAAAGAGTTTGTAAGTTCATAATTTCTAATTTTACAAGTTTATAAGTTTTTTTTTTTTTTTAAAAATTACCAACACTTTTTGTCATTTTATAAGCTCACCCAAATACTCTTTTAATCCCAGCAATCATTGGACATGAATATATTTTATGTTATGCAGTAAAATATTAAAAGTACATTCTATGATGTAACAGTTTTATAACATAATATTGAATATAATGATCTGAATAAATCAACTTGCACTGTTTTTGAGTCATTTAATTAATGAGAATACAAATTACACCGTACAAATAATATAGTGATGTAGCAAGGAATGACTGTTGTGAATTCAAATGAATAATCTAGGGACAATTTAATTTAATATCTCTCTAAAATACGGATGTAGTGATTTATTCTCCTGTTAAAAAAAAAAGGTCAAAAACCATCACATGTCTTTGAAAATGCAGTGAAAATCCCCCTAAGGTCATAAGTGAAGTGCATGCACCTTTTGATGCGAATTGTTATGATTTTTTATGTATAAAATAATTATTATGCTCTTATTATATCAACTGTTGAATCTTTTTGTTTAAATGAACGGTCTAAATGAAATAATACTTAAATATTTATAAAAAATATATAAAAAGATATTTATACATATATATATTATATTATGTTATATATATACACACATTGGCTGCTTGTCATGGCTACCATGTGAATCTGATCTGGCCAAATCCTTTCAGCGGCCGCCAGGAGCTGCAGTCTTCGGTGGCCGACGGCCGTGGTGTATTTAAAAATAGAAGGAGAAATAAAGGCAAAAGGAGGGGGGATTTTGTTATAGCATTTTTATATGATCTTTTACTTTATCATTTCTGCTATAATTTTGTTAACAATGATGTTAACAATATAATACTTTTTTAAAATTCGTGAATATGTAGTTGATAACTAATTAAACTATTTCAAAGAGTAAAGTAATTTTTCATGTTTAATAATTATTTTTATATGTACATAGATATATCACTTTATTTTTGAAATAATTTTCATGTCTTTGTATGATGAAAACTGAATATATATAAAGTAAATGTATTAAGAATATATAATAAATGTAAGATTAAAATTGGAAAATTTAATTAAGCAAAAATACCAAGCTTGATTTTTACACCTAAAAAAATTTAATTACATATTTTTTTCAAAAAAATAAAAATTTATCGAAACTTTTATTTTCTACCAATAAATAAGATACCTTTTTTTTATAATTGATATATATATATATTTCATATTTTCAAAAATTTATATACTTCAATAATTTAATTATTAAGAATAAGTTTTCATGCCTTTTAAGATGGAAAATGAATATACGAAATAAATACATTAAGAGTATCTAACAAGCGGAAGTTTAAAATTGAAATTTTAATTAAACAAAAATATAATTCAAAACCAAACTTAGGAAAAATGAATTTAAATAATTACCCAATATTATAAAATTAAACCTAGAAATATAAATTTTAAATAAAAAAAATTTCAAATGCAAGTAATATCTTGGAAACCACTTAACATTTGTATAACAGTGGCATAACAATGGCATTATGTTCGTCTGAAAGGCTAAAAAGGAAATACACACCCAATTATACAACAATTTCAAAGGCATGCGAAAGATCGACAACAAATAAAAACAACTTCAGCTTATGATTTGAAAATGAAAATGGAGAGCATTGCAATCGAAACAACAGACTTTCTATTAAAAGTAATTTTAAGAAAGAAATAAAGATAAAAAAACAAAAAAAAAGCCAATATAAGTAAGTAATTTCATCATCACAAACAATAAAAGAAAGAGGTCTAACTTGCTGAAGTAACAGCACAGTGATATTTTTATAGAAAACAACCTCCAGAAATGAGAACACAGAAGAATTGAAAGACGAAAAAACCAAAAAAAAAAAAAAAAAAAAAAAAAAAAAAGACTTTCAATGCAAAACATGGTTGGTTGGTTCATATGACAAAATCGAAGATAAATAAAGCAACAAGACAAATATTAAAACTTGGTGGCAGCGCATATGATTGATTACCAGCCCACATCAAAAGAGAAAGCAACAATAATAATAATAATAATGATGATGATGATGATGATGATGAAAGAAACAAAACAAATAAACAAACCTGCTGGAGAACTCTTCCTCCTTATCATCAATATATTCAAGTCCACCAAAAGCTACCTTTTTTTTTTAGTTTAGTCATTATATCAACAAACTACAATCTCATTGAATTTAGCTTGAGGACATGATGAAGAGTCAAATTTTCTCACGAAAAGATCAATCAAATTCAAGAACGCCAGTTGCATGAGCTGAACACAATCTACCTACTTATATAGACAGTACTATATGTATACAATAATAATTTTGACAAGTGAACATTTCGAAACTGAAAAGGACGCTGGAACAATCCTGTTAACCATCAAGTAGTGACAAGTAACCCAAAAGAGGATGTAGAAAAAACACAATACAACTTAAAAATGGAAATATCCCATTCAAAATTAGATGTGATGCAATCAACATGGTCCAAAGAAATTGACCTAAATCAAAAGCACGTCGCCTGTAGAGTAAAATATGCATGTTTAGCAGCGCAAACTTGAAAAAAAGATGTAGATTCATAATACCTACATTAGTGCACCTATCGATAGAAATTAATTAAATGCAGTAGTAAAATAGAGAAGAAGGGAATCAAAATCACTACAAATTGTCAATACGATCACCACAAACAGCCACCATATCAAACTTCAAAAAAGAAAAAGGGAACATAGAGCAAAAATTTAAGGAGAAAACATAAACAAAGGGATAAATATTAGAAATGAGCTAAAAAACATTTGCACCTTCAATGTGTCATCACGGTAGGACCTATCAATCTGTGGACTAAGAAACATAGAAATAACTCAAAACACCAAGGAATAATGGTTCATTGAATCAATGGAGATAAATGAACAAGACAAAATACAACACCGGAAAATCAAACCTAACAAGAACTAAGTAGGAGGAACAAAAATATGAATTAATAATGAAAACTAGATGGAGGGAGGGATCCCTTTTTTAATGAGAGTAGGAAAGGACCCTAGGAGTACTAAAATTGCCAGCAAAATAAAGAAATAGCAAATGTAGGTTTTTATGGTAAAATGAAGATCAATCGAGACAAATTGAATCAAAATGATGATAAGTGAAAAAAATTACAATGAACTGACGACAGTACCGGCTCAAACTTCTTTGTATATAAATAATGAGTGGCAGCTATTAACAATTAAAGAACAAAAGAGGACTGTATCTATTGAGAAAGGAACAAAATAGATTCTCCTACCTTCCCAAGTCAATATCTTCAGTCCAATATCCGAAGCTGATCTACTGGTTACATTAGGAAATTGTGTTCAATCTCATATCAAATTGCATTTGATAAATACTTCTTTTAGACAGATTTCTTGCAGCAATAAATGAATATAAATAAAGATTTTTAAATCTGACATCATGATAATTAAATTAAATTAAATTAAATACAAGACCCTAGTGTGGGGGATGTGTTCTCTTAAACAAGCTGTGGCATCCTCCAGCAATATTGTTATATACATGATTTATGTAAATACAAAAGAAAATGCGTTTAAAAAAAAAAATTTAAAAAAACAAGAGTTAACCCTGGGATGAAAGGAAAGAGGGACATGAATGGAAATGAACAAAAGTGGACTAAAGAAAATACAAATTGATTCACAACAAGCAAAAATATGTCTATTGAATAAATAAAAATTGGATTATCAATAACTTGAGTCCGATATTTAAACATATAAAGAAATGGACTTTGCCTACTTATACCAACTCCGGATCTGTAAGAAGAAAATAGCCACATACGTTTAGGATTTTGTACGACAGTTAAATAAAGTATACCAACACGAAAAATATAGCATCTGGGGGTTATGCCTACCAACCCTCTTGCATGTCACCTTTCTGCATAACATATATAACATCATCTTTCTAGGAAAATCTACTACACATAGAATACAAAAGGAGAGAAGAAAAGTTCGCGCAGAATTTTGTCAAATCAATTGCGTTTTACTAACTGAAACCATGATTGAGAATACATAGAATGAGAATCAAGAACCATTGAAGAAAATTTACTAAGAATACATTTCGAGATAAAAATAATTTTGCAATCGAAGTGACCGCAAAGATTGGGACCATAGCAAAGTGAGTAATTTAAACTAAATAGAAAAAGTTATTTGTAGCCCACGCCTAAAGCCAGTTCACATAAAGAGATAGCAATACCTTTTTCAATGTTTTCAAAATTCTAGGTTCTTGTAAAGATCAACAAATATAATCAATTGTAATGAACTCAATAACTGCAAGAACAACCAATAAGAGACTTTAGAGTCTAAAAGTTTCAACGAAATAAATAAATGTGAAGATGCCAAAGAAAAAGAGGTCACAACGATTTTATAAATAAACAAGTTCTCAAAAGAATTTTTTGTTACCAAAGGAAAAGGATAGGTCTCACTGATTTCATAAACAAACACCTTGTTGAAAGAAGTCCCTTCACTACCTTGATTTCCACTGCTGCTCCTTATACTACTCTGTGGATGTTATAGTTATGAAGTTAGAGGTAAGAAAAAAAATGTAATCTCCAGGGTCATAAACGCAAGAAGAAGAGAAAAAGCATGAGTCTGAAAGTAAATTGATCCGAAAATGATCAATAAACACAGATATTAAAAGTAAATAGAAAAAAGACAAAAGAAATAGAACCTAAAATGGAATGAGATGTGATATGAGGAGATGAGGGATGAGATGCAACGTGATATGAGATTGGATATGAGATATTGTATGAGAGATAAGATGAGATATAAGATTTGAGACATGAGATGAGAGATGAGATTTCTTAAAGTGCAGCTGAGCTTTATTCATTTTTAGAACTTGAAGATACATAGAGTTGCATGCAATTGCCATCAGCATTAGTAAGCAAAAACCCTAGAGATCAACAAATCAAGATGAGCATAATCCCTAAATACAACAAGATGCAAATATTTATGCTACTTACCATATCCACAAGAGGAGAACGATCTTTAACAGACCAAACTGCTCTCCTCCAGATTGATCTAGAGATGCAGAGATAACAGAAATTTGAAATTCAATGAGACACATCATATAACCTTCACTTAAAATTCTCAGCCATTCGTGTTTCCTACTCCCTGTCCACCCCATTTGCCTTGCACGGTTTACATATTTCAATGAATTGTAAGATTCTGGCCACTTCAAACTTTCAAACTCAGGAGCGTAAACCCATCTACCAGTTGTATTGACAGAGGAATTATCTTCATAACCTTCATCTATCCATTTCCAGCCTAACGGCTAGTGAACTCCAGATTCTCCCTGTAAGCGACAAATATAGTCAATAGTTGATGCTGCATTCTTGAGATCAGAAAAAGAAACCTCCTTCTATGACCTATTTGGATATCATTTCTTCAAAAGTGACATTTGTCTATCTGATCCTCACAGAGCAAAAGATTAATAGGGATCAGTTCCTGAGAACTTAATTATCATCTACAAGTCGATGAGAAAAGGAGATATGATTCTATTTGTTTCTTCTATATATTAACAGTATGAAACAAAATTTTCAGCTTATCTACTTACTTCCTCAAAGTTAGTACATGACAACCAACCAATAGTGGAGTATTTCAGAGATTCGAACAGCTCCTCTGTTGCAGATTCACTTCCATCATACCAAGCCTCCTCTCTCTCGCTAGTTATTGACTTTGCGTCCCCATTTGCAGTTTGAACTTGAGGCATAAATTTAGAGTTAAGTGTGTGTTGTTCCGAACTGATACCAGAAGTCGGATGTATATATTTGTTTCCATCATGTACGCTAATTTCACTTGCTACTATATCATTGCCTAATCGCCAATGCACAACAAGTGCACCACAGTTTAACCTCAATGCAGTCCATGTCCCTCTCGGAAGCGAACCAGATTTTGTGTATCCATCCACTAAGCAATAAATATTAAACAGAATGCCAGGTCATTTAAGGTGTTTGTGTCGTACATATGTTTAAATTTTCTAAGCACAAGTTGTCAGTCTAGTGTAAACTGGTGGATTTCCAACCACTTCAATCCATTTGAGTAAATTCTATGCTCATCATCTCCGACATTATTAACAATATAGAATGTATAAGTTGAAAAGGTTTAGACTTCTCTGTAATTGGAACACATAAACACACTGTGTTTTATAGACATGTTGGAGAATAAGCAGATAGGGAGGGGAGAGAGGGTACCATCTTCAATTTATTTACGAGCAACTCTTGCCCTCCATGCATATTGTGTGGTGATTTAGCTTTTGTCAGCTTCATATATTCTGAAGAAGTTGGCAGCAATGACACTGCAGCCGCTCAAGTAAGCCTATCAAAATTTTTATTGAAAAGTAAATATGAGCTTCCTGATAAACCAAAAATGAAAAAGACAACTTAATCTTTTGAGATAATTTATCGAGAGCTAACGGTACACCTGGATCACAATTGCAAAAAACAGTAGGACAGCTTACTTTTAGAGTAAATACTATAATGAATTAATTATATGTACATCAAGTTTTGAGGATACATAATTTTATATATATGCATGTATATAATTTATTACAAATATTATATATTATTTTATTTATATAAATATATTATATATTTTATAAATATAAAATTATTTAGTTTTGATTTTTTTTTTATATATATGGATGTATTTATAATTTTATAAATATTAAATAGTATTTAATTTATATAAGTATATTATATATTTCATAATTATAAGATTAAATATATATTTTATATATATGTATATAGATATGTTTTAAATAATTTATATACATAAATGTATTTATATAATTTTTTATATGTATATAATTTTATAAATAATAAATAGTATTTAATTATTATGTATTTTATAAATATGAATTAATTATTTAGTTTTGATAATTATATATATATATATGTATATATAATTGTATAAATATTAAATAGTATTTAATTTATATAGGCATGTTATATATTTCATAAATATAAAATTATTTAATGTTAGATTAAACAAAAAAAAAAGAAATATATATATATATTTTATATATGTATATAGCTATGTAATTAATAATTTTATATACATAAATGTATTTATATAATTTTTTATATGTATGTAATTTTATATATATGTATATATAATTTTATAAATAATAAATAGTATTTAATTTATATAAATATATTATGTATTTTATAAATATGAAATTATTTAGATTTGATAATTTTATATATATGTATGTATATATAATTATATAAATATTAAATAGTATTTAATTTATATAGGTATGTTATATATTTCATAAATATAAAATTATTTAATTTTAGATATATAGATAAGTTATAAATAATTTTATATACATATATGTATTTATACAATTTTTTATATGTATATATATGTATGTATATATAATTTTATAAGTATTAGATAGAATTTAATTTATATAAATATGTTATGTATTTTATAAATATAAAATTATTTAAATCCACAAGCAACATCTTGATTAATGTGGTAAGCAATACTTCTGTCAACATAGAAACATATCCAATAAAATCAATTACCTTTGCACACAGGTTGAATGAGTATTGCTTGCGGGCACAATAATGTGAAACTTTTCAAGGCATGTAAAACTAATTTTTCCTCTGGATAATGCTTGCTAATCTTCCTAAAACCCCAGTCCGACAAGAGTCCAGCTCTGCCATCTGACCAGCTCTCAGAAATACTTTTGCTTTACCAATCTACAACACCAAACAGCATTAAGGGTGGCTTTATTGGATATCGAGAAGTACATTGAACAATAGTAAAAGCCATTAGGGCTTATGCAAGGACAGATCAAATAGTGCATAGTATGCACTAGAGATCTATATTAATAGAACACTGGGAAATGTGCATGAAGAGGTCAGATATTTATTAGGTCATTAAAACAGTATTTCTGGGATCAACTAACAAAGTGGGAAGCAAATACGGAAGACAGTCACAACTTCCAAACAATCCAAAAGAAAGTGATAATTGTATTTCTACAAAGCAGTGTATTGTGATTTCCATTTAAATAATGTGTAGAACTAGAGGGTTCAGAACTAAACCCTAAGCTCCAGGCCTACAACAATGATGAACAAAAGAGATAAAAATGAACAATAACATAAAAAATATTATAAAACAATCTAAAAGCACATAATACTCGCACAAGGACATCAAACACAGGAAATGTGTAAACAAGTGATTTCTCTATGTAAATGCTATAAAACTAGCAAATATGCCATGCAAAACAAGGCAAAATAGCTCTCTGTTGAAGAGTTATCACACCACCAAACTCACATTTTTTCTAGTCCTCAAGCAAAAAACAGAAAGAAAACATCAAACAAAAGACTCTACAACACAACAAACATCCCATAGCCAGGCTCACATCTAGCACAATTTGTCCCATACATCTCAGAAGTTATAAAACTTGTTGGACAATGAGCAAGTATCAACAAGGCACACAACTAATGATTCAACTCATGCACAAAAATCTATCACAAGTGTAATATTCCGTGTGTGTGTGCAAAGTCTCACCACCTACTTGAGTGAGTAACCTAGACTCAAATGCACCCCCTCGGACTAAGCACTCGTTCATGCCTCTCATAGGTTTGCTTTTCGTCGCCCTCTCCACTAATGTAGGTTATGATGATCATGGAATCAATAGGACTTATGAGCTTGTAACGTAAGGCTTGGGCTAGGAGGGTAGGAAATTTGGATAGAATAGCTTACACTTAACCATAGCACTTCCTCTTTCATGGACATGAGCACATCAAGATATAGCATCAAAACACCAACCACATGTATTTATACAACTTCCCTCACAACGGAACTCTTTGTTTTTCTTTTTCTTTTTCTCTCTCTTTTTTCTTTGCCATGCTTAGGCATGTTTTTTTAATTGGCCTTTATGAGGTTAGGCCACTTTGTACTTTCATGCCTAAGTTTCATGGATTTTTTCTTTCTTTTCACTTTTTTTTTTTATTGCTTCTTTTTCTTTTGAATTTTTTAACTTTTCATGCTTTCGTAGATTCTCTTTTTTGCTTCATCTCCATAGCATACTATATTTAGAGCTCGTAACGAATAAGTGCCATGTAAATAGGGACAAAAACGTTAGTTGTGATTAAGTGGCTAGGCATTATAGAGGCTAAATCAAACGAAGAGGTAGACATTAGGCTCGAACAAGGTGCTAGAGATAAATGATTAAGGGTAGGAATCAAAGGCTCAAACGGTCCAAAGATGGCCTAAATCATTTTCCTATCACATCATTCCCTAGGATTTCGCCTCGAGATTGATTCAAGCAAATTCTGGTTGGCACTCCCTCGTACTCATCCTAAGGAATGCACTATCATCTAAGCACACTCCACTCTCCTAAGTATGAGACATCGTGCGCAAAAATGGATGTTCACACCTGATCAAAAATCCATACAATGAGTCTAGCATTTATTGGAACCAAGCTTGTACCATCACAAATCCAACAAATCCAACAAAACCAATATCATCATAGAACATGGACCAAATATGCATCAATATGATCCCAATCCAAGGGATGACAAAACGAAAGAAACACACACACAAGAAAAAAGAAGAGGTCCAAAACAAATTCAATAACCCAAAAACCAGAACATGCTGAAATGAAGAACAATTAAAGGCAATAAACAATAAAGTGCACTAATTAACCCAAGAAATCAAGATATCAACATTGAGCAATAAAACTCAAAACTAACCTACAAAACAAATATAAATACTGAAGCATGTTAAGCAGATAGGTACAGGCCAAAATATAAAACATTGAAAGCTCAAAATATACTTCCCAATCCCCATCAAAACATGTCAAAACAAAAATCAAACCCTCCCCCAAACCTAAGTGGCACATTGCCTCAATGTGTGATGAAAAAAATAAGCAAAGGGGAAAGAAAGAACTCCCTGCTTTGCCTCGCTTTTGTGGGTTCGTCATCATCACTAGGGGAAGGTCGAGAATGGAATGAGTGAAGAAGTATTGCACCCCATAGATCATGCCATAATCTGCAAGTGCTTGACTACATAGTCCTGGCAGTCCAGCTCTAAAAAGACATCATTCTTGACTTGGCTAAGCCTCAAGTCAACCACATAACTGACTGTAGCTTATTCAAGCTCCTTTGGTCAAGTTTGACAAGGTCCAGCCTCAGGCGCCTCGAGTGCATAATCACCAATGATACCTCTTAGGGAATACCATTACCAAAAACCATAATGTGTGAACTGAAACAGAATCCACCAATTAATCAGTCAAGCATTTTGAAAACTGAACAGGAGAAAAGATCTTAAATACCATAGTGTAAATGAACAACTTCAGCGTTAGATTCTTATTTTTCTGTTTCTCTCTCTCTCCACAAATAGGGTAGTCAAGTAATAAAATAACAACAATATATGATACGATGGGGTGGTTCTTTCTCAACATTATGGATGGAGCATAATTTTTCAAGAAGATACAACCGAAGACAAGAATCCAAATGAGATATAGGTGCTGGAAACAATTTTTCAATTAACACAAATAAGCAGCACAGTTCAAGATATATAGTCCACAAAACTCCACCAAATAGCATAAATACAGGGGTATGATTATATTCAGACAACTTTGAAAAATAATATGATGAACTATGACTTAAAGTACAATCCTATCAAGAAAACTCTTTATGGTGGCATCTTTCTCGCTGACTTCCATATCCTTTTGCTACAATATTTCCATCAGCGGCCTTTTCAATTTATGGAGTTCCGATGCTTCTGTTGTAAACCTCTTCAATCTTTTGATTTTACCACCCAAACACAAACTTTGACTAGTTAATAATCGTCTAATAAGCCACCAGAATAAGTTACATACAAACTTACAGATTGAAGGAGGAGTTGGGGCTTCTCGAATTGGAGTTGTTCAAGTTCAGAAGTGCGCTCTTCAAGGGAAGAGGTGAGTTCTGAGTACTGCCGCTGAAGGGAGGCGTACATTGCAGATAGAAGCGGTGTCAGCTCCGCCTTGATCGTTTCGAGTTGACCGTAGAGTTTCTGGATAAATGCTTCTGTCTTCTCCGCCACCAAACCCACGTCATCTGAGCACCACTGGAATTTTTCCTCCCATGTAAACATCTCCATCTCGTTCTTGTTCTATCTCATTCAAAATGCAAAACAGGGTTATCTTGAATGAAAATCTACCATGCCCTAGTTATTTGTTAATTGTAGGAGCAAATGTTCTGTCTCTTTCTTTCTTCTGTCAAGAATTCTGGCTTCAATCGAGAACTACCAAACTCAATGAGAATCGTTGCAAATTCTAGTGAATTGTTGAAGAAAGGAAAGAACTGAGAGAGATGAAGAAACACTGAAGAAGACGAGGGGGTTGGGGTGGGAGACGGAGAGAGAGAAGAAGAAAAAGACAAGCTGAGCATTTTTTTGACCGTTTTACAAATTTTGAAAAATAAGTGCCGTTCGGTTTTATTTTTCATTCTCATTTTTTACTTTTATTATTTTCCAAATTTAAAATATAGTTAATAAAAGTAAATTTATATTTGTATAGATTTTTGAAAAAATAATTTTAAATAATAAAAAATTATTAAAATAAGATTTGAGAATGAAACCGAAAGGTCATGCATTTAATTGAATTAAACCCCCGTCATAAACCAACAGCAGTTTGGAAATGTTTTCATTTTCCATTTTGTCTTCAAGATTTTGAAAAATTAAAAAAATAATTATAATTTTGAAAATAAAAATATAATTATATTTAAATATTTTGTCTAAAAAAAATATTAGGATATGTATGTAGTTCAAAATTTGTGTAATTTATATTTTTTATGTTTAAAAATATTTATATATTTTATTTTTTTAAAATGATAATGAATATTTTATGTTAATCAAATTTGAATTTAATTTATATGATAATAGAATAACAAAATTAATTTAAAATAAATTAAAAATAAAAATAAGAAATATTTTCAATAAAAATTATATTAATCAATAATTTTTAATTTTTAATTGCTATCGAAAATAAAAAGAGGATATGAAAATAAAAACAAAAGAACACTAAATTTGAGCCAGAGAAAATGCTAGAAAGCGTACCTAAGCCTATCAATGAAGGGCAACTTTCAATTTAAATCCATGTTCAAAATATACTCAATATTAAAATTTTATATTGCCCCTTTATTGATGATAACATTTGGGTTGTTTTTGTCAATGTGTGAGATGCTCATATTGCCCCCCCAAGAAAATGAAGCCTGCCCAAAATGTCGTCATTCTCTCAATCTTTTTTCCTTTTTTTGATTGGTCTCTCAATCAATTAATCAATATACATATATATATATATACATATCAATATTATAGTTAAAAATATAATTATATATTATTTTAATTTCATGTGAAAGTGAATTTATATTCTCAATATGCTAGATGGTATAAAATTGAAAACTTTTTCATAAATTCATAATATATGAATGTCAAAGATAACAAAAAGTTATGCTTTTCACAATTGATATGAGATAGCCTAACAGACCCAGTCCAATAACTGTCAACCAGATAAAAGATGCGATGTGAAACAACCCAGTTACCTGTTAGGTCCAACTAGTTGTAGGCTGACCATGTTATCCACCGTTACGAGCATCAGCAGTCACTGCAGTCGATTGAATCATGGTCAACCTCTATTGAGGATGTTTGTTCGGCACCCAGTGGGGAAAATACTTGAATACAACAAAATACCATTCAGTTGACCAGAGTCTATATGAATGTCTCACAGACAGATACTTATATTGATAAGTGAGGTCGAACATACGAGACCGTCTCTCTGCCGCATTAAATGCTCAAGCAGGCAGTGTGCTTCCTCATTAATGGCGCATGCCCCCACCAGTACCACCTACTCTACCATACCTAGCTAGTGCGTGCTTTCAGTGTACCACCTTATCCTGGGAAGTCGGAAATGTCGCCACTTGGAACAGTATAAAAATTGGAAAAGACTTAAAGGTCCTAAAGCAAGGACAAAAGCTCTTTCTGTGCAACAGGGGCATCAGGGACATATCAATTATACCGGGAAGGCTATAAATAGCCCATTCTCAACCCTCAGTAAGGTATGCTTATTATTATATAAAGCGCCCACTCTGTTACTCTGTCTTCTAGTCGATTATACTAACCTAAGCGTTGAAGTGCCTTAGCCGAATGCTCCTCGGCAAGCCTGGCGTTTGCTATTAGTTGCTAATTATACCACATAAGAGCGCACTTATTAAGGATGGTGCGGAATACCTTATAATAAGCAGCCTCACTTACTTAAAAAGAGCTCCATTAGTGCCAAAAGGTTGTCCAGATGCTCCTAAAGGTCAGTCGTACCATCAAACTCCTGTATGTTGGCATTCTTCATACCTATGGGGGTTGACTTCACCAGGATGGATAGATAAGAAAGGTTGTATCTTGAGAGAGCGATGACCAAGGCAAGGTACTCGCTTTTTGCTCTTCCTGGGCGCTAGGGTATGACTGAGTAAGTCAGATTTTCCCTTGCAGGGGCAATCGCCATAACTGGTTAGCTCAAAGGGAAGACTGCACATCCATATATTGAGCTAGAAGAGGGACAATGCCTTGTCCTTCATTCTTCATTCTTTCTGTCCCCATTCTTGCTTCATGGTGCCACTTGAGTGCTGGATCTCAAGCTCTAAATCTCATATGTATTCTTAACATTCCTTGCTTCAAAAGGGTGTTTCTACAAACGACACCAAGATGATTCTGTAAAGAAATGTAGTAAGGTCCTTTTCCAAAAATTAGCTAATTGAATTAGGCTTCTGCTTATGGAACATGCTTGCGTAGATTTAAAGCTTGAGTTTTTTTATAAATGATTAAATGCCCTTTTTGGTTTTGAAAACTTAGGATTGGGTGCCCATCTTGGTGAACTTAATTTGTTAGGTTTATTGAACCTTTTTCCTATTTATTTATGTAGGTAGTAAGACTTTTTTACTCTTTGAATCTTATTTTCCACATCAAATAGGTATAGGAAGCATGGTCCATTCATCATCACCCAACAAGATAAGTTTACTATATTCCATACCTTGAAAAATTAAGGATAAGATCAATTAATGTGCTCTTATAAAAACAAAGACTAGAGATAGAGTGGAAATTGAAGATCTATTTGAAATGACATATCAGAATGATATAGCATCACATGTTGATACAATAACTCATGATGGGTTTGTGGATGGCTTGATATATTGTACCCATCCTTTAAAGATGTGGATGAGTTAGATGTACAACATATTGATGTTGCCGGTAGTAATGATGATGAGGATAAATTTGATAAAGAACTAATGAATCTGCCAACTTTTATGAAGATTGAAGTACATTGTTGGTATGCATTTTAATCTTATTTTGATATAATTTGATTCATATTAAAATCTATTTGCTGATGTTGAATGTTTTAATTGCAAAATATAGTTTATTATACTATTATTGCAATGTACTGATTTTTTATTTTTAATTTTTACTAATGGGTTGACCCATCAAGCAGCTGACCCCACACTACCTAACATGTAGGGGTACCAGTCGAGGTGAGTCCATTCATCGAGTTGGAGCACCTCTCAAACTCGATCTCCTAGTGATCACCCTCAACTCATGATCAGCCCCACCACCTTTAACCTCTCCATAAATGGAGGCATTTATCATTATGCTTACCAAATGCCTTCCTTTCCTACCACATTTATCCTCATCCTCTTCATTTTCATTACCATCAACCTCTTTTGCTGCTGTGAGGTCATCCACTTTACCCCCCACAACAACATTCCTCTCACACCATGTCCCAACTTTCTCATTACATTAACATTCGTCCTCACCATCTTCATCACCATTAGGATCTAAACCATCCATCACTGATCACTGTAGATAGTGCATCTACTGGCCAGACTATGTGGGAGAGAGGATTAGCATCCCCATTCTAAAGTTATGATAAGGTATACTATGTCTTGAGGGATGTAGTGGGTTGGTAAAAATTTAAATTATAATGTATAATGTTGTATTTTTTATTTCATCATACGTATTGATATAGGATGGCCCACAGTAGCCCAAATCAGCGAGGCCCAACACCCAGTCAACGGCCTAGGACCTAAGCGACTTGTCGACCCTGTTCGACCAATCCACAAGGCGCTCCATGGCCCTTGGAGCCGCTCGACCATTATCTACCCCTCTTATCGTCGATTCTCAAGTCGAGCCCTGCACAGTACTCTGCCACCGCATTAAATGCATTGACTGGCAGCACGCCTCCGCATTAATGGCGCATGCCCTCCCCTCACCGTCTGACACAGCAGATGCCGCAACAGTGTACCATCTTGTCCTACAGCACAAAAGGACATCCAGCTGGCAATATTAAAACGGGAAAATTGACCAATTACCCCTGGTAGGAAGCTGGAGGTCCCTGGGGTAAGCCAAGGGCTTCCCTGATATTTCCTACAAGGGGGAGAATATAAAAACCCCTCAACCTTACCTCTCACAGGTATGCACTCATACACTCAAAAGCCCATATATTCCGCTGCTCGATTAAAGAGATCAAATATACTGACTTGAGCGTCGGAAGGCCTAAGCCGAGGGTCACTCGGCTAGCCTAACGTTTACTGTGATTGCAGGATTCCAATCCCAAATAAATCCAGAAGATCAATACACCAGATTGTGATTCATACCCGGATCCATATCCGTCATCGAAATCGAACCCTTATAATTTGGCGCCGTCTGTGGGAAACAAGGAATCCTCTATCGAAAATGGTGAACACTACGCGAGCCCTATTAGGGAGGGAAGAGAACCGGAGATCTAGCTCTTCCGCTCCCCGCCAGAACCAAGGACAAGACGAGCAAGCACCCAGTATGCAGCCGGAACCTATATTCACTCTCACAATACCTCAGCTGATGCAACTCATCAGCGAGCAAATCTCAGCACAGATTTCTGCCCAGCTTTCGGCCGCACTAAATAGACATGCTGTGCAACCAGGGTCGGTGGCCAGTGCCACATCTCAGTCAGCAGGCCCGAAAAAGGCACGACCAGAAGAGTACGCACAGATACCGGAGTCCTTTAGACGTCCATCCCGGAGAGAAGGAAGCCCGGGCCATTTTCCAAGGGAGGCAGCCCGCCCACCGCCGAGGGAGGAGGTAGCAGACTCCGTAGACCACGACGTTCGGCCCCTTTGAGCCCCGCAGCGCGATAGGGCCGGGCGTTCCAGAGTCAGACAAAACCAGGACCAGCAAGAGTGGGAAGAAGTCTCTTACCAGGTGCAACAGCTGAATAAGCGCCTGGAGGAACTTTCGAAGAGGAATGCTGATAGGACCATGCAACCAGAGATGCCTTCAAGATTCCGGAGGGAACGCGACTCCCCTTTTGTCCAGGAAATCATCGATGAGCGCATTGCCATTGATGCGAAGATCCCCACCGGGCTCCCGAGGTATGACGATTCCACGGACCCAAATGAGCATCTGATGCAATTTGAGCATATGATGCAGTTGCATGGGCACAACGAGTATATACATGCAAAGATGCTCGTGACCACTTTCCAGGGCATGGCCCTAGACTGGTTCGTGAAGTTGGAACCGGCATCCATCTTCTCATACGACCAGTTATGTGACAAGTTTTTTCACCAGTTCGCCAGCAGGAGGAAGGCGAAGCTACCGCACACCCACCTGCACACAGTAAAGCAGGCTGAGGGCGAGTCTTTATGGGACTTCTTCACCAGGTTCAACACTAAGGTGTTGAAGATAGACAGCCCCAGGATAGAATTTTTGATCGATGTGCTATTTCTGGGACTAAAGCACAAGGAATGCGCCAATACTTTGGTCCGCGCGCAGCCAAGAACGATGGAGGAGCTCCTCGACCTCGCCGAGAGGTACATGACCCAGGAGGAGATGAACAAAATGAAATATGGCAGCATGAAGGCCGATAAGAGAAAAGGCAAGGAGAAAGAGGAGAAGCAGAATAGGGAGGGGCGCCGCTCCCCAATCAAATGTTTCCATGACTACACCCCACTCTCCATGCCAAGGAAGGAAGTACTCTTCGCCATACAACATGATAACCTGCTTAAAAAGCCTCAAAAAATCACAGAAACTGAGGTTATGAAGAAGTCCGGAAAGTACTGCCATTTTCACAAGCAAAAAGGGCATGACACCGAGGACTGCTTCAATTTTAAGGATGAGATAGAGAGGCTGATTAGGCAGGGGCATTTGAAAAAGTTTGTTGAAGAGAGAGGTCGACGAGAGGAGGGGGCGACCGACCGAACTCCCCGTAGAGAAAGGCCGATCAGCCCGCAACGGAAGGACAAGGGAAAGAAACCAGCCCGAGAAACCCACCCGCCCATTAGAGGTGTCATCGACACAATTACCGGGGGGCCTGCAGGAGGAGACTCCCGAAACGCAAGGAAGCAAACCCAGAGGCAACTTGACTCGACCAAACCTTCTAAGGTCGAAACAGTGTTCCAGTTGACAACCAGCACCGAGCCGATCTCGTTCACCGATGCAGACTTAGACCACCTCGTGGGTCAGGCCACTGACCGGCAGCTCGACAAACATCATATTCCTATCGACCTTGAACAGAATGAACCTGGGCAAACTGAAATTTGATCCAGTCAGGACTCCCCTAGTTGGATTCGGAGGATCAGAGATTATACCAGAAGGGTCGATTAGCCTATCCACTACATTCGGGCAGGGACATCGCAGCCGAACTTTGATGATCAACTACTTAGTGGTTGATGCCCTCTTTGCTTACAATGCCATTGTTGGTCGACCAGCCCTGAATGACTTCAGAGCCATCGCATCCACATACCACATGAAAATAAAGTTCCCGACCCCCGCGGGAGTTGGTGAGCTTTTATACAACATCAAAGATGCCTGGCGTTGTTACACAATCTCCGTGGATTCCAGCGGGCAGAAAAATAGACCATAATTGAAGGCCTCGGGGGACGCCCTTGTAGCGAAACCTGAGGAGGGACCTTCATCGAAAAAGAGGAAGTTGGAGGACGCCAGGGTCGAGCCAACGGGAGAATTCAAAACAATTGAGCTCGAGCCAGGGAACCCCGACAAGACAACAAGGATCGAAGCTGATATGAGGGATCGACTGGAATGCCTTATGGTCGACTTCCTCCGACGCAATATCGACATCTTCGCATGGAAAGCTGCCGATCTGCAGGGCATCGACCCCGACATCATTGTCCACAGGCTCAACGTAGACCCTGCCCACAAGCCAATCCGACAGAAGAAGAGAACTTTCAATGCCGAGCAGACACAGATCATCGAGGAAGAGGTTGGCAAACTTCTAGAGGCTGGTTATATTGTTGAAATCCAATATCCTTCTTAGCTTTGTAATGTAGTCCTTCTTCCCAAGAACGAGGGAAAATGGAGGATGTGTAATGATTTCACATATTTGAATAAAGCATGTCCTAAGGATCCTTACCCCTTGCCTCGTATTGATTTACTTGTTGACTCCACGGCTGGTTGCGAATTGCTTAGCATGATGGATTCATTTCAAGGTTACTACCAAATATTCATGGCACCTAAGGACAGGGATAAAACTGCTTTTGTTGTCCCCAATGGGGTATATTGCTTTTTGGTCATGCCGTTTGGACTTAAGAATGCTGGCACAACTTACCAAAGATTAGTTAACTTCATGTTCAAGAATGAAATTGGGAAATCAATGGAGGTTTACGTCGATGACATGATTGTGAAAATAAAGAAAGCAGAAAGCCACTTGGTTGACCTGAGCCACACATTTTCCATTCTGAGAGCTTTTGGTATGAAGCTCAATCCTAACAAATGCACATTCGGGGTTCGAGGAGGAAAATTCCTGGGATATATGGTCAGTCAGAGAGGTATCGAGGCCAACCCACAGAAAGTTCAAGCAGTTCTAGACATTTTTCCACCGCGCACCGTTCGAGAAGTTCAACGCCTTATGGGCAAATTATTGCTTTGGGCAGGTTCATAGCTAGGCTGGCAGACAAGAGCCTACATTTATTCAAAATCTTGAGAAACACAAAGAAATCAGGATTCAAGTGGGACGAACACTGTGACCAAGCTTTGATCGACCTCAAGCAACACCTCTCTTCACCACCTCTCATCGCCAAGCCTGAGCTCGGGGAAATCTTACAGTTATATCTGGCGGTCTCTTCAGCTTCAATCAGTTCAGTGTTAACAACGATGAGAGCTGGAAACCCTTGTCCAGTTTACTACTGCAGCAAGGCCCTTCAGGGGCCCGAACATAACTATTTGGAGAAGTTCGCCTTGGCCCTAGTCACGTTAGCAAGAAAACCGCGGCCCTATTTCCAATCCCATACAATTGTGGTACTAACGAACCAGCCGCTAAAGCAGGTGTTGTCGAAACTAGACACTTCGGGTCGACTCACGAAATGGGCTATCGAACTAGGAGAATTCGACATCCAATTCCAAACCCGAGCAGCAATAAAAGCGCAAGTGCTGGCGGACTTCATCCTCGAGAGAGTCGATCTCCCGGTTCAAGAGATGGAAGACGCACCTTGGTGGACCCTACATGTTGACGGGTCCGCGACATCTACTGGAGGAGGAATAGGCGTATCCCTCTGATCCCCGCTGCTCGAAGACTACGATTTTGCAGTAAAACTCGACTTCCCAGTCACTAATAATGAAGCTGAATATGAGGCACTTATTGCAGGAATGCGCATGGCCATAGACTGTGGGGTCGAAAGGATAGCGGCCTTTACTGATTCACAGTTGGTCACGGAGCAGGTCGAGGGAAACTTCGACGCGAGAGAAAATAAAATGGCACAATATCTTGCGGAAGTCCGGCAGCTACGGCAGAGGTTCTGAGATTTTTCATTAAGCTAAGTTCCCCGATCAGAAAACGCGCGAGCAGACGTGTTTTCCAAGCTGGCAAGCTCGACGAAAGGCACAAGAGAAAGAACCATAACATTTCTTATCGCCAACCAGCCTTGCATCTCGGCTGCCGGCCGGGGTTTGGTCGGGTGCCTCGAAGACGCAACACATTCTTGGCAGCACCCGATCAAGCTTTATTTGAGCCATGGTTCCTTACCCGATGATGAGAAGCAGGCTCGTAAACTAAAGGGCTTGGCGCCCAAATATGCACTGGATGATCACGGACAGTTGTACAGAAGATCAATCGCAGGACCGCCGCTGAGATGTTTAAATCCCGAACAGGCAAAGAAAGTGCTGCAGGAAATACATGCAGGCATCTGTGGAAACCACTCGGGAGGCCGATCCCTGGCACATAAGATCACACGATATGGGTATTTCTGGCCCACTTTATTGAAGGATTCTGTTGACTTTGCTAGGAAATGCCCATCTTGTCAGGTACATTCGAACATGCAACACCAACTAGCCGCACCCATGACAAATGTTGATATCGCTTGGCCATTCAATCAGTGGGGCATCGACATAGTCGACGCGCTCCCAAAGACCACCGGCCAGCGGAAGTTTATCATAGTGGCCATTGAGTACTTCACAAAATGGGTGGAAGCTAAAGCAGTCCCGAAGATCACTGATGCGGCCATCAAGAGTTTCATATGGAAGAATATTGTTTGCCGTTTCAGGCTGCCTAAAATCCTCATCTCAGATAACGGCACCCAATTCCAAAGCAAAAATATAAGAAGATGGTGCGAGACCTTAGACATTGCGCAGCATTTTACTTTAGTGGGAAATCCGCAAGCCAATGGACAGACCGAAGTGACCAACATGATGTCCTCGATCACATTAAGAGTTGAATAGCGGCAACGGGAACCAGCTGGGCGGACGACCTCCCGGGAGTCCTTTGGGCCTACAGAACCACCCCTCGAACAGCTACAGTTCAAAGCCCTTACAGCCTAGTCTATGGATCCGAAGCAGTGGTCCCGTCAGAACTAATCCAGCACATCGCTAGAGTGATCCACTATAATCCAACAGCAAATACATCGGAGAGGGTACTGGACCTAATAACTATAGACGAGAAGCGCCTAGCGGCTTACAACAGAATGCAGAGGTACCGCTCAAAGATGGCGGACCGCTATAACAAATCGGTACGTCCGTGAAATTTCAAGGTGGGTGATCTCATCTTAAAGAAAATGGAAGTGTCAAGGCCCGTCAGCAAGCTTGACCCGAAGTGGGAAGGGCCGTACTCAGTCATCAAAGTGTCGAAACACAACGCCTATCGATTAGCGGATGTTGCAGGTCGTGAGCTGCCTCGACCGTGGAATGCGGTAAATCTAAAAAAGTTCTTTGTATGAGCTGTTCATTGGCATCTTTTGTATTGAGTAAAGAACAATCAAGTTCCATTATGATTAAAAGGCACGTGACGACCGCAGCAAAACCTTAGTCGACCCCGTAGTCGACGAAAGGCTTAAATCTCATCAAGTCAAGGCGAGGAGCCGCGACCACTTTAGTCGACCCCGTAGTCGACGAAAGGCTAAAACGCATCAAGTCAAGGCGAAGAGCCGCGACCACCTTAGTTGACCCCGTAGTCGACGAAGGGCTTAAATCTCATCAAGTCAAGGCGAAGAGCCGTGACCACCTTAGTCGACCGCGTAGTCGACGAAAGGCTAAAACGCATCAAGTCAAGGCGAAGAGCCGCGACCACCTTAGTCAACCCCATAGTCGACGAAAGGCTTAAACTCAACAAGTCAAGGCGAAGAGCCGCGACCATCTTAGTCGACCCCGTAGTCGAAGAAAGGCTAAAACGCATCAAGTCAAGGCGAAAAGCCGCGACCACCTTAGTCGACCCCGTAGTCGATGAAAGGCTAAAATGCATCAAGTCGAGGCAAAGAGCCTCGACTAAGGCACGACCACCTTAGTCGACCCCGTAGTCGACAAAAGGCTTAAATCTCATCAAGTCAAGGCGAAGAGCCGCGACCACCTTAGTCGACCCCGTAGTCGACGAAAGGCTAAAACGCATCAAGTCAAGGCGAAGAGCCGCGACCACCTTAGTCGACCTCGTAGTCGACGAAAATTCTTAACAAACTGGAGTCGAAGCCCCTGATGCAGGATAGCAAAATCGACGTCACACTTGCAGAAAAGCCGCTAAGGCTCGAAGTCGAGCCCCATCGACAAATTCATTTACACTTTACTAATCATAAATGGCGACAAAGTTCAAGTTATCTTGCAATAGAGAAAAATAGTGTTCGAAATTGAACAGCTGGCAGATGAAAGGCAACAAATTTTATTTCATTCTCAAGAAGCCTCAACGAGGCATGTACATCAAAATAAAAACAAGTATTACAAGTCCTAGCTAGAACTGCCAGACCCTTCGAGGGGTAAGGCGGGAGCAGAAGCAGACCGGGGCTCAGGCGGTGCCATGGCAATGGGCATTGCCGCGGTGACTGGGCAAGAGGGACAGGCGGCAAAAGACATAAACAGCCGCTCGGTGGCTGGGAAGAAAGAGGCAGTGTCGGCCTGGCCTTCGGAGATTTCATAGACGAGATCACCGGCGAACTCGAACTCTCGACCCATAGCCTTCACTTTCTTTTGGAGGTCTGCCTTTTGCCTCTCTTCAATAGTCATGTCGATCTCTTTCGTTGCCTCTACCTCGGCTTCGGCCTCGTCGACATCTTCATCACCAATTGGGCACAACTGCTCGTCGAAAGCAAGGCCCATCTTCGAGCGATCTTCGTCGCTAATCGCATAGCCCAGGTGCCGCATTTGTGCAATAGCCTTATTAAAGGCACTTCGGGCATCGTCCAGGGCCAGCACCACGCTCGCATCCTGAAAGGCGGGGCTCACCATGAACTGTTGTACCGCCTCCTTGCGAATCTCTAGCACTACCCGCTCGAACTCTGTCCAGGCCTCGACCAGGCGCTCGCCTCGATCGGCCGTCCTACCAAATTCGTAGGCGACATGGATGTCCAGTTCAAGTTTTTTCAGCTTCGCCTCCATCTTTGTCTGCTCCGTCACCGCCAGCAGGACTTGCCTATCTTTCACCTCCATTATTTCAGCGTATTTGGCATTCTCCTTCTGCACTTCCTTGAGCCACAGTTGGGATGACTCCAGCTGGGCCTTCAATGTTTCGGCATCGCCGCCAGCGTCCAACTGTTCACGATCAGCGAGCGCCAGCTCGGAACGGCGCGACCTGAAACATAAAAATCATTACTATCCATGCAGCGAAAATCGATTACACAAGTTTACAGCTTAGGGGATCTCACCATGTTCGCATGATATGCAACCTCGCACAACGCCCCGGGCTGACTCAAGCCCATTATCCTCCTTTAGTCAGCCAGGAACTGACCAGCCAACAACCATTTCAAGGGGTCGACCCCATTTGGCCCAGATCCATGTATATAGGACGAGTCGTCCACAAGTAGGCTAGGGTTCAACCCGAAACGAGGAGACGGGAACTTCCTCAGGCTGAATAAGGTCTCCGCACCTCGATCCCCGAAGAGATCGTTTCCCGTCGGCATCCCCGACCCGGCGCCCTTCGATTTTCCTTTCCCCTTTCCAGCAGCAGCAATCTTTTTGGGCTGGGGCCCACTTTGGTCGCCTATGGGTCGTTTTCCCCGACCCGCGTCTCTCTCGACCGCTATTACTCGACCAGGCGAGGGGGTCGGGGATGGCGCATGGGCCGCAGCTTGTCGGCGTGGCTCGTCGACTCTTGTTGAGACACAGCGCCTTATTTGCGCTGTTGGTTCCTTTCAGCGCAAGCCAGTGCATTAGCCCTTGATCGGTTCATGATTTCGTCCCGATCTGCAAAGAGCAAACACAACAGATGCCAAATATAGAAATGAACGCAGCTAAACAACAAAGCATGGCACACATTTCATCTACCTATCTCATAGTCATCTGCAAAATTTAGAGGGGCTGACGACAACCCAGCCAGCACTAACTGCTGCTCCTCGAGGAATACAGTGGCCTCCACGGGACCAAACCCGACCAGATCCCTCACGAAGGTGTTTGGCCAAGTAGGGGTGCGATTCCCTGGTATTTCAACCTGCCCCCCCAACCACTTTCGAGGAATGTCAAACCCCCCTTCACCCGAATGAAGAAATAACGTTTCTTCCACTCTTGCCCATATGAAGAGGAGGGAGCCACGAGAAACTTGCGGCGAGGTTGAGCAGTTAGATAGTAAAATCCCGACTCCTCGGAACTACCAGATTTTCGTGACATGCACAGATAGAAGAGGTTCGAAAAATTTTTGAAATTGGGGGCCTGATCGAAGAGATGCATCAAAACTAAGAAACTGCAGAGGGTGGCAAAGCAGTTGGGTAATAGCTAAGTTATGCACACTCGAAGACCCCTAAGTAGGCCTATCATACTATCACCTAAGGGGAACCTCAACCCAAATTTTAGTGCATCCTGGAATACTGTTATGCAACCGGCGGGAGCGCGGTGCATTCGACCAGGAGGCCCGGGGGTTAATAGTTGATATTCAGGAGGAATATGGTAAAGCTCCATCAGGCGCACCAAATCCGTAGGAGTCATTACGAAAACTATCTCACTATAGTGGCCCGGGGTGAATAATCTCCCACGAGAATGGGGTACCCGGCTGGGCCCAGCTTCCCCACCACGCGCGCTGCTCGAGCTCTCGAGCTCCCGGAGCTCGAGCTACTCGTACCGGAACCACCGCCGGACAATCCACCAGAAGGAGCAGGAAACTCCCTACGCCCCTCAGACAGGGTGGCCTTACTGTCCCCTCCCTGGCTACCCTCAGAACTGAATAACCCAAGCATCTTCTTCAAAAGAAAAATAAAGAGAAAGGATTCGGAGAAATGAAGAGGTGGATGAGCACTTACTGGATACGAAGGTTAAGCCCACAAAATCTGAGAAGCGAATGCAAAGTTTAGGGAGTCTTGCAGCGAAAGATATCTCCTAAAGGCTCTCGAAAATTCTGAAGCAGTAAAAGCGAAAATGGGCAGAATCACATTAAGCTTTTATAGGAAGGAGGACGCGGTTTCCCAAGCATCCAGGCGCGGTTACCCAAACGTCCGCATTAATGGACGGAGACGTCACGCCGCCCCACGCGTGCTACGATGTAACCGCTCAGCAAGCGCGTAGTACTCTAGCAAATTTTCAAAAACCCTGGTCGATGATCGCTAATGTTTGCTACTTCCCAACGCCGCTCGTCGATTCCTTGTTCGGCCTTGCGAAGTGGGGGGACTTATGATATAGGATGGCCCACAGCGGCCCAAATCAGCGAGGCCCAACACCCAGTCAACGGCCCAGGACCCAAGCGACTCGTCGACCCTATTCGACCAATCCACAAGGCGCTCCGTGGCCCTCAGAGCCGCTCGACCATTATCGACCCCTCTTATCGTCGATTCTCAAGTCGAGCCCTGCACAAGTACTCTGCCACCGCATTAAATGCGTTGACTGGCAGCACGCCTCCGCATCAATGGCGCATGCCCTCCCCTCACCGTCTGACACAGTAGATGCCGCAACAGTGTACCATCTTGTCCTATAGCACAAAAGGACATCCAGCTGGCAATATTAAAACGGGAAAATTGACCAATTACCCCTGGTAGGAAGCTGGAGGTCCCTGGGGTAAGCCAAGGGCTTCCCTGACATTTCCTACAAGGGGGAGAATATAAAAACCCCTCAACCTTACCTCTCACAGGTATGCACTCATACACTCAAAACCCCATACATTCCGCTGCTCGATTAAAGAGGTCGAATATATACTGACTTGAGCGTCGGAGGGCCTAAGCCGAGGGCCACTCGGCTAGCCTAACATTTACTGTGATTACAGGATTCCAATCCCAAATCAATCCAGAAGATCAATACACCGGATCGTGATTCATACCCGGATCCATATCCGTCATCGAAATCGAACCCTCATCACACACACACATATATATATATTGATTTGCTTTTTACTCTTGTGAACTTTATGTAGGTATCTATCCTTACTTGATTGTACTAAGTTCTTGACTAGAGTTACAAATTAAAGAACAAGATACAGGAGCTATACAAAAACTTGGATGGATATTTTTTCGAGGTTTTGTCAAATGATGTTCCAAGAGTGGAAGGTATTCATTTATTATTGTATATTTTAGTATACATATCCATATATGTAACATATTATACTAACATCTTTACTTCATTTGTTTTATAAAGATATGTTTATTGGGACACTCAACAGCCGGAGGTCGATATGTGGATGCAGTCTGTTGGGAGGGCTCAACAAGAAGGGTTAAGTGTATGGATTGCGATACCATCAACCATCCATCAGCTACTATGCGCTCTATATGAGTCTCCATCCACAGAGCTGAAGCCCATTTTTAGGCACAGTTAAAGGAGATGTAAAGAAGGTTGTTGAGCTAGATCAAGTCGTGCGAGAGTGGATCAGCCATGATCATGATCGTACTATGTAGCCTACCACAGATATTACAAATGAGTTCCGATAGATAGCAGATTTGACGCAACTCATGATCAATAACAAACACTATCATTACTCATGATTTAGATCTAATTGATGCACAATACATTTCCTTCAGCATCTTCTGTGCTACGTCCAACTCCATCTTCCGTTGCACGCGAGCAGCATCCTCGAGGTGATAGTCTTATGACTACATAGATGATGAGGATGTTGTCGGTGGCTTTTAGTTTTGATTTAGTTTTACTATTTCATGTAGATATGATTACTTTTGATGCAGTATAATAATGGATATCTATATATTTTTTTTCTTTTGTTATTTGATCTTTTGGATATTACTGAATATTTTTTTTATTTGTTGGGTATTGATATGAACATGTTATAAGTTTAACAAATTATAATAAATTTATAAATTTTATTTTTCTAAAAACCATTTTTGGCAAAATTGCAAAACTCAATTCATCGAAAATATTAAAAAAATAAATTTAATTTTACAAAATTCCACCAGTTATCCACCAAAATTCTGACGAAAGATTTCTGATGGACTATATTCTCTGGATATTAATTGGAGTTTATTTCAATAAACTCCAACAACTCTTCGATGGAACACCCGCCGAAAATATTTGCATTATAATTCTAGCGAATATTCTGTTGGAAATTTTTTTCGATGGATTTTAGTTGAAAAATTCATCAGAAGTTTTATGATGATGAATTGACAAAAAAATGTTTTCTTTTTTTTTTTTTTTTGTCAAAATTTTGATGCGAACATATCCACCAAAAAGTTTTTCTTGCCACATGTTCTCCAACGAAACGTTTTCCATCAAAATTCTGTCGGAAAGAGCTATTTTCATCAAAATTAGTATTTTTTTTTATAGTGAATTCAAAAATACAAGAAATTAGAATTTGGACAAAAATAAGTACAATAGGGTTAAACACCCCATTTATGTATTATATAATATAAACAGATTCATGTACATATGAATGAGTTAAAAATTATTAAAATGTCAATAATTTGGACACTATGAATAACTAGCATTTTTTTAAAATGAGTTAAAAATATAAAAACACACAAAAAAGTTGTTAAATGCTTTTATGAAAGCCCACCAACAATGATTTTTTTTTAAAAATTAAAAAATTAAAAAACAATAAAAATTAGAATTTGAACAGAAATAAGTACAGTGGGGGTTAAATGCTCCATTTCTGTATTATATAATATAAATAAATTCATTTATGTAAAAAGCGAGTTTAAAGATTGTAATAAAGATGTCGGTAAATTTGGTCAATTGGCATATTCTTAATGATTTAAAAAAAATAAAATATAAAATCACATGTATTATTGAAAAACTAAAGAAATTATCCTAAATAATTAATATATATCTATATATATAAGAGAAATTAATCGAAATTGTATAATTATTGTCAAAAGACCCCCATTTTATATATAAGAGTATAAATTTATGTATATAAATGAGTTTAAATAATGTAATAAAATATTATTAAACCTCATTATTTAATGACTTTTGATCATTTAGAAAATAAAAAAAAGTTCCAACTAATGTTAAGCAACTAATTAAATTATTCAAAATAGTTGAAAAATAAATTCTAATAATTTAAAATTTGATGAAAGTTGTACGATTTCTAATAATTTAAAATTTGATGAAAGATGTACGACTGTTATCAAAATGAATTAAAAAATATATATTAAAAGCTCATTATAATTAGTTGACATATTTTGATAATTTAAAATATTAAAAAAAAAATTCACGATTTATATTAAACAACTTATAAAAATTATAGTGCACAATTTAAAAAATGTAAATTCTAAGAATTAAAATTTTGTTAAAATTGCATAATAGTGATAAAAAGATTCCCTCTCTATGTAATATAGTATAGATTAATCTATATCATAATAGATTAATTTCGTGATAGATTCCTAACATGAATGAGATAGCAAAAATATATATCATCCAAGAAATGAAAAAAATAGAAAAATTTGAATTTTCTAGAAGGCTGGAGGAAGCGAGTATAGTAATTCAATGAATAAAGCTCAACAACAAAATTTAAAAATAAAAATATAATTGGAAATTGGAAAGAGTCAATAGGCGATTAGAAAAATATAAAAAGGGACGCAAAACTAAATAAATCATTCCAAACATTTGGTATTTTATATCCATACAAATTATAGCTATTCTCCTATATCTAATTACACTAAACAATTTAAAAGTATTAGTTTATATCATTTGTTCCTACAGAAATCATGACTATTATCCTAATAATAGTCAATTCAAATAATTGAAGAATAGTGATTTGGTAATAATTCATTTTGATAAAAAATTCCTTTATTTGTTTGATTAAATAGGTTTTAAGGTTGAAAAGCTATTGAATACATTATGTAGCGCCCTGATCAGAAGGCGTTGGCTCCTGAGCCAGGTGTTTTTCTAATCAAAATTTCAAAATTTTTCAAAATACAAAATATGCACCTCTAAAATTTTCAATTTAAATAATTTCATAATGACCCAAATAATGAGTAAGATCAGAATCAATTAATGACATCTACGTCAACCATTTAGGCTGCAAAATTTCACCCAAACCTGAGTCTCCATAATTTACAATCACTCAAAAACTCTCGTCAAACGTCTCAGGCTCCAATATTTTATACTTATTAAAAGATAAAGGCGTAGCCTATTGTCAGACACACTATTTATACTACACACGTACACCACATCCTTATCATTCATAGATGTCTTGATAACACTATTTACACTATGCACAATGGCCCAAGCTCATGTGCCTTTTATTCCTTCAATCTAGAGTAAAGAACAGAAAGAACAATATAAGGAGGGTAAGTTCGAATGACTTAGTGAGGTAATGATCAAAATGCATGCACAGAATATATGAAGTACAATATGTGCATATAAGAAAAATATTTATTTTGAGTACAAATAAGTAAAGCACATGTCCAAGCAACAGGATACCAAAAAATAGATAGATTCTACAGAATTCGCAAATAAAGTTAAAGATCATGAGCTCACTTAGCGCCATCCCGTACTAGCGAAGAGACATCTTAAGTTTTAGTACATAGCATGGGAAATCTTATATGCAAAATTCTAGAATTGAATTAGTTTAAAGAACCATGTGTACAAGTAAGTTTCATAAAAAGACTCAGATTCAAAATTTAGGGATAAGTTCAGTCTTATAAAATCGACAGTGCATAAGTGTTTATACAAATCAACCGTAAAAAAAAAAATTCACTTTGAGATTTATTCCACAATCGCCATATAGAGTAGAATAAATAAAAAATTACTTCCAAGCTAATTAGTAAGATAATTTCCATGACCAATGTATAATTATGGGCGAGTCAACATGATTGCCTTTATCACCACGGGTTAGCTAACATGGCTGCCTTTGTCTTTAGTATATACAAACATAGGCCAGTGGAGATGGCCTCCACAACCATTATAGAATAATTACGTGCCGGTAGGACGGACTCCACAACCAATATATCTTGGGCTGGTAGAGATGGCTTCCGCAACTAATATATCATGGGCTGGTAGAGATGGCCTCCACAACCAATATATTACGGGTTGGTAGAGACGACCTCCACAACCAGAGTATTACGGGTTGGTGGCATGGCCTCTACAACCATAGTATTACGGGCCGGTAGAGACGGCCTCCACAACGATAATACTATGGGCTAGTAGCACGGCCTCCACAACTAATATGAACCAATAACCACTAGTTATCAAGACTATTTCACATTCAACATCATAAAATATGGCAATTGGATCGAGATTGAATTGGTCAAATCGTAGTTCAGTTGTCAAATTAGAATCCAGTTCAGGTGAGATCATAAAAAAATTCCTAATTTCAAATCATACTTTTCAAAGTTCCTTGAATGAAAACATTGTTATTTAAAATATCTTATTTTTAAATAATTGTTCAAAGGTAACATTTGAGAAAGGAGTCAAGCAGAATATTTAGCTAATACCTCGAGGTCAGTGCAGGAGTTCAAATGCAAGAGTTCAAAGATAAATGTATCAGAAATAGAACGGTATGGAACAATGATTTAATTTCATAGTTTCAATACAAGAATGAACATGCAATAGTATGATATTTACCATATATAAGTTCTTTCCCTAGCAAGGAAAGCTAGTATAAACCTCGTCTGGTGGTCCTGAGCGTGGAGCTCTTCTCAATAAGTTCAATAGCTCATTCCTTGGAGACCTAGTTATGCAAACATAGTATGAGGAGAGCTAAAATATTATTAACTCAGTATCCTAGGCCATAAGTTTATATGCAATCAATTAATAATTTGAAATGGTATTATCAAACCCCTTTATCCTGAGTACAATTACGCCCCAAATCCCACAATTGATACTCACCAATATAGCTTTATAACTTAGTCATCTAAACTTAAGCCCACTTATACTTTATTTACATTATCCCATTTTATCAAATCCTAAATCGTGAATTAGAAATACTTTGCTTAACCCATTATAATCTAGATTTTTAGTCGCTTTTTTAATTATAAAGTTTCCTCCCAATTAAATCCAATTGTAACTCAACTACCTTGATTTACTTGGATTATAAACCATCACCCTCACCTAGTGCCACATCAATTGCAAGCTAAAGTCATACCCTAATCAAACAATTCATCCAAATTAAATTCATTTTTAAATGACATTACCTAAATTAGTTCGAATACAGATTCAATTTCTAGCCGAGATCAGTCCAGATGGGTTTGAAATAAGAAGATAAGCCTTCTACTGAAAAGTCTCCGGAGCGCCATCACCGGCTGTCATGCGCTGCCGGGGATGAAAACCAACACCATTGGTAGATGCGTCTCAATGAGCCTAATAAAAACCCTCAATCAATTTCCCAATCTGCGGCCTTCTCAACGGTCAATTGGGCTAAAACAGTCGCCAATGCCCTAGCAACTCTGTCGCCTTACTGTCTCAATTACTCCACCATCGATCATCGAAACTAGCAATTGGCAATACCATCGTGCTCCTCCCGTCGATTTCGTCAAACCCCACCTAAGAACTCCCTGTTTCAGCCACTGGAAGTTAGCAACCCGCCACCTCCGCTTAGTTGGTCCGCTGCTTTTGATTTTTCCGGCGAAATCCTGGTTGGTTTGGTTGGTATTTGGTATGGATGTGTTCATCGTGATGAGAGGAATCTAACTATGGTTTTTGTTTTCGATTTCGAGCTAGAATGGAGCAAAACTGAGCTTGGGAGAGATTGAGTTTGTCTTTTGAAATTTTGATTAGGTTTTATCCTCAATTATATATAGAGAAGTATTTTTCCATGTCTTTCAATTTGACCCCAACTTTCCTTAACCGCCTTTAATCAGGCCCTCAAGGTTTTAACCGCTTTACAATTTCACCCTTGGACTTTAATTTAGCCCCTTTAAAGTTTTGTTTTTTCACATTGGCCCCTAACATTCTTAATTTCAGTCAATTAAGTCCAAACTTATTTATTTTAAAGCCCTTAAATATTTAATCCTCTCACATTGACCCCCTTAAATTTTATAATTTTGGACAGTCAAATTCTTTTCCTATTTTAATCTTATGATATTCACGGGTGTTACACAATATAAATAACTAGCACTTTTAAATGCATTTATGAATTTCCAATAATGAATATTTTTTAAGGAATACTACCAAAAAATTTAATTTGGACAAAAATAAGTACACTTGGGAATAAACACCCCGTTTCTACATTATATGGTATAAATAGATTCACGTGTACAGGAATGTGTTTAAATTATGTGTTAAAATATTAGTAAATTTGATTAATTGACATATTATTTTGATTTAAATGATAAAAAAATTTACAAATAATATTAATTATAAGCAATTGAAGAAATTATCCTCAATAATTAAATATATATATATATATATGTAAATTTAGTCGAAATTGAATAATTATTGTTAAAAGAACCCCTTTTATACGTAACAATATAAATTTATGTGCAGGAATGAGTTCAAACAATATAATAATATGTTATTAAATTTTGTTATATAACAAACATTAATGATTTTGAAAATGAGGAAATTTGCAGCTAATGTAATGCAACTAAAATTATTCTAAACAATTAACAAAAATTAAATTCTAATAATTGGGTTAAATTTTTAACAATTTTGATCCAAATGAATTTAGAAATGGATTAAAAGGCCATGAAATTTTATTATTGATGTATTTTGATAATTTATAAGATTAAAAAAATTCAAAAGTAATAATATTATTCCAAACAATTAAAAAAATCTAAATATTAGGAATTAAAATTAAATAATTATGGTAAAAATATTTCATATATATTATAAATAATCAATTTCATTATAAATAATTATTGTAAAAATATTTCATATATATTATAAATAATCAATTTCATTATACATTCATAACATATGAAAGAGATACCAAAACTAACTATTATTCAAAAATTAAGAAGATTCAGCAATATGAATACAAATTTGTAAATAGACTCGAGAGAAGTAAGTACAGTAATTCAATGGATGAAGCTCAACAACAAAATATGCAAAAATAAAACAGGCAATTGAAAATTTGGGAAGATCAGTCAATAGGCGATTAAGACAACATTAAGAAATGAGAAAGCAAAGCTAAATGAATCAAATCAAAATACTTGGTCTTTTATTTTTAAGCAAATTATATATAGTTATTCTTATAAATCTATTTATACTAAATAATTTGAATAGATTAATTAGTAATTTTTTTATTCTAAGTAAATGCACCTTTATTTATTCAACTAAATGAATTTTAGGTTTGAAAAACCATTATGAATAATTAACTAGCACTTTTTACGAGGAAATTTTTTTGAAAAAATACACCAAGTATTAAATACATTATGAGCACCCACCAAGGAATTTTTTTAAGGTATAAAATAATTCAAAAACACCAGAAATTAGAATTTGGTCAAAACTAATGAAATTATCCAAATTAATTAAAAAATATATAAGAGTTTAGTTGAAAATTCTTATCAAAAGAAACCCCTTTCTATAGATAAAAGTATAACTTTATTTGTATGAAACAGTTTAAATAATGCAATACAATGTTATTAAATTTGGTTAATTATTTCACGGATTTTGATAATTCAGAAAATTAGGAAATTTTAATGTTCAGCAACTAAATTACTATAAAAAATTAAAACAATTCTAGATTCTAATAATTTAGAAACTTAGTCAAAATTATATAATTGTGGTCAAAATGAATTTAAAAAAATTATCAAAAGGCCACTAAATTTGATTGCTTTATATTTTTTTAATTTAGAAAATTAAAAGAATTCGCAACTAATATTAAGCCGCTAATCAAATTATTCTAAATAATTAAAAAAATTAAACTCTAGCAATTCAAATTTTTGTTAAAATTGCACAATCCTGGTAAAAAGATTTCCACTCTATGTAATAGTATAGATTTATATATATGTGTGTGTGTGTGTGAAGTAGTTGCAAGAGTGCAGTAAAGAGTTGTTTTATTTAATTAGTTGATATCAACATTTACAATTTAAACATTAAAAATTCACAGCAAATACTAAGCAACTAAGAAAAAATTCTTAAATAATTGAAAAATATAAATTCTAGAATTCAAAATTATGTAAGACTTACATAATATATTATGATCTATAATGCGGCAAAACTTCTGAAAATCACATCATGCAATGTCAAACACGATCAACATAGCTCCGACACATTTAGATATACAAAATGATGTGTCCGTAAATAAAATAAAATAAAAAGATTAAAGATGAGAAAGATGCATTTGCAATATGAAAGAAACACAGCTTCATACAAAAAGAATATGACATTTACACTCCACAAACTAGCTTGCGACCTACAAGATTTGCAATACTATCAAGAGACACCACAATGAACTCCGAGATCTAATAACTGATACTTTGCACTCTAGTAAATTTCATTATTTTAATAAATCGGTAGGAATCTTTTAATTAGAGCAAACTTAATTTGATAGAAAAAGAAATTAAAGATAAGAATATGCATCGACATAGGAAGGGCACAACCTTTTTCCTTTTCTTTTTTGGTAGTTTATAAAGTTTAGACTTATAAAATTGAACAAATTTAAAAATAATTTAACATAGTACTAAAGTATCTAAATTTACTTTATCCTTCTTTTAATTTTAATATTTTTATGATTATTTTTTTCACGATATCATAGTCCGTAAGTTACATTAATAATATATATAGTTAATATGAATGTCTTTTTTATTAACTTTATCTTTACCTGTATGGATTTTTTTCCATCACATGCGTACAGATATACGTATACGTATATCTTATATTTTTGTATGTATAATTTATAATGGACAATCGTTTTTGAGTCTAATTTATTCTAAATTTTTCAAGAATTACTTTGTCTTGTATCCGTACTAGCATGTGTCCGATGTGATGCATTAAAAATAATTTTAGTACTAAAATAATTTATTCTATAATAATATTCATTCTATTTCATGTGATTAGAAAATAAATTGTAATTATTTTTAATATTTGAAGAAAAAGAATTATTATTGAATAGCATAATATGAATATTTCAATAAAAAAATATCAAATTTGAAGATATTTTGTACTTGAATAAATTGTAAAATATCAAGAATCGCTGACTCTAAATTTATAAATTATACAAAAAAATTTAAAGTTAAAACTTAAAAAAAATTAAAAAAAATATAGCAAAATAGCTTATTCAATACATTTTCTAAATTAGATGATATATTTATATATATACTTATTTGATATGATAAATGAACAAACCAATTCTTTTATAACATAAAGCCATGTTGTATGATTTCTTAATAATGTAGAAGTCATAGTTACAATATTCATAACATTTGAGATTTTAAAAATATCAAGTAATTCTCAATAGAGTAAATATTTAATCTGTACTTAATTTATGAAAACAACTTACATTAAGTTATTATTTGATCGTCAATTTAATATGTGACTTGTAACATACAATATTTTATAAATAAAATATTTTTAATATTTGATATAATTCTATTAAGTAAAATTTATTTATTTTTATTTATAAAGTTATTTTATTATTTCTAAAATTATCAAATATTATGTGAAATAATCATAAAATAATAAGTAAATTTCAATATAAATTCAAAATATAATATCAGTCTTTTATGAATTTTTTAACAAGTATAAATTGTATAAATAGTTTAATACAATACTTAGTTCCGGACAAACTTTTAGATCTAATACTATCAAATTCAAATATTAGTATTTGTATATACAAAAATATTCTTTTATGAATTATTATTAAGCAAAAATATAAAAATATTCACAATATAATTAAATATAGAATTGTGTAAATAAATATTATAAAAATATAAAAATTAATGCCATTTACTATTTAAGTGGTCATTTATCAAACTTTTAAAAAATTTTAATTGCGCAACAATATATATTCCCTGCAAAAAAAAAAATTATTTCAAATAATTGAGAACAAGTTTTCCGCCGTTATGTTGTTAGAAAATTAAAAAGAATGTTAGTTGGAAATTTTGATAACATAAAAATTAAATTCAGATTTTAGTTGGAAATTTTGATAATATAAAAATACATTTAGAGTTTATAGATGTTGTGGGAAGTAGCTTTTTATATTTAAAATAAATTATAAATTTACATTATGTGATTTTATTTAAAAATATTTTACATATCTAAAAAAATGTCATCATAAAAATAGTTAAAATTTGAATAATTGATAAATTAAGGAATTACATATCAATTAATTTATAATTATTTCTCAAATTTTAAAATTTTACTAAGAAAGTGATGATTTGATATTTCATAAAAATAGGTATCTATCTTTTAAGGAACAGGTAAGTCGAAAAGTTTTTTAAGCAAGTCACAATATTAAAAGGTAATCATGGTTGTTAAATATTTTTCTTTTTACTTTGAAATATATTTAATATAAATTATTTAAAAGTCATATATTTTATATTTCTAAGTTGTTCAGAAAATAATTATATAATGAAAATATAAAAATAATTTATTTAATTAAATAATTGAATAATTTTTATCTATTCTTTTTTTTTTTTTTTTGAAAAAAATAACTATATAGTGTATTAGTTATCATATCTACATATAAATATAAAAAAAAAATTGTTAAGTACAAAAAATTAGTTGTTGTTTTTAAATAACTTAGTTATAAGTTATTTTATTTGTGATTTTTTTAGATAAAGACGTGTATTAAGACAAAAATAAAATCAAGCATAGCATTTTTTAGAAGATCATATCTATTAGGTAGTCTCAATGTGTTTACTCCATATATTAATTTTTTATCATAGCAAGCTCGATAATCAAAGCACCTATAAATTATTAAAATATAGAATATATTAATAATGTAACACAATATTTGTTTAGTAATGAAATTTGAGTTTTTAATTATACATACATAATCTTCTATATATAAATAATTAAGTCACATTTTCTATTTATTTATTAGAAGAGAAATAAAGTTATTATTTATTAAAAAATAAATAAATAAAAATTCAACTAATCGAAATAAATTTACCAAAGCATATGATGTTATATATAAGCATAAAAAGGAATTTTTTTTTTAATGTGCACTTCATGAGAAATGGGGGAATTACATAGTACTAATACATTTAGTGATATTCTTAGGAAAAATATATAGTCTTTTTTCATTCAGTTGATTAAAAAAATTAGAATATTTAACTGCTTAATAAAATATTGCAATATTATCAAAAAAAGTATATTATTTGAGGTATATTATTTAAATATGAAGTATATATAAATTTATTTTTTATCTAGATAAATCAAAAAATTTACAATTAAAGTAATACTAAAATTAAAATTCAATACCAAAGATAAATTCTTAAAACATACAAAAATATTCAAAAAATAGTATTGAAAATAAATTAATATAAATAATTGAAATAATAAAAGTACTGTATGCTAATATTTTTAAATAATATAAAAATTACGATCGTAAGTCGACCATAAAAATATTAAATTTAAATAAATATTGAGGAAATAACAAATTAAATTAATAACACTAATAAAATATTTGAATAGATTAAAAGAATATCTAATTAAGTTATAACGAAAAATAAAATAAAAATAATATAAAAATGTGATATGAAATATATTAAAAACTTAAATACAAAATAAACTTTACAATAATAATAAAAAAAAAAAAGAAACACCATTATATTATGTTAATTAGAGAAAGAAGTTTTCAAAATAGATAATAAAATAGGATAAAAATGAAGAATGGTAACACAAATAATATAGAAATAAAATATGAAAAAATAATTATTAAATAATAAAATTTATGTATAACATAAATGAAAGATTGAAATGTTAATCTTATGATAAACTAATATTATAAGATGGAATTTTGTCATAACAATACTTAATATATTGCTTATAAAGTATCTTCTAAATTCTAAATTTATCTGATAAGATAAAAATATGATATGAATATTTTGGGATTATTTGGTGAGTTAAAAATCTACACAATAATTTTGGATAAATACAACATTAGTTTTAGTTATAATAGATAAGTTAACGGTATTAAAATAAAATTAAAAAATAAATGAACAACCAATGAGAATATTCTTAATTGTATTAAAAATCTCAAATTTCACATTTGGCCAAAATTACTATGGTTAAAAGACCCCATTCTAGTGTAAGTTGGGTGAATAACTAAGTTTAAAGAATGTATAAAATTGAAAAAACTTGCAACTAATGTTAACCTAACAATAAAATTATTCTCAATAATTAAACAAATTAAATTTTAAAAATTTAAAATTTGATCAAAATTACAAAATTATGATAAAAAAAACCCACTTACTATATAAGAATGTATGTTGTTATATTTAAAAGGAGTACTAGTTCGCAATATTGAATGTATATCTCTATCGTCTTGTCCCATTACTCGTTTCAAGATTGACGACGAACCTTGATAAATTCATTGTATGTTCATCTTTCTTACTGTTCATTACCATAACATCAAAGAAGATATATCTTGGCTCATCTTTTTTATGTTACTTCTAACAATGCATGTGGATTTGGGCAAATTCCCTTCCCGCACTCGCCCCCTCCTTGCCGTTGGTTACCATAGCATTCCAAAATCTCTGTTCATCTTTCTTGCGGCTCATCACCATTTTCATACCTCCTACAAAAGGTAACTTTTCTAATAATTGTGCTAAATAACATCTTAACCACAAACTCATTTGCATTGTGCATGTGCTGTCCGTCCGATCAGTTTTGTGATTCCAAACCTTGTATTATATCGCGCCATATATAAATTGATGATAATCTTGCCCATCACGCGGACGTCAATTAAGTACCATGCATACTTGTAGTTGCTATTCATAACTTTGCTGTGTGAAAACTGAAAAGTGTTGGAAGAAATTTGGTGCATTCACAATTATCTCTATATTAATTATTATGCATACTACTAGCTATTTACCATGTATAATATTTTCCCGTGTGAAAAAGGCTTAACCAAATTATTTGTTACATTCACAATCGCAATAAATAATTTAAAAAAAAAAAGAAAAGAAAAGAAGAATAAATTTTCTTCGAAAAATTACATGGATCGGGTACCAAAGACTAAATTGTCTAAAATTGTATTATGTTAACATGAAATCTATAATGTACTGATGTAGTGTGATTTCAAAATTTTGATATTTTCAGTCCTGAAACATATTGAAATTTTCTCTCTATTAAATTAATTAATATAATATTGTGCAGATTTTACTTGATACACACCACCTTGTTGGATATATGATAGTGTATTGACCCAATCCGATGTACAAATTGAGCAAATCTCACTCAATCCATTGATTGAATATTGATGGCCTTTGTAGATGGCAACATATCTTATTGCATTTATATATTCTCTCTTAATTATGACAGGTAAATGCTGGGGATGAATTGAAAAGGAACGACTTCAAAACGCGTGGAAGAGGTATGATTAATTACTTTTATTTAGGAAATCAAATATACCATGTATTTAAAGAATTAAATTCATGCTTATCTTTTGATTTTGAGATTTAGTGCTTTTTCCTCAATAAAAAAAAAAAAAATCATATTTTCCTTTCCCATTTTACATTAATTGAATAAAAGATATTTCCATTGAATGCATGATTTTGACTTGGTGAAAAGTTATCCAAAACTTTTACCGTTTTTCTTAAAAGATAATATTCAATAATAGTAGTTTCTTCTATAATTCTATTAACTTCTACTGTACATATTAATTTGATTTAAAGCCATTATTATATTTTATTAGTTTTAAATATTTTAATAGATTAAATAATGTATTCGATCGGCTTTATCCAAATTAAGAAGAGCTTATCCAAAGAAATTAAAGATAAACACAATCAAATTTAAAATTATTAAAGAGTTACGTTGATTCCAATTGCATTAAGCTTTCATTTTGACTGGAAAGGAAAAATAACAAATTATGCAAATAAAAATTTACTAATTAATTCTTTTAACCTTATAATAAATACTTTATAGCTAGTGTTCTATTTATTTAGGTAAAGGATAAATATTAAAGGAAAACAGACCCTTTTTCTTATAGAATTAAAATCAAAATCTACCAAATGAATTAAGAGGAAAGAGAGAATTTTCAATATGTACATGGTGACTCCGTAATTAGCATTCAAAGGCTAGATTTCAAAGCACACGTATTTCCGGGAGTTGGAGTTAGTGTGTATAAATGTGTGTGACTTGTGAAACAGAAAATTTTTTAAAAAGTAAAAAAGGAGAGAAATATGGAATTTCAACAAAACCACAATAAGAGGCAAAGAGTTGAAAGAACGTGACTGTCAATTTCCACACAGCAGTTAACTGACTCTTTGAGTTCTCATCTTCTTCTTCTTCTCTTGAGTCTTTCGTTTTCCTTTATGTTTTTTCTTCATCTTCATCGTTGATTTTTATCAGGGCTTTCATATATATGGCTACAAATACATGGATCACGTGCAAATTCATGCTCATATTCGAATGATATTATTTTTCTTTTTCTTTTTGTTGGCTGGGTTTGGGTTGGGGGGGGGGGGGGGGGGGGGAACTTGACGAACTGAATTCTTGAGTTGGTGTTGGTATTTTGATGGAGATATATAAAAATACAATATTCTCAAGATACAGTTGCCCTTCTTTTTCTGCTAATGTTATGGTTTGTTGGTATGCTTTTGTTTTCAGCTAAGTTAACCATTTCTATCTTCTCCAGATTTCAAGCCTTTGATCCGAAAAATCTGATCTTTCCTCTCGGGTCAGTGCCTTTTTCCCTCTGAGTCTCGTTTAGGGTTATTATTTTCTGCATCTTTTTAGTGCCATAGCTTATTTATATTCCAGCTGAGTTCTTGGAAGTTGTCTTATTTAGATCTTTTTGCCCCACATATACCTACCCATCTCAAGAATTTTTCCAGTGGCAAAAACTCAGCCATCACTTTCCTGCAACAACTCTTCCACAGTGTATTATTTGCCAAGCTTTTTTCCTTTTTTTTTTTTTTTGGCCCCTTAGCTCATATATATTCACACACAGGTATTGGTAGGTATATATTCACACACTGAGCTGAGTTTGTTCTTCTGGTCTTCTCAATGGTGAGCATTCAAGAAGAAGATGTTGAATCGCTCTCAATCAGGAAAGGGAAGCAAAAATCTGATGAATTTGGACAGTGGGTGAACTTGAAAATTCCCGATGAAGGAGGACAAGACGAAGAAGACATAAAATTTGGGGATCAGAAAATTGGAAGTGATATAAAAAGAGTTTGCCATATTTGCCATAAAGAGTTCAGCTCAGGAAAAGCCTTAGGAGGTCACATGAGGATTCACGTACAGCGAGCCAAGAAAGATCTGGTTTTTGAGAAGGAGTTCAAAGTTCGTCAGACAATCAAGTTCAAGAAGCAAAACCCGTGTGAAGAGGCGGAGGAAAGAGTGATTGATATTGCGAAGAAGACGAATGGTAATTGTTATGGTGGTTCGGATAATGTGATTATGAAACCAACTTGTACAATCTGCTGTAAGGATTTCAGATCGATGAAATCGTTGTTTGGGCACATGAGGTGCCACCCCGACAGGGATTGGAGGGGGATTCATCCGCCATCTTCCGTCGCGAAAAACAGCTCGTCTTCTTCATCTTTATCAGATGCCGCCGACCACCCACCAAAAACTGATGACCAGATAAAACTTTTAGCTTCTGGTCAGAAAAATAAAGCTGTTAATTTGACTGATTCATTGAGGGGTTGGCCGGTGACCGGCAGGCGAGGCAGCAACGCCATGAGGGCGGCATCTTCGTCGGAGCTTTCGAGCTTGGAGGATGATGAATTGATCGATGCTGCTAATGATCTTCTAATGCTGGCTCGGGGGAATTCGCTTGTGAGTGGCCAAATGCAGAGGCAAAAGTCTGTTGAATCTAAGGCAGAAATACTGCAAATTAACCAGGTTTCCAGATCGAAGAGGCAAATGATCGATCAATCTTCAGCGGGAATCAGAATCCATTCTCCAGTGGAGCAGCTTGGGAATGAAAAATGGGTTTCCAATGAAGTTGAAAAAGCTGGCATTGCTGGAACTGGACTTGAATCAGTCAACAAATTGGACGGCCAGGGACTGCTTGAGGAGCATGAGCATAATTACTTCTCAGATGATGATAGCAAGAATACGGGACAGCTGAATGTCATGGATCTTGAGGGCAGTAGCTCTAAGGAGGTGCTGATCAAGAACAAGAAGAAAAGGAAGAAGGTGAAGCTGTGTGATTTGGAACTGGCAAAAAATGCTAGTCCAGTGACTCCGGCGCCGGTGCATCAGAAGGTGGCTGAAATGACATCCACAACGCCGTCACCTGATAAATACAAGTGCAAGAATTGTGACAAATGGTTCACAACTCACCAAGCATTGGGTGGCCATATGTCTAGCCACAACAAGATCACTATAGTCATTCAAAACGCCATAGAAGAAAACGTTAATCCTTCAAATCCCACTGTCCAACTGGAAGAAATTACCAAAGGATTGGTGGAGGGAACACAGCATCAGTGCATGATTTGTCACAAGAATTTCTCAACAGTTCAGGCTCTTGGGGCTCATATGAGGAGCCATGGTAGTGACCGACGGGAAGCTTCTTCCAGCCGAGCCCCTTCGTCCGGTGATGTGTGCCGGAGTCTGCTGGATATTGATCTCAATGAGATGCCTCCATTAGAGGATTAAGCTGGATTTGATTCTGAACTTGCAGTTGGCAAATCAGACTCTTTCATTTCCTTTAGTAGGTTCAGACTTTTTAGTTAATCTCTTTGCAGCTTCTGATTAGTGTAAGTAGAGAACAATTAGGTGCTAATGGCTCAGGGCGGCCACAAGTTCTTTGGCCGCTAATGGTGGTTCAGTTAAGGTCTGTTGTTGATGTTTTTTTTCATCAATTATGCAGGACAATGGTATAGAAATCATCTGGTTTCTTTCTTTATTTGCTTCAAATGGGGTCTTTGATGATCTTGTCTTTTGTGTTTATTTTCTTCATGGAGAACATGATGGGCCAACAAGCTTTTTGTGAAGAAAAGAAGTACAAAAATGACTGTGGAGAAGCTGCTGACTGACACACACACATATATATATATATATGTGTGTGTGTGTGGCTGCCTCTCAACTAAAGTTTATTTGAATATTGAACCCATTTATCTGTTTAAACTTTTCATAGCCTAAAATTACTTTTTTGCAATTTTCATGGCTTCATAAACAGTACATGAGTTATGACTATTCTATTAGAATGCATATTTTGCCAGCATATATTATTTCCTTTTATTTCTTGAATATTTGAACTGAGAAAATATCTTTACAAGTGCTTAGTGCCTAGTGGAGGTCCAGAAAGGAGCTATTCATCAACTGGCAAAGGAAAAACGAGATGAAAAGTCAAAATAGCCCCTCACAAGTCACAAAGCAGGCCCAGGACTCAAATGACATTTTATTATTATTAAAACCGCGCTTGTTTAGAGTCATGGAACATGGAGTATATTCCACAAAGAACAGCGTGAGGGTGGGGGCATTGGAATAGGTCTCCAGATCTTCAGTGCGTGGACTACGGACTACCCTTTTTGTCCATATATTAGTATTCTAAAGTGAGTTTTAAATAAGTTAGCACTTAGGATTATTAAATAGTAGAAAATGCATTCTTGGAAACATATGTTGGGTTTAAGGTTTCTCCATTGCAATGCAACCTCCCCAACTCCCTTTTTGACTTGTAAGGAGTCAAAGAAAATTCCATCTCTTCAAATATTGGAGTATTACATGTGTCCTGATGTTCATGTAAATATTCAATATGTTACACTCCTAAGCAATTTACACGAAATCATTAAAATTAAGTGCAGTGCAAATATTTCAGTGGCAAAAAGAATGTTATATGCTCTTAATTATTTATCATGTAATCATAAGACAATCATAACAGTTGGTGTATACCAATTGTATGTAAATCTCAGTATCTTAGTTAGTGTGTATTAGTCATATATGAATTTTGAATATCTCAATTAATTGTATGCTAATCGTATATAACCTTGTTGTACTCGGAATCTTCTAATTGAGGAGTTTTTGTTTTCACATTTGAGGAGCATAGGTGTGCCTATTTTGTGGTCATTTGACATTAATGTTTTTACTTGTGTGGAGGGTACGTAGCATAGGGGAATAGTTAGAGGAGTGGAAATGCGTGTATTGAATTTCAATGGATGCTAAGTAAATAGAGAAAACCTCAACTGCCTCCTGCACACATTCTCGTGATTGTATGAAAGCAACTCTCTGCCTACCAATCATTTTGACTTTTTATTATTTGCCATCTTTCGCAGCCGATATTGCTAAATGTGCACTTTTCTATCAACTTATTTAATTTCCTCGTATTAATACTCCGATCCTTGCAACACATTTTTCGTAAAAATAATAGATATTCTGTGCTTGTGAATCATGATACCCAGATCTACCATTGTATAATTTGGACTAAACTCTAAATTATTAGAATTTCATTTTGCTAATTGTTCATAATAGTTTCACTGGTTGTTCAGTATTAGTTGTACATTTCTTAATTTTTTAAATTATCAAAAGACGTCAAATAACCAAATTTAATATTAATCTCTTAATATGTTTTTAAATTCATTTGTACGCATATAAATTAGAAAAGTTTTCTTTCAAAATAAATATGACTCACAATTTTAAGTAATGTTCCAATTAACATATTAAGTAAGTAGGGACAGCGATGGAATGATTTTGGAATGTATTTATCGAGACTCAAGATCCAACCTATCAATTTTAATAAACTCGAAACATGACCTAAACCCAAACATGAGATCCAACAAGCCGAACCAATTTTAGACCCACTATATCTATTTATAATTTTAAAAATATCTTTTGTAGAATACTAATGTAACACCCCTAAAATTCGGTATTTTTGAAAATTAAGGATTTAGAAATCAAGAAATTTGGGGTCAAATTGCAATTAGGCAAGACTTGATTGGATCATGTTTTAAGAAATTTGGGGGTTTGCATGAAAATATTATTGGTCAAAGAGGTCAATGTAAGGCAATAAATAGTCTAGGGGGTGAATTGAAGTTGGGCATAACCTTGAGGGACTCAATTGAAGGCTGGCCTAAAAACTTGGGGTCAATCCGCAATTGAAGGAAGTGTCATTCTATAAATATGGGAATTTTCTTTTTCACCCCATTTCATCATCATCTTCACCGAAATCACCCTTTCCGTTCACTCCCTCCGATCATCGCCAGCGACACCTCAGAACACAAAACTAAACCAGCCAAAACATTTCCCTCGTCCTTAGGAGCACGACAATACCACACGCAACCCGAGATAACGGGAGAACCACGGGGAAAAGGTGACTGAAAATCCAGCCACGGTGGAGCTCAACAAGAGCAATTTTTTGGTGATTGTTAGATGCAACCCAGGTGTGGGTTTTGAAGCTTTCAACTCAAGGATCATGCCAGTGCTTTCAGATTCTCAAACGGACCACCATCGACCGCGAAATTTAGCAAAAACCAACGCGACAACGAGAGAGATCCAGCAACTTTCAGGTGGCAAGAAGGTCAATTCATCAAAGATTGGAGAAATTGATGTGGGGGTTGTGTCTGTTAAGCTGAAAGGATTCGAGCGGTGGTGGTGTTGCCCGTTTTCGGCGATTGTGCACTGCGGTGCTCTAGTGACTTTTGGGAAAAAACTTCTCCTCAAAGCGACGATTGCAACGGTGTTGTCGGTTTGTGATGCCGGTGCCTCAATAGTCGGATATTAAGTGAAGACGAAGTAGGTCCCGTAGGTCAGTAGGCATCGACAACATTTCTGAGACTATGGAGGTGAGAGTCTGCCAACCTGACACTTCTTTCAATTATCTGTTATTAGGATAAACCTCTGTGACGGTTTTCTATTTCTGTACCATACTGAACTATGTGTATTGAAATATGTGAATTGTTCAGAATCTGCTTGTTATCTATTAATTGACTTGCATACCTCTGTGAGGGTTATCTTTTGATTGATTATGTTATATGTCCGTTCTGGCCTAGAATTTTTGTCTGTTATATGTTATCTGACAATTCTGTTATCTAATCGTTCCATTGTGCGACTATTCTGTTATCTGTCCATTCAGTTATCTTTATTGCTCTGTATTGTTCTGTACTATTATCATTTACCTTGCTGGCGCACTTATTTATCTGGTCAGTGATATGCTAGGGATACTCCTAGGTATTTACCGTCTGTCAATGATATGCTAGGAATATTTTCAGGTATCGTTCGTTTATTAGTGATATGCTAAGGATACTCCTAACTATCATCCGTTTGTTAGTGATATGCTAGAGATACTCCTAGGTATCGTCTGTATGTCAGTGATGTGCTAGGGACTCTCCTAGGCATCTACTGTCTGTTAGTGATGTGCTGGGGATACTCCTAGGCATTTAATGTGTATCAAGCTGTCCCACTTGAATAAGATTGATTGACTGGTATGTATATGTTATTCGGAATTATTCTGTTTGATTGTATCCTGCCCGTTCGATTGTATCCTGACTGTCCCTTGATTGTTCGACTGTTTCTTGATTGTTTAATTGTATCCTAATATGTTTCGGTTAGACTGTTGAATTACAGTTTGTTGAGTTGAAGTTGATTCTTCCTCGATAGGGATCTATCGTATATGATTACAAATATCCCTCACTAAGTCCTTTGGACTTATCCCGTTTTATCCTTTCTTTTCTCAAACAGGATTAAGTGAAGAACTTGGACTCTAGGCCTGGACATGAGCATATTTTGTAATAGATCAGGTGTTCGAATGTATATATGAAATTATTTGAATGTTAAACCTGGATTCGAGACATTGTGATATGTCATGTTGATGTTGATGACTAAAGGCATGTAAATGTTTTTGTTAGCTGTAAGAAAGTGAATCATGTGTACGCACTTAATGGTTTGTCAAGTTGGATAAGTTTGAAATTTCTGCTGCTTTTAATAAGTTAAGTTTTGAAATGTTTTGGGCCTATTGCTTGTTTTTAGATTCAATTTAAGACTGAACTGAGTGGTGCTTCAACTTAAGTACTGTCCCCAGTGGAGCGCTACAACTAACATTTGTTTAGTGCTATGTACGGACTAAATCAATTATAATTAAAATATTATTTCATATAAAAGTGAATTTAATTTATGATATATTTTTTGTAAGATACATAGTATAAAATTAAAAAAAATTCTACGAAATCATAATATATAAATATTAAAGATAATGAAAGTTGTGCTTGTCATAATATCATCACATTTATAAAGGGCATAGCATAAAAATACAAAACTGCTTACATGTTTCCATAACAAAAAGCTACTCAATAAATTTAAAATAACTTAAACAAAATAATATATAATCTGAAACGATAAAAAAAATTATAAATAATATTGAGAACACAAAAACCTACTGCACAATAGAAAATTAATTCAAACAAAAGGTAAAAATTATAGCACCCATCTAGGAAAAGGGACCTGCCATAAGATACTACTCACTTAAACCTAATGCATAGTACCAAAAGATAATGTTCGAAATAAATCGAAACTATAAGACCTAAAAGCACACAAATAATTACATACGAGGAGGTACGTTAAGCTTACACAAACAGTTTTACACGACATCCCCAAAGGTCTATGCAACTAAGAGTCTAGTGCAACAATGTTAAGGCCATAAGCACATAAACACCTTGTCTATTACAAAACTATATTACTTGGGCAAGCGTTAGACCTCATGTCCTCCATTAGATCCTATCTGGGAAAGAATTAGGAACAACAAGACGGATAAGTCGTCAGGACTTAGTAAGGGAGGTACCATAAAGGGTCAAAGGGAAGCTGATAACATAAATTCTAATAAAATTAGTACTCAAATGAGATAAAAATGGAAAGGTTAAGGATTTGAAAGTGGTAAACCATGTATTGACATAACATGGACTCAAATGAACAGTACATGTAATAACAAAGACATGATATATTAAAACATATCATATCAAAAATCATTTCTAATCATAGTTGAACTATTGGCAAAATCCAACTTTATTACTCCTAGAACAAAATATAACAAGCATAATGGGAAACAAACATACCATAATATGTTCCTTATCTCTCCATTGCTCGAGCACTCAGCTCAGCATGAAATAACTAACATGGGGATGGCCGATTGCATGCCAGATCCCACCACTCGCAAATAGTTATCTCCAACTACCTACGAGTCAGGATCGTAAGTGGGTACTAGCCGGTAGACCAGTCATCGTCGGTCTATTCCACCCGTTTGTCTTTCCAAACCTAATCCTCGCCCACCTTTCTGTGGCGTCCCTATGGGTAACAAACTTCCCAAAGGCATCCCCAAGGGTAACATGACATAATGCCAACAACAAATATGATTTTAAAAAAGGTAAAATTGCAAAATTGGTCCTGTACCTATAGCCTTCTAGCAATTTAGGATTTTATTTTTTCAGGCCGCAAGATTGGTACACTAACTCCTAAAATTTGACAATTTGAGGATAATTTGGGCCCGAATGTCATTTGCCACGGGCCCAATCCTACATGGCGCATGACGTGGCGCCATGTCACTTGCTCTCTCCTACGTGACATATGGTGTGGCAACATCTTCTTGCCATGTTAGCACATGTATTAACACTAGACCAAAAAAAAAGGAAAATTTGCACAAAAAATCAAAAAAATAAGTGCATAAAAATTGAAAAAACCAAAAAGATAAAAAAATAGATAAATCTTGAAAAATATTTTTATACTCTTATATATATATATATATATATTCACATATATAAACACACACACACATATATCCCCCTTGCTAAATTATCAAATTAAATGAATTGAGTCATAATTTTTTTTTTAAATTTACACATCAGAATTTAAAATATCAAATATCCTTCAAATTTATAAAATTTTATTTCATATGAATTTATCATCTAAAATTTTTTTAAAATATAATTTATCACTTTAGGTAATATAATTTTAATAATATTAAGTTAAAATATTTACTAACGTTAAAATAGTAAACATATCTAAAAATTTAAATAAATTTTGCTAAATTTATTTATTAATTTAAAAATGAAATAAAAATTAAACAATAAAAATTTAAGTCTATCCTATTGTCTATATAATTCAAAATTACATAATAATATTAAAATGATAAATACATCTAAAATAATTCTATTAAATATAAATATATTTTATTTATTAATTCATATATAACAAAATAAAATTTAAATAATAAAATTTTAAGTCTATCCTCCTAACTATATAATTATAAATTACATAATAATACTAAAATCATAAATATTCTAAAATAATTCAATTAGTATAAATAAAGAATTCAAATAATAATAAGAAGAAGAAGAAGATCCTCAGGGCCCCCCACCCCTCCCCCTCAAGTGCTCCTCCCTTCACCCCCCACCAACCACACACCCTTTCCCCCTTCCACTCAACTTGGCCGCTGGCTGGCAACCGCCTGCCTCGCCGTAGCAGCCGCCATGCCCATGTGGCCAGGCAGATCTGGCCAATCTAAATCTGTCGTGGTGGGTGTTGGGGGGTGGGGGTGGTGTTGGGGTCTATATATATTATATATTTATTTAAAATGTGTATATATATTTGTGTGTATAGAATTTTATTTTTTTGGATTTTTTATTTTTTATGTCTTTATTTTTTTATTTTTATATATAAATTTATTTTTTACTTATTATTTTCATATTTTGCTAATTGAATTGCCACATCATTGCCACCTAGGAGAAAAGTAGGACAAGTTTGATGATAGGACGCCACGCGACACCACGTCATGTGCTATGTAGGAACGGGCTGATGGCAAATGACATTCGGATTCAGGTCCAAATTGTCCTCAAATTGCCAAGTTTTAAGAGTTAGTGTACCAATCTTGCGGCCCGAAAAAATAAAGTCCCAAATTGCCAGAAGGCTGTAGGTACGGGACAAATTTTGCCTTTAAGAAATAATAAGTTGTACACATATCAGCCAGCAAGGCTGTCCCAATTAACAAGCAAGGAAAAAATATTTAGAAAAGATAATAACTAATTAGTCGGCAAGACCATTACAACGACATTTAAAGAGATTCGATAGCAATTACGGGATCAGCCGGCAAGGCTGAGGGGTTCATGGGACAAAAATGAGTAAACATAACAGGAAGTTCTGGACACTAGTACGTTGGCAAACAAGTACACATGAATAAATAAGCTGCGACGTACAATCAACTAAGATAATCCTTTTTCCCAGAATAAAAATGGCTAAACCTCACCTTAAAACTCCACAGAGGTGCTAGCCACGTCCTATGGTCCTGGAGACCCTGGCTCCTAGTCACCTATTCTAATGAAACACATAGAAATATTAATACATCTGCATAATATTCTTCTAATGGTAATTAAATTACTAGTATGTCTTATTAACATAGATTTTCCATTTCGATGAGTGTTCTTCTTAATTTAATCTTGATCTAGTCAGGGCACGGCAATCTCTGTTAATAGATTTTGATTCTTCGATCATCAAAGCTATATTACTAGAATTAATATATTTTTGGCGTGTATAAACAATTATAAATTATTATTTAGAGGACAAGGTACATCTATTTACCTAAAACATACTAGTGTCGCTAGGGAGTATTAATCGAGGAGTTCATCAATTCCAGGCCACTATTTTATCTTAATACCAATAATACATAATTTGATAGTCTAAGCCCATGTCTAATACATCAGTCAATCAGTAGTAATTTCTGACATTTTCTAATAACAGACCTTACAATGTTACACAAAGTTAGAATTTTAATTACATTAATTAGCTTAATTAACAATAGTTAAGGTCCAATTGAGTAATCCGGGTCCACTAAGCAATGCATACAACTTATATATCCATGCATTTATGCTTGAATTCATAAATGGCATCCCATTCATACTAAATACAAGAAAATATATAGCAAATAATCCTTCTGAATTTAATGAGGCAACAAGTTATTGTCTTAAAAACAAGAAAATATATAGCAAATAATCCTTTTGAATTTAATTAGGCAACAAGTTATTGTCTTAACTGGATTTTACCAAATTCTCAAGTTTGAAGCTTATTCACAGTCCGAGATCACCCCATATATGATTGTGATGATGAGGCAAAGATTTTACCCCTAGTCTACCGGAGGTGCCGCTACCTGCCGGAATTGAGCTTCACCGCCGATGCGCCTCACAAGGTACTACAAAATTTCCAAATCAATTTCATGAATGGACATCGAATCGCATGTAAATTTTGTCCAAAATCTCCTACTCTACTGCTAGCCGCCGCCACCTATTTTTCTTAATTCTTTCACTGCCAGTAGGCGGAACTGGAAATTAAGACCACCGTCTTGACGCTTGTTGAACCCGTTTCCATGAGTTCTTAGTACCAGTGTGTTCCTTGAGTGAGAGGAAGGTAATGATATGGTTGGTTTCAAGGTTCACCGACGCTGGAAAGAGTTCATATAAGAGGGGGAGAGAGAGTGTTGCATGTGAGAATTTGAGGAAAATGGGGGATGGGTTTGCTATTTATTCAGTTAAGTTTAAGGAATTTCAAAAGGAACCCCAGAATTTTATTTTAGTTGACAATTTAGTCTTAGGTCTTATTAGTCCCTTAGATTGACCCCTTTGTATTACAATTTGGCCCCAAGAGTTTCCTAACCTCTATCAATTAAGTCCTTTTAATTTAATTTGGTCCTCCAAGTTCTTAATATTAACTGAACACCCCCAATTTTTTCAAATGACACATTTTAATTATGTTACCAATTATTATCATTATTCTTAGTCTATGTTATGATTTTTATATGTTTGAGAAATTTTGAGGTTTTACAATATAAGTTAAAGTATTTTATAAGGTAAATATTGTACAAAATAAAAATTAATTTACTTAAATTAAAAACATGTTGATCAGATATCACAAGTTCTTTACAAATCATTATCATTTGGATTTAGGAAAAAGATAAAATTTTTGATTTATGGTATGATTAACTGTGATTTGTCAAAATGTCAATTATAAAGACTTAAAAAATGTACGATTTTCACTTATAAACATAAAAAAGAATAAGAAAATGTAAGCATAAATGGTTGTTTCTAATATAAATTTTTCTATAAAATATTGTTGCCTTTATCTAAATTTCATATGTCTACTTTTTTTTTTCTTTTTCCATCATATTTACCACAAATTGCATTTTCTTACATAAGAAAGTTGTAGGCTTTTTATTTAATTAATTTTTTTTTTTACATGTTCAGATAATGAGTGTATATGATAATTTTATGCAAACATAGCACTGAAATTGAAAAATAAAATATGCAAAATAAATATTGAAATTGAAATTTTGACTGCTAGTTTGAAAAAGGTACAATTGGGATATTATAGAGTGTCTCCATGAGTTGCATCTAAGTTGTGTTCCAAATAACTAAGAAGTACTACTGTTTATAGGAGTAAACAAGATGGAATAACAACTAAAATAAAGTCTAAAAAAAAAAATCTCCAAAAATGATTGTGTTTATCATTGATGAACACTACGGTATATAATTATATACGTATTACCTAAGGCCTAATAATGAGCTATTAAAATTAATAAGAATTAACAAAAAGTCAACAAAGACTCAAACAAATTTGGATAGCTAGCCCTACAATTAAGCTACTCAATATCCCTACAGGCTACAAATATGAGAAAATTAACATGGTATGTACAAATAATCTTCCAATACTCTCCCTCAAGTTGGAGCATGAGTGCAGAAATGCCACCTTGGATAAGAATTCATGGAACCAATAACGCCCAAGAACTTTAATGAATATTCCAACCTATGATTTTATAAAGAAATGGAATGAGTGATAATGTCTTTGATTGAATGCATTGTTGGATAAAGCGACAATTTATTTTTCAATATATTTTATTTGCTCATGATAAATCAGATTTACTGCATTGCAAATGGATCTCGATTGTCAAAAAAAAATAGGGGAATAGAATAAGTGTATCTTACTTGAAAATCTTGTAAGAGCCTTAACAGCTAAAGAGTAACAGTTGGGAAAGAGTACTTTTTTTCAATGAAAGAATGAGAAGTTGCTGTTTATTTCTTCGGCTGCCAAGAAATAAGTGAATCACCAAGAAAAAAATGTAGCTAATTTTAGATTGACATGTCATTAGACATCCTACTCAATTTGCATCATAATATGTAGATAATGATGATCTAATATTTGAGGGAAGCAAGATACCTAGTCTTGGGTTGCCTTTAAGGTATTGCAACACCCGATATGATGCATCAAGTTGTGGTTGCCCTGGTGCATGCATGAATTGGCTTAGAATGTGCACTACATAGTTGATATCTAGACGAGTGATAGTAAGGTATGGTAATCGCCCGATCATCAATAGACAATATTGTCCGTGATCACTGCATGTTATACCAAATTTTAGTGGAAGTTTATGGGTGTTGGTCCATGGGAAGCGAAGTTGGTTTGCAGCCTATGAGACCACTCTTAGTCAAGATATGTAAGGACATACTTGTGTTGGCTTGAAGTAATTCCTTTAGGGGATCTGCTATTTTGGTTCCAAAAAATACTTAATTTTTTCAGGTCTTTCATTTGGAACTCAATATGGCAAGTCTACGACGAGGTAAAATTGTATTTCACTCACATGATACTATCAAATTAAAGGACACATATTTATTGTGTTTTAAAATTTTAGTACATTAAATGCTTGGTAAATATTAAAAAAATGATTAAATGATATTTTTCCAAGAAAAAAGAACAATTAAAATAAAAGACCACATAGTTCTTCCATTCTAATCATAATTTTGAATTGAGATAATTATAACGACCTCCCTTGACGTTTCGGGTAAATACAAATACATCCCCTTAGGTTTGAAAAATTATATCTATCTTGCCTATCATGAATAAGATTTAAAATCCTGGCGAAAAATGTAAAATTAGAAAATTATCCTTAATGGTCTAAATAATAAAAATGACAAAAAAATAAAAAAATTTGAAAAATAGTACTTCTCTTCTTCTTTCCTATAAAAAATATTTATATGTTTACATGTATATATATACATATATATAATCATATGATATATAATTATGTATAACATATATATACATATACATATATATTTGGGGTGGTGGAGTGGTGGGAGAGGGGTGGGCGGGTACCAATTCATGGCTGCAGCCACGGTTGTCGGCGGTAAATCTGGCCAAATTTGGCCATTTTGACAGCCATGGTTTTGGACTCCTTCATGGTACCAAGCTGCCAAAGCCTTCTATGGTAGCAAGAGCGCCGGGGGGAGGAGGAGGGGGTGGGGGGAAGACGGGGGTGGTTTTGAGGGCTGAGGGGTGGATATGGAAAGATGATAATGGAAGAAAAAATTTAAAAGAAATTATTTAAATATTTTTAAAATTACTTTAGATTTGATTGTACATGCAAATTATTAAACTTATATTATTAATTATTTTAGTAAAAATTATTGTAATATTTAAAAAAAATTATTGATATTTAAACTTAAGTAAATTTATTATGAGTAATTTAAAATAATTAACATTACACTCATTTAAGAAATAATAATTTTATATTTAATTGATTATGCATGTAAAATGAACGAAATTATACTAATTATTTTCATAATTTTTATAAAATTTAATTGATATTTAAGTATATATAAATTTATTTTGAGTAATTTAAGATAATAAAAACTACACTAATTCAAGAAGTAATAAATTAATATTTTTTAAGAATTATTTCAAAATGGATTATATATTTAAAGGAAATAAAAATTATATTATTAACTACTAAAAAATTATTTAATATTAAATTATCTAAGATGAATTCTTTCTGTATTATGATAGTGTCTCACTTTATTATTATTATTTTTTCTCAGTAGTATCAATTGTAATATTACGAAATAGCAGCCTCCATGCACAACAAAATATTCCTACAATCTCCAATAATTTGTAGTGTAATATGGTCACTTCCTAAAGATCAATTTTTCCAAAAATAACTTGTTAACACAATTTCTATTACAAATTTAATCAATTTTTCATTGATTTTAAAATAAAAATGTATAAAAAGATATTAATATGTATTGAGATTAAAAGATAATATATAGTAGTATAATAAATATAAATAGGGCCATCTACATTTTATAGGTTTAATAAAAAAAATCTTTTAAAGGAAAATCTAATTTAATTGGCCTAAAATAGGGTAAATTGCATTTTTGATCCCACAACTTAGGCCGTTTTCGATTTTGGTCCCATTCTTTTGTACTTTCTCACATTGCATCCCATAAGTCCATTTTTTTCTCAATTTAAGTCCTAAAAGGGGGTTCCGTCCAATAATTAACGGAGAAGTCACGTGTCCGTTAAAATTGTTGCTTTTTTGGTCCCATAAGTTAGGTTTGTTTACATTTTTGGTCCTAACGATAGCTCCAATAATTTATTTTGAAGTTTTAATAACTTTTCTTCACTACATTCAACATCCTATAACGCAAGTATCACTTGTTTTGTTCTTTCACACATTTGAGGGTCTTTTCAAACAAAAAAACCACATCTATTATTCATGGAAGCACAACCATGAAACCTCCTATTTGGATTTTCATTTGTCCATGAGGTTTTCAATGAAGACGGTGTGCCACAAAAATAAATGGCACCTTCACTTGCAGCTATTTTTCTTTCTTCTTCTGCAAAAAACTCATTGAAGCTATCGTTGGGACCAAGAATGCAAACAGGCCTAACTTATGGGACCAAGAAAGCAACAATTTTAACGGCCACGTGAGTGGCACGTGAATTCTCCGTTAATTATTGGACGGAACCCCCTTTCAGGACTTAAATTGAGAAAAAAATGGACTTAAGGGATGCAATGTGAGAAAGTGCAAAAGAATGGGACCAAAATAAAAAACAGCCTAAGTTGTGGGACCAAAAATGCAATTTACCCGCCTAAAATATATACAATTACATTTAATAGGTTGGAGCTCAAATTAAGTAAAATTTTATTATTAGTAGTCACTATTTTACTACAATAAACTCTTAACATATAATCAAAATCCAGCATCAACTGCTGGTACACCATCAACTACTCTAATAGGTTGCAGGTCAAATATGTTTTATGATGTTGCCACCAAATTATCAAAAAGAAATGTTGTTATTTCACATATGAAATTCAACGACTTAGATTAAATACATTCGTGCATCCCTTACATGATGTATGTACAATTAAATTTGCATCATCTACTACTCCAACTTAGTATCCAAATAGTATTTTAGTTCACATATACGACTCCACTACCATAACAATGACATCATTTACATACATGAGAGCTGCTGACATCATCAAGACATATGAGAACTGCAACGAAAGATCCCCCACAAGAGAAAGTGAACAAAGAGTAATCTGCATTTGATTGTGGTAGCTATTATCAATGCTTGAAACAATCCATAAAGTGATTTTTTGTAATGCCCCCACTCAGGGCAACACCTAAGCTGATGCGCCACTCAGTTCAGTCTTAAATTGAACCTACAAATCAATCAATAGTCCATAATCAAACATTTCAAGCTTATCAGAAATAGCAGCGGATTCTAAATTAAACAAACCTATCATAAGACAATAAATTCAAACCTTAAACAATCCTGCGACATACAGAACATATACTAAATACATGCTACAAAATTCCAAATTCAACTTATCAGAAGCAGCGGAATTTCCACTTAACAGACTCGGCAATCGACTAAGTGAATGCCATGATTCACATTTTTACATAACAAAATATTTATATTTCTTAAGTCGACCCCATCAACAAGATATATCACAGCGTCTTGAGTCCATGCTTAGCAATCAGATAATTTCCATATATACATTCAACGCTTGATCTATTACAAAATATTCCTATCCTGCCTGGAGTCCAATCCTTCACTCAATCCCTGTCAGAGGGAATCAAAATAAACAAGGGTAAGTCCAAAGGACTTAGTAAGGAAGAAGAAAATGATAAGATGAAAAGGAAAACTATTGAGATACAACAATCAACAATAAAATTCGGTAATAAGCAAGACTTTTTGATAGGAACAAAATTTGGTTATGAGCAAGAATTCTTAACATGATCAATAGAGTACATGACAGGCATGATATCAAACTTGACAGATTGTTGGTCATTCCAACCTTATTACTCCTAAATCAAATTATAATTGCAAGTACCAGGCATCGGTATTGTATAAACAAGATTTCCTTATCGTTCTATTGCTCGAGCACTCAGCTCAGCGGGTAATAACTTGATTATATGGCATAGCCAATCACATGCCAGATCCCGTCACTCACAATTCGCTACCTCCTGCTACTTGTAAGTCAGGATCGTAGATGGGTACTAGCCGTAAGACCTGTGTCCGTTGATTCGTTCCGCCCGGCCGTCTTTCGGACCTAGCCCCTGGGACCAAACCCCCCGTGGCGTCCCTCCGGGTGAAAACAGCCCATGGCGTCCCAAGAGTTGAAAACCACCCATGGGTTGAAAATATATAATGCCAACATATAAGAATTTAACCTTTCAAGCAATAACATGAACATTTCATAACTTTACCAGATTTGCCATTTACAAGGTAAAACATTTTCCAATAATGGCTGGCAAGGCCTATTCCAATAAGCAAGGTACATGAACAATTTAAGAGAACTTTTGACATAAATAGGTCTAGTACTGAAATCCAGAGGTGCTAACAGGGATAGACATAAGAGGAGCCCCCACTGGACATGCACTGTCAACTAGTGTGACTCTTTGCTCTGTAACAGACTCAAGAGGAGCCTCATACTGGACATGCCTTGTCAACTAGTGTGACTCTTTGCTCTATAATAGACTCAAGAAGAGTCTCCCACTGGACATGCACTATCAACTACTGTGGCCCTTTGCTCTACCCAGCATATATTTTATAGCAATGACCGAACAAGATATTTAAAAGAGCCAAGATTTTCAATGTTCAGTTGCCAATAGGGCAAAATAACTTAACAGTTTTGCCAACAAGGCGATCAACAATACACTTGAACAAACAACATGTTTATAAGAAATTAACAAGTACCAGAGAAATTCACAGAGTTCGATTGAAAAATAATTATTTTCAAGAAAATACAAAAAATACGAAGTAGTTTCAAATTCAGGAGAACCTCACAGGGTTCGATAACCAAGCAACGTTAATCAAGACAAATACCAAATCAGCAGAATCTAATAGGTTCAACATTAGATACGGAATAAGCTCATACAAACGATAACCAATTGGCCGATCCCTCACAAAGGCAACAATAATAAATGGAATACGATAATCAAATCAATACAAACCTTCTTAGGGGTTTATCAATAAAATCGATAGGTACAAAAGTACCAAATTGGCGGCTGCTCACCTTAAAAGTCTCAGAAAGCAACCACAATTGGCCGTCTATTGGTATGCGGGACCTACTCCTTCGTCACCTACCAAAGGAATAAGTTCACAATCAAATCTTCTGAATCTTAACTATAAATATAACAAATGTCATTATCAAACTTAAGGGTATTCCAACATAGTCCTACTAGTTCTTAGATATTTAAACAGTCCATGACCTTATTTTCCAATTGATTTAAAGTTCAGAGTACATAACCTAAATCCAATATTGATTATGATTTCTCAATCATAATTCTTAATGCACTTAAATATCCTTATCATGTTCCTCAATTACTCTAACTGTTTAATCATAATTCTCAATTTCCATGTTACACTCAACTGTGCAAGGCAATCACCTATCATAGTCCTTAACTCGATAATTGATTCATCCGAGTCAATTAAATTCAACACTATATTAATTACAAGATTAATCTATAACCTTAAGCTAAATCGTGGTTTAACAATCTTAATTCTAATCACAATCAACTTCATCCAAAAATCTAATTACATCCAACAATTCAATCGAATTAAAATTTGATTATTGAAATTTACTCAAATTGGGTCAGATCGAGACCTAAGTTTAAGCTAAAAATAGCCCATGCGAGTCCAGGATCAAAATCTGCACAAGTTGCCTGAATGACACCGTCACGCGCCACCGCCAGAGAGGTGAACCAACCCCACCATCAGGCGTGCCTCGTCGAGGTGATCAAAACCCCCAAATCAATTTCCCGATTGGCTACCATTTGGCCGGTCAATTGGCCGTTCAAAGCGGCAGCCAAACCCTAACCCCCACTGTCAACTACCTACGTCAATTCTCCCGCCACTGCCAATCAAAACCCAAAATTGAACCTACGACCAACATACCATCTCCTCGCAACCGAAGCCCATCCATTTCCATCGTCGTACGCCAGAGAATGGCCAACCCTGCCATGAGCTCGCCGTCGAGCTTGATTTCCCAGCGATTTCGCTGATGGTTTGGGTCAAACTTGGTATGGTTTTGCTCACCTCAGCTGGAGGAAGTTAACCATGGCCTTGGTTTCGGGTTTCACGGCCAATATACGGTGATTCGCCAGTAGGGTGAACTTTGGGCCTTTTTTGAGAATTTGACAAAAATTTGTCCTTCAACTATATATATAAATATACTTTCCAGCCCTTTCAATTTGGCCCCAAACTTTTTGACTGACTTCAATTTCACCCCAAAAGGTTTCAACCGCCTTCAATTTAGTCCTTGTCCTTCAATTGAGTCCTCTAACTTTCAATTCTTGCACATTGACCCCCAAAATTTCTATTTTTGGGCAATCAAGTCCAAATCTAATTATTTTAAGGACCTCCAACTTCTAACTTGTCCACATTAATCCCCTAAACTTCTGAATTTTTTGCAATCAAGTCCTTTTTATTTGTTTTTCAAGCCTTAAAATCTGATCAATCAATATCTTAATTTCTAAATTCTTATTTTTTCAAAATATCGAATTTTAGGGGTGTTACAGTTTTGTAGCCAACAAACCCATTTTTTTCCCTATTTTGGCAAATTCCTTGTATTGACTTTATCTTTCGGTTGCCCAAGCAAAAAGGCGTTATTAACATATAATTCATGTAATTTCTAGTGTTCAATTAAAGTAGATACTAATAGTTGATGTACAATAACAATTTAGCAAGGGAGCAAATATTTCATGAAGTCAACACCTTCAATATGAGTGTAGCCTTTAGCAATAAGTTACACGTGGTAGCATTTGATGCATCCATCTAAATGATATTTAACTTTGTAAATCTATTTAGAGTTCATAGTTGATACGCCAAGGGGTAATGGTTGCAAAGTCCAAGTATGATTAGATTCCAAAGCAAAAATCTTCTTTGCCACGGTATCCCTCCAATGTGCATGTTTAAGTTCCTAAAAATGATCGTAGCTCATTAGTGAATAAGACGGCCACTAAGAAGGCACTATGAGCATAAGAAAACTTGGAACGAGAAATATAGTAAGAGACAGGATGTACGATTGAATTTGATAAATGAATAATTGAGGACAATATAGAATCAAGAGATCCATGAGAGAGGGCAAAGTTTAATCATAAATAGATAATATATGAGAAACATGCCACTGTCTTTCCGAAAAATAATGGAAGCTATTGGTATAATACGCTTTGAGTCACTAATTGGGATGTGCTCAACAGGATTTAAGGGTGGTGCTACAGATGTGGATAAATTCGATATGATTAGTTTAAGATCAATAGTAGTGGATGGGAATGACTCAGTCAAAGGTCATGAGGCCATGACTATAAATGTAGGAAACTCAACTATAATGATGGGTAAATAAAGCTCAATGGTTAGATGCCAATGAGCGTACCATAATCTAACAGTATGGTGTGACCTAAATTTGTGATTGAGTAATTTGCAAATGTAAATGTATCTTAAAAAAATTGAATATTTTGAGAAATATAGATCATCTTACTCTCAAGGTCATAATTTTTGTATTCCTTTTGTCCATTTAGGTGTTAAAAAAATATATAATTTGGTATGAGGAGCAAACTTGTCCCATAGCTTGTTCACATATCCATAACAATGGTGTCCAAAGTTGTTTAGATGACTATAAGTTGGAATATTCCCAAGTAAAACCCATATGATGTTTTCTTTTTGTAACACTAAGAGGAACTTGCAGTTGATCAAGTGTATGATCGTAAAAACACACTCTTCCCAAAAGGAAATAAGGAGTTTTACTTGAATTAGTAGTGCACTTGCAACTTCAAGATGCCAATGCTTTCATTCAGTGCAATGCAATTCTATTGTATATGTCTGGACAACTAGACTATCGTTCCATATTATTTTCAAAATATTAAGCCATTGATCATCATGAGTAAATTATAACCCATTGTCTATTTCCAGAGTTTTGACTTTCAATTTAAACTGTGGGGAAACCCAATTGAAAATTTGCAAGAGACATCGCTTGATTTCTGGCTTGTGTTTCATAAGAATTGCTCGACTGAAATCATCTACTATAGTTAGAAAGTAATGAGAGCCAGAGAAACAGATTTTGTCTTGTAAGGACCCCAAATGTCACATTGGAGTAAATGAAAAGCATGCATAGTTTTATTCGTATTGATAGGAAAAGGTAATTATGTTTGGTTTGGTTTACAAAAAGCATCACAAAATATAATCTTATTACAATCAGAGAAAATCAATAAATTTGGATTCACTAATAGATACCCCCAAGCTCTTGTACCATAAACTTACATTAACTAGATTAATTCTGGCAATCAATGCCCACCCCTTATCATTGGTTCTAAGTAATAGAAATCATTCCACTTTCTATTCATTCCAATCAGCATCCTTGAAAATAAGTCCTAAATTGCACAAAATTTTTGGCCAACAGGTCATCGTATATCTTAAATCATATGTCAATTTACTAATAGATTATAAATTAAAATACAAAGCCAATTTTTTTTTCAAGAGAAACCTGGCACGAAGCATGGATTGCTACTATTTCACCATTTGCAATATGCATCGGTGAAATGCCAAGGCATGATACTGCTTCTGATAATGAATTTAGTCTACGTGTTTTGTGATTTCTTGCCCATGTATCAATTACCCATTCATTTTCCAGCTTACCCGCACAATTATAGGCTACCATATTTGCACATGAAGTACCACCTCGAAAAGCTATCAATTGTTGATGTTGGACATAAGTCAGGCAAGGGATTCGTGACACGACTCTGCCTGCATTGCAACAATAGCCATTTTGAATGAGGTATTTAGAGATACACCACCAATTATATGGTCTCCTTACTGTCTAGGCTGCTTATTGATCCGTTTTTCAAGTTTGTGCTAGTTTGATAGATATCCAATCACTTTGTAACAATATTATTTAATGTGGTTTGTCTTTCCATAATGCTCACAGGATGGAGAGTTACCACGATCTCCATTACTATTTTTTTTCGATCTTAACTCATTACTTTCAATTAGCAAGGCAACATCTTCTATGGTGGGGGGACAATTTACAATAATCAAACATTGTTTCTTCTCTTATGTAGGAACACGTATGCCTTTCTAAGGATTGGTAGTGGATCGATGCTCAAGATTTGGGATCTCACAATTGTACATTCTTCGTAGAGTCCTGCCAAAAAGTCAAAAAACCTTCTTTTCTTCACGTGTGAATTGTATCCTTCACGTTGTATCACATGTACATCTGTTTTTGCACCCTTGTACTGGATTGAGACCTTGTAGTTCACCTCAAACAGTTTTAACTTTTTTTAATAAGATAAAATAAATGATTTCTCTTGTTATAATAGAGTAATGGTTCGTTTCAACTCATAGACTCTAGGCAACTCCTTAAGTGAACCCTTCATTCATATCTGCTTACAACTTTGCTACCTTTTCAACATGGCAGTACTTCCATGAAGTTCCTTTACATTTGTGAGCCTTGAAATGAGCATTGCGTTACACTATATTCGTATGTTTAGATTTAGAGAATCAACATTAAGATTCTAGTCTTTGTAACGTTCCATCCACAAAACATGCCTTTTTCTTGGAATGGAGCACTTTCATAAATCTAAGCCTCCAAGTGAAGTAATTATCTCTACTCCAAGTGAAGTAATTATCTCTACTCCACTTTTATTGGAAGGAGTAGTCAGAAAAAAAAATTAAAAAATCAAGTGATGGTGATCAAATGGGTGCAACTAGTATAGAGATGTGGGATGAATAAAACTTGTGATCATGTCCCTAAGTTGTTGTTTTTGTTGTTCGCATATTCCCTTGCTTTTTTTGATGAGCGAAATAAGAGAAAAATTTTAAAGAAAAATTTATAGCATTATAACCTTCTTTAGTAATATAAAAATTGAAATGAATTCTCCAAATTTAATTGCATTTCTCATTGATAAACTCTATAATATATAGTTTTGTATAAATTGGGATAGCTATCCCTAACTATGAGCTATCTATTGGTTAATTACAACCAATTTAGAATTGACAAAAGATAAGCAACGAATCAAATAGATTGGGATATCTATTTCCACAACTAGATATGAGAAAATTGGTACGTACAAAATATCCTCCGATAGTCCTAATCAAACTTAATTTTCAATGATAAAATCAAATTCTTACCAAATTAGCACACTAATCCCAACTTATTGGCATACCAATCCTAGTAGTTTGTGACTTTTAAAATAAAACACAATGAATTTCTAAGCTTAGCTCAAAAGTTCAAATAAATAAAAACACCTCAACAAAAGATCTAATACAATAACTATCTCTCCACCTCCCTGAAAGATCCATATGTGGGGCAATCTCCATCATCATCTCAATGAATTACTCTAAGTGGTCACTAATTATCTACTTCCAGATGACCTCCCTAAACTTTTATATAGAAATTCCATACTTGTAGTATCCCTTTAAGTACTTCAAACGGCAAAATTGCAATATGCATCCTATAATTTTGCCCGATTTACATTTTTGCCCTATAAGTTGGAAAATTAAAATTTTAGTCCTATAAGTATAAAAAAAATTGTCATTTTTAGTCCTTTTTTCACTGAGATGGGAAAAGTTGCTGGAAAAGCTGACATGGCTCGCCAGGCACGTGGTCATTTAGAGTCTTTACCTCATTGGCAAAAAATAAAAGCTGACTTGTTTGGGTGACAAGGGTAGTTGGATTATTTTATCATTTTTGTTGCTTAGTTGGCACAACTTTGAATTTAAAAATATACACATATATATACACACATTTATATAAATAATATTTATACATAATTTATAATTTTTTACCAATTGAAAAATAAAAAAAAATTAATCTACCATATTAACAACATTCTTTTAACTCACATGGTTAAAATAATTTAATTAAATTTAAATTTAAATTAAATAAATTAAAATTTTAAATTAAATAAATGGGGGGAAGGGGGGGAAAGGCAAATTCCTCCCCCTTCCCCCCAACCAACCACCATGGTTGCCGCCTGGCCAGACCTCACCAGACGGCCTCCGGCCATGGCTGGCCAGGCGAAACCTCATCTTCCAAGTAGCAAACAAAAAGCTCGTTGTTGGCCACCTGGAAGCTCAGCAAGCCACCTGACCAGATCTAGCCAGGTGGCCGCCATACTACCTGGCTCATGGCTTCCATGGCAACCCAGTGAAGTGGGGGACGTTTATATATACTGTAGATGTATGTATATATAAATACATTTATTTAGATAAATTTTTATATATTTACATACATATATATATGGTCAAATGATATATGATATATGATATATATTTATATATATATATACACACCATATATATCATACATCTAGTTGGCATTTTTTTTTTATTTTTTTCTTCCAATTAATCAAGCCATGTCAATTGGATTTTCGCCAACAAGGCAAAAATCTCAAAATGAGCACACTTCTATCGAGCCACGTCAGCTTTTTCGGCTACTTTTTTTATCTCTGACGAAAAAGGACTAAAAGTGACAATTTTTTTGATACATATAGGACTAAAATTGCAATTTTGCAACTTATAGGGCAAAAACGCAAATTGAGCAAAATTATAGGACGAAAATTGCAATTTTGCCTACTTCAAACATTTAAAAACTTGTTAATGTTTCTTTTCAAGATGGTATATAGACCAACTCACCATGTTAACAACATGCAACGTATCTAATCTATGTCATACTTGTAAAATTGGCCTTTAGAAACATCATTTTTACCTCTCTTAAAAACCCATAAAAAAAACCTATAAAGGACCTGAAAAAGGTGGTAGGAGATCTGCACAAGTGCCTCTATGATGACTTTCTCATCGAATCAATTTGTAGGCTACTGAATCTGCACAATCGCCTTCATGATGACTTTCTCAAATGACCAGTTCGTAGGCATCATATCTTTTCCTACCAAATTCATCTATGTTGAGATTACCATCCTATTTTCTATAAAGAAAAACAAGTCTTCTAATCAAAATTCTCAACGATACCAATTATAGATTAATGAACAATCACCCTAAGCTCTGATACCAATTATAATTTGTTAAGAAGATGACACCAAGAAATTTAGAGTATAAAATAAATGATACAAGTACTTACATGGTTCACCCAAATTTAGGCTACATCAATGGGATATAAGTAGTAGGATTTTGATTACTAATTTGAAAAAGATACAAAAAAATTACAAAATATCCATGAGTTTCTACCAGTGGTCTTCCAAATAACTAAGGAGCACCCCCATTTATAGGAGCAAACAAGATGAAGAAGAATCAAGATAGAGTTCTACTCAAGCTTTATCTCTATGAATCAAATCAATCCACCAAAACTAGAACCCAATACTAGCTTACTGGGATGCCAAAATTTCAATAGTCTATGGCTACACATCTCAACATGTCTATTTAATCAGAACTAATTTTCCAATAATTTTGTCTATATACAAATGTACCATATACCAAAAATATAAATAGACTTGTATACACATATACTGAGAGAGAGAGAGAGAGAGAGAGAGAGAGAGAGAGAGGCCATAACAAACAAAACTTGTATCCAACTCAAATATAGGAGTATTTTTATTGAGAAAAAGTCCCAACCCCTAATATGTTCTTTGACATATGATTTATATTGAAAAAGATTTGTACTTTATGAATCGATTTATCTATTTAATCAAACTTTTTAATTATTATATACATATACATCTACACATTAAAAAGAAGGGTCATTAAAAAAAGAGATGTGCATTGATTATTGTTTTATCAAATTTTATTATTTTCATAATAAATAAAACTTGCACTCAAACTCAAATATCGAAAGATTTTTATTGAAAAAAATTCCCAACCCCTCAAAACATTCTTTGGCATATGATTTAGATTGCAAAATATTTGCAAAGATTTTATAGGTGCAAAAACTTAAGACTGCATCAAGCATGTACTGAATTTGTTTTACTTTCAGTAAGTAACATCTTAATTTTAGCTTGAATTTTTATCAATTTAATAGAAGCTTCTATTGGTTATAATGTGGTTATATCCATATTTGGGTTTGGTCCATATAATTGTTCCATGATAGGTGGTTTTGCCCATAACTACCTCCCCACTTAGCCCACTTAATTGAGAGATTACGTCTTGATGGAAGACACTATATATATATATATATATGAATATATGTTAAGATCCCTAAATTCAAACATTATTTTTCAATCTTTACACAATCAATTAAGAAATTCTAGTAGGTTTAGAAGTACTTTAGCTAGGAATTGCGGAAAGATTTTGATCAAAATTTGAAGAAGGCTTAACAGTGGAAAATTCAAGTAATATTAATAACTGGAGGTAAACTTGAATTTATGTTACCACTGTGACCTGTACAACTATGGTGATTATTATGCTCACATTTGATATCAGAGCCTAAAATACCTCTGCCTTGATATTTTATAATGTCAAATGTTGCAATTTATGCCTTCAGATATATCTGTTTATGATCCAGAATATAGATGCTTGAATTTGAGAAACAACATTATAAATTTAGTGATGGACATAATATATAGCATATATGGTTTATCAGGCATTGTCAGTTTGTGGTATTAATTTATACATCACATACATTTGAACCATATAGGGCACTACTGGCGATATTACTACAACTACTGTAGTTTATTCAAAACTCTCCAGTATGTGATGCAATCCTTGAAAACATGAACATTATTTGCTTGGTTTTTTTTTTCAAAACTAGATGATTAGTAGGCCCACAAATTGGAGTCACTTTAATTGAGAATTCTTCTCTTTAGTTGCATGATTTAGAATTGTCTGCACATTTAATTAAGAGTATTGTTTCTCAAATTAAGGTTTGTTTCAACATTCAAGCAAGTGCCAAAACTCGATGTTAGTTTAGAGATATTTCAATAATGTATGGAAGAAAGCTTAAGAAATTTAATTTTGAATGAAATGGCTTTTGAATAATTGAAAACTGAGCCCGATTTATTGAATTTAGGCTAGATCTGTAAATGTGTTAAGTTTTAATGGATTAAGTTGTCTGGAGGTTGAAGATGACTATTCTGGAATTATTAAAAAAAACTTTTTGGGCTAGAAATTGGTCGATTTTCATGTAGGCCAATTTGCTTATTTTTTGTCTCATTGTATTATGTTGGGCTCCATAGCCCAAGTCTTCATGGGTCCATGTACTATGAATTCAACCTTCAGTAAAAAGCATAATAGTGTGTACTTGCTGGGTTTCAAAAACCAAGCATCTGGACTGCGAAAAGGCTACTGCATCACTAGTAGGTTATTCTTGTTGTTGTTACGTTGGATAACTTTATAAATTATTGTATGATTTGCTCACTGCTTATTGTATTGATACATACATATGTTGTTCAATTATCCTCTTGTGCATAATATTGAGATGTCATTTGATCTATATAATTTTGATAATCAAAAAACAACCACAGCGTCTTTGATTATATTATTAAGCATTTTAGATCACATATGGAAACCACAGCATCTTTGATTATATTATTAAGCATTTTTAGATCACATATGGAAATATGACATTAATTGTGGAAAATCATATTAGAAATAGTAAATCTTAACCCACATAAACTTTTATTATGTTTTATAGGATTAATTAGGGCGAAATGTCAAATTATATTCCTTAATTTACCCACAAGAATTAAGGAAAGAACATAGTTTGATAGTTTCATCATTATGATTGTGTATAAATCTATTTGAATTAGAAACTTAACCCGCAAGTAGTTCCTAGGTCATATGATTCAAATTTTCTATGTTTTGCATTGGTAAAGCATATTATATATTTATTTACCACAAAAATTTTGGTATAAGCATGTATATAATTTATTTTCTGTAGTTTTTCAACCTATGAATTTTTCTCATATAAAATGTGATATCCTGAGCTTGAAGGTGATAACTATAAGGTTTGGAAGAAAAGGATTCTTTTTTATTTGGGGTGGATGGTCATTAATTATACTATTCGAAAAGACAAATTACCTCCAATCATTGAGAACATCCAACCTAGTGATATTGATCTTTATGAAAAATGAGAGCGATCTAATCGCCTTGGCGTGATGTTCATAAAGAACAATATCTCAGCTGGTATTCGAGGTTCTATCGGTAAGTATGATAATGTCTATGAGCTACTGAAGGCTATTGATGAGCAATTTGAGTCTTTTAGATAAGGCATCAGCAAGCACCTTGATCATAAAGTTTTCAACCATGAGGCTCACCAATATCAAAGAAGTGTGTGATCACATCATGCACATGAGGGATATAGCGGCTCAACTTCAAAGTCTTGAAGTTACAATTCTGAGTCTTTCCTTGTGCATTACATTCTATACTCTCTGTCACAGTAATATGTTTCAAGATCCCTTATAACACACATAAGGATAAATGGTCTATTAATAAGTTGATGACAATGTGTGTGCAAGAGGAAGGAAGGTTGCTTCTGGAGGCTGGAGAGAGTATGCATTTGGCAACTCAAGGAAAAAATAAATATCAAGCCAAAAAGAAAGGAAAGGAAAAGATATCTCCCCAAAGGAATATCAAGAAGAAATCCAAGTGCTATTTCTGTAAGAAGAAGGGGTACATTAAGAAGGATTGCCTTAAATTTAAGATTTAGCTTAGAAGAAAGGTAACCTACTTTAACTTGTTTGTTATGAATCTAATATGGTTGATGTTAATCATAACATATGGTGGATTGATTCTGGTTCTACAATCTATGTTACAAATTCCATGCAGGGTTTGTGAAATCTAAGAAAGCTAGTGGGAAATAAAGAATGCATCTATTCTGGAAACAAGATGTGTTCTCACATAAAGGCAATTGGAACATGCAGGTTAGTTCTTAGTAGTAGCTTTATTTTAAATTTGAAAAAGACATTTTATGTTCCAAATTTCTCTAGGAATTTACTATCAGTTTCAAGACTTGTACTTTTTGGATATTCTTGTAACTTTTCAGATAATATTTTCAGTTTGCTTTATAAATTTGAACTTATTGGAAATGATATTTTGTCCAATTGACTTTTTTGAATCAATTCAAAATGATACCACTCATACTGCTTTGCATGTTCAAAATAATGGTGGTATTAAAAGATGTGTTATGAATAAGGATTCTTCTATTTGTGGCACTATAGATTGGAACATATCTCTATTCAGAGAATTAAGATATTAGTGAATGATGGAGTACTTAGTGCTCTAGATTTTACTGATTCTAAGATTTATGTGGGCTGCATAAAAAGGCAAGCAGACCAACATGTCAAAAAAAGATGCCAAGAGGAGTTTGAACTTATTAGAAATCCTATATACATATATATATGTTGTCCAGACATGGATGCATATTGTCAAAAGTACTCATCTCTTTTATAGATGATCACTCACGATACATGTATCTCTACTTGCTCAATAACAAATATGAAGCACTAGATGCTTTTAAAGTTTTTAAAACAGAAGTAGAGAAATAATATGGAAAGCAAATTAAGATTATTAGATCAGACAGAGGTGGTGAGTACTATGGTAGACACACTGAAGATAGACAAACACCTGATCTTTTTGTAAAGTTTCTCGAAGGTGATAATTATAAGGTTTGGAAGAAGATGATTCTTTTTCATTTAGGGGGGATGGACATTAATTATACTATTCAAAAAGACAAACTACCTCTGATTATTGAGAATAGCCAACCTAGTGATGTTGATCTTTATGAAAAATAAGAGCGATCTAATCGCCTTAGCGTGATGCTCATAAAGAATGATATCTCAGCTGGTATTCGAGGTTCATCGATAAGTATGATAATGTATGTAAGGTGTTGAAGGCTATTGATCAGCAATTTGAGTCTTTCAGATAAGGCATTAGCAAGCACCCTGATCATAAAGTTTTCAACCATGAGGCTCACCAGTATCAAAGAAGTGTGTGATCACATCATGCACATAAGAGATATAGCGGCTCAACTTCAGAGTCTTGAGGTTACAATATCTGAGTCTTTCCTGGTGCATTACATTCTAAACTTTTTGTCATAGTAATATGCTTCAAGATCTCTTATAACACACATAAGGATAAATGGTCTATTAATGAGTTGATGTCCATGTGTGTGCAAGAGAAGGAAGGTTGCTTATGGAGGCTGGAGAGAGTGTGCATCTTAGTAGTAGCTTTATTTTAAATTTGAAAAAGACACTTTATGATCCAAACTTCTCTAGAAATTTACTATCAGTTTCAAGACTTGTACTTTTAAGATATACTTGTAACTTTTCAAATAATATTTTTAGTTTGTTTTATAAATTTGAACTTATTGGAAATGATATTTTGTCCGATGGTTTTTTTTGAATCAATTCAAAATGATGCCACTCATACTCTTTACATGTTCAAAATAATGGTAGTATTAAAAGATGTGTCATGAATAAGGATTCTTCTATATTGTGGCACTGGAGATTGGAACATATCTCCATTCAGAAAATTAAGAGATTAGTGAATGATGGAGTACTTAGTGCTCTAGATTTTACTGATTCTAATCTTATGTGAGCTACATAAAAGGCAAGCAGACCAACGTGTTGGGACTAGATAGAAATGAGAACTCCAGCAATTTCTTTGTTTTCAACGCCTCCTAATTTCCAGGAATTAGTCACTTCAACAGCCTTCGATGGTTATATTGGTATCCAAAGTACGAACGATAGTTCCTTTTGTATTCCAAATAAAAAAATATCTGTATTTTCTGAATACTATGACTGGACTTTTATGAAAAAAAGAAAAGCCCCTTATCGGATTTGAACCGATGACTTACGCCTTAACATGGCGTTACTCTACCACTAAGTTAAAAGGGCTTATTTGATAATCGGTACATGTTTTGTTAAACCGCCCATAAGAACCATATTCTGACTTTTATCCGGCGAATAGCCAACAATAGTTTTCATTGAATGAATAACGGATTCAGACCCTAAAAATAATAATGCTTTGGAATAAGCATGAGTAATCAAATGAAATAAAGGACTTTGATAAGACCCCATTCCTAGAGCTAACATCATATAACCCAATTGAGACATTGTCGAATAGGCTAAACCCCTCTTAATGTCTTTTTGAGCAAGAGCTAAAGTAGCTCCTAATAATACTGTGATTATGCCTAGGGCTGTAAACGGATATTAAACGGATCGGATAGACTGTATCCGTATCCGTATCTGTTTAAATTTTATAATATCCATATCCGTATCCGTATCCGACGGATATTTTTTAATAACATCCGAATTCATATCCGTCGGATATTATCTGAATTCGAATATATCAGTATCCGATTATAATTATTCCGAATATCCGTTTATAAATATCCGATTATCCGTTAACTTATGATAAAATGCATATTTTTTCCTAATAAATTTCATAAAAAAAAAAAATAATCAAATAAATAACACAATAAAATCTAGAAAAAAACAATAGACAATAAAATTAACATACTTCAAAGATCAAATAAGCATACAAATCTCCTCAAGAATAAAAAAACAACAACAATATTCAAAACATAATACAACACTCCAAAATAAACAAAATACAAAGTTCATTTCAATATAAGAAAAATCTTCACATAGTCCAACAAAACGAACATGCTTGAACTCTTCATCTGTTTAACACTGCAAAACATAATAAACAAAATATTAGTGGTAAATTTTAAGAGATTATCTATTAAGAAAAGAAAAAAAACTCTACAAGAACTTATAATATATATATACTTTACAAATAATCTCAAAAAATAAAAATAAAAAGTAGAGAGAAAATACACCAAAAGCAACCATTGAAGCATCACAATAATTGGCACCATGTACTTCAAAAGTTCAATCAATTATACCTATACAAAAGTATATATTAATCTACATATAAATAAAAAAAACTAAATAAATGAAAGAAAAAAAAAACTACATATACAATCAATTCAACAATTTCTTTTGAATGTCTGGGTGCTCCACCTCCCCCAGCTATCACCTATATATGGCTGCTTTTTGGTCAAATACCTCCCCCAACAATTCAAAAATTCATTCAATGGATTTCAAAATAACTACATATAAAAGCGTAGAACATAATTTCAAAATGCTTTCTGGCCAAATACATGGCTGCATTACATGTGAATATTCACAGTACTCCTAAATTAAAGGATTTTAAAACACAAATGCAATAATATTAATAATTTGGTTCAATATTCAAGGATCTAATTGTAAAATAAGCTTGGATGTGAATAATTCTATCAAATCCACCACCCTCGATTAGAGTACCCCATGAGCCAAGTTACAACTTTCGCTAGAAAACACACACACACAACCATAAATAGGACCCCACTAAAATAAGATGATACCAGAGGAGAAAAGTTGAAAGAGCCACCCAAAAAACTGCATCCTAGTTCTTAAAATCATAAAAGTAATAGCAAAAACATAACCATTCTTGAATTTAAAGGACTTAAAGGGTAGATAAAATGACATGCATGGCAATTTCACTTACCATTTTCACCCAAATTCACAGAGAAAATACACATACACAAACAAGAACATGGATACAAACATGGGAGAGAATAAAAAGTTGTTAAGACTCACAAGGCGTTCATCAAATTTTCTGGTGAGAAACTGATAGAACTGAACTCTGGAAGTGGGACCAATACATGTTTTCTTCGCACTTCTTGCACTCCATGTAGTCACCCCGCACCATTTTTCTTGCAAATCTGCAGTCAGAAAACTAAACTTCAATCGAAAAAAGAAAATGTTCATGTCCTGTGGTAACAAATAAAAAAAAATGAAAGAGATTGATTCATACAAGGCTGAGACTAGAAGTTCTTTTGCTGGTCGAGGACGTGGAGGCCAGCAGCGAGAGCCAGCAAAATGGGGAGGCCAGCCCCGTTGCCTCCCGGTGAGAGCGAGCAGATCTGCTGGCTCTCGGCTTTGGTGTCGCGGAGGCAAGCGGGCCTCCATGACGGGCATCTCGCCGACACTTTTGCCGGCAAGAACCGTAAATTACATGGAAATAAAAAAAATGAAAAAAAGGAAGAAGAAGAAGAATAAATGAGGAAGGTACTTGGGCGGCTGGTGTGAGAGGGAAGTGAAATTGAAAGGTAAAAAAGAACTAGGGTTTAGTGATTTGTTCACACTTTTCACTTTTGCATTTTTTATTTTTTTAATATTTTATTTTGATATTTTTTATTTAATTATAGTAATTAATTTTTTTAATTTTAAAATTTAAATTTAAATTATTTATTAATTTGTTATATATGACTTTGATTGATATCTTGATACTTAATAATTTTGTATATTATATTTTAATATAATTTTAAAAATTTAGTTTTTACGATGGATATTGAATATTGACATTTAGTTTTAGATATGTAGATATAATAATATTAATCAATAAAAATATTCTCTATTATTAATATTTTTGGGGTTTAAAATTTATAAAGTTGTGAGATTTTAGGATTTAGAGTTTAAGTTTTATATTTAGATAAATTTTATTAGTTTTTCTAAATTAATAATAGTACAAATCTACAAAATAAAATTATGAAATGATATATTCATCTTATATTATATGTATATAGTTAGATATTGTAAAATATTTAAAAGTTATTTGGGTGAGTTTATAAATTTCTCAAAATATTTTATAAGATGTCAATGTTTGGTAATGTTTTTAGAAAATAACTGATAAAATTTCTAAAATAAGATGTTAGAAACTTATAAGTACTTTTTAAGAAAATAAGAAGTTCTTAATTTATTTTTAAAATTTTAACAAACTCCCTTAATTAATCATATTAATTATAAAATTGTCATTACTAATACCTTATAAGTTTCAAAGTCTTATTATCCAAACATTTTGAGAACTTATTTTTCTTAAAAAAAATCTAACATTTTATAAGATTGAAAAATATCTTATAAGATGCAGGAGCTCCAAAAACATCTTATAACATTTAGAAGCATATAAGATGTTTTAAATAAGTTTAGCCACACACTATCTTAGAGGGTGTTTGGCTAAACTTATTTAAAAGGTCTTATAAGTTCCTACATCTTATAAGATATTTTCGGAACTTATAAGTTGCTATATCCTTTTTTAAAAATAAGTTCTTAAAGTGTTTAAATAAAATAAGATTTTGGAGTTTATAAGGTGTTAGTAATAACAATTTTATAATCAATATACTTAAAATTAAGGAAGTTTGTTAATATCCTAAAAATAAGTTAGGAATTCCTAACTTTTATAAAAAGAGTTTATAAACTCTTAACATCTTATTTTAAGAGCTTATAAGCTCTCTTTTTTAAAAAAAATTACCAAACATTTTTTGATATCTTATAAGTTCTCAAATATCTTATAAGATGTTTTAAGAAGCTTATAAGCTCACCCAAACACCCTCTTAAATCTTAATGTCCCCTTAGCTCGTTAATAATTTTAGGTAGTGATTGGTATGCAGGAATGAAATTAGGTGAGAATTATGACTTTAGGAATTGAATGAAGTTGGGAAATGAATGATGTTGGTATAGTTTATCCTATTATTGGTACGTATAAGGAATGAGAAATGAATGGAATTGTCATTTCCTTATTGATTCCATTCTAATGATTGGTAAATAGAAATGACCGATAAGAATTGAATGAATTTTTAAATGATCAAATTATCCTTTCGTAAAAAAATATTAAAATAAAAGTATTTATTAGTAAAATATTTTTTATATATTATTGTAGATTTTTTTTTTTGAGTAAGTTTATAATTATGCAATTTTAATATTACTTTTAATATTATTCGAGTTATATCAGTAAATATATGCATTTTATATGTTATCAACAAGTTATATATGCTTATGCAAAAAAGTATAAACACAATTTCCTTTAAAATTATTACTTTTAAATTTATAATTTAGCAAGCTCTTTTGAATTTTTTGATAAAATATAATTAAAAAAAATTATAAAATACTTTATAACTCGAGTGCTTAACTTTTTTTTTTTTTTTTTTTGTAATAAGAGAACGATTTATTGTACTTTTTCATAAGTTTAATTTGAAAAGTTGTTGACAGAATGAACAACTCTTCATTTATTAATTTATATATATTTTTTAGTCATTCGAAGATATGCATATATATATAATATTTTAAACTATATATATTTCATTAGCATGGACCAAGTCGATGATACTTCTACTTTTTTTATTATAAAAATTGAGATGCACATCATTATTCTTATTTTTATTATTTATTATTTATTATTTATATTTTATAATAATTTAATAATTTTTATAATATTACTAAAAAATATAATTAAATAAAAAACATAGCAATCAAGTAAGTTGGACTATAATATCAAATGCTTACAAAGTGAAGATTTTTTTTTCTTAAATATAAAATTATTTTGTTAAATTTTTTAGTGATATAAGTTCATTCCCGATAGATTGGGAATAACTAAACCCATGGAGGAGGGAGGGAATGGCTAAATCCATCCTTTTGAGAATGGGGATTCCCATCTCTAAATTATACCAATCATCGATTTGATAATGGACTTGGGAATGCCCATTCCATTCCCACCTCATTTTTGCATACCAATTATATTATTAGTATTTTACTATTTTATTTTAGAATTAAAAAAATTAATTATTCTTGATTTAGTTAAAAAAAATTCTAATTATTGATTCACTTTATGATTAATTAATATTAATAAAATGACACCAATATAAATTAATTACAAAGCAAAGCAATAATAATTTTATATTGATTAATTTTATCATTTATATATTATTTTTTATTCTTTTTTTACTTAATATTGTTTAATTATCATCATTACCATCTTTTTTTTTTATTAATTCTTTAATTAATAATTTATACATATATTCATTTATATATAGATTATGAAATTTCATATTGAAAAAATAAAAATAATTTATTATTTATAATAATATATTATATATGATAATTTTTTAAAATATTATTTATATATTAAAATACATAAAAACAGAATATATATATAATAATTTTTTAAATATTATTTATCGGATACGAATAATCGAATATATAAACGGATATGTATTCGGAGCGGATATTAAACGGATCGGATAGGCATTTACCATATTCGTATCCGTTTATAGTCGGATGTCTACTAATCGAATACGGATAATATCCGCTTTAAACGGACACGGATACGGATGTGAAAACGGCATTCCTTAATGGTGATCTAGATGATGATGTTTACATGCAACAACATGAAGGATTATCCTCCGGTGATGGTAAGCATTTGGTTTGCAAACTTAAGAAATCTATATATAGATTGAAACAAGCTTCTAGATAGTGGTATTCAAAGTTCCAGGACATGATCTCTTTATTTGGATTTGAAGAGAATGTCATAGATCAATGCATATATCAAAAGATCAGTGTGAGTATGACTTGTTTTCCTAGTTTTGTATGTAGATGACATCTTACTTTTTAGTAATGACAAAGGACTGCTACATGAGGTGAAACAATTTCTCTCTAGAAAGTTTGATATGAAAGATATGTATGAGGCATCTTATGTTATTAGAACAGAGACAAAACTCGTTACATTTTGGGTTTGTCTCAGGAAACTTGTATTAACAAAGTTTCAGAGAGGTTTCGGATGAAAGATTGTTCACCAAGTATAACACCTATTGTGAAGGGTAACAGGTTCAACTTAAACCATTGCTCGAAAAATCACCTTGAGCAAAAATAGAGGAAAAACATTGCATATGCTTCTTCTATTGGAAGCTTGATGTATGCTTAGGTGTGCACAAGACCTGATATTACATTTGTTGTGGTGATATTAGGAAGATATCAGAGTAATTCGGGTATAGACTACTTGAAAGCTGCAAAAAAGGTAATGAGATATCTTCAAGGAACAAAAGATTACATGCTTATGTGTAGACAAACTGAAAATCTAGAGGTAATTGGCTACTTCAATTTGGACTTTGCTAGTTGCATCGATTCACGAAAATCGACATCTAATTATATCGTTTTGCTAGTCAATGGAGCTGAATCTTGGATAAATGGAAAGCGAACTTTAATTGCAACCTCTCCTAAGGAAGCTGAGTTTATTTCTTGTTTTGAGGCAATCTTGTATGGTGTATGGTTGAAGAGTTTTATATCTAGGTTTAGAATTGTGTATTCTGTTCCTAGGACATTGGGGTTATATTGTGACACTTTAGCTGTTGTTTTCACGGCTAAGAACAATAAGAGCAGTAGTTGAAGCAAGCACATTGACATTAAGTACTTAGTCCTTTGAGAATGTGTTAAAGAAAAGAAAGTGGTCATTGAACACATTAGCAATGAATTGATGATTGCTGATCCTTTAACTAAAGGGATTTTTTTCCAAAGATTTTCAAGGGTCACGTAACTAAAATGGGACTTGGTTCCTCTATGTAATTTCGTTGTAAGGACGGCCTTTATTGCTTTAATGAAACTCCATTTATGATGTTTCTCATATGATTTCCTTGTGTACACATTTAGTTCGAGAAATTTCATTAATGTTTGGACCTTGAATAAACATAGGGTTTATTCATTAAGTTGTATGGGCTAAGAGACATAGTGCATTGTAATACAAAGAAGATAATACTTGCTCTTAGAGGACATGTCACCATATACAATTTATGTATTATGTTTTCTTATTAAGCATAAGTATTCATGGAATTAAGGATTACGGTGTACAGACCAAGTGGGAGAATGTTGGTTATAATGTGTTTATACCAACATCCAGATGTGGTTTGTATAACCGCTCCATGACAAGTGTTTTTCGCCATAACCACCTCCCCACGAAGCCCACTTAATTGAGAGATAGTGTTTGTTTTGATGGAAGACACTATATATATGAATATAGCTTAAGGTCCCTAAACCCAAGAATTATTTTCAGTCTTTACACCATCAATTAAGAAATTCTAATAGATTTAGAAACACTTTAGCTAGGAATTGCATAAAGATTTTGACTGAAATTTGAAGAAGGCTTAACAGTAGAAAATTCAAGTAATATCAATAGTTGGAGGTAAACTAAAATTTATGTTCCCATTGTGATTTGTACAACTATGGTGATTGTTATGCTTACAGCTTCATCATTAATGAAAATGTTGAAAAAAGGGAGAAGAATAAATAAATTTGCTGAGAAAATAATTTATTCTGTCCCAAAATATAGGAGATCTTGCAATTTTGTTATCAGACTTTTAGAAATAGTGAATTTTAATCCAATATATATCACCTCACTGTTCCAACTTTAATCCTTTCGTTAAATGTTGGATGAAAAACCATGTGTCTTACACGTGATCGTTAACTCTTTTTCGAATGTTTTAGTTCGGTATCATCTTTTAAAAAATAATCAACTTTAGTTTCATATATATTGTAAGTTTGTCACCTTTTAAAAATATGAAGGAAAAGATTGTATATAAAGCATGTAGCTATTACCTTTCGTTCAATTTAATTGTAATATAAACTTTAAAATTATTATTATGATTTTATCTCCACATGCCAATTTTATATATTTTAACAAATAATTTATATATTTTGTTGAAAATCTAGAAAATAAATTAAATTACTTGTTATCATTAATTGAACATCATGAAATATAAAATATAAATCTTAACAATTCACAAAAATATAATCACTTATCTACATTAATAGGTAGTTCTTTTTGTTGATTGAGGTACATCAAAGGCCCCAATATTATGAGAATTTTTGTTTTCAAAATATCTATATATAGGTATATATATCGACTTATTACAATAGTTGATATTGAATTTAATTTTTATAATTATTTTTATGGATTTATGTATAATTAAAAAATATTAACTTAATGCAACAACATCAAATCAACAAATAATTAGTAAATATATATCTACACTTTTATGACATTAAAACTCAAAACCTATAATATTAAGCCTCATATTTTTCATACTCTGATGCTTAATAAATGAATGACTTAAATAATTATTATGAAACAAAGAAAAACATATCATTTTCCTAGTTAGTTAGACATATCATAGAAAAAACTTAACATTTAGCGCATTCAAGAACATTATAAATTTTTTTGTGGCAAAACAATTGGCTTAAAAATATAAAATGGATAATATTTAGATATATATTTGTATGAATAAAATACTATTTTAAAAAGATGATTTGACAACAAATATGATCTAATATTCTAAAAAGTCCAGCTGTTAATTTTTACTCTATTTTTGAACAAAATTATCCTTGAATATCTCACATTAAATTTTTTGTTATTTATCAAAATTAATTCTTTTTAACTCTCTTTGTAGTAAAAATTAGAAAAAGTTATTTATGAATTTTAAAAAAAATTAGTCTTTTTTTGTTTAGTTCATTTGATTTTAGAATTTATAAGTATTTTTGTTGTAATTTATATATATCTATTTAAAATTAAAGAAATATATTTCTTCAAAAAATTTAGTTTATTAAACTTAAAATCATCATTTGTAGAAATCAATTCAAAAAATTAAAGAAAATATTCTATTAAAAAAATTAATTCATTAAGTTTCTAAATTTAATAAGTTAAGGATAATTTAAAAAATTTAATATTTAAGGGCAATTGAGTCAAAAAATTAATTGTTGGGTCTTTTGGAGTGAAAAGCTAATGGGATGGGTATTTGAGTATGAAAAATATTTTAATGGACTTTTTAGATATAAAAATATATTTTAAGGAGTTTTTAGTAATTTTTTCAATATTATAAATGCTTAAGGTCTGTATCTTTTAATTTCATGATATACAGTAAATATAGACAAATTAATACTTTTAATATAAGCTTTAGGTTTTCAATAAACAATAATTTATATTTCAAAATAAAGTAAATTTGGCAAGTGAATGCAAATCAAAATAAATTTTAAAGTTAAGGTATAAGTTAAATAGAATAAAAGTAAATAGGAAAAATACTTAGCATATTACTTTTTCATTTTATTTTTTTTTATTTTTTAAATATTGGAGTAAGCAGACTTGCAAAAATTTAGTTATTTATGGATCTAAAAATAGTTTACTTTGAAATAGAGATGCCAGACTTAAAGATATCAAAAAGAGAGTTATCAACGACGTCCACATGCAAGCCACCTGGCTTTTCTATCCATTATTTAACGGAAGATTGAAGTTGCAAATGTTTGTTGATATCTGGGATTGAAATAAAAGTTCAGAACCTAACTCGCAAAATCATCCAACTTGCAACTTTCTCAAATTTTTACCATATGTCAGGCGAAATGCCTTTTTACTCCCCTGAAAATGTCAATTTTAGCCCTAAGTCCTTTCAAAATATTAAAAAGACTTTTCTTCCTGAAATTGTATAAAAGAAACCCACGTCATTAATATGTGCTTGTGACTGGCACTTAATCAGGGCAAGTGTTATAGATTTTATAGTTTTAGGGAGATCTCTTTTTAGTATTTTAATGAGATTTAATGCTAAACTTAAAAATTTTGAAAGGGTAAAATTTATGTTTCTCTAAAAATATTAATATATGAATAATACGATCCTAACTTATGTCAAATATAAGGTAAATAGACATAATATTGAACCAAATCAAAAAATTATGAAATTAGCTAAAGAAGTTTCTCATGTGAACAAAAAGGCGGCAAAATACTAAGTTTAAGAGACGAGCATGAAAATAAAAGAATAACAATCTATAAAAATGACTGAAAATAAAAACAATGGAATATGGTCAAAACAATAAAATTTTCAATTAAACGAGAGGCCTCTAGTGTTGTAGAATATTGAAATAGGCCCATATCCCAAAGTGAGTACATAATAGAAAAATCATCCCGTATCTTTTCATAAATTAAAATTTATTATTGTTTGAAGTAATTTTAGCGAACTAGACATAATGGAAATGTCTTTGAACTTATCATGATCTAAACATTTCCCAAATATATCTGTCTTATGTTCTATGTATTGGGAACATAGGGACGAGATAAAACCTAAAATAAAGTGATCTATTTGTCTAATGCACTAGGAAACTTCATATGGTTATAACTTTTGATTTACGAAACTGCACAATAATTTGCCTATCACGTCCTCGTCTTTATGAGTGAACTTAACCCCTCTCTAGTTTCAATCAAAAAAATTATTATTTCGATCTTGTTCAAAAAAAAAAATTCCAGTCATTCTCGTATATATTTATTTTTTCTATAATTATCTTCTATAATCAATATTTTATCGATTTCTTGTTCGTGTAAAATGATACTTTTTGACCAATTTTGCATTCTTTTTAGCTGGCCTAATTTTAAGCTTATGTGATCTATTAGGACATTGTTATTTATATGCCTATTGAACTCTATCAATTTTATGGCAAAATGAACCTCAATCCTTAAAAATTTCAATTTTTTGCATTATACCTCTCCAAAATACTAAAAAAGAAAACAAAACAAAATACAATACTTTCCCCTTCAATTATAGCTATAGGACATAAGGCTTTTATAAAACTGATCTTGAACCTCTTTCCATGCATGAATACTCTTATTGAATGGAATAATTTTAGCGTGGAAAGTCTTAAATTTAAAATTCTACACGAATTCCCTAAGATTTGTGGCACCTTGCCCAATTACAACATGTAAGGACTTCGAATTAAGGACAAAAAACTTTTTGGGACAAAACCATAAATTTTATAATTTTATTGGGAAAGGTTTTTTTTTTTTTTTTAATGTTATGGAGTAGTTTAGCATTGAAATTGAAATTCTTAAGAACGTGAATTCATTTTGCCCTATATTTTGCTATGGAAAGTCGAACTTTGACATACAAGAAAAGAATTCTTAACAAATTCACTATGTGCATGAAATCTTTATCCAAATTTATTGTCACCATACCTGCGACTGACTGGTAACTAGACCTGGCAATTGGGTACCCGTGGGTAACCCAATCACGGGTACCAACGGATTGGATAAATTTATCCATGGGTAAATTTACCTATTTTTTCTTGGGTACGAGGCAGGGGACCCGTTACCCATGAGGATGGGTAACGGGTAACCCGCGGGTACCCGTGATTTATTTTTTTTTTTTAATTATTTAAAGGTAAACATGATGTTATTTAAATATTAACTAAATAAAACTAAAAGAAGAAAAAAAGACTACAAATTTCAAACATTAAATTGAATAAATACCTAAAACATATTAATAATATTGTAATTTAAAACTTATATATTAAGTATTCAAAATCTACCAAATTTAGAGTACATCACATTCAAAAGTTCAAACTTAAATTCCATTACATGCCAAAAAAAATTTGAATTGAAAATTTAAATATCAATCAGGCATTGTTGTTATTGTGGAAGAAGATGTTGCATCCATAGAAATATGCATAACAAGTTTTTTTAGGATATAATTTAATTTAATTTGATATAGATTTTTAATTTATGAAATCAAAAATTAATATTTAGATTAAAAATATTTATATGTAAATATATATAAATATATAATATATATTTATATGTATATTAATATAATATATATATATATATTAAAGTATATCACATTCAAAAGTTGAAACTTAAATTCCATTACATGCCAAAAGTTTTTTGAATTGAAAATTTAAATATCAATCAAACATTGTTGTTCTTGTGGAAGAAGATGTTGCATCCATAGGAATATGCACAAAATAGTTGTTTTAGGATATAACTTAATTTAATTTGCTATAGATTTTTAATTTATGAAATCAAAAATTAATATTTAGATTAAAAATATTTATATGTAAATATATATATACATATAAATATATAATATATATTTATACGTATGCATAATATGTAATATATATATATATATATAAAATTACGGGTTACCCGCGGGTTGGGCCAAAAGATGGCGGGTAAATTGGGTACGGGTAAAATTACCCGTAATTTTTTGGATAGGAAAAATAAGACCCATTACCCGTATTTTTTGGGTACCCATGGGTACCCGCGCGTATGGATTGAATTTTACCAGGTCTACAATGGTAACATCCCAATTTCTTCTTTGTTCTCCATTTCTCAGAGAAATAGTAGCAAGAATCTTAATCACTAGAGAGCTTCCTTGACACACAAGAGAACCAAATGATAGTAACCCACAGATTAGGTTTATTTCTCATATCATATGACCATGCAAACAGCAATAGAGTACACGAGCAGGAGAGGAACCAGACTGAAATATTTCAGAAAAAAGGCTCCAAATATTGTAGAGAAGTACTGCAGAATTATGCGTGGAAATTTGACATCAATGCAAAGGAAATCACTGCTCAGACTTCAAAGTTGAAAAATAGTTTCTCATCCCACTCACAATTTCATTCTCATTGACAATTCTCACCTTTATATTGCCGATGAAGATTCAAAACTTGTACAGATAAAAGAAAGCTGCAGAGTCAGCTATTATACAAAAGTGAAAATTCTATTACAAAAGGAGCTGCTCAAATGTTTGATCTATACATCTACTTCTGAAAGAAAAGTCATTCAAAATCCAATATTAAGCATCATAAAAAGGAGAAAAAGGAAGGGAAGACTATTCCTAAAACTAAGTTGGCACAACCTCCACATAATTTGGTGATAACTGGAGTATAAAGATGCCTAACATGACTACCAACAGTACTAGCTGCACGAAGAAACATGAAGTGTACTTACAAACCCTCTGCTGTAGCCTCAATGTTTCATCAGCACTCACAATGTCTTCACAAATATTTTCCAGGATCTCAGCCTCTTTCTTAAGTAATGCAGCCTTGTTTTCAGCATCTCCAAGCTTATCGAGTATTTGTGTTTGCTCTGAAGCCAGAGCTTTTTGTTCTTCCAAAACAGTAATCTGATCCACAGCAGAAACTCTCAACTTTTGGACTGTTCTTGATATTGCCAAATACTCCACTTCAGCTTCAATCTTTTGCTTAAAGAGGTCCTCAAGTTCCGTTTTCTCATCTCTGTTTGCTGTTTCCAACACCTCAGAGCTTGTTTTTTGGAGTTGTCGTTCAACGTCTACAAAATCTGTGCATAAGTCTGAAACAGAATCATCAATTGAAATATCTTTGCTGATTTCCTTAAGCTTTAGCACCTCTGCATAGACATCATAACTAATTAGAAAAGAACATTAAATGGAAAATAAAGACAACAATCAATGAACTATTTCCTACAAGATGAATAATACTAAACGATCCCTAGAGTCCATTGTTTTAAAAAATTTCGTTTTGGTGGGTTGTGGGTTCCTTCTTGGTTTTCCTTTTTTTTCCCTTTTTTTAGTCCTTTTGTTGCTTTTTTTGTTTGGGGGTTTGTGTGCTACAGCTCTCACCGTCTATAATTCCAACGCAGGTTTTATTCAGGTCTAAGAAGAAAAAACTTGCCAAAATTCATAATCAAACCGGTCAAAAGGAAAAATGCGGACCAACCTTTTTCTAGTGCTTCTTGTACAGATTGGAGTGCAAAGATAGATTCAGCTAGGGGATCCTGATCTCTGGAGAAGCCATTGTTGTCACTTCTTTCTTCTTTAACCTCCCAAGATGAGTCAGCAACTACATCTTCAGGCGACAAGTCTTCAAACCCTCTTTGACCATCTCTATGATAATCACTTTGATGTCCTTCACTAATTTGTTCACTGCCCTGAACTTCATCACCATTTTTTCCATCATAATTTGGCCTTTCATTTCGTATTCCATTATTCGTGGAGTAACTTCCCTGCATAAATACAAAATTGGAGCTTCGCAAGTCAGATTCCACACTGGAATGAGAGTTTTCCTTCTCGATTTTGACCCGATCCCCTCTAGCCTTCTTAGTTGTCTCAGTCCGACCCTTTCCCTGCTGACCACGCTGCACCGAGTGTGTCAAATTCTTTCCACTCAAACTCCTCATCCTGCTCTTATCAAGTGGAAATCCCCCAACTACTGGTATCTCATACTTCATCTTTGGAGCACTGGCTGCTGTGGAAGACTTGCTGCTCCGATCCTCACTATTCTCTGAATCTGTTCCAGCAGCAAATGTTGGGCCCAAGCCCAACCCTGAATCATCAAGCAGAGCAAAACCCTCCAAACTTCTAACCACAGCATTTGTGGAAGAAACAGAACCCTCGCTCTTTTGCTTTCTTTCGGCATATTGCACCCGTTTACTCGGATTTGAATTTACACATGGATTCGATAAGTCATGTGTCATCATCTTACCAGCATCAGTACCAGAGTCCGCACCCTTATTGACATCTCTTTTCATCCTTCTCCATTTCTTCAAGCCATACCCTTTCCTCGTCATTGTAGGGGATGGGGATACTTCAGGTTTCAAGTCCACATGAGATGAATTTGCATACCCTGAAACTTCAGCTTCCTCGTGCTTTACCTCAGGAAACAACTGACTATTATCATTATTCCTCACCTCAGGGGACAACTCATTATTATCATTATTTTCCACTCTACAAGACCCATTATTTTGAACCTTAGATTCACTAATATTTCCGAATTTTCCTGAAACAGAATCATTGGTAATTTCTTCATTATCTTCCACGGATTCAAGTATCGAATACTCACTTTCCAAATCCATCTAAAATAAAGTTCCCCCCAATTTCCACTTATAGAATTACGCCCCAAAATTAGTCAGATCAAGATCGAGAACAAGTAAACATCATTCCAGCTCATGGGATTCTCGAACACAAGGAAAATTCTCAAATCAATTACTTTCAAGGCGGAATTGAATTCCGACATCGGGATTCAATTCAATTTCTTAGAAAGGAAACTGGAAAGCAACAAGATAAGCGACGAAAATGAAATAAATTGGAGGGGAACTTAATTAACTACAGCAGGAATTGATAAGCGTACCTTAGGCTTGGGCTCCATAAATGAAGAGTTGAAAAAATCAGGGAAATAGAAAACCCTAGATGTGAGGATGGATTTGGAGATTTATAACTGTAAATGTTAATTCTGATATTTTACAATGAAATTATATAATAATAATAATAATAATAATAATAATAATAATAATTGGAAACTGTAGTGCGATATGACGATATAAACATGGGATTAAGTGGAACGTGCGAGGGGATGGAGTGGGGCCAGCAAAATGAGGGTATTGTGGGCCCAGATGACGACAACTGTGGGCTGCTGGGTTGTCTGGAAGACACATGACCGGTCGGTGTTTTGCCCCCCATTTTATTTTTTCTCAGAGGAATTTCAATTATTATCTCCTTCTACTATTAGAGGTGTAAATTGGACATTAAATAAATTAGATACACTATTTTTATATTTATATTTATTTAATTTTTTTAATATTTGGATACAGGTACGGATACGAATATGACGAATATTTAAAAATAATATCAAAATTCGTATCCATCAGATATCGGTCGGATTCGAATACATCCATATTCAATTATAATTATTCAAATGCATTGATATTTTACTAAATTTATTCATATTTGAATTATTATTTTATGTTCATATTCGATTATAATTTTTAGATATCCATTTACGAATATCCAAGTACGTAAATCTACGAACCTATAACAAATACATATTTTAATTAATAGAATGAACTATATAATTTCAATAAACGAAAGTAAAATCAAACAAATAGCATAATTTTTAATTAATAATTGACTTTATAATCTATTATTAGAACTTATTAATAATAATAATAATAATAATGATATTTAAATATGTTAATTATAAAGTCAGCCAACAATAATTATATGATTAACTTTATTCTTCAATTTTTTCTCTATATTACAATAATTTTTTAAATTTATTCTTTTTTCTTCCCAATTCTTTAATTATAATTTATATATAAAGATTATGAGATTTTTATTAAAAAATATAAATAATATAGTATTTAATAAATATATATTCGGATCGAATATTAAACAAATTGGATACGCATTTGTCATATCCCTATCTATTTATAATTGGATATCTACTAATCGAATACAGATAATATCTACTTTAAACGGATGCGGATAACTTTTTTGTATAAACTGATACGAATGCAAACGATAAACGAATTTTCGAATATCTATTTACAGCCCTAACTACTACTTTTATTGTAAGTACATCAAAATTGTAGTATTTGATTATTTCTTCTTGCCTTTAAATTATTGTTGATATTATTATTATTTTTTTGAACAACTCTATCAATTTAATAGCTGCAAATTTTTAGGAAAATAATATTTGGATATTTGGTGGTAATGTACAAATTATGTTTGAACTTAAATTTTTAATGAGAAAAAAAAAAGTGAGAAACTAAATTTGATATCAAGAAATGAACCAGGAGCAATATATGTGGAGAGCGTAATGATACAAGAATTGACAAAAACAATAGTGGGAGATGCTAAATATGAATTTCTTTTCTCAAAGATAACATCTCTATGTTCACAAAATTTATACTAAGCATGATTATGAAGTAGCAATCTTTCATCTAATTATTTATTTATATAATGTACTCGTATAAAATCAATCAAAAAAGTAATATTGGAGTCTGAAATGAAATTATTTAGATTTCAAAATATATAATAATCATAAACGTTCATTATAACATAATAAGGATTTCAAAATATGCAAACGTTCATTAACCAATATGGAAGGTGGGTAATAACATTTGACAATGTGCCATAACATGAACTGGTGATTGAAGCAACCATTTAATTGAGTACATGGCGGCCGCGGCATGCGCAACTCTTTGGCATTTCACTCCTCATCGTATCACACCCTACATTTTAAAATGGTTTGCCTCCAAACTCAAACAATTGAAACAATGGTGTTATTATTTTGTCATCGAGCCCTTCCAAAAACTTTCTTTCTCTTCGGATGACTTATTAATCAGTAGCCCTCTCAGTTGGACAGGTCTTTGGTCCAATATCCAGAGCAAAATTTAGTCAGAAATGTGTCAAATGAGTACGCACATACACACACAAAACTGACTTGGATTTTCATGCACGCATGTAGCATTATTTGTGTTTGCAGCCATCTTGAAGCGCTTACGACTTCTGCCCACTAACAGACAATACGGTAAGGCCTAGCTTGGAACTTTTGCTCAGAAGAAGATTTTGATCCCCGATGCCAATGAAATTGCTGGTCTCTTCAACTCCCATTCAGATAACAAGGAAAGTAAGAAAACTCTTGACGGGTTAATGATATTCAAGTTCGAAGTGAGTGAGGGTAATTGGAGAAGGTGCCTATTAGAAGCTGCCGGATTGCTAAGTGCAAAGATTTGGAGGAAATGTGTAGCCGAAAAGGATATATATATATATATATATATATGAGTTACCTTTTCCAAGAAACCGGCACTTTCCATTCTGTGGGTGTGGGAAGCAAGAATGTACCATGCCAACTGTTCAAGGTGGGAACATCGGGAGAATCTGAGGATCTAGTGTGCTTAAAATTTAAATGGAATCCCAGCTAGCTTTGGAATTTGCCTACAGCTATTCCAGAAGACACAAGATTGTTTTGTGGTGTTGGCAGTGAAGCTCGTTATTTCAGGCAAAAAATATACTCAACATATCTCTAAATATGGGATTGGATGTGAGTGCCCGTGAAGAGAAGGAAAGAGGGGGGTTTTGAAGCTTTGATGAACAAGCATCTGAAGCATTCAAAAGGTTAAGAGGGAGTTGTTTTGGACATGCCCTATTTGCTGATTACTGAGAATCTAGAAACCAAAAGGGAGTCGTGGGGAGGTAAGGATCTGAGTGACTTGATACCAAGGAGCACGTCGGGCACCCATGCAATCATCACACCAACTCACCAAGGCTTTCCAGAGTAATAAACTTTGACCTATTGCAGCTTCCGACATGCCTTTGTCTCTGCAATGACATGATCAGAGGAATCCTGCTGCAGAGCTGGAATTTCTTGGAAAATTTAATGAAAAGATGGGTATTGGCATATGGGCGATTGGCTCTCTGCTTTCTGAACTTGCATTTCTGCAATCTGCTCTTGTGAGGCTGTGAACCATTTCCCATACGAAGAAACCACAGGCTGCTCTAGTTTGAGCATTGGTGATCAGCAATTCTGCCGAACCAATCCTTTCTTAATGACAGTCCTGTCCTTTTTTGTGCTGCTGTAGTTAACCGAACTAATGGAAAAATGAACCTTCTTGCTTCAAGAATTCTTCAGGTTGAAGCAACTATTTCCAGCAAACTTATTAGTTGCATCAGCAAATATACACTCTCCACCAGATACAAATTGAAATTGTGGACCAGATGCCGAAGATCACTTGCTCTTGCTGCTTGGGTTGTCTAGCAAATCAAACATGGAAGAGTGAAGAGAATTCATCTCTTCTCTTAGTTAGACTTGGTTTTGCATGGAAAGCCAACAGGCACCATAGATGCTTGTTTCAATTTCCCCAGTAACTCAAAACACTCTTAAAAGGGGAAGAATGCTTGATTCTGCAAAAGCAATGGTTTAAGGACTACGTAAAACTGCGAATCCACCAGCAAATTCAGACCATCTCTGGGCCTCGACATTCCTCATGGTCAATTTCAACTCTGAACCCTACTCATCCATCTCCAAGCGATCTTCTTCACCGAGCATACGTCTCTCCACAGCTCTCCCTTTAGCAAATCTGAGCATTCACAGCCTTCTTGGGGTGTAGCTCAGCTTTACAGCTCTTGTAGGTCTACATAAATGTGCTCAAAGAAGTGGAGAAGACAATTGTATCTCAAATTACGGGAATGGTGCCACAACTCCCTGTGCTGGAAAAAGGCTCCACAACCGAATCAGAGAGTAGATGATATGTCTGTAAGACGTGATGTTGGTGAAAGCCACGCCACTTGAGACCAAAGGAAAGTTACTGCTGAGGGGTGGCCAAGCAACTCTGCCAAACTTGCCTACATTGTAGGACACTGATGCTAGGCCGCAGCCATGCTTAAACTTAGCTGCTCAAGAAACAATGGCAAAGACAGTGAGGATGAGGAGAAAGACATAATATCGTTTTATCCTCAATAACCATTACTAATTAGTTACAGAAGAACAGTAGGTATAGTCCAAAGCTTTGTTTTGGCCAGTACTCAACTCTTCAAAGATACAACACATGAGGGAGACTATGTAAAGCTGCACTGCTGCACCCTTTTCATATCTCTTGTATGGATCTTGTATAATTGATATTTCCACTGCTACATAATTTCAGATTACTCCAGCTCCATATATTCCAACAATTGATCTTCCTTTAACATTTCTGAGGCATCTTTATCAACAAAATGTATGTAAGAAAGAACTCTTCTTCCAGCATTAACACCAAACACCAACAAAATACTCTTCTTCAAATGTTTGTCAGAAAGAACTCGCAACACAAAATTACAAGCAAACTGCCATCACACAAGAAAAACAAAAAGAAAAGAGAATCCCAATTCACAAGAAAAAGACTACTACCACACAATCAACAATTTCTTCGGAAAAATCACATTCTTCAACCCAATACAAGTCAGATTGTATCACTCGAAATAATCATATCCACACAATAAAATAGAAAACTCAAAAAAGAAAAAAGAAAAAGAAAAAGAAAAAACAATCATGTGTGTTATTTACAATGGCGGATTAAACGAAGTTCCACCACTACGAGTACTGGGAGCAGTCGGGTTGGAGACAATCAAGCCACTTGAAACCGCATCGTTTTCGTCTAGGAAAAGCCCTTCTGGATTTCTCAAGACTCCATGGACAACCGAGATCAAGAGCCCGATGCCAATGCCAATTGAAAGACTATTCAACGGTCCTGTGATCCAAAGAGCCGCAATGGAGACCAAAACAAGGCCCAGAATCACTGCCCAGTCGCTGACGTGGTGGCCCCAGATCAACAACGGATCTTCCCGAAAGAAGTGGAGAATCAGCCATAAGAAGAATACGAAGCCGATGATTATCAACGAAATCGGCGAGCCGATGAGGGAGACGGCAGCGCAGGCGGTGATAATTATAGCGTAATTTACAGAGAAGTAGCTAGCGTTGCGGCGGAATCTGAAGGAGGCGGCTGAAAGGGAGTGCGGGAAATCGAGTGCGGAGGTGGTGGCGAGGAACTCCGGCCAGGGACGGCAGCGGGAGAGGGAGGTGGAGAGATTCTGCGTCGACCGGGAAAGGACGTTGATGCCGGAGATTGGGATTGTGGTGTATGTGGCTGCGGGGGTAATGGCGGAGGTGGTGGGCGTGGAGGGCATTTTGGGAATTGAGGTTAAGATTGACTCTTGGAGTGGGTTCGGTCAACCTCCGACAATGCTTCAACGTCCCAATCTGTCCTCCAGATATGCTGAATAGGTTACGATTCTCGAATTCGGAATTTGGAGGGTCCGATCCTCTGCGTCGAGACATACAGTAAGTTAATACAAGTGGTCGCCACGTTGTTGAAGCAAAAGTTTATTGGGCCGAAATTGAACCTAGAGGTAGGGCTGTCAATGGATCGAATTTTAATCCGAATTCGATTTGAATTTTAAAATTTTTATTCGATTAAAATATTTAATGGATCAGATCCGATTATAAATATCCATTATTCAAAATAAGTGGATCAGATATGAAATTATACAATCCGATCTGATAAAAATCTGAATTCGAATTTTATTAAATATATTATTAAATTGATAATTATATAGTATAAATTATATTAATGAAGACTTTTGACTAGAATGCAATATATGTGATATTATAATTGATAATGCCCTAATTTTTTTATTTCTTTGAAGCAATTAATTTAATAAAGTAATTATATATATACGTATGTTTCATATTATAACCTAAATACACAATTTATAATGGCTTATGCACTGTTAAATATACATTACTGAATGATCAATTTGATACAACCCCCATGGATTATGCCTTAAATCTTTAGCTTTGCAATGATATGATAAAAAGTTACGAAAAAAAAAATCTAAATTTGAGCTCTCTTAACTTTGTAAATATTATATTTGGATTAAAAGGTAATCTTGAAATCTCATATAACATGTCTTATAAGACGGTTCTTTCTAATAATATAAAAATTTAAAGAACGCAAAAAATTTTTGACTTTCTTATCAAGTTTCGGATTTTAATCTGATCCGGACATGGAATTGGCATGCATAGATCCTATAGGACTCGGATTCGAATTTGGTTATATATACATGTTATCAGATTCAAATTCAGATTATCCTGATTTGATCCAAATTCGACCCGTTGACGGTCCTTCCTGGAGGGCCAAGGCCCTAAAGCAAATGACAAGAAAGCCCATGTTCTGTAACCTGTACGGCTGTACCATTCTCCACCAACATTTACCAATTTCGTTTTATATTGATAATCTTTTTTATTATTATTAAAAAATAATACTAAGGAAATTATAAGTCCCAAGGTTTGAATTAATTTCTCTTTGTCATTTTATCATTCAAATTTCTCTTTGTCATTTTACCACAGGTACCTTCGTTTTTCTTCAAAATTTTGTACTTAAATAGCCTAATTGATTTGAAGTCGTAAATGTTTTTGGGAAAGTTTACAACTACAATGATGTTACTAATGTAGTGAGTAAGAAACTTGATGTTTGAGTTTATACACATTTAACCTCTATTTGTGACAATGGGGGCTTGTCCAAGCCTTATGGGCTTAGCATTAATTGAATCGAGTTAAATCGAACTAGTCTAAGTGCAATTCGAGAAAGTATAATGCTAGAAGTTTCAACTTTCTAATGAAGGCCTAGCCCAAGTATGGTAGATAGTTGTAAAATGAATGAGTTTAAAGAAAAATAAAATCATTCTAGATTTGGAGGTAAGGATGGCAATGGGTCGAGTTTGGGGCAAGTTTGACAAAATTCAGGACCCGCCTCATCAAAAATTTTATGAACCCGAGACCCGTTCCGCCCCACCCCCGAACCCTTATCTAATGGGTTGAATCCGTTAGACCCATTAGACTCATTTAAAATATTTTAAAAAATTAAAAATATTTCTTTTAAAAAAAAATAACATCACCATAACTTCATAATATGATAAAATAATATTATTAACAAAAAATTTACTATTAAAATATTTATATATGCATGTTTTAGTCCTTGAAAAATGATAAATTGCAAATATTATTATTACTTATATATACATATTAAATGCATAAGTTATTTATTGTGATAATATTACTATTTTTATATAGAACATACATGTAATATTCACATTTTTCCACATATATGAACACACACCAAATAAAATATACACATAATAAATAAAATTAATATATATAATATCTAATGAGGCAGGTCCGGATTTAAAAATTAAAACCCAAGACCCGCTCTAAGACCAGTTTATACTTTTAAAATCCACCCCAAACGAGAGGAGTCTGGATCTTACCCAAACCCATTGTCATCCCTATTTGAAAGTATGTCCGTTGATCTCTTTTAATAATTGATTACTGATTTCAGTTATGGAATCTCTTTATTAGTGCAAACTCCAATATCCCTAACACTTTACTTTGTTAATGACAATGTCTTTATGCCAAGTTGAGGAACTATCACAATAAAATATAATGTTTCGTGTCTATTTCTCTTATTCATATGCATGAGGGAAAATAAACATGAGAGTCATTAAATACATGCTTGAAGGATAATGAAAAAATAAATTTAAAATATTTGTAATTTTTTAAAATTTTATTTACATACATATATAATAAAAATTTATTGAAATTCAAACTTTGAACCTTACATAATTAAATTAAATGAAGAGTTGATAATATATATATATATATATATATATTATGTGTGTGCGTATGTGTGCACGCACGCGCAATTTATGTGAATTTGCAGCCGTGAGCCATTCTGCACTGGATTTGCACCAGTGACATCATCTCAAAGTATTAGAAATCATTATAGAATCTTGAGCTTATTTTATAAATTAAGATAAAACATAAAACAACATACTTTGTTTTGTTGAAGAACTTCTAACTCAAAAAAAAGTTTATAAAAAGTGAATCATCTTTAACTAATAGACCTCGCAATTAAACCGCCTCCAATCCAAATTTTTCATTAATAAACATTGCCAATAAATTAACGCCAATCCAAATATCTCATCATATTATTTTATCTAAGAAACTTGTATTTTTATCACTATACTCTTTTTAATACTTGTCTTCTTAGTGATAAAAAAATAAAGCAAATTTTAATGAATATAAAGATAAATAAGGACACTTTATGTCGTATGTCAAATGATCCTAACTTATCAAGAATTATGTATCAGAATTTGTAATCAAGAATCATTTTACTTGTTTGCTAAAATGGCCATAAACCCATAACCTATCAAGAAAAGAATTATGAACCACAATGAATTACATTATCCTAATTAAATTATATAAATTATGAACTCATACCTAATTTTTCACAATCCATATGTACATAGAGAGAATGAAAGAATGAAAAAGAGAAGTAAGGGAAAGCGTAAGGGATTAATATTTTAACGCATCGATTGAAAAATAAACAAATTTAAGGTAAAAATTTTACAAAGTGGAAAGAATTGGGCCAATATCGAAATTACGAATGATTCGAGGGGCCCTTCATTTAAAATGGACAAGGACTTTTGATTATTTTAATGTATGTGTTTTCTGACAGGGATCAATTGGCATATAATAATGGGGTGATGAAGCGAAGGACCAAGGGGGGGTCCCACTTTGAAGCATTCAGTCTTTCAAAATAATTATTAATATTATTATAATTGAGTAGCTGTCCACCTTTTACCATGCAAACTGCGCCGTACACATTCCATCAACAAATCCACAAGTATCACACTTACGTTCGCTTTTATTCTTAAAAAATATAATTAATTAATTAATTTTACCATTATCTTTTTTACCAGGAAAATCAATCCCAAATAAGTGGATCACTATGGGAAAAAGTCTAGTAAGTGCTCGTGAATCATGAACATTGGAATTATTTTTTAAACTAATTAAACTAAAGGAAGACTTTATAAGTACAAAAATAAAAAAAATGTTTGAGACGCAATGAATCCGACAATTTGTATTTGTCCGTTGTGTGGGGTCTTGAGCTTTATGAAGGAATATGATTCCTTGAAAAAATTGTTATTTATTAATTAATTGTAGAAGAAGTGATATATTATTTATTTTGCAATTTATCATTCTCTTTCATTATGCATTAATTTTATTTATTTATTTATACATATGCAAGTTAAGAATTTATTAAATTCGAATATCTAACTTTATACTTTATTTGTAAGGACACCAAATCATCACATGAGAGAGGCTCATTACTTCAACTAACCCCCCCCCCCCCCCCCTATTTCTCAAATAGATCTCTTAGTTGTGGAGAAAATTATCAAAAAGCAGTATAGAAGACATACCCAATAAAACTTACAAGTAAATCAAATATAAAGATGGTGACTAAGGTTGTTGTTTCCATTGCGATTATATAATTCAAGACTCCAACAAATCCATCATAAGATCATTTATTTACAATGAAATGGTATGCAAAGTTTACATATCTCAATGAATATAATTGGATCTATAGCTACACAAATCATTGAAAACAGTTCTAGATAGGGTCTACACATTATATACTAATTATGTAGTTAGTGTATGTATTTCACTTAATAGTGTCAACCCCCAGATTCAAAAAGAGAGGAAAGTATTAGTATAATGTTATAGGACATGCATAAGAATCAATTGAGGTTTTTCCTTTTTCTTTAATCACACATATACATGTATTGGGTATCATTTAGATAGTAGTATCTCTTGACTAATTAATCAATTTTTGAGATTTTTTATTCAATTGATATTTTATGTTTAATTGTATATCATATGTAGATAATAAAATGTATATTCACCTTGCATGGTTTATTGGAATATACTATTATATTTAGGTTGGTAAGCAATCTTTTGCATTGATGAAGGATGATAAATAGATAGTTTAGCACAAAATTGCAAAAAAAAATACAGGGTAAAAAATTCACCTTAAGAATTATGATATAGCAATATTCAAGATTATACGTTATCGAAAAAATCATTTTATTCCTCATTTCTAATTAATACCCTCATTTTAAAACATGTATTACAATTTGTGCATCTTAAACTATATCACTAAATATAATTGGCCAATAATGAATTGATCGATATAATTTTTTTATTTTAACAAAATAATAATCCAAACTTTTAATCATATAAAAAGGTGGTATTGATATTGTTCGAAGCTTTGACTGACTAACATATTGGGCGGTTGCATTGGCTGCAACTTGTGCAGAGACGTTTTCCAACAATCTTATTAGCACTTCTTGAGTTATCTGCAATACTGATTCTCCAGAAAGTGGGACTTGCTCTGCTGGTGTCTCCTCCGATGGTGGATGCAGTTTGGGTGCTGGCTCCGCCATATGACATGACCACACTTCATGCTAATTGTTCTCTATGTTTTTGCCCCTTGAGATGATCTGGTCGTTGAAATGCCTCTACTCAAACATATTTCGGAGCAAGAACTCTTTGAATTTTGTTAATTTTTGGAAATGAACCTAATTTTTTGAATAGCACCAGGTATATAAAACTTTTTTTTTAATAAATTGTGAATTTTTTGTAATTAATGGTTCAAAATGTGTACGAATTAATGGTAAATAAGGGGCCATGATATTGTTTTGTCTTGTACGCTTCTTTGGAGCAAGACTTGTTGAATGTTGTTTCTCTCTTAGACCTGGCAAAATTCAACCCATACTCATGGGTATCCAAAAAAATATGGGTAATGGGCCTTGTTTCTTCAACTCACAAAATTACGGGTAATTTTATCCGTACCCAATCTACCCGTTGCTTTTTGGCCCGATCTGTTGGTACCCGTGGATAATTCATATATATAAATGTATTATATATATATATATATATTTACATATAAATATTTATAGCAAATTAAACTAAAAATTATATCCTAAAATAAAACCCTGAATAACAAAAAGTCTGAACTTTTGAGTAATTATATTTGGCATGTAATGGAATTTAAGTTTGAACTTTTAAATGTGATATACTTTAAATTTGGTAGATTTTGAATACTTAAGATGTAAGTTTTAAACTACAATATTATTAATATGTTTTGGGTATTTGTTCAATTTATTTTGAAATTTGTTGTTTTTTTTAAATTTTATTTAATTAATATTTGAATGACATCATATAAATTACAAGTTGAATATTAATTTATTTTTAAATATTAAAAAAAAATTATAGGTGCCCACGGATTGCTCATTACATGTGAGGATGAATAACGGGTCCATACCTATTACCTAATGAAAAATAGATAAATTTACTTGTTATAGTTAACCATGGTACTCATTTGCTAGATCTATTCTCTCACACACAAACACGCAACCCGCACGGATTGAGATTACACACTATCAGTCTACCACCACACAAACACATTACCCAATACCCATGCATGATGATGATGATGATGCGTCATCAGAATTCACACAGGCCACTAATTTTGTGCCGGTCGTCATACATACACACGACGACAACCTTTGCTCGCAACGGCTATATTACATGCAAAGTCCAAACAAAACCTTCATTTTCTCGACGATCGATCATCGTTGAACCCAAAATCCTCAAACAACGTATACATATACTCTTAATTCAGATGGACAAAAAGGAATTATAATCCAAAAAGAATTAAAGAGGCAAAAAAGGGTATCAGAATTATAATCATATAAACTACATATTCTCAGGTTTTGTCTACTTTTCTTAATTATAATTACTATTATCCTTAATTTCTCAAGGGCTGAATATATATTTATATATATCAGAGTCCTTTTCTCTGTTGTAATTCAGCAGGACCCCACCACACTGCAAAATCTTGAATAATGTGGATGGACGGAAGGAAAAATATGGACTAAAAATGTTGCTGATGTTTTGTTTCAGCTACTCACCTTTTGGCTTTTGCTACATGCAATAATAATAATAATAATAATGGATTTGCAAATCCCATCACACACACACACACACACAAAACAAGCAGAAGAAAACCCCGACAATGGCTGGCTGTCTCATCCAATATCCATGTTTGCATGTACTTTCATGGGTTCATCAAATATAATGGAGAATGTGGATTTTAAACTAAGTTTTAATCTCAATTCTTGATATATACAAACATAGAGTGGCATATGTGGTTTGCTCACGACAAAAACTGAACGCTTAAAACACACCCGAGAAAACGACGTATCCAACTTGAAACGGCCAGGCATTTGTCTCATGCGATTATGTTGACTATAGTCTCGTTGAATATTAATCTCATCAAATTTATTACTACGGCAATGTCTCAGTATTACTGCTGAACGCTGCCATTTGCATGCTTAAAGTGTTGTCCTATATTGACTTTTTTTTTCGCATTTGTATCCATAGGAGTCCACAAAACTCACAACATTTGAATATGGCCAGTGAGACTGAAATATTGTCTGGCAAGCTTAAATATTCTACGTACAGGCAAATATGAATTAGATGCAAACATGTTGACAGAAAAACAAAATGAAATATTGCATCTGTTCGGCCAAAAACTACACAGTAAGCTTCTGTTGAGCCAAGCGAGCAAGAAAAAAAGAAAGAAAAAGATAGATTTTGTAAGGGTAACTCATTATTCAAGGATTCCTTGTACATCAGCCTACAGAAAGGTTTTTGAGTTACCTAGCTAGGAGAAAAAGCCTCGCAATTGCTTTTAAAACCTACCTGACTTTCGGGGTGCTTGTACATATATATATATATATTATCAAATAGCAGTATTAACGAAGGAAAACCAAATTTAAAACTCATCTGTCAACATTTGCTGCTACTCCATCGGGCAAACTGTATATTTTATGTCGTTTGAAAGAACTCAAGCCATTGATGCATGTGAAGCTAGAAGAAAGTCAGTCAAGATGTCCCATAGAACCTAGATGCAAAACCAAGTATTGATGCTAAGCATAAAGGACTCCATCAAGTTGCGCTTGCCGGTCATGAAAAGCCAGGAGAAAAATACAATGAAGATCTTAGGTGAGTTCTGGAGGGCAATGAGGCAGCTAAAGAATTCGGCTGCCACACACTAGAATCATCAGCAGTGCAATTCCATTTACTTAGATTTCCCTTCATTCCCTTGGAAGGTGGCACTTGGATATTTCCATTCTGAACGATTGGAGATCCAGTGCAGACAGGATAACTCTGCGCTTGGTAACTATAGAAAGAATTCACACCACCTGAGTCAGACCCCAAAATCCCAACTGAAGATTCCCCAGCTTCCATGGTTACCTTGCTATCTGTTGCTTTAATAGCTAAAGCCGCATCATGACTTTCTGGTGAGTCATCATCAATAACAATTATTTCCTTGTGTTTATTACCAGAAGAATCTGCAGGTTTAATTTGGGGAAAAGGACTTTGAACTTTCTCAAAATCATATGTTGTCTGAGTGTCCGGTCTGATCTTGGATCCAAGTTCATTTTCGTTCAAATTGCACCCACCTGTATATTCATGAGACTTCAAAGAGGAAGTGAAATTTCCGCTAAAACTCTTACTCGAAAGCATGATACTTGATGGATGAGCGGACAACTGTGGTGGCCCATAATTAGCAGGAATTTTGAAACAATTGGATGAATTGAAATCAAAGTTACTGGTCTGCATGTTGTCAAATATGGAAGGACCTCGAGATAGAGTATGATGAAATGAATGAGGCTCATTCTGATTACTGCTGGTAGAGAGACCATTATCAACAGAAAACCTCGGACCTGGATGCTCTAACGCCATACTAGACTGGGTAGGCCTAGTTTGAGGCGACAGATTTTCATCTTTCTTCACCACCATTAAGTTCTTTCCCATCAGTCTGAGAACAGGATTGGGAGTAGATGGACTAGGAGACTGAAAATCACCTGGAAACTTAGCCTCAGAATTATGAGAAACTAGCACAGGAGCACACTGCATTGGTGAATTTGCAATATTTTTTTCAGGTTCTGGAGTTGGCTCCTTCTGAAGGAGCATTTTCGATCTCAAGTCGAAATTTTGAATTTTATTATTCAGATCATCGACCATCTGCTTTTCCTGGGCAAGAACTGAGAGAGAAGTCATAGTTCGTCGCCTTAAAGGTTGTGATTCTTGATAATTTAAGGAACCACTTTGTAAAGCTCCATCCTTCCTATAGCAACAACATGGCTGGGTGTCCTTGAAATCACTACTCACTTCAGATAACATCAAGTTGGGCCTTGAATCATGAACGTTCACCTCTCTTTCTGCACTAGCTGCCTGCACAAAGGGATTAGAACCTTCAACCACAGGATCAAACCCATCTTCCGAGATGTCACATTGAGTCTCATGTTGAACATGTGACTGCACAGACAAGTTTATGACAGATACTGAATCAGATCTAGCAGCAACAGAATTCGATACTGTTGACATTGCAGAAATTGGAGAATCTGATGAATCCATATCAACCACTTCATGCTCATCTTCAGAAGACTGTATCCTGCAGGTTGTTAATGATGAATTTCCCTGAAGTTCTTCTGAGCCCATTCGTCCAGGACTTGGCAAAAAGGAGCCTGGTGGTCCTGGTATGGAAATTGGATCAACATCAACAAAGTAATTTCTTTGTGCTTCATCAGCATCCATTTCTGCAACCACGTGACTATTGGGAGTAACCAAATCTTTGTCAACTTTATCTGCAGAAAACATCTCTTTTTCACCGACCAACACTAGCTCAGACGGGCAATGTCCATCATATGCTTTACTATAATGCTGTGAAACACAGTCAACATTTGAGGTCCCAGCAAGCCCAGGGAATGTAGAATCCAATGACTTGCTAAAGGCTATAAAAGCTTCTCCATCAGCCATATTATAGGTTGGCTCACAAACAAATTCATCCCGCATTTCTACCTCTTCTCGGACATTGGATGTATCAACTGGAACATTGCCGCCTGAAAAAGAATAGATATTCTTCCCAACACCAAGACTATCACATTCAGGTGATGTCTCCGATCCCTTCAAAGTCATGTCTCCTTCACCAGTGTGCACAAGTTCCCTTCTCTTCTTTCGGATTTTCAAAACCCTAGTTCTATTAGTAAATCGTTTACCAGAAGCCTTTTCTATTTGAGCTGCATTTCCTCCCAGTGTTTTTACCAGATTATCTTGTCTATAAATTGCAGATCGTGACACTAATGCATCTTCATCTGATCCTGATGAGTAATGCAACCTGCGATTCTTTAAGTCCGAATGCTTACTCCCCAAATTCTTCTTTGATCCTGGAACAGATGCATGCCTGACAGACAACAGCTTCTTCCTCAAAGATGAAAACTTCTTACTTCCAGATGACATTGCATGATCCAAGGAAGTTTTCCTCAGAGAGGCAAGTTCCTTGCCTTCAGATGATAATGTATGATGCTGGGAAATTTTTGAGCTGAAAAAAGAACTATCATTATTTTTTATGTTTATCCCCATTCTCTTGTTGCACCGAGAAGAGACATGATTTTCAGTACCATTTGGAGGATCCATACGTCGCTCGTGAACTGAGAGGATATCTTTTCTTGATTGCTTTTCATTAAACTTAGAGAACACAAGATGACTTTTCTTATCAAGACAGTCTTGGGACTTCAACAAGGAAAATCCTGGTCTTTTTCTCTGAGAAGGATGTTCCACACATCCATCATGAGAACTATATAACATGTCCTCCTTTCGTTTGTGACTTTCAGTAGGTAAAAGAGGATTTTGATCAGCAGATGGAATTGGGGATTTGGAGGCAGTATTTCTCTTCACAAGTGTATCGCCTGGTGATGACCCACCACTAGTTACTCTCAAGTTCTTTATAATTTTTTCTGGATGCTGATTTTCATGCTCCAGATTGATCTTCTTTTTGAGACCAGTTCTCTTGGAGCCTACCCACTGTTTTATCATTCCCAAATCATCGGAATTCATCTGATCATCGTCCATGGGAGCCTGTGTAAGATCCTCCTTGTAACCTTCAGGGGGAAATTTATTTTGCTGGCCATTATTAACCTATGAACAACCCAACATCAAATTTCAATTGGCAAAGATGACAAAAATTATAGACATTTGATATATGGAATGGCTATTTTTTCCATTTCATGTAAACATTAATGGCTAAAGCCCACAAAATCGCCAAAGTATGTACAATTATTATCAACATAATATAAAAAATCACAATGACCAATCTCCATATATATTAGCATGAAAACAACACATGAAGCCATCATGTAACTACTAAAAGCATCTCTGCGTGACTTATCTCATAATGTTGCGCCACTCAATATAAACATATCATACGAGCATATAGAAATTTGCCTAGCTTTTCTCCAAAAAAAATTTCTGTTGACTTGCTGGAAATTAGGACAGGAATCACTTCCACCCTAATTCGCCTATGGAATTATCAACATCCAATCACTACTGCAGTCAAAGCAACATGCAAAAGGCAACATGGCATACCTCGGGCTCGGGATAGTGATCCGGCCTGGGATAGAAACCTTTTTGTCCATAAGGAGGGCATTTTAGAAGATGAATGGGACTGGGGGAGCAACTTCCTTGTCCATAAAGAGAATGTTTCAGAAGCTTGTGTTTCTTAATAAGATACTTTTTCTTCTTACTTGAAAGAATTTTGCTTCCTTTATCTGCTTTGACCAGCTTGCTTGGTCCACAATCATAGCTAGCATTTGAATTTGATGGCAGATCACTGAGCTTCGATAAAAATCGAACCTTTGTGCCATTGGAGTCGATGTATACACCACCTTCCTCATTGATGTCCTCAATATTGACTGAAGAATATGTTATGTTTTCTCCAGTACAAGCCTCCAAATCCTCCACTTGGAAACCTAAGTTTGAAGCCCAATTTGTTCCATTTCTTCTATCAAGTTCCTCCAATGTACAGCATTTGGCTGTTTCATATATGTCCACCATCAATCTAGTTTTCCTTGGCTTTATTCTATGCTTAATCACTTTCGAATTCGATGTCCATTTAATCGTGGACTCCCCAGAAAGACATTGATCAATATGGGCATTCAAAGTGGTGTTCGAAGAGGACGAAAATGTCTTGCACACCGGGCACACTTTTGAAGCCATTGTTTCCAATACCATAGAAGTGTTTAAACCCAAATCTTCGTTTGTTTTTGGTTCAGCAATATTGTTCAACTTTACAATCAATTTGCACTTCTTAACTGGGTTTTGAATATTGCTTTCGACCTTGTTGGATGCCTGAACTGCAAATTCAGGCTTTTCCTGAGGAGATCCTGTCAAATATTCAGTTTCTGGTTCCAAGAGAGGACTTTTAATTGGGGGAACTGAATTTATATCAGAACAAGATTGACTTGTTGTGGTTGATGGAAATTCTTTATCTTGTTCAGACCCACTTGAATTGATATTCTTAACATCCACAGCTAACTTTTGGCCAACACTACGATCGCTCAACTCAGAATGCTTCGCATCAGAATAGCTTATATTTTCAACAGCACATTTCACAATTGATGGGTTTCTTACTGAATCCAGAGACTGGAAAGGTGGTAACACATCCTTCACTCCACACTTCAGACAAAGTTGCAAATTCTTCTGAGAAAATGGCCAATTATTCTTGACATCTTTGCCCCGTGTATTGAAAACATAATCCCTGCAGCAAAATGCGCAAATGGTTTACATTAAGATAAAAAATAAGCCGAATCTAAGAAATTAAAATGTTGTGATTTCTAGACCTTCATTTCAAACACAAAACACAGGCTACAAAATAAATAAGCCCCAAGAAAAAAAAGAGAAAAAAAGAAAGAAAGAAAGAAAGAAATAAGCTCTTGGCAGAGGATTTTGCAGCGAACCCAAACCCCCGCCAACATGATGAAATGACCACGAAATTGCACAAAGGTTTTGAGATTAGAAGGACTGAGACTCTGATGCAATGGGGTTTTGGAAGATCCCAAGCAGATTTTTCTTGTACAAAAGTCTAGGAGCATAAAATGACCAAAAAGATTGATTACCCAAACATGGGTGGGTCAAAATTGACTATCTAACGGTGGTCGTCCAAAAAAATGGAACAAAACTGCTTTATTTAGAGAAAGAAGACTGTCTAAGCCAAAACCTGCTGATAAACAACATCATTAAGCCAAAATTAGCAAAAAGATCAAGAAAGTAAATTTAGAGAAGATGAAGGAATACTTATGAAGCTTGAGGGAAACCCATGGGCGGATCAATCACAAGCAGATACTTGCTGCTTGGATCTGCCCAACCAAGAAAAGCCCCACGAAATAGCATGTTGAAGACTCTATGTGGGGTAAAGAGAGAGATAGAGAAAACCATGACAAAAACTTCACAAGAGTTAAAAGGGGTAGAAATTTTTACCTTATGGAGAACTTGGGATGTGGGTTGTTGTCATCAAGGCCTGACTTCAACAGATCTACCTCAAGCTGGCGCTGATTATTATCTGAAGCCCCCTCATCACTACTAATATTACTTTTCAGTTGTGAGATTTCACAAGGACATGGGAGATCTGGCGGAGGGTTTTCAGTGGATAACATCTGCCGATAGCCTTTTCTTGCTTCTTGTGCTGTCTAGCCAACAGTCACAAGAACTTGTTATATCTCCTTCCCAACAAGGCCTTATCTTTTTTTTTTTTTTTTTTTAAACTTAATCTTCAGAATAACAGTAGCCTAAGCCTGTCTCAAACAAAAGGTCCCTAAACCCCACCACCACTCAGCTCTTGAGCTCAGAATCAAACAACCCCACCCAAAGATCTCACCTTTTCTTCATCCATCCATCCATCAGCCCTGCAAAAAACAGAAACAGAAGAATATATCAACACAAGACCCAGAAGTTTGAAGGGAAAAAAAAGAATATATGCAAAAAAAAATTGGGGAAGTACTAGTAGACTCTAGACTCTTAAAACGTCATTTTATGTGCTCGAAACAAGTAAATTTGAAGCATATTTATGTACTGGATCATCACCAAGCTCTTTGGAAGAGCCTGATTGAGCAACGAAAGGACCAATTTTTTAGCAGAGCAAGAAAGATATAAGCAACGATAAAACCCTCATCAATCGTTATTTTATGTGGGTAAACCAAGACAAAGCACATAAATTTGCTGCAGCTTTTCAAGATGGGAAACAACTAAGCGCTTCCGCACTTTAAAAACCAAATTCAAGAAAGTAAAATTAAGTTGGAAACTTGACAAGAGGATATGAATTAGAAAGATTCCCAAAATGAACCAAGAAAATATTGGGCTTATGTATACGCTCGTATGCAGAAACTCAACTCAAGATCGAAGTCATCAGAAGAAAATCTTGTGGGGTGGGACAAAGATTCAGAAGAAATTGAAGAAAATCAGATTCCAAATCAAATCTTCGGTCAGTCTGAGTGAACAGTAGACATAAGAATAGCATATCCAGTATAAGAAAACCACTGACCAGATTTATTTCTTTGCTTTCGTAACAGAACAGACTTAAGCAGAAGTCCATCAAAATTACTGAACCAAAACGCCAAGAATCACCTTGAACTATAGATCATAAAATGTACAGTCCATCAAGAAAAATCTCAAACAAGTCCAAGTTAAAAAAAAATATAGAAAGAAGAAAAAGGAAACTAAAATAATCTTGAACAAACTTCTGCTGAAACCCAATGAAACCGGAAAAACGGAGATAAACAAAATTAAAACAAAAATCCTGGCAACCCAAGAAAGACAGATTGACAAAAGAAAGAACCCTCAAAGACCAAAGAGAAAAAACCCACTAGAAATCCCAGCTCATATCAATCTACAGACCTTTTTAGCTTTGAAACTCGTTCACTGGGGGGAAAAATGGGTCTTGAAAATAAGGTTATGATGTATTATAGGGAGCTAACGGTGTTAGATGGATAGAAAACACTAAATGAGATACCACAAGGTAAAGGAGAGAGAGAGAGAGAGAGAGAGAGAAATTGTGTATGTATGTATATACTGTAAGAAGAGAAAACAGGCACCACCCACTCGCACATCAAAAGGGGCATCAGGTTCTTCTCTCCACCAAAAAGCAGGTTTGTACCATTAAACATCGCACGATTCACCTCCCATCTGTGAATATGCGTGAGAGAAGAAAAAAACAAAAAAAGAAAGAATAAAAAAAAAAAAAGAAAGAAAGAGAGAAAGAAAGATATTACATGAAACAAAGAAATATTCAAGAAAGAAACATCCAAAAGCAGAGAGAGAAACAGTGTTATAGTCTCTACAAAGCTGTCCTATCCTATACCTACCCTACAGGGGTTTTTTCTTCCATTTGCTCCAATTATTTAATAATATATTTATTTGTAGTGCATTCTTTATTGTTGATTTTTTCATGTCTTTGTGAGATGTCGATTTTGTCCTTGTTATTTTGGTGAAATTACATCCGACTGTAGCGCTCCCCTCCGCCCCTCACTACACGATAAGAAAAGTAGACCCTTTTTTTTTCTGGTTTGTTACAATTCCAATAGCAATGGTTAAAATACACTTTGTGCCCCTATAGTTTTTATATATATTCGTATTCACCCCTTTAAAGTTCCAATGATAATAAAATCATCCTCATCTTTAACATATTGAGCATAACGTTCTCAATTTTGATTTCTTTTTTTAAAATTGTTATTTTATTTTATATTGTGTTTAAGTAATTTAATAGAAGCCAAAATTGGAGCATAAAAAATGTGAATTAAAAATTACTTAAATTTTAATTAGCACATTCCGTAAATTTTCACTTATCATTAAGTTCTTCAAATCATCGCCACCATTTTTGCATTGCATACTTTGCTCCATAAAAATTAAATCATATAATGCTTTGGTGTATGTCATAAAAATACAAGAAGCTTGTGAATTTGAATTGGAGCTAGATATTTTATTTAATAAAATACAAAATAGAATAAGAATATTTATATAACCTTTTTTTGGGGGAAAATTTCTTAGAGAATACACAAGTGGGGGTGGGGGGGGGGGGGAATATATATATATATATAGGGAGTGAAATTGTAAATGATCACATTTATAAATGGATTGGAGCCTTGGGGGGCATTATGATCAATTTATAAAAGAATCATAATTAAAATTTAAAGGCATGGTGTTTTGTTATTTTTGAAACTTTAGGGGGTGAATGGAATCATAAGCATACTAGAGGGATACAAAATCTAGTTAACCCTAATAATGATGATGATAACCAGGGTCTAATGTTTCAAACTAATGATGTCTTGTTTTTAGCTTAAGTAAACTTTTTTATGTTTCATATCTGTTGTTTTCTCCTGCAATCATCATTTCGGAGAAGAAAATGTTTCTCTTTTTTCCCTGTTAAGCAGAAAATTAGTGATCCTAACCAAATATCGCAATTTATTAATTTAATTAACTGTAAATCCATACATTTATTTACATAAAGTCATAAACTCACAGCCCCCCTGTCCCTTATTATAAGAAATTGCTCTCGTTTGATTCGTAATGAAATTTTATACGAAAGGTTTATACAATTTTACAATATTAATATATATTTTTATCTGCTTTTGGTAATAGCTGAAAATTATTTACCCTGGAAAAAAAAATATGGTTTATTGAGATGATAATTAATTTACATTCAAGAAAGCTCTTACAATTAAATATTGATTTTATGATAATAGAATTACAATGATATTTCTAATTATGTTTAGATTCAAAATTAAAATTTATTTTCAATTAATTAACAGATATTGATTACGATTCTTGAAAGTGATTTAACAGAAATCTTCAAAGCTCAAGTACTCAGTTATGTGATCAAAACTCATAAGTTGGATAACATGGAGATAATTGGATGTGGAAAATTTTCACGTATAGAGATAAAGAGTATAAACTATATATAAATGACATTTTATGCATAATATTACGGGTGATAACTTTATATTTTATAAAATGAAATATAATTTTGGAATATATATTCGTAAATAATGCATTTGCAGTGAAATTAAGGATGAGTAAGTTTATATTTTTGTTTAAAGAGTTATTAACATATTATTACTAGAGCATCATGCATAGGGATAGCAATGAGTTCGGGTAAATCAGGGCCCCGCCCCGATTGGGGCGGGTTTGGAGTGAAAAAAAATGGGGATGGGGCGGGTAGCGGGTCTTGGTGGACCCGCCCCGGTCCCATCCTATATTATATTATATATAACATATATATTGCATATATATATTTATATTATATTATATTATATATTATATTACATATAACATATATATTTATATAAGTATAAGTATTTATTAGGTTATAATACTATATTAGAAAATTAGGGCTTCTTTTTTTTTTTTATAACTTGTTTCAAATTTATTCTTTCAAACCCGATACTCACTAGAGCAAAATATGTATATTCAAATGATTATAAAGAAAATAAGGTAAAAAATATATACACAAAAATACAAAAATACAAAAAAAAAAAAAAAACGAGTTAGGTGGGTCCAACCCGCCGGATCCAAGTCCAAAGGTAAGGCGGGACGGGGTAGGGCCTGGGTTTCTCAATTTTTAGGCGAGGCGGGTCCCGGGTCCTGCAAAACCCGGCCCAGACCCACCCCGTTGCCATCTCTAATCATGCACTGGAAGTTTAATTATGTAATTATCAGTAAGTAGTTAAGTACTAATTAAGTGGTCTATTAGCTACGAGTGAAATATTAAAATGAAGGGAAAATCTAGAAAGGAAGTTAAAAGGACACTGGTTAACTTGGTCAAACAATTGAATGATGCACTCACTCTATTAGTTTGAGATTTTTCTCTTTTTTTATTTTTTTCCTTGTACGTAAAAAAATTGAAAAATTAGTTAATCTAATTAAAGTAACATGTTTTGTGACGGCAAGTCTCTGCATGTATCATTTAGCCGTTGCCATCCATAAAATAATTAAACGAATTAACGTAAAAAAATTGAAAAATTAGTTAATCTAATTAAAGTAACATGTTTTGTGACGGCAAGTCTCTGCATGTATCATTTAGCCGTTGCCATCCATAAAATAATTAAACTAATTATACCAATCAATTCTCATTTATTAACGATTTAATTTGAGGGTTTAATATTGCACAAAATCAGAAAATCAAATATATATTAGATTTCGTTATTAATGTTGTTACGATGAATTACATTATTTCATATGTCGAGATTATAAGACTACTTATTAGTATATATATTAGTCAAAGATTAATTAATGTGATTTATAATTTTCAGTTAAAATTAAAAGTACTATCAAAGCAGAAATTAATAAGTCCCCATATGGGTAGGATTTGATATAATTTTTCATACCATAACCTGCAAAACCTCTTAATTTGACATTAGTAATATTAGTGTGGAGTAGCTAATTAGGTTTGTAATATGTTCTCAGACTTACATATGTAAGGATTGTGGTTTCAATTTTAACAAACATTTAATATAAGTGTGTATATATAATAAATAAACAAATAAATAAATAACAAAACAAACTAGGCAGCCATTAACAATTAATATGCCAGACCATTGATTTGTACAATACAAATTTCCCATGTACTCTATTTCGTGTGCATTTCAGGTATGTGAAATTGAGGAGTGTAAAAGGTCAATGAATTGAAGTCCTGTTGAAACAGTAAATTTGGAATTTCAATAATCTATATTTATTATATATTGACGCGTTTCACAAATAAAAGTCGGCATTGGCATCAGAAGGACAAGGTTGCTTCAATAGGCATATAGCAAATATCACTAATTATGTTAAAGAATATGTAACATTAATGAAAAAAAGATGAGTGACAATATAAAAATTGTCACAAGTGACGTATTGTAAGTGACAATAAAAACTTCTATTTTTAGTGACAATAAAATATTAATTTTTATCATTAATAATATTTTTTAACGATAACATATTTTTGTTTTGTTATAATACAACTATTGATGGTAAGGCGGACACTTATAGTATTTTCGACTTAGGACATGATCCTGAATTTGTTATGTGAAGTATTTCAACCTGAAGATGGTGTGGGGTGGAACCTGCATTCAGAAGTAAAACGAGCAGAGTAACAGTTTGATAGAGAATGAATGTCTTACCCTTTGATTGAAAGGACAAAAATCGCCTTAATAAGCTTCTAGTAGGATTTCTGCTGGTAGGGGTAGTGTTGGTCATTTCGACCAGAGCTCATGCTTTGCAACTGTTCATTGTACTGATCACTAAGCTCAACAGAGAGGGAGACCGCGCTGCCATCAATGTGGATGCGACAACATTAATGGCGGAGATGACACACCGTCATAGCATTAAATGCAGACGGACGGGTGGTTGAGGCACATTTAATGCGGCGAAAAGAGGCGGCGCAGGCTGCCATCATTAGTCGCTAAACACCTAGCTTTGCTCAACTAAGGGACGAGGTCGACATACTCAACCTCCCTGGTCGAACGTAGGCAAGGCCGTTTGTTCTCTTCGATTAAGTTTGGGTCTGGCTCGAGTAAGGCCCAACAATAGGGGACATATTTCGACCTCATGGTTGAGACTGTCCAGTTTGGAACTAGGCCCAATAAGTTTATTGGGCTCTCAAAGCCCTAACGGGTTGGTCCATATCAACGACAAATTAATAGTGATAAAAACTAGTGTTTTGAAATTTAAATCTATGTTGATGACAACTTAGTAGTAATAAACATTTTCTTTTGAAGATGATCTATAATGATCTATGTTTATTACTACTACACTATACATATGTCACTAATTTGTTAATAGTAATGACTTAAACACAATATTTATTATTATTGACCTTGTAAACATTGTTATTATGACAAAATAAAATATTTATCACTTGATATATAGAATTGATGATATTTTTTCTATTGTCACTTAGAATTTTGCACCCAACTTTTCTTTATTTTGTAGTGTAACTAGCTAAGCCATTCGAACAAATGTAACATCATGAGAAAGATGGGAAAATATACATGAATAGACTGTTAGATTGGTGCATTTTAATACATCTATAAAATATTCTTTTCCATTCAATCTATATTATTAAGTAATTTTTCATCCTTATTTTTATTTACATTTAGATGAAGCTCCTAAATCATATTAATTAGTTATGGGACATAATCACACAAATGATGGTTATATCTTGGTTTAACATTTAAATAAACTCCCTTGATCATATATATTGAACTACAGGACATAGTCACATATAATAACAATCATAAATATGTCTTTAATTTATGGTTGATTTTAAAATGTTGTGAATTGTAAGATTATTGAAATGGAACATGATAAATTAATTGCATATTCTTATTGAAATGGTGTCTTATGTCATGAATATCGACGTTGAAATAATAGTATATGTATGTGGTTGATTGTTTGTAAAATAAATTCATTGAATAATCACGTAAAAGAATTCTTATTTGAAAATTATTCAAGTATTGAAAAGTTCTTTGTTGCGATAGTATGTAGTAGTCCTTCTATTGAAAGTACCAAAGTATTTAAATATTAAAATAATCCTGCTCATGAACTATTCTAATAATATTTGTTCATTTAAAGTATAATTTAAAGTATATACTTTAATTTATTATAGTTGTATTCAATTAATTTGTGCTATCTTGATGTGAATGTGTTTTGACTACTTTTATTTATTTAAAAAATTAAAAATAAAAAAATAAATAAAACAGAGAGAGATAATGGTGTGAAGACCAACATCTTTAATTGCGGCTTTAACCCTAATCGCATTTCATGGACTGCGGCGAACTAATTAATGGTAGCGGAGTGACGTATGAGTTCAGTATTTTCATCCTCACATAATAATACATATTTAAATAATAAATATATATAGATAATATTTGGTTATGTTTTTTTGTGTGATTTTAATATGTATTTTGGGAGAATGAATTTTAAAGTAATACTGGAGAATGTGAAAGTTGTGTTGGGAATGTAATGGATTTTTGGTTATATTTTGGGGAATAGTTAAAAATTAATTTTGAAGAGTTTGGGTATATTTGTTTATATTTTGGGAAGATATTTTTTACTGTAGTAATCAAATTAATATTTTTTTATTAGATTTTTGGGGTAAAAATGAAATTAAGTAATTTTTTCATTGTTGGAATAATAATAAAATATATATGATAGATATATATAATATGTATGTATATATATTAGAAAATGGGAACGTTGTGAGAATAATGAAGGAAATGAGTGGGTACTTTAGAAAAACAATTCCCATAAGTTTAAATTTTGAATTTTAATAAATTTTTCATATGTTTAGATGTATAAACAGGGACGGATTTAGAGGGGCAAGCAGAGGTGATATCCCTGTATTTTTGTTTCTGGATTAATCACCTCTTCACTTCAATAAAACCAACAACTAATGCTCCATATACAAAAACAATTGCAGACTAGTAACCATTTTAAGTAAGTTAATTTGGACCTAAGATGCAATTGATCCGGACACACTTAAATGGACATCCTTCTCGACACCCAAACAATGAAAATGAGAACAATCAATTATTTATAATGTATATCTGTATTTGAATTTGTATCAACATATATATATATATATATATAAAGAAAACGATTTTCCACTCGTAAAATGATAGTTTTTATATTATTACATTAAATTATTATTTATAAAAAAATCCATAGAAATAATCTACAAATCTGATTTAAGAATTAATTTGAGATCTTCATACCATTCATAGATAACATGCTATAATTCTGTCTATCATGCATGACTCGTTTCTCCACTTATGCTCCCTTAAACTCCTTTCCCTAATTTCTTTTGTCTCAAATTAGATTGAAGAGCTTTTTGAAATTGTATTCTCTACTCTATCGTCATCTTGAAATTACCTTCAATTAGGAAAAGGAAAAACCAGCCGTGAAACTATATAGTGGCCCACCGTTTTCATATAAATATATTTTGAAGACAGTTATTATTTTAAATTTATATTTTTAGTATTTGTAGGGATTGCATCCCATATTTTCCCCAACTTCTGTCTTCTACATTTCTGAGAATCTCCAGTATTAATTTTATGTTATGATCCTTCGTGTTTCTTTGATGAGATGTTCAATTTACATTATTTATTTATTTTTTCTGAACATTATTTTCATCCTTTAATTTGTTGCAAATAATCTAAATTTATAAACACAAGAACAACAGCCATGGCGATGGACTAGTAGTCTTAAAGGAAGTCTTGCCTCTACATTAAGGTTGAGACCCAAAAATCACTTAAATAAATAAGAAATTTTAGGTTTAATTTTTACCATGTGTCTTGGGCATAATACATGTTTGCCAATATTCTTACCCGTTGCTAGACATAAAAAATTCAGTTTGATGAAGTATTTTTCTTCAGTACAATAAAAAATTTTGTTTTAAAAAGATGTGTCGAAGAATAAATAAAAGAGGAAAGTCAATATCCCATCAATATAAACGGGTAGGGATCATATTTTCCTGAAAAATTATATCAGTAAGTGGAGAGCGAAACAATTTGTAAAATGTCTTAAATTTCGGAATTTTGAGACAAATTTTGGTATGTCAATAGGTTGCAAAAACTAATGCTGACGTCAAGAATACAGGGGTTCTTTGTCAAATATCAATAAGAGGAAGGGGTTGTTTGCAAAAAATCCAAGACAGATATTCCGCAGTATAGCCTTGAGCCTTCTCTTCCATTAGCTCACAAAGGACATTAAAATAATTAATTTGGCTTTAACATCTGAGGTTAGGCCACCAGTCTACATGCCGTTCAGCCCCCGAAACTAGAAAATGAGAAATCATTTATGGAATATGAATATATGATAATTAATAACAACTAAGTATCTTGAATATATTATTGTGTACAACTATATGTATATTACATTAGTTAATTTATAGAGCAGCATGTTTCTCTTATTTTTAGTTGCCAAGAGAGAACTTTGACAGACCCCACTAAGCAATAAAATCCATTGACGAATCATCAATTTGAGGGGGAAATTAAAAAGAAAAGAAAAGAAAAGAAAGGCTTCCCCATTATCCCATCTAACCTCCACGCCATCCAAAAATATCCCAATCACTTACCCAAGATTTATTTTGGGCTTACTTTGATGAATCATGAGATGCACATCCTCATGATTGAAAGTTTTCATAGTGGTCAAGAAGCTATTTAAGTGAATTTATCAAAAAGTAATATGCATATCATAATATTATAATAATAATAATATATATTATAAAAATAAAATACTGAATTTATAACGTGTAGCTTAATAATTTGCAGCTATACATATATCATGATATTGCTACTAGCACGCACTAACTAATTTGTCTTATATGAGTAGACCAATCAAATAAGTGAAATTAAGAACATGGAATTGATTGGAGGCATTTAATTTTATTGTGCTACCATGGTTGTGTTTATTTAATTAATTTCTTTTTCTAGACTAGTACAATTGAACATGCGATTTTATGTGCAATATGTTTATTAATTAGCTTAAAATATGTGCGGAAATAACATAGTAATATTTTATTTTATTTTTTTAAAAAAAAAAGAATGCTGTTTGTTTAAGTTTAAAGGGAATAACTGGAAAATTATTTTTTAGTAGTATAATGATCAAATAAAATCTTGAATAGTATTAATCCATTTCTAGATATTCACTAATTGGCATTTCTATTTTAATTTAAAGACATTATAAACACATGCTTATCAACTGCAAGGAGATTAATTATGTGTTAGCCATTAAAATAGCAAAGTTACATCTTCAATGATTCCACGAATCACACACACACACACACATTCTTTTATAATTTTCTTGCATGAAAGCTAATTTAAAATTTTAAGATAATAGAAGAATCCTTATATAAAAACACGAGATAACTAAAAAAATTAAATGATGTAATTGATAATGAAAATATGGAATTGATATTTACATATCTGATATCTGCTATATCTTTGAAATCATAATTAAGTAGGCAAGGCATGTTGGATATATTGAGTTTTTTTAATCTCACGTTATATATGCCTTAAAAAATAATTTGTAATGAAAATTAATATACAGAATATATATACGTCAAGAATCATATAGTTATTAAAAATAATATACATAATTTTTTATTTGATGTCACATCTATATAACTTAACAAAAATATAATAACAATAGTATGAATTCATGTATTGTCATGCTTGAAATGTACACACACACACACACATATATATATATATATGCACATATATGTATATATGTAAATAAAATATCAAATTTCAAAATAAAATTATGTTTATGCTAATAAATTAATGAATCATTGTGTAAAAATCGTGTAAGATGGGACAGAGTGATGAAATTTCAAAAAAAATAAAAAAATAAAGGTATACATAAAACGTAAATATAGCAGGAGATGAAACGAGAAGAAGTGTATAGCAATATTATGTAATCAACGTTCATAGTTTCAATTCTTTCTTAAATTATAGCACATTGAATGGCATCCCTTAGTATATTCATCTTAATACTATTTTTTTTTAAGAGAACATTACAAATGTCGAAAAGTATCCTTACAATAAGTCTATAAGATCTAATTATCAAATCAAGAAGATTAGGCAATTAGCCTTACAACAATAAAATGCAATTATCAAATCAAGGAAACTGAAAGTACAAATTCTAAAACCAGAGGCACACATAAAATACACAAAGAAGCCCATTTGGGTTCAAATATAATACTTCACACATAATAGGGGAGACTTCATATCACTGGGTTATAAGCTGTTAGATTTGTAATACTATTTAAGTTTGTACGAGTTATTTAATTTTATCGCAATTTGTTTATAATTTGTATAAGTGAATGGGATCATATTAATATTAAATAGTACGTATATTTTACAAATAATTTGATAAATAATTGATTGAAGTGCCAAGTCGCAATCAAGAAACAAATATGGCATCCCAAATTAAGGAAGTCAAATAAAAATTGAGGGGACAAATAATGCTTACTTGAAATCAGCTTGATGGGATAATATCACACATATAGGACTTGCATTTAGCCAACCACAATTTTGTTACAAATAATAATGCTAGGATTCAAGTTAAATCAATCTGACTAATGTTAATAAGTCATTTAATTAGATTCAATTTAATTCAACAGCATATTAACTATTATTAAGTGTGTCAAAAATTAAGAATACCTTAAAAATTATATTTTATCATGAAGAATTGTAATTTTCAAGACCCTAACTTATAAATACTTCATTTCAACGTAGACCCTTAGTTTTTTTTCTCCAATTCCAAATATATAGCACACATAAAATCATGCTGTGAAAGCATATATAATCGAATTTAATTGTGCTGAAAATGAGTTTCTATTTCCAAGCAAGATCAATGTGGACTGTGAATTTCTTGTACTGCAATGGTCTTCCAGTGCCATGCCAGGCCCAGCTGATTAATATATCTTTAAGTAAGAGAGTGTTTGGCTAAACTTATTTAAAATATCTTATAAGTTCCTACATCTTATAAGATGTCTTTGGAGCTTATAAGATGTTAGATCTTATTTTTAAAATAAGTTGTTGAAATGTTTGGATAAAATAAGATCTTGAAGCTTATAAGATGTTAATAATGGTAATTTTATAATTAAAATAATTTAAAATGAAGGTACTTGTTAAAATCTTAAAAATAAATTAGGGTCTCATTACTTTTTTAAAAAGAGCTTATAAGCTTCTAACATCTTATTTTAGGATTTTATAAGCTCTTTTTTAAAAAAAATTACCAAATAATTTTTATCAACTTATAAGCTTGCCCAAACACCCTCTAAGGAGGTTAAAAGTAATTCTTCATATGAATGCCATTTTGATTTAAATCTCTTGATTGGTCGGGCGGATTGTCAGAAAAGGAGGATAACTCTGCAAGTGGTTTGATGTTAACTTTTTGGCGGCAGAATGTATATAGTAATTGCTACCTTGACAAGATGAAAAAAGGAGTAATAATTTGATAAATAGGAGAAAACAACAAGTTTCAATCTGCTAAAGAAAGAAAGGAAAGGGAAGATGCATTAATTGAGTCCTTTGCATCTCTATTTCGTGTTTTATCTCATATTTCAATTTGATGTATATATGTTAAGTGTATTTGATTTTTAATTAATTATTTTTATTAAAAAATATTTAATATACGTGTCATAATCCATAAAATAAAATAAGATATGGAATATAAATTAAAATAAAAAATCTAAACTGTTAATTGAAGCTTTTTATAAACGATGATTCAATGTATTCAAGTGTACCACTTGTTACCAAAATAAATAGGTTCTGAAAATAAGTAAACAAAATAATATTTCCACAGGCACAGGAAAAGAGAATAATCGATAAAGGCCAGGCCTAGGAATTCTCTCTCTTTATTTATTTATCTTTTTGATTCCATTCACTATTCGATCAAAAATAACAATTATAAAAAATCAATAATTAGCATTTAAAAACTAACAACAATCTAGAATTAATTATTATTGGAATATGAAAGAATTAAGGGATGAGAGAGTCCTTCGCTATACATCCTCAAATTTATGTAAAGTTATATTATATAATTTTTTATTAAATTTAATGAGATATATTTGAATTTGACATCTTAGTGTATTTGTTAATAAAAACTCTTCATCTACCCGTATAATATACATATGAACAATTAAAAATAATATTATTTTTATGAACTCATTCTAAATTAAATGAATAATGCCCATATGTGCTCATACGTATCCCGCACTATACTTGATGAAAAACACCCTAATTTAACTAATAATTTTATAAGTTCTGTTACAACCTAAAAATTATGTATAAGTGTTAATTAAATGAATATAACGGAATTAAAAAGTGCAAAATTTCAAACTTATGAAGGTGCTAATTATATTATTATTAAATATATAGTCATCTCTACATCATGTCATAATATAAAAAATAATATATAACACATACTAAATTAATTTTACATAACTTGGAAGTATGTATAAACACAATTAGTACAAAACACTGTAGATTAAGTTGTAATTTTTCTCTAACTAGTTGGTTTACATTCATTTTGATTTACATGCACAAGTATGAATCAGCATGTTATCCATTTCATTAAATTTTTTTGCGCTATTTTTTCCTTCCTGACTTCTAACAACAATTTATAACATATATATATATATATATACATATTAAATGCCCAACTTTTTAAGTATTTGACTAAATAGGCTCAACATTACTACTTAACAAATAGGCATTTGGTCATTGCATAATGAATGTAGCATCAATGACCATCCTGATTGCTCTAAGTATAGTTCGAAGCAAGGAAAGTTAAATTCAAAGAAATTACATAACACTAAATTTAATTAGATCATCTTTTTATTTTTTATTTTTTGACTTTATATCACTACGCTCATGTGTAGAAAATTACACACACTGATAGTGGTACGGCAGATGGAAATTAACGTAGGAAAAAGGGGTTTTTTGGATTAGTGAGTCACAAATATTTCAACAATGTGTAGCCATTATAAAAATTTTGAGAAAAATTACCGACACATTTTATTTATTGCTTGTCTATAATGCAACTGATTTTTTATTTTTTATTTTTTTTAAGAACAAAAGGTACTTATTATTATTAAGAATTCCTTCATGGCAATAGCCTTACAAATTACACAATTCTGGGAAATCTTTTGTAACTCCAAATGTAAAGCATTTCTTGTAAGATATCATATCAGACTGTATCAGACAACGTATTAAAATACAATATCTTCAATACATAATAAAGCAACATGTTCATAAATTAAATAAAAAAAACTTCACACATCTTTTGGTGTCATATTGAAATGATAATTAATTGTATATCAAATAAATAAATGTTTTTATATATTTAGAGTTCATCTAATTGTTTATAAAACAATTGCTTATTTAAAAAGTATAGAGTTGTAAACAATTGGTTAAAATAATTAAAATTTGTTAAATTTATTTATAATAAGATAATGCCCATTTCAAAATCCTTCTCTTGTTATATTTTTTACGACAGTAATTTCTTTTTCCTTCTCTCTTACATATATAAAACAAAACAAATCACATTAATAAAATTCCAAGATTATCAATAGTATGAACTTTTTCTCTGGTGTCCATATAGTCATACTTGCTTACGTGGATCGTAACCGTTGGTAAAAGGCAAAATAGGAAATTTGGTGAATGAACTTTTTCCTTTGGTTCACACATTGACGTCATCCCATCACTACGTGTACGGATGTAAACGTGGCCTAATCTCATCCTACTGCCCCCCCGCCGCGTGGCCCGTGCACCGCCTTGATTCTTTTATTATTGTTTTTATTTTTTATTTTTTTTGAAAGATGGTTTTTTTTGTTTAATTATTGATAAATAACCGAAATAGATTCGGACCAGAGCAGGCAACCAGATTCGTGCACGGTCTTAATTAGTGGATTGGAACACTTTCCGCAGGGGTCGAGCAAAAGCAAATGCCCTCTATAATATTAATTAATAATTAATAGCCACCCCCACCCCCACCCCCACCCCCACCCCCACGCTCTCAATTTCTTTATCCTATAATATTAACTCTTAAAATAAAGATTTTGTATCACCTATTCAAGATTATTTAGATAAATACTAATAAAAGTATAATGATATCATATAATTAAATAAATCATCAAATTCAATCCAGTAAAACATTTTTGTTTTTTACACCTATTGAATAGTAAAAACATGGAAGAAATAGTATGATCTCTCTCGCTGCAGCCTGCAGGAGAGTAGGGGACTCCCAGAAAGCAAATAGTTTGTACTAACTAAGTTGAAAGGACAGACAGACAAATTGATTTCTCCTCTTAGACTGTAAACTGCACGGCCATTTTAATTAAAACATATATATATATGTATATATCTCTTCTCTGCTGGGCTGCCATCTTCAAACTCTCTTTCTATATAAATGCATTTTCGGGCCGATTCAGTAATGGTAATCTCAACAAAATCTGCAACTGGCTACGAGGAATATCATCACAGTAGGAAAATTACCATTTCAATCCTACATGAGAAATCTACTCAAATCCAGGTGCAAGCAGCATCATAAATATACATATTACAGGATGTTTGGGTAAGCTTATAAGTTTCTTAGAAGCTTTTGTTCCGTCATTCGTTGTGGTGATAATTTTATACCGTTACTCATTGTTACTTCTAATATTTTATAAATTTTAAGATTTTATTTTATTCAAATATTTTAATAAATTAATTTAAAAATAAGATTTTTTATCTTTTAAATTCTAAAAATATTTAATAAAATTTAAAAATTTGTAAGTTGTTTTAAATAAGTTTAACCAAATAATCTATGAGAGTGAAATACAAGTTTCAATAGAAAAAGGTCACCATGGCACCTGAAAAACTCCATCAATATTAATGTTGTGCTCTGAGAGTGTGTGTGTGTGTGTGTGTGAGAGAGAGAGAGAGAGAGAGAGAGAGTTAATACTTGAATACTCCAATGTAATATTTAGTACAACTCTCCGACTATTTAAATCATAAACATAAAGATGCTAGCCAAAATACAACTAAACTAACAAATTGAGACGAAAACAAAAGGAAATTGCGTCATTGTTGATGCAGTCAGTAATGAATCCACATGCTAACTCATACGGCTGAAAAAAATTGTACAAGTGTATTTTTGGTTTAAATTTTCTATTTTATTTTATTTCATGAATACATTATATCTGTATTAAATATTTTTTTTTATAAAAATAATTAATTGATAAATATACTTGATATAACCACAACAAATTGGAATAGAAGATGAAATACAAAATAAAATAAAAAATTTAAAGTGAAAACTCAAAAGAAATGTCCAATAAACACGGTTATAACTAAAGAAAACAATAATAAGATAATACGTGCAACGTAACGCTGTTATGCAGTTAATTCTATAAAATAAATAAAAGATGCGCTCCATTTATCAAGAAAAGAAATCCAATGGAAGGAACAAAAAGGTATAAAACAAATTATTTCAAGCACAAAGAGATATAAAACATAAAACACCTTATGATAACATAATAAGAACGACCCTAACGTGTTCAGAATCTTACATTTACCGTCTTGAGGTTTATTTGAGATTGTAATTAGTTTCATCTCCAATTTTGGTAATACATTGCAAACTAAAAACAGACCTAAAGGCATAAGGGCAGAGCTCACTCGTTTGTTTGTTTGTTTATAAACAAATAAATCAATTAAATTTAATTTTTTTATTTTAAAAATATTTATTATTTTAATATTATTAAATATGTAACTCAATTAGTATATATGTTACTATTTGATATTATTAAATAAGTTTAATTATTTAAATAAATTATATTAGATATGTTTACTATTTAACATTATTGAAGAGTAGATTTTTATTATTTTTAATTGTTTGTTTATTTCATTTGTTAATTAATAAATTATTCAATTAAATTTAATTTTGCACATATTTACTATTTTAACATTATTGAATATGTAATTCAAAATTATTAAAGTTATATTGTCTAAGGTAGTAAAATGAGATATTAAAAAAAGTTAAGGTGGAAAATATGTATAAAATAAATCCTTATAAATTCAAAAGTATTACAAATAGGTTCAAAGACATTTCCGTCTTAATAAATTAGTTAAATAGTACTTTGAGGGTATTTTTGGATTTTCAAAAAGAATTCTGTTGACGGCATCCATCTTTCTTAACAAAAACTAATAACTTTCACAAAATATAAAACGGATTAAATGTTAGGAATATATTTAGAATTTCTTGGATAGTTGTAATTTTTTTTATAAATAAGCCAAATATGAAGGTATAGATAACTAATTCAAAATTTAAAACGTAACAAAACAACCTTGTAGGTGCGATGTGACATTTGACCAAATTTTTTAAGATAAAAATGCCTTT